>OX451740.1:1287126406-1287726406 GCA_948472305.1 Vicia faba | reverse complement strand
AAGTGATCAAGGTGCTCTTCTTCCGTTTGAGATATGGCTATCATGTCGTCACCATAGACTTCTATCTCATGGTGAATCATATCATGGAATAAAGCTACCATAGCTCGCTGATAGGTTGCCCTAGCATTCTTCAACCCAAATGGAATCACTTTGTAACAGAAAGTTCCCCACTGTGTGACGAAGGTTGTTGTTTACATGTCTTCGGGTGCCATGTTGATCTAATTGTAACTAGAGAAGCCATCCATGAAGGAGAAGATCTTATGTTGTGCGATGTTGTCAACTAGAACATCAATGTGGGAAAGCGGGAAGTCATCCTTGGGGCTTTCCCTGTTCAAGTCTCTGTAATCCATGCACATGCGTACTTTATCGTCCTTATTAGGTAAGGAACTACGTTGGCAACCCATTCTGGATTGGATGTGATGGCTAAGAACTCAGCGTTGAACTGCTTCATAACTTCGGCTTTGATCTTCTCTGACATTTAAGGGCGCATACGACGAACCTTCTGTTTTACTGGAGGGCGGTCCTCTTTTATCGATAGGCGATGAACCACAATATCAGTGTCAAGTCCTGGCGTGTCTTCGTATGACCAGGAAAATATCTCCACATAATCATGTAACATCTGTATTAAACGCTCCTTGACACTATGCTCCAGACCGACACCTATCTTGACTTCTTTATTGTCCTCTTCAGTACCCAAATTCACTATTTCAACTGGCTCTTCGTGAGGTTGTATAGCTCTTTCTTCTTGTTGTAACAGTCTAGCAAGCTCTCCTGGTACCTCACAATCTTCCCCACCTTTGTCCTCTGCTTGGTTGATCGGATTTTCAAAGTCATAACTGGAAATAGCAGAACTTTTATCAATGGGATCCAAAGTGGATATGGATCTGCAGTTTAATACGTAAGTATGTGTAAGAGCATAGCTGCATTGATAAAGTAAAAGCAGGAAAGAAAAACAAAGAGAACAAAATTTGTATGCAAAAACGTCCAATGCTTTTTAATGACATATGAGATTGAAATATGATAACCCTCACAAATAAACCATTATTCCTCGGGTAAAACACAAGGCCATAGAGTTTATATTGTTCATTTATTACATATCTAGAAAAACAAAAATATAATTACTCCTGAATAAAAGTAATCGGCACAAAGTCTTTAGTCGTCCAATTACTGGGTCCACTGTTGGTAGTAGGGAAGATCCAGTTGTCCATGTCATAGTCACCATCACTTTCTTCTAAAGCGTTGACCCCATGATTGCTGATTCTTAGGGGAGGTCCTCCGGCGCGAGCATGACGAACATCCCTTTGAGCCCCCAGAGTGAAACCCAAACCAAACTTATCAGATTTGTATGGAATGTCAGGGAGTTGGCCCCAAATGGTACACCCACCTTCTTCAATTACTGCTTTGGAATCCTTGAGAGAAGCCATCTTAAATGGAGGTCTGGTGATCTTTGGAACATTGGTAACAGTCTCGCTTGCAGCCATGGTCTGAGGCACCTCTTTAAAGTTCTGACAAGGTGTCTCATTGAACTCACCGTCCATTTCGACATACCTGAAAGAGTTCAGGTGGCTTACCATGTACTCCTCCTCACCACGTACTGTGACAATATTTCCCTTCACTGGGTACTTTAACATCTGATACAGAGTGGAAGTAACAACTCCAGCCCCATGGATCCAAGGGCGTCCTAATAGACAAGAATAAGATAGTCTGATATCCATCACATAGAAGGTGGAGTCAAAGGTCTGAGAACCAACTTTGATAGGGATGTCCACCTCCCCGTTCACCATTCTTTTTGACACATTGAAAGCCCTCACCATAATGTTACTGGGCTTCAGAGTCAAACCTTCGCAATCTAATCTGTCAAGAGCCTTCTTGGGCAGAACATTCAGCGATGAACCGATATCTACTAGAATATGGGCCAAAGTAGTGCCTCTGCATTTGATAGAGACATGCAGAGCATCATTGGGTTTCCTTCCTCTGGATGTCAAATCAACATCAGAAAAACCCAGTCCATTATCAGTAGTCAAACTAGCCACACAGTCTTCGAATTGATCAGCAGAGGTTTCTTGCGGTACATGAGCAGTCTTGGGAAATTTTACCAAAGCCTTTGCATGGGCTTCGGAGCATAACAGTAGGGCCAACATTGAGATTTTGGAAGGAGACTTCCCCAGTTGTTCAACCATATTGTAGTCTCTCTTTTTAATTATTTTCAATATTTCTTCCATTTCCTTCTTAGAAACCTCCGTAATAGATTCTGAATGCGCCTTCGTCTAGATAGGCAAAACCAATATCTTTTTTCCCCGAGTCTCGATTGACTCGGTGACAGGGGTGGCAACAGGGCTAATCACAGGAGTGGTAATGGGAGTATTAGCAGGAATGATCACATGAGTAGTAATAGTTTTAGGAGGAGAGATCTCGGGAGAGAACACTCTTCTACTTCTTGTTATTTTACTAGTTCCAACGATATTGTCGACGTTAGAACCAGTACCTTCAGTAACTTTATCTTCAACATCCAACAGGTCTTACTTGACGCCATGGTAATAGACGTCAACCCCATAATTCCAGGGAACAACTTTATCCAAGGAATATTGTATTGGCCCTGGAAAAGTGATGATCAGGGGAGCCAACTTTGGAACAGATGTAATCCTGACGGGTCTGTTGTACCCCAAAATTTTCCCTCCCATATTTCTCAATACATGTCAAGTGAGGTCCTCAAATTGCTCAAGGAGGTCCAAGAGATGACCAGACAAACTCTCTCCTAAGGCAGTCTACCCCAAATTAGGGTTTCATTTTGCATCAAGATGCTTGAGTCCAAAGGATCCCAAATGCTCACCATTGTCCTAATATGTTCTCAAGATCATCCATGTCAAGTTTCAAGCCTTGCAGAGGAAGTTTGCTCAATCAATTTCTCAAAGGCCTGAAAATCGACTGTGCTAGGGCAAATGTCAATTGTGGCCCACATACAGTCAAACTTAAAAATTTTGGGTCAACATTCTCATTATGAAGTATTATTCATCAATTTATCAAGGGTTGATCATGATTCCTCAATGATTTCTCACAATTCATCAAAACCCAAAAGTTGCTAAATTAGGGTTTTGTAGGAAAAGTTAACTCAACTTTGACCAAGCATAAATTTCTCATACTTTATAAAATAATGACCCATCCAAAGCTCCTTTTGAAGAGGATTTAATTCCCTACAATCCATCTTCAGCTCCCAAGTTCAAATTATGCACTCACAAGAAGATATGAATTTGGACATTATAGGTTATTTTGAAAAGTCAACAAAAACACCTTTTGGGTCAAAGATTCATACATGAACATGGAAGACTCAATTGAAATGAGACCAAAAGGTTTGCTTAGAGGACATATTAAGCTTTCTAAAAAGTCAAAGAACACCAGTCTAGGGTCAAAATTGTGAGAGTTACGCATTGGCCAAGTTGACCCTTTTTGCAAAATTGCCAAAAGTCAAATGTGTCCAAAATTGCATTTTTTGTCAAATGGGCCCAACTTTTTATACTTGCACTGAGTTTGTAATGTGACCCAGGACCCATGAGCCCTTCCACTTGTCATTCTTTTATTTTTGTCATTTATTTTGATTTTTTTTCATTTAAATCAAATAAAATCAATATAAAATAATGAAAATATAAAAAACTAATTAAATCTTGAGATTTTGTGCATGATTAGGTCCATTACACAACTGGAAACAAGATCAAATCGTGCAAGGTTTAAAATGGACAGAAAAAGATTGAGTTTGCTTGTTTTGGAAAGATTTTGCACAAGGATCAAATCATGAATCAATATTCATAATTGGAAGAGATTTGATACAAAATTATAACCCTAATGCATTCTACAGTACTTAAGGAACAAGTGCAGACCAAAAACAAGAGGCTAGAGGCGTGCAAAGGAGAGAACGAATTTCAAAAATTCAAGGAAAAATTGCAAACTGATTTCCAGGTTTCAGGCCATTTCAAGCCATTATGATCATACCAATCATTTGCTGGACATCCTAGGATCCTATTTCAATCTCTAACAAGCTTCCCCACGCCCTGTAAGAGTCACACGGTTTGGATTTTTTCTTGAAATCGATTACATTGATTCTGGCATATTTAGCATGATTAATCGATATATTCATAAACCTTGAGTTGTTTGCAAGCTAATGGTTATGATTAATTGCATTTTTATTGACTGTACAACAAAGATCCATGGCTAGGATGTTTCCTTCGTTTTTAGGGTTTTCTTGTACAGGGAAAATTGGCCACTGATAATGGTACCATGATGCTCGTGAGGTTGCAATGAGTTGATTAGTACCATTGGTTTCCATTTATAATGGTTGTATGAGATTTTGGAAATGCACAGGGTTATACCTACGCTCAGTGTTCGTAGGTAAAAGTATTTGATCTAAAACGATGGAGGCAACGAAGAAGACAATGGCATGGCAGGTGGTGAATAGCCAGTTTGAATTTCGTGTGTTTTGAGATTAGCTTTTTGTTTATATTATATAATAATCGTTTGTTATTATTTGTACAACTAAACATTCTGGCTCAGTTGGTAGCGTGGCAAGGGAATAATGCTCAAGGACCTGGGTTCGATCCCCAAGTCCCAACATTTGCTTTATATTGTTTTTCTTTGCATAATCAGGTGTGCTAGTATCCCACGAGTCTACCATGCATCATCAGCATCCAACCATCAGATCATCAAGGCTGCATATCCAAGGTTGTCCAATGAAGGTCCACCATGCGCCTGGGTCAAGCAAGCACATGGGATTGGAAAAAGTCAAAGGGGCCAAGGGCTTGTTGGGCTCAGAATTGCAAACTACACCCCCCTTGCTGAAACAACATCAGGCCCATCTTATTCTTTCTTTTCTATTTTCATTTATTTATTTAATTAGTTTAATTGTTTTTTAACCAAAATTAATTTCTTTTTTCACAAAATCATAAAATCAAGAGTTTCACAAAAAAATTAGAATTAGGTTTTATTTTATCAAATTTAATTTAATATTAGATTAATTTAATCTAGGGTAATTTTAACTTTTTTTATAATTAAAATCAATTAGAATAATTAGGGTTAACTTTTGATTTAATTTTTATTTCTTTCTCAAAATAAAAAAAAATACAAAAAATAGGTTAATTTAATTATTTTTCTTAATTAAAATTAAATTAGTAATTAGGTTTTTTGGTATTATTCAATTAAGATTTATTTTCTCAAATAATCAAAGACGACAAAAAAATGATTTTTCTTTTAAATTACAATTAGGTAGTTGGGGTTAAACCCTAAATCTCTCGTTTTCGATTCATCGCGCGCGTCTATTATTAATTTGCAATATTAACGTAACTGCTCACGGTATGTAATAGTTTAATCGAGGACTTTCTTTCTTTATCGTTTTTACGGGTTTTTTGGCTATGTAATTAATCCCTACCCCGAAGCCTTGTGTGATCGGTGGAAATAGAACTGACTGTTTTGAAATGTTGGTTTGCGTTTTGCGTTTGTTTTCGCAAAATGTCGCGGTAAGCAAGAGTCGCCGCCGTCTTTTATTTTCTCCAACAAGGAAAGGGCAAAAGCACAACAAAATTCCTTTTCGAGATGTTTCTCGGTTCGGGAGGTAGATTATAGAAAGGGAAGGTGTTAGCACCCTTTCTATCCGTGGTTATCCACGAGCTCTTAGGTACTTGCTCACTATGTTTTCAAAATGTTTTGCTTTTCTTGTGTTTGTGGGTTTTGAAAAAGTTTGTTTGAAAACTTCGATTTAACTCTTGTATCTGTCCTCAAGAGTGTATGAAGTGTTGTTTGAAAACTTTTGTTTGAAAGTGTAGGTGCGAAAAGTATTTTTGTTTTGAAAGAGCAAGTATCTAAGAACCTCTACCTACTCAAAAGAAATTAAGCTGTGTAAATGTCCTTTAGACAATACTATCCCACTATTGAGAAGTAGGTAGCACCGTCGTTGGAGTTTTTCGGGTCAATTCGATTATAGGGACATGTGGTCACTAAAGCAATGGTAGGACGCCTTAGCGGTAACCCTAATGTCTTAGATCCTTTTTTATCGAGGCAACCGTTTCGAGGAAACATGGATCTTTAGACAGGAGGGCGACCTCTAAAACACCCTATACTCAATGACCACGTCGAGGCAACCAAGTGAGGCGTACCCTAAGAATGGCATGTGCGAGTGTGTCAGGCTTCAATTTATATTATCTTTGCACATGTTATTGTGAGCTACGGATTGATTTTATTTGTACATGTCACGGGTGAGCTACGTTGATTTTAAGTTCATACATTTGATCTTGTCATGCATTCCCTATTTATCAAACATCTAACAGTTAATAGTTGCGGAATTTAAATTGCAGAAATTAAATCTAAATTATTACAAGGCGTCGGGTATTTACATCGCCAAAAACAACCCTTGAAATTAAAATGCGGAAAGTAAAATAAAGCGATAAATAATTAAAGTCCTAATTAAAAGCTATTACATTCCGGGAAACAGATACAATAATATGATTAAATGGATCGCGTGCGGAAAATTAAATCGGATGCGAGTTTTTTGGGTTTTGACCCTTTTTTATTAAAAAAAAAGGATTTTTGTTTATTTTTGAATTAAATGGAATTAAATTAAATGAACAATTAAATTAAATTAAATAATGAAAATATTTTTGAATTTTTGAGTTTTTAAAGAAATAAAATAAATTGAATTAATGCTAATAAAAACCTAATATTCTAAATTAATTTTAAATATTGCAAAAAATATTAAAAGTTAAATCTAATTAAAGCTAAATTGATTAAATTAATTTATTTACAAAAATAAAAGTGATGAAGTTAATTTTAATAAATAAAATATTTTTTGTGTTTTTGATTTTATTAGGAAAAAATGTTAATTGGTTAGTGATTAATAAAAATAATAACGATTAATTAATTAAAGGAACATAATACAAATAGAGAGAGAGTTTAGGAGTATACGGGCCTGATTGGAGGGGTGAAACAGCTGTTGGCGTCATGTGTAAACTGTTTTTTTTTGGCCATTTGTTCTGGCTTTTGGCCATTTGTGTTCTGGCCTCAACGTTCCTTAACCTTCTCAGGATGTCTGTCTCGCCATGTATTGGTGTCATGTGTAAGCTGTTCTGTTTTGGCCATTTGACTTTTGGCCATTTGACTTTTGGCCTCAACGTTCCTTAATGAACCTGCATGGGATTCTGTCTAAATCTGCAGTGTTGAATCTCATGAACACATTAAATAAATTACTATATATCATAAAATACAAATAAAGCCAATATACGAAGAAATTTAATGTTTAGGCCCATATGGCATGTATGAATGATTATACCCTTTTGATCATGGAGATCAAATCAACCTTACCCTCACTGGAAAAGTAGTGACATGAATGCTTTTATGCCCTTTTGATCATGGAGATCAAGCCAGCCTTACCCTTACTGAAGAAGTAGTGAGATGTTGGTTTGTAACTGAGATGGCTTGTTTGTAGTGAGATGTTGGTTTGTAACTAGGATGGCTTGTTTGTAGTGAGAGAGGGATTTGTAATAAGGATTTCAAGGTTTTAGGGTTCTTGAAAGAATTTGATATTCTGACAGTGTTGTGGCAAGGTTTTTTTTCCCTCTCCTTGTTTGTGTGAAAAGAATGTGATTATATAATGGAAATTAGGGTAAAGAAAATGGGCTTTAAATATGCAATTGGGCCTCCAATGTTCACTTGAGTTCGTCACTTTCCAGGCTAAATCGCAGGGACTTAAGTGCAATTTTTGAAGTTGATATGTGAAAACAAAATGTAGCCGACATCGATAACTAACTCCTGTCCGAAAATCGGCTCAATCGGATAAACAGTGAATTAGTTATGAATTTTTGAAGTTTCAGCTCAGACAAACTTATTTTGGGCTCCAGTGTTGACTCTGACACGCTCTTCAATAAAAAACTGGTATTGATCGGAGCATAATCCGGTCTCGACTTTTGAAGCAAAGTTATAGATCTATAAGTCAGTAACCTTGTGCAAAAATATGAGCCCAATCCGATAAAAATTGACCGAGTTATGAATTTTCGAAGTTTCGGCCCAGATGAAATAATATTCAGCATTCAGGATTTTCAGCGTGTCACGCACTCTGAACAAAAAACGAATGCCTTTTGAATACCTTTTGAACTCAATACCTTCTATGAAAATGTAGCCAACTCAATTTGTGAAATTTTGGCGCCAGAACCAGCTTGATACGATGAAAATCGACCAAGTTATGATTTTCCGAACATGACGTAAATAAATTTTTGACACAAATTTCGTGTACGGAAATACTTGATAAATCCGCATTTTTGAAGACCTTCTGATTGAAATTGGCTTCCAGCTGTGAGAGATGAAAACATAGATAATGTTAAGACGGAACATAGGCCACCGGAACGGGTTCAAAACGAGTTACGATCTTCAAGTTATGAATTTTTTAGCGCGTAAAAACTGCACTTTCAGCACACTTTTTCACCATATTTCTTCAAGAAAACTCACACATTCGGATACCTTCTTTAAAGAATTGACTCTTGAGCCGAACCTGAATTTGAGAATACGTTATCAGAGATATCTTGTCGAAAGAACACCTGAATATGACGCGCCGGGTTAGACTTGTGAATTTTTCTTGAAATGTTTTGAGAAATATGGGAGGCCAAATTTTGGGGTACAACACCTTGTAATAGCGTAGGTTTTATTTCTCGCATTTTAATTCTCGCAAATATTAACTGTTTAGATGTATGTTAATAGGATTGTATGACAAGATTGCATGATAATTTAAACGGCTAGAAAACCCTAATGTGCAAAGATAATAACTGAAATCAAATCACTCGCACATGCGCACTCTTAGGGTATACTCTCACTTCGGTTGCCTTCGGTAAACGATTATTAAGTATAGGGTGTCTTAGTGGTTGCCCTCCTGTCTAAACAAAGATCAAAAGTCTCATTCGAAAATGTTGCCTCGGAAATGTCGCCTCGGAAATGTTGCCTCGAATTTGATCTTAAAGACGCTAGGGTTATTACTAAGATGTCCTAACATTGCTTTAGTGATCTTACGTCCCTTACGAATTGACCCTTATAACTCCAACGAAGATGCTACCTATTTCTCAATAGTAGGATAGCACTTTCTAAAGGAAACAAGAACAGAAACAATCTTTTTCGAGTAGGTAGATTCTAGTAGGTACTTGCTCAAAATCAAACTTTTCACACTTACACTTTTTTCAAACAATGTTTTCAAAACAACTTTGTAACACTCTTGAGGACAAAAACAAGGATTAAAATGAAGTAAAACAAAACTTTTTAAAACACAAACACACAAGAAATTTTAAAGATGAGAAAGTACCTAAGAGCCCATGGAAAACCATGGATAGAAAGGATGCTAACACCTTCCCTTTCTATAATCTACCCCCCGTACTCAAAATCTCAAAAAAGGAATTTTTCTGTGTTTTTTCCTTTCCAGTTGGATAAAATAAAAGTCGGTGGCGACTTGCTTACCGTGACATTTTGCAAACAAAAAACGCAAAACGCAAAACGCAAACAAGCATTTTTCAAAACAGTCGGTTCTGCCACCGTATCACAGAACTGGCGACTCTGCTGGGGACTTAATAAGTGGGGTATACCTTAGGATTTAGTTCATCATAATTTGCTTCTCTTGTTTGTTTTGGTTTCTTTACTTTTAAGGGTTTTTGTTTGGGAGTTACTATAGATCCTAACCTGGATCTAGGGACACCTTTTAGGTAAGTAGCAATAAACTGTGAGGGAACTGTACGATGTAGACCGATACGGTTGAAGAAGTAACTACATTGATATGGCACATTGGTTGGTACCAGTATCCCTTGTGGAGAAACGAGGAGAATACGGGGCCACTACTTGTGTCGTTAAGCATCAACTGACCTTAGAACCCTTAATCGACCAACTTGGCCATTAGAAAGTAGTGAGATAGCCGGCCTCGGTGTAAAGTTGAGAACTGGTTGATACTCGATGCTACACTCATTGAGACCATACTCCCGAGATAGTTTCGGCCGTAAGAAAAGATTGCGTGAGCTGAAACCATGATCGATGGAGGATGGTCAGTGATATTGAGAACCTCTAGAACCCGGTTACTTTTGCTAGGACAGGTTAGAACCAACTGAACTTCAAGAGGGTAATACCTTTGACCCCATGCAAGCCTTAAACTTAAGGGCTTTTGTGTGACTTGTTTGCCTTTGCCATGCCTGTTATCTGCTATATTTGTTGTTTTTATCATGACATCATGCATCACAACATGGCATTCATACTTCATTATACTAACCATTTCAAAGACCAAGGGAATTTATCTTTGTTCTGTTTTGCAGATTATGGCTTCCGTGCGCAGAAATACCATTCGAGTTAACTTTGTGCAAATACCTGCTCAACTTAAAGAGTTAGCCTCAAGAGTTTCTGAGACTTCTATGTTCATTAAGAGACATTGTTAGCTTCTTAGCCTGGTCACCTCAAAGTTTGATGAGTAGATGATTAGTGTGCTTTTCCAGTTCTTCGATCTTGTGCATCATTGTTTCACCTTTCCAGATTACCAGCTGGTTCCCACTTTGGAAGAGTTCTCTAACTTATTGGGCATATCCATCCTTGAGCAGGTACCCTTCACAGGTATGGAAGAGACTCCTAGACCAGAAGACATTGCCTCAGCTCTGCATCTGAAACGGGTTGATGTAGTATCCAATTGGGAAACACGAAGCGGGGTAGAAGGCTTTCTAGCCAAATTTTTGATAGACCAGGCTCAGCTATTCTGGGATAATTTGGACTTTCAGGCTTTTGAAGATGTCTTGGATCTCCTTATCTATGGTTTGGTTCTCTTCCCGAATCCAGATTCCTTTGTAGATGTGAACACGGTCAAGATTTTCCTTTCTCGAAATCTTGTGCCTACTCTACTGGGCGATATCTTGCATGCCCTCTACACTCATACTGTGCGAAGAAGAGGGACTCTTATGTGTTGCATGCCGTTGTTGTCGAGGTGGTTTATTTCGCACCTCCCTAAGTCTATGCTGAAGAACGAAGAAGGTTTGGGTTGGTCCTATAGGATAATGTCACTTTCCCACACAGACATTCTTTGGAGTTCCAGGGATATGGAAGACACTGCTGTCATTGATTGTTGTGAGGGATACCCTAATGTCCTGTTGCTTGGAATCAGAGGGGGAATAACCTACAATCCTTGTCTATCTTTGCGACAATTTGGTCGTGCTCGGAGAGATGGTCCCCATGAGCTACTAATTGAGGATATTGTATTTGATTACAAGGAAGACATTGAGGAGCATCGCTGGAGGTTTATACGAAGTTAGGGCATGGTGAACAGATCTGACCCCCAAGAGTTGGGACCAAGGACTTCCCTTCCTATGCAGCCTTACCTATAATGGGTCCGAGCTCGTGCCTAGAAGCTTGGGATGCCCTATGAGGCCGTGTTACCAGTGATTGTGGAGCCCACTAATGAAGAAGGCATTCCTTACACAGTTCTTTATCCTTACATGTCCACTAATCCTGGGGCATTGCAGAGGTCTTGGATTCAGCTGAAAGAGGAGAGGGATACTTACCGGGAGAAGTACCATGAGCAAGAAAGGAAGATTTTGAAGCTCCCCAGGCAGCTCAAATAAGAAAGAGTGATCAATGACTACGTCCGCACAAAGAGGAAGCGTCCATGGGACTTTTGATTTTGCTTTTCTAGTTTTAGATTTGTTTTTCACTTACTTCTTTGTAATGCCTCAAAGGCATTGTTGAACCTTTTTACAAGTTAATCTAATGAAGTTTGTTTATTTTTGGTATGCAAATTTAAATCTCCCAAAGTCTTTGAAATAATTAGATGTGCATACCATTATCATGCACACCATTACAGGTTTCTCATCTTCTTCACTGTTTATTTCAGCAGAAACGTCTTCTGATCAAGCCATCAAAGATCTTTAGGCACAAAACGCCCAATTCCAACAAATGTTCTTAAGCTTGGCTAAAGGGAAAGAGGATCTAAAAACTCTCATTCTGAAAGAGAAGAAGAAGAAGAAGAAGAAGAAGAAGAAGGTTGTTCTTCTGAATATGGGTAAAAGGTATGGGGATAGGTTGAAACAGCAAGCTGATCTGACCTCTTCATCCAGGGAAGGGGAGAACCAAGAAGAAGAAAAGGGCCCCAGTCCTGCCATCTCTGATAATGATACGGATTATGATGAGGAGCAATATCCTCCTGCCGAGGATATGTACAAGCAGTTAGAAGACCATCTGAGTGCTATAGAGATTCAGAAGATCCCTGGTTTGGATTTCAGAGAGCTGGGACTGGTATCGGGAGTGGTGATCCCTCATAAGTTCAAAGCTCCAGTTTTTGCCAAATACGACGGAGTATCCTGTCCAAAATTCCATCTCCGCTCATATGTCAGGAAAATCCAACCCCACACTGCTGATAGAAATTTGTGGGTACACTTCTTTCAAGATAGTCTGTCAGGGACTCAGCTTGAATGGTTTTACCAATTGGAAGGAGCCAATGTCCGAAACTGGGAGGACCTTGCTGCTGCTTTTTACAGGCAGTATCAGTATAACGCCGACCTTTCTCCCACTCGTACTCAGCTTCAGGGTATGTCAATGGGTGCAAGTGAAGGTTTTAAGGTCTATGCTCAAAAGTGGAGAGACTTGGCTAGAAGAGTCCAACCCCTTTGTCTGATAGGGAATTAGTTGACATGTTTCTAGGGACTCTATCTGGTCCATTTTTCAATCATCTGATCGGCAGTTCTTCATCTGGGTTTACTGAGTTGATCTTGACTGGAGAGAGATTAGAAGCAAGTATCTGAAGTGGTAAGATACAGAAGGACACTTTGTCAAGTGCAGTAAAGAAGCCTTTCACCGGTAAGAAAGAAACTAGTGCAGTCTACGGCTTGAGGGGCCAAGGAAGACCTGAACACCGTCAAGCAGTAAATGCGGTAGTGATATCAAGACCCACAGTTGCTCCACAATGCAACAATCCACAAAGGGTGGAAAGACCACAAAGGCAGTCCACTCGGCTCAATATGACCCTGACTTAAATTCTACCACAATTATTGAAGACCAATCTGGTAACTCTGAGGGAAGCTTGGAAGAACCCCAACACCACTTCTCCTCACTATAACCCGAATGCCTATTGCGCCTATCACTCCTAAAGTCCAGGTCATGATACAAACAATTGTTGGGCCTTGAAAAATAAGGTGCTGGACCTGATTGAAGCCAAAGAGATTGAGTTTGACGCTCCGGAGAAACCCAACGTCATAACTGCTCCCATGCCCAAGCATGACTCGGGAATCAATGCTATTGAGGTTGTCTCCTCCACAGGAGATGCTGATGATGAGAACCCGGATATCGATAGCTGGATCTACCCAACAACCAATGGTGGATTGAATAACTGGACGACGAAAGACTTCATACCTGTTTCTTTTATTCCATAGTAATTGACTTTTGTTTTAAGAGTTTTAAGAGATAGTTTAAAACTTTACGGCCCGGTGACTTGCGTGAGGCACCTTGGCTTTGCTTGTGAGGGCTTATTATTTGTCATTTCATATATCATTAATAAAACATTGGACGTTTCTTGCATTACAAATTTTGCGCTCCTTGTTTTTCTTTTTCTGTCTAACGCTTTATCAAAAAACAGCTAGTCTCTTACACACACTAACGTATTATAATGCAGATCCATATCCACTATGGATCCCATTGATAACGACTCTGCTATTGCCAGTGATGACTTCGAAAATCTGATCAACCAAGCCGAGGACGAAGGTAAGGATGATTGTGAGGTGCCTGGAGAACTTGCTAGACTGTTACTACAGGAAGAAAGGGCCATACAACCTCATGAAGATCCAGTTGAGTCAGTGAATTTGGGTATAAAGGAATACAGGAAAGAAGTTAAGATAGGTGTGAATCTGGAGCCTAGTGTCAAACAACGATTGATACAGATGATACGTGACTATGTTGAGATCCTCGCCTGGTCTTATGGAGATATGCCTGGTTTGGACACTGATATTATGGTACACCGCCTGCCGACTAAAGAAGACTGTCCTCCGGTAAAGTAGAAGGTTCACCGTATGCACCCTGAGATGTCTGAGAAAATCAAAGCTGAGGTTATGAAAAAGTTAGATGCGGGATTTTTAGCTGTCACATCTTATCTGCAGTGGGTTGCCAATGTTGTTCCGGTGCCTAAGAAAGATGGTAAGGTACGGATGTGTGTGGACTATAGAGATCTGAATAGGGCAAGCCCCAAGGATGATTTCCCACTTCCTCACATCGATGTTCTGGTCGACAACACCGCGCAACATAACATCTTCTCCTTTATGGATGGTTTTTCTGGTTACAATCAGATCAAGATGGCTCCCGAGGACATGGAGAAGACAACCTTCGTTACACAGTGGGGCACCTTCTGTTAAAAAGTAATGCCTTTTGGGTTGAAGAATGTTGGGGAAACTTATCAGCGCTCCATGGTCGCTTTGTTCCACGACATGATTCACTATGAGATCGAGGTTTATATTGATGACATGATAGCAAGGTCCCAGACCGAGGAAGAGAACCTTGACCATCTCCAGAAACTGTTCAACAGGTTAAAGACGTACAAGCTGAGGTTAAACCCGAACAAGTGCACCTTCAGGGTAAGGTCTGGTAAACAGCTGGGTTTCATCATCAATGATAAAGGTATTCAGGTGGACCCTACCAAGGTAAAGGCCATACAGGAGATGCCAGCTCCCCACATAGAAAAGGAAGTTAGAGGCTTTTTGGGACGTCTGAATTACATCGCCAGGTTCATTTCACACCTGACTGCTACTTGTGAGCCAATCTTCAAGTTGTTGAAGAAAGATCAAGTGGTAAAATGGAATGATGAATGTCAGACCGCTTTCGAAGGAATCAAGGAATACCTCCAAGAGCCACCTATTCTGATGCCTCCAGTTGAAGGAAGACCTTTGATCTTATACTTGACAGTACTGGATAGTTCAATGGGGTGCGTGCTGGGGCAGCATGACGAGTCTGGCCGAAAAGAGCATGCTATTTACTACCTTAGCAAAAAGTTTACCGACTGCGAAACCCGATACTCGTTGCTAGAGAAAACTTGCTGCACTTTGGCATGGGCTGCTCGCTGGTTGAGACAGTATATGCTGACTCACACCACCTTATTGATCTCAAATATGGATCCAATCAAGTATATCTCCGAAAAGCATGCCTTGTCCGGAAGAATAGCAAGATGGCAGATGATCTTAACGGAGTATGACATCCAATACACAACCCAATAAGTAATCAAGGGGAGTGTATTGGCGGATCATTTGGCACATCAGGCCGTGGATGACTACCAATCCACGAATTTCGAGTTCCCAGATGAGAATATCATGTTGGTGACCAACTCTGAAGAACCTGGACCGGATGAAGGACCCGAGGAGGGATCCCGATGGTATATGTATTTTGACGGAGCCTCAAACGCATTGGGTAATGGCATTGGCGCTATGATCATATCTCCTGAGGGCTGTCATACTCCGTTCACCGCTCGATTATGTTTTAACTGCACCAACAATATGGTGGAGTATGAAGCATGTATCCTGGGTCTTCGAGCTGCTATTGACCTAAGGATTAAGTTCTTGAGTGTATTCGGAGATTCTGCTTTAGTGATCAGTCATATCAAAGGCGAGTGCGATACGAAGCACCCAAATCTTATTCCCTACAAAGAGTATGTATTGACGTTGCTCCCGCACTTTAAGGAGATAACCTTTAAACACTTCCCAAGAGAGGAAAACCAATTAGCGGACGCGCTAGCTACCATGTCCTCTATGTTCAAAGTCAGGTGGGACAATGAAGCTCCCCATATTACCATCGAGAGGTTGGACGAACCCGCATATTGCTGTGACATTGAGACTGAAGAGATAGCAGATAAACCCTGGTTCCACGAGGTAAAGAGGTATCTTGAGGCTCAAGAATACCTCGAGGGGGCATCTGTTAATGATAAGAAGTTTCTGACAAGGTTCGCTGCAAAGTTCTTCATCAGTAATGGGATTCTTTATAAGAGTAACCATGATTCAACCTTACTGGGGTGCATGTACAAAAGCGAGGCAGAAAGGATCATGGCGGAGTTACATGAAGGTACCTTAGGAACTCATTCCAGTTGACATACCATGGCAAAGAAGATCCTACGGATAAGATATTATTGGTCCACTATGGAAGCCGATTGTTACCAGCATTCTCGAACCTGTCATAAGTGCCAAGTCTATGCTGATAAGGTGCATATACCTCTAGTTCCTCTGAATGTTTTGACAGCTCCTTGGCCTTTCGCAATGTGGGGCATCGATATGATAGGTGAGATCAGGCCTACTGCGTCTAACGGGCACCATTTCATTCTAGTAGCTATTGATTATTTGAGGAAGTGGGTCGAGGCATCTTCCTTTGCTACAGTAACCAAGAATGTTATAACGCGGTTTATCCGACACAATCTGATCTGTCGATATGGTGTACCAGAGAGGATTATTACTGACAATGGTACAAATCTCAACAATACAATGATCACCGAGCTCTGCAAACAGTTTAAGATACAACATCACAACTCTTCTCCCTACCGGCCAAAGATGAATGAGGCTGTTGAAGCGGCTAACAAGAACATCAAGAAGATTGTGTAGAAGATGACGGTGACATACAAATACTGGCATGAGATGTTACCATTCGCTCTTCATGGGTACCGTACCTCAACACGGACATCGACAGGGGCAACACCATACTCTTTGGTGTATGGCATGGAGGCAGTCCTACCCATCAAAGTCCAGATACCCTCCCTCTAGATCATGAAGGATGCGGGTTTGAGCGAAGATGATTGGATCCAGACCCGACTTGATCAGTTGAATCTAATCGACGAGAAGAGGCTTACTGCTATTTGTCATGGTCAGACGTATCAAAAGTGAATGATCAAGGCTTTTAACAAGAAAGTCAGATGTCAAGAATATCATGTCGGGGATCTGGTGATCAAACGCCTCATACTACTGCAAGGTGATCCCAGGGGAAAATGGACCCCCACATACGAAGGGCCATTTGTGGTTAAGAACATCTTCTCGGGAGGAGCTATGATTCTAACCACCATGGATGGTGACGAACTTCCTCACCCCGTCAATGCAGACATAGTGAAAAGATACTACGCCTAATCAAAGACCCGCTAGGTTGACTGGCCTAGGAAAAAATAAGGGCTTCCCGATGAACCAAAAGGGTTCGGGCAAAAGTAAGGGATGAAAATGGAAAAAACTGTACACCCGACAAGTCGAAAACCTGAAAAGGAGGCTTGGGCAAAAAAGGGTATCCCGGTGGACCGAAAACCCGAAAGGGCGGTTCAGGAAAAAATTAGGGATTGAAGCGTAACACTATGTCTCATTGGACCATCTTGCAACCAGACTTAGGTATCGACTATCAAGCTCAGACGGTGCCAATCAATCTGATCTACCTTCGACCAAGTAGCAAAGTGATGAGACGCTCGAAGATATAAAGGCAATAGCAGAGTTGGAACCCAATAGGATTGTTTCATATAGTTGTTTTTCTTTCTTTTTCACAAAATGTATAATTCTTGTCTTTCGGCGGCGTTCTCTTACTAGGACGTCAGCCTCTTGTACAAAACGCTTGTTACAGGCTAACTTCAAAAATCAATACAATACATTTTCACAAGAAATTTCAACTTCGTTTTTTCTTTTTCTGTTTTGTTTTGCAAGAACGTCCAATGTTTCATTTTTGATATATGCATTTGAAAATAATCGATGCTCATAAATATTTACACAAGAAACAAAAGACAATTACTCGTAATTCCAGGAACAGGGGCAAACAAGAAATGTCCAAACCTTACAGTTGCTCTACCCACCAGGTACAGGGATAGAGTCAGCTTGAGAATATGACTAAAGGTACGTACACTCCCCACAGAGGTGGAAGTGTCCAAAGAATGTGGTGTTAGCTCTACCCAGCCATGGTTTATAATCGCGAATGAATCAGCAAAATTCTCCCCAAGCAGAGTTTATCTATTACCAACAATAGAAGTTCACCACCAGCTGAGTTTATTTCTCCAAATCATAAGATAATCCAACAAAGTACTTCTCTTCCCCACAGAGTCATTCTCCCACCGGATTATTCCCAAACAGAGTCTCTCCCGGCAGATTATTCTCAAGCAGAATAGACGCAAGTCTCCAGCTAATCATCTTCAGTCACTATCCCCAGCGAGAACGAAGAACTCAACTCCTCATACTCTCTAACAGAAGTCCATGATTTGTTCTCCCCAGCCGGATAATATCACAAGAACATTTAATATCCATACATTGTGGCATACGCATATGCATCATACAACACAATCTCATTTATTTTGAGAACATCATTACCCAATACATTTCATACATCATGACATAACATACGACTAACTCTTTACCTTTCAGGGAAAAATGCAATCAAGTTCTCACAAATTTTCTCTAGTTCATTCAAATCGATACTAAGATTTCTATTCCAGTTCAAGCTATGAAGCCCGGGAGTCAACCGGATAATATCTTGATTTCTCCAAAATACTATGAAGCCGGGGATCGACCAGATAGTGGTATATCTTAAATACAAGCTATGAAGCTTGGAAATCGACCAGAAAACAACTTAACCCTCAGCAAGTTATTGTGAAGCCTAGAAATCGACCAGATAGCAGTACAAGATACCATGAAGCCTGGAATCGACCAGACAGTGGTATAAGACACCGTGAAGCCTGGCGCACGACCAGATAACAGTATAAGACATTGTGAAGATTGGATCACGACCAGATAGAGGAAAAGGACACCAAAGCCCGGGACACGACCAGATAACAGTATAAGGTACTGCGAAGCTTGGAATTCGACCAAATGACAGTTTACTCGGCCAATTACTATGAAGCCCGAAAATCGACCGGATATTAGTATGCCTTAAATTCAAGTTGAAATCCGGATGCGACTGGATAACCACCTAACTCCTTCTGAAGCCTGGAGCACGACCAGTTAAGAATTGAGAAATTCCAAAGCCTGGAAGACGACCAGATAGCAAGTCTAATCTCATCTCCCCAGTAAGTCGCTGTAAAATTGGAACATGACCAGATAGCAATACATTTTAACCTCCTTAACTAAGAGATGATTCCCCAGTAGAGTAACGGATATTTGAAGTTCCTAAAACTCTATTTCTCTCAAGACAGAGAATAGCATACCCCAGCGTAGTCCTCCTTAACAATAGGTGCACGGGCTTTCGCAAAGGAATCTCTTATGCGATCGACACTTCTTCTGATGGCATCTTTAAGCCCATCTTCCGTCATTGACTTCTAAATGGAATCTATAATCCCATCTCCAATATCGCAAGATGAGTACCACTTCATGCGAGTGCAAATTTCTGGGCACTCTAGTGTTAAATCATCTTCCACCTTCGGATTACGAAAGGTAGACAAGCCAATCTACATCCTCAGGTTTAAGAAGATTGAACAGGGGCAGGTGTTGTACCCCAAAATTTTCCCTCCCATATTTCTCAATACATGTCAAGTGAGGTCCTCAAATTTCTCAAGGAGGTCCAAGAGTTGACCAGACAAACTCTCTCCTAAGGCAGTCTACCCCAAATTGGGGTTTCATTTTGCATCAAGATGCTTAAGTCCAAAGGATCCCAAATTCTCTCCATTGTCCTAATATGTTCTCAAGATCATCCATGTCAAGTTTCAAGCCTTGCATAGGAAGTTTGCTCAGTCAATTGCTCAAAGGCCTAAAAATCGACTATGCTAGGGCAAAAGTCAATTGTGGCCCACATACAGTCAAACTTCAAGATTTTGGGTCAACATTCTCATTGTGAAGTATTATTCATAATATGATCAAGGGTTGATCATGATTCCTCAAGGATTGCTCATAATTCATCAAAACTCAAAAGTTGCTAAATTAAGGTTTTGTAGGAAAAGTCAACTCAACTTTGACCAAGTATAACTTTCTCATACTTTATCAAAAACGACCCATCCAAATCTCATTTTGAAGAGGATGTAATTCCCTGCAGTCCATATTCATCTCCCAAGTTTAAAATATGCACTCACAAGAAGATATGAATTTGGACATTATAGGTCATTTTGAAAAGTCAACAAAAACACATTTTGGGTCAAAGCTTCATACATGAACATGGAAGATTCAATTGAGATGAGACAAAAAGGGTTGCTTAGAGGACAACTTAATATTTCTAAAAAGTCAAAGAACACTTCTCTAGGGTCAAAATTGAGAGAGTTATGCATTGGCCAAGTTGACCCTTTTTTCAAAATTGCCAAAAGTCAAATGTGTCCAAAATTGAATTTTTTGTCAAATGGGCCCAACTTTTTATGCTTGCACTGAGTTTGTAATGTAACCCACGACCCATGAGCCCTTCCACTTGTCATTCTTTTATTTTTTTCATTTATTTTGATTTTATTTCATTTAAATCAAATAAAATCAATATAAAATAATGAAAATATCAAAAACTAATTAAATCTTGAGATTTTGAGCATGATTAGGTCCATTACATAGCTGGAAACAAGATCAAATCGTGCAAGGTTCAAAATGGACAGAAAAAGATTGAGTTTGCTTGTTTTGGAAAGATTTTGCACAAGGATCAAATCAAGAATCAATATTCATAATTGGAAGAGATTTAATACAAAATTGTAACCCTAATGCATTCTAATATACATAAGGAATAAGTGCAGACCCAAAACAAGAGGCTAGAGGCGTGCAAAGGAGAGAACAAATTTCAAAAGTTCAAGGAAAAGTTGCAAACTGATTTCCAAGTTTCAAGCCATCTCAAGCCATTCTGATCATACCAATCGTTTGCTGGACATCATAGGACCCTATTTCAATCGCTAGCAAGCTTCCCCACGCCTTGAAACGCCCTGTAAGAGTCACACGGTTTGGCTTTTTTCTTGAAATCGATTACATTGATTCTGGCATATTTAGCATGATTAATTGATATATTCATAATCTTGAGTTGTTTGCAAGCTAATGGTTATGGTTAATTGCATTTTTATTGACTGTACAGCAAAGTTCAATGGCTAGGTTGTTTCCTTTGTTTTTAGGGTATTCTTGTACAGGGAAAATTGGCCAGTGATAATGGTACCATGATGCTCGTGAGGTTGCAACGAGTTGATTGGTACCATTGGTTTTCATTTATCATGCTTGTATGAGATTTTGGAAATGCACATGGTTATACCTATGCTCAGTGTCCGTAGGTAAAAGTCTTTGATCTAAAATGACGGAGGCAACAAAGAATACAATGGCGTGGCAGGTGGTGAATGGCCAGTTTGAATTTCGCGCGTTTTAAGATTAGCTTTTTGTTTATATTATATAATAATTGTTTGTTATTATTTGTACAGCTAAACATTCGGGCTCAGCTAGTAGCGTGGCAAGGGAATAATGCTCAAGGACCTAGGTTCGATCCCCAGGTTCCAACATTTTCTTTATATTGTTTTTCTTTGCATAATCAGGTGTGCTAGTATCCCACGAGTCTACCATGCATCATCAGCATCCAACCATCAGATCATCAAGGCTGCAGATCCAAGGTTGTCCAATGAAGGTCCACCATACGCCTGGGTCAAGCAAGCACATGGGATTGGAAAAAGTCAAAGAGGCCAAGGGCTTGTTGGGCTCAGAATTGGAAACTACACCCCCTTGCTGAAACAACATCAGGCCCATCTTATTCTTTCTTTTCTATTTTCATTTATTTATTTAATTAGTTTAATTTTTTTAAACCAAAATTAATTTCTTTTTTCACAAAATCATAAAATCAAGAGTTTCACAAAAAAATTAGAATTAGGTTTTATTTTATCAAATTTAATTTAATATTAGTTTAATTTAATCTAGGGTAATTTTAACTTCTTTTTTTATAATTAAAATCAATTAGAAAAATTAGGGTTAACTTTTGATTTAATTTTTATTTCTTTCTCAAAATAAAAAATACAAAAAATAGGTTAATTTAATTATTTTTCTTAATTAAAATTAAATTAGTAATTAGGTTTTTTTGTATTATTCAACTAAGCTTTATTTTCTCAAATAATCAAAGACGACAAAAAAATGATTTTTCTTTTAAATAACAATTAGGTAGTTGGGGTCAAGACCCTAAATCTCTCGTTTTCGATTCATCGCGCGTGTTTTCTAATTTTTTTGCAATATTAATGTAACTGCTCACGGTATGTAATAGTTTAATCTAGGACTTTCTTTCTTTATCGTTTTTACGGGTTTTTTGGCTATGTAATTAATATCTACCCTGAAGCCTTGTAATAGCGTAGGTTTTATTTCTCGCATTTTAATTCTCGCAAATATTAACTGTTTAGATGTATGTTAATAGGATTGTATGGCAAGATTGCATGATAATTTTAAACGGCTATAAAACCCTAATGTGCAAAGAATATAACTGAAATCAAATCACTCGCACATGTGCACTCTTAGGGTATACTCTCACTTCGGTTGCCTTCGGTAAACGATCATTAAGTATATGGTGTCTTAGTGGTTCCCCTCCTATCTAAACAAAGATCAAAAGTCCCATTCGGAAATGTTGTCTCGGAAATTTCACCTCAGAAATGTTGTCTCGAATTTGATCTTAAAGACGTTAGGGTTATTACTAAGATGTCCTAACATTGATTTAGTGATCGTACGTCCCTTACGAATTGACCCTTATAACTCCAACGATGATGCTACCTATTTCTCAATAGTAGGATAGCATTGTCTAAAGGAAACAAGAACAGAAACAATCTTTTTTTGAGTAGGTAGATGCTAGTAGGTACTCTCTCAAAATCAAACTTTTCACACTTACACTTTTTTCAAACAAAGTTTTCAAAACAACTTCGTAACACTCTTGAGGACAGAAACAAGGGTTAAAACAAAGTAAAACAAAACTTTTCAAAACACAAACACACAAGCAATTTTAAAGATGAGCAAGTACCTAAGAGCCCATGGAAAACCATGGATAGAAAGTGTGCTAACACCTTCCCTTTCTATAATCTACCCCCCGTACTCAAAATCTCGAAAAAGGAATTTTTTTGTGCTTTTTTCCTTTCCAGTTGGATAAAATAAAAGTCGGTGGCGACTCTTGCTTACCGCGACATTTTGCAAACAAAAAACACAAAACACAAACCAGCATTTTTCAAAACAGTCGGTTCTGCCACTGTATCACATGGTCTTTTGGTGGAGACCCTGGGAGGAATGGCAGAAATGATTATAATATAAATGTCTTTACATGGAACACTTGTGACTAGAGTCTTCTCAAATAGAATCTTTTTATCATCCATCAGGCGCTGAACACTTTCTTTCAACAAATAGCAACCAGTTGGTAGAGATAAACATAAGTTGCAACCTTCACCACAACCCGGAAATAAACCGGCTTGCAACAGATTCCTTTTAATAGTCATGAGAGGAGTAACAAGTTCCCCAATGGAAGCAACAAACATATCATTGTCAACAACATTAACACCATTGGCGTTCTTAGGCATGGGGGAAGTTATAACATTAGGAGTCTCTGGAGCATCGAATTCAATCTCCTTTGCCTCGATCAAATCCCGCACCTTGTTCTTTAAATCCCAACAGTCGTTTGTATCATGGCCTAGACTTTTAGAATAGTAGGCGCACCGAGCCTTTGGATTATAAAGAGGAGATGCAGTGTTGGGATTTTTGGAAGCTTCCCTCAAAGTTACCAGATTGGATTTCAGTAAGTGTGGTAAAACATGAGACAAGGTCATATTGATCCGGGTAAAGTGTCTCATAGGCATTTCTGCTCTAGGCTAATTGTTCTGCTGTTGGGTAGCTGCAGACTTGGATATCATTAGAGCCCCTATCGTTGGACGGAGTTCGGTTCTGCCCTGATTTCTCTGACTGTAAGCAACACTTACCTCCTTCTTTCCCATAAAAGGTCCCTTTCCTGCACTTGAAGAGGTATCCTTTTGAATCTTGCCGCTCTTAATCCCAGCTTCCACTCTTTCTCCAGTTAAGATCAGCTCAGTAAAACCAACCGAGGATCTTCCAATTAGATGGTTGAAAAATGGACCAGACATAGTACCCAAAAGCATGTCCACCAATTCTCTATCAGACAGAGGAGGCTGGACTCTTCCTGCTAAGTCTCTCCACTTCTGGGTGTATTCTTTAAATCCCTCGCAAGAACCCATGGACATACTTTGGAGTTGTGTATGGGTTAAAGCAAGGTCAACATTATATTGGTACTGCTTATAGAAAGCAGTAGCCAGGTCTTCCCAGTTATGAATATTGGTTCCCTTCAACTGATAGAACCACTCTAGCTGAGTCCCGGATAGATTATCTTGGAAGAAGTGGACCCATAAATCCATGTCAGCGGTGTGAGGCTGAATCTTCCTCATATAAGATCGGAGATACATCTTGGGACATGAGATCACAACATACTTAGCAATCACCGGAACCTTGAACTTCCGCGGGATAACAACCCCAGAAACCAAACCCAGCTCTTCAAAATCCAGCCCAGGTACCCTCTGGATTTCCATTGTGTTCAGACGATCCTCCAACTGTTTGTATTCATCATCAGCAGGTGGATACTGCTCCTCATTATAATTAGAATCATTATGAGATCCCTTCGGGCTGAGGCCTTTCTCTCTTGTCTCCCCTTCTTTTGACGAAGTTGCTAGTTCTGAAGCTCGCTGCACTGGTCCTCCGATCCTTCTTCCTAAATTCACTACACCAGTTGGTTTCTTTGGCTTCTTCTTTTTGTCCTTCAGTATGAGAGCTTTCAGATCTTTTTTCCCTTTAGCTAGAGCCATAATCATTTGCTGGAACTAAGAAATCAGGTTTCCCATGGGCGCTTCCTCTTCATGCCGATATAGACATTAAGACTTTTTTCTTCGTGAAGTTTCTTTGTGAGTTCCAACACTTTCCTCTCATGGGAATATAAATGATCTCTATAGGTATCCCGCTCTTTCTTCAGCTGAATCCAGGATCTCTACAGCTTTTCAAGATCAATGGGTATGTCAGGATAGATAACTGTATAAGGAACACCCCCTTAGGAAATGGGCTCCACAATCACTGGTAATATGGCTATATATGGTATCACAAGGTTCTGAGCGTGAGCTCGTTCCCATTGGAGATAAGGTTCAATAGGGATGGAAGTCTTCGGCCCCAAAGTCTTGGTATCCGCATAAGAAAGTGACATTATCCTTTGCGACCAACCCCGACCTTCTTCGTTCTTTAGTATTGATTTAGGGAGGTGAGAAATAAACCACCTTGACAGCAGTGGCACACAACACATAAGAATCCCTCTTTTCTTCGTGGTACGAGTGTGGAGGGTATGCAAGATGTCTCCGAGTAAAGTGGGCACAGGGTTGCGAGAGAGGAAGACCTTGATAGCATTCACATCTATGAGTAAATCTGGATTATGGAACAATAGTAACCCATAGATTAAAAGGGCCAAGACCTCCTCAAAATCCTGGAAGTCGAAATCATCCCAAAACAGTTGAGCCTTCTCTATTAGGAACTTGGCTAGAAAACCCTTAACTCTGCTTCTTATTTCCCAGTTGGATACAATGTCTGACCGTTTTAGATCCAAAGCTACTACAATAAACTCCGGCTTTGGAGCTTCTTCCAAACCAGTGAAAGACAATTGATCCAGAATAGGTATGCCCAATAACTGAGAGAATTCTTCCATGATGGGTACCAGCTGATAGTCCAGAAAGGTGAAGCAATGGTTCTTGGGGTCAAAGAACTGAAAGAATACACTCATCATATTCTCATCAAAGCCCGAGGTAACTAGGTTGATAAGTCAACCAAATTTTTTGGTGAACAAAGAAGTTTCCGGAACCCTTGATACTAGCTCATTGAGTTGGATAGTTATTCTCACAAAGCTGATTCGGATGGTGTTTCTACGAGCGAAAGCCATGATCTGCAAAACAGAACAAAGATAAATTCCCTTGGTCCTTGAAATGGTTAGTGAAATGAAAAATGGATGTTATGATGTTTATGATGTCAAGATTATGCTTAAATCACAGATAAACACAAGCAAATCACACAATAGACCTTAGTTTCAAAGGATTGCATGAGGTTTAAGGTAAGTACGCTCTTGAATGTTCAGTTGGTTCAACCTGTCTTAGAAATAGTAACCGAGTTCTAAGGTATCTTAATATCACTGATCTTTCTTTATCGCTGTTATTTCAACTTAGAAATCTTTTCTTGCGGCCGAAACATCCCAAAATTTTGATCTCAATGAGTGTAGTATCGAGTATCAACCGATTCCCAGATTTACACTGAGGCCGGCTATCTCACTACTTTCTAATGGCCAAGTTTGTTCAACTAAGGTTCTAAGGTTCGTTAGTGCTTCACGACACCATGCGGTGGCCCGATATTCTCCTCGATTCAACACAAGGGATACCGGTACCAACCAAAGTATCACACCATCACAGATATTGCTTCAACCATATCAGTCTACATCGTACAGTCTTCACGATCTATTGTTTTTTACCTAAAAAGATGCCCCATATCCGGGTATAAAATCTATAGTATCCCACGCAAACCTTTAAAAGTAAAACTATCAAAACAAATAAGGAAAGCAATTTAGAAATGAACTAGACCCTAAGGTAAACCCCACTTTTTAAAGTGTCCCCAACAGAGTCGCCAGTTCTATGATACGGTGGCAGAATTGACAGTTATACTGGTTTGTATTTTGTATTCGCAAATGTCGTGGTAAGAAAGAGTCGCCACCGACTTTTCTTTTACCAACAAAGGAAAGGGTGAAAAGAACAGAAAAATACCTTTTTCGAGAGTTTCTGAGTAAGGGGGTAGATTATGGAGAGGGAAGGTGTTAGTAACCTTTCCATCTTTCGTTTTCCACGGTCTCTTAGGTACTTGCTCATTTTTTAAAATTGCTTTCGTGTTTGTGTGTTTTGAAAAGCTTGTTTGCTTTATGATAACTCTTGTATCAGTCCTCAAGAGTGTTTGTAGCGGTAGAAATGTTCAAGACTAAGCCATTGGATTGACTAGACTTTGTACAAATCAAAAATAAAAATCGCCACCGCGCTTTATTGTTTCCAAAGGAATGGGAAAAGAGAAAATAACCCAAAAAAGGGGGAAAGATTCAAGGTAAGGGGGTTGGTTATGCAAAGGGAAGGTATTAGCATCCTAAACATCTACGGTACTCCGCAGGAGCCTCTTTGTAAAATCTGTATATTTTGGCTATATATAAAAAATGTGCTACATATGAAATGGATGGTGGAGGTGAGAGAAGAAATATATTTTTTATGATTTTTGCACCCGCCATAGTTGCGAACCTTTAGTGCCTACATACCACCTTTCGTGCAATAGGGTATCAGGGTACACATAGTTCCTCTTTTAAAAGTTTGAAACACAAGTGTGTTGGTTAATTTTTATGAGATAAAACATCATCATCATTGTCCATGTGGAAAACATACTTACTACCCACAATCATGAGAAAGGATAATTTGCATCATCTCAAAGTGGAGGATAATGGCTTGGATTTTTAAATCAACAATGCCTCACTCATAACCCAAGTGGAAAATATCTCACTTCACTATATATTGTAGAAGTATAGTTGTTTGCATCACTACAAGGATTGACAAGAGTCTAATCTTTTGAGAAAAGTTTAAAGATAAAAACCAAAGTGGCAAAATGGTTTGAAATTAGATTGGTTGACTTTTAGTCTTCTCATAAAAAATGTCAAAGTATTATTAAATTGATTGAAGTTTATTTATGAAAATGTTTTTGAAAATGCATGGATATAAGTCCAAGTTTATTGTAAAAGTGTTTAAGTTTCAAAACAAGAAGGGTTTTCAGAAGGAGGGAGAATATTTTTGAAATTAAAGAAGATGGGAGGAGAACAGAGGCTATCCTAAAGCATAAGGTAAAAGCTAAGGATAAGGACCATTTAACCAACAAAAAAACCAAAACTTGACATTAAGAGCCAAGATAGAATTCCCATTCTTTGGAGTGAAACCAAGCAAGAAAAGATACTAGACCTC
Source organism: Vicia faba (assembly GCA_948472305.1). Classification (NCBI taxonomy): domain Eukaryota; kingdom Viridiplantae; phylum Streptophyta; class Magnoliopsida; order Fabales; family Fabaceae; genus Vicia; species Vicia faba. The sequence goes on along the minus strand of OX451740.1, from coordinate 1,287,698,487 downwards.
TTCAAATGTATTTTGTCTTCACAAAAATTGGGCAGAGTAACAGCTGTATACGGGTGAATTTCAGATTACAAACAAAGAGTGTAACCACAAAAACCTGCACACAAAAACAAACAAGCAACCCAATGTCTTAAGGTAAACCTCAAGAGCTCCAGATAAAATAATCAGATAAGATCACAAGGTATCCAAGATAGGCCAAGGTTTCTAATCCTAAGTCCAAGAAAAAGTCCACTACTCCATAATGCCAAGGATAGTAACCACATAGTCCAAGTTCCATTAAGAGTTTTTTAGGGTTTATGTTGATTATTAAGTGTCTTAGGAAAAGAAAAAGAAAAGCTCAAGTGAGCAAGGTAAAAATGACAAGAATATAAATGCTCAAATGAGCAAAGATGAAAATGGCATGAAATAAAAAATGCTAAAAAATAAATAGTGCATAAAGCATAAAAGAATAAAAGCATGAAATAAAACAAGTCAATAATTAGTGGTTAGTTGGATGACCATCTTGAAACTTTCATTTTGAACTCATTAGAGGATTGGTAGAACCAAAGCCTCCAAACAACAAGTTGCATTTGCTTTTTGTCAAGTATATCATCCATTTAGAATTCTCACAAGTACCATTTAATGATCAACAATGTTTAAGTGATCCGCATTGACCAAAGGTGTTGTAGATCCATTAGAGAATTGGTAGAACCAAAGCCTCCACACAATGAATCTCAAGGTTATTGGATCAAAGAGATCAAATTAACATACTCGGGCTTGCAATCATAAGTTTGGGCCACGAATGATCATTTATTCGAATTGGGACAAAATTTAGCGCTATGTTAAGCAATCATAAGTGGACTTATATAGAAGTCCGACCTATTTTGAGGCCGGTCAATAGCAATCTATGCCCCATTTGTTTTGAGACATGATATAGAGATCATGCTCTAACAACATTTAGTGCAATGAGAAGATGAGATGAAGAGGAATTAGGGTAAAAAAAGAAACCACATTTGAATTAAAAATTTAATCAAACTATTATTAAAATCATTCATCCATTTTGGTGGAGTTGAACTCAACACCTAAGATCCAATGATGTTAATAAAGCCATGATAAAAAAATCAACCCAAGACAGCAAAAAAATAATCACAAAATTATATATATTTAATATGTACATTAAAATGTTTAAAAATGTTTTAAAAAAAGAGAAAATAATGAAGAAAATATCAATTATATTCAAATTAATCAAGAAATGAAAAATAAGACCATAGAAAAATCAGAAAAGAGGCCAAGTAATTTTACAAAATTTTTGGGAATTTTTAAAATTCAAAAACTATTTTTAAAAATTAAAATAAATGGGTAAAATAAACAAAAATAGTAAAAAATAGTAAAGTAGGAAACAAAAATAAAATAAGGTCACCAATATTTATCACAATATCATTGGATCATTCCATAATTTTTTCAGAATTTAAAAATGTGTAAAAGTATTTTTAAACATTTTAAACAAATCAAATAAGTGTAAAATTCATAAAAAAAACCAAAACCCAATATTAAATTGTGAAAAAATAAAAATCAGAAAGAGAATAATCAAAAATATTTTTCATAATTTTTTCAGATTTTTTGGACTAAAAATGAATTTTCTATGATTTTTTGAAATTTAAAACAATTAAAATATAAAAATCAGAAAAAGAAAATAAAGAAAAAGATGTGGACCATTGGATGAGATTCAAAACGCGTTAGTAATCAAATCCAAAGGATCTGGCACGCTGTGCATATCATGGTCTTTAATGAATAATGTACAGAATCATTAATAAAATCAGAATTTGAAAATAACAAATGTCACGCTTTCATTGGTTAGAAGATGACACGTTGGTCATCTTCAACCTCCAGCCATCACGAATTGCAGGTCTCTCAAACTGTAAAATCAGAAGCTCATACCTATGCCATTCGCTTCGTCTCTTCAAGACGAAGACAACCAGATCCTCACGCCAAATTTATATAAACTGTAACTCAAGCAATTTGGAAAAAAAGTTTTGAAGAGGGATTTGAAAATTCATGGTCAAAACGTGCTTCCAGACAAAAGTAAGTGTTACGACTAGAACCAAGGCAATGAGAGAAACACAATGATACCAAAGTTTTGAAGAATTGATGAAGGAATCTACCTATTGAAGTTGAGTTGCAGAGCTCTGAAACTGGACTTCTATGGAGCAATATAAGGCACGATTCTTGAATGTGATTATATGGTTAGCTTCATGGAAGATCAAGGAAGGTGAATTCATAAAAAAAATGGATTGAAAAAGGCTTGAGAATAGGATTCTAAGTAGCTGAATTCAAGGTTTTGAAGCAAGTTTGGCAGGGTGATTCTGGCTATCTAATCTTGGGAAATTGAATGGGGGATGACCCTCTATTTATAGGGAATCAAATGGAATGTTCAAGCGTGTGGAATGATGCAAATTGGAGGGAAATCGTGTGAACCTGATGCACGAGCAAGGTGTGATCTGATTTGCATCAAAACTCATCTAATCCTTGCGTTTCAAGGCTCTAATCCACTTTGGCAACTTGTTTAAACATGTTTAGATCACAAACGCGTGCTAATTTGATGTTTAAAGGCCAAAATATGAATTTCAAATTCTGACTTATGGAGAAACGTCAGTTCCAAGTTACCAAGTTCAATCCAATGGCATTCCCACCTCAAGGAGTCTTAGGGCAAAATTTTTGATGCTTTGGAAAGATGAGGTAACAAGATTTACAATGGAAAAAGAATGGAATCAAATGGATGCTTGTGCTGAAAGTTACACGGAGTAAAAGTTGAAGAAAAAAGAGTTGACTTTCCATACTTAGAAATATTTCAAATTCTTCTTTAAAAATGACCTATAATCTTTTGCATCCAAACATGGCCTTCCACTTAGAATTTGCTCTTGACCAAAAAAGATAGAATGAAGTAGATCTCTTGAATGACATTTTGCAATTTGAACCACTCAATATCTCCAAAAATTGAGCAAGTTATGACTTGTTGAAGTTGGACAAAAATCATGAAATGACCTATAATCTTTTGCATTCTTAAGGCAACTTCCATCCATTTTTTCACTTTGCCCATTTACGTTGATTGGACAACCGGCCTTAACGGCGCTCCCTTCGCTTCTCTCGTTGGGAAGCATTTGAGGGCTAGAGATTTCATTTGGGTGACCAGTAGATAGATACCAGGGTTCTCCCAACCTTTCTTTGCCAGGAGAGAGGAAAGACTTGGATTGGGATCCTGGTGTTGCTATCGGGTCATATGGAGAATGATGGTGATTCCATGCTTTCGGGCTAGGCATTGGAATGGGATCGGGTGGGCCCGGTGAAAGAGATGGAATGGGAAACATAAAAGAAGGTATTAAGTACACATCCTTAGGATCATCATGAAAAAAGAATGGGCTCAAGGTGATAACAATTGACCAAGTTATGACCATTTGAAGTCACATATGGAAAATTGGGGATTCATCTGGATGACTTGTAATCTTCCCTCTTCACCAAGTTCCTTCCACATGAAAACTCCTTGGAACTTTTGAAGTGATTTATTGGTAACTCTTTGAAGAGAAGAAAGTTTTTGGAATCACTCAAAAATACTAAAAGATGAGCAAGATATGTCCCTTTGAAGTCCAAAATCCTAGCCTCTAGATCAAGAGAATGCTTGGTGGAATTTTTCCAAGTTTGAACAAACTTTTTGTGCCAATATTCTTCCTTTGTGAATAGAGATTGTTGAGGATGATGAGGACTCATGGCCACCAAAACCACTTATGTACCAATTCTTCCAAAACAACTTCAATGGTGAGGTTTGAATTTCTCAAGCTATTGACTAGGGCATGGAAATAAACTCATGAACCCATGAAGCAACTTGCTAAACCTCATTGCCTTTACCTACATTATTAACAAGTAAGACAAACCAATATTTTTAGAAAGAAAATCAAAGCAAAATATCCATGATCACAAAAGAAAACAAGCTAAGGTTCTTGGTAATTCCTCCGAAGAGCAAAGCTAAAGATAGGGAAAAGAACCAAAACCCTAATGTGATTTTGTTGTGATTGAAACAATATGGCCTTATGAAGGGATCTTAGGGGCAAAAATTGGGGTACAACAGTGTTGATAAAGCATTTTTTTTGAAAAATGTTTTGAAAGTGTAGTGTGAAAAAATTGTTTTTTAAGCAATTACCTGTTGTACCCCAAAATTTTCCCTCTCATTTATCAAGATTTTTCTCACAAGACTTCTTTGACTCAAGACAAGATTAGGGTCTGGTCAATTCAAGACATCTCATCTTGCACTGATAACCCAAAATTATGGTTTAAGTATGCACAAGTATTTTTGGACCATCAATGCTTCATGTGACTTTCATACATCATTTTGGACCCCTAAGATTGTTCATGATAAGTTTCAAGCCTTGAACCACATTTTTGATCAGTCAATTGGACAATTGACCTAAAAATCAGTTATATTAGGGAAAAAGTCAATTATGGCCAATTTACAGTCAAACTTCATGATTTTTGATCCACATCAACATTTTAGACTCATATGTACCATTTGATCAAGTTTGGATCACAACTCCTCGAGAAATTTGATCAAATCATCAAAAGGGCAAAATGGTCAAAATTAGGGTTTTGACTGAGAAAGGGCAATTTCTGATTTTTAACCTAGCCAATGACCAATTGAGTTCAAACATGATTTCAAGGATTCAATGGCATAATATTGACCTAATTACATGGTTCAAAAGATGTCAAGTTCATTAGATTGACAGATGAAATTTGCAGTCAACTGATCAAAAGTCAACTGTATAATGAAAAGTCAAACTTTGACTTTTTGGTCAAAATCAAGTACCAAGGGTCATAATTCATCAAGATATGTCAAAATATGAAACTTGTTCACCAAGAAAACCAAATTTGAAAATTAGGGTTTTAATTTGAAAACTTTCATAACTTAGAATTTTTCTAAGTATAAAAATTTTCTTTTTTTTTTCCAGAATTTTCACCACTTTTTCACCATGATGCATTTTGATTCAAGAAAAGTTCCCAACATGAAAGTTGTAGTCCTCCATGAAATCTACAAATTTTCTTCACAAACATTTCCCTAAAGATGCTTGGATCTCAAGTTATAAATTTGTGAATACATGCTCATGAACTAAATAACTTAGTGAAATTTTGCCCTAATTTAGGCAGGTTTTGGACCCAAGTTCATGGCAACTTTTCACCTAGTTCCAAGAGTTATCTCAAAATGCATTTCAAAGATGGATTATAGAGCACATTGCAAGCTTTCCAAAATGTCCAAGAATTCTCCAAGATCATTTTTGAGTAGGGAGAATCGAAGAGAGGAAGTTGGCATTTTCTCACTTTTGTTCAAGCCATTTTCACATAGAATCAAGTTGCAAATCAAACCTATGTTTGTTATATCTTTCTTTACAAGTCCTAAGCTTTCTATACACTCCATAATTAAATGCATACTCATTTGATAAAGCCTTTATCTTTTCTTTTGAAGCTTTACACTAGATGTATTTCCATTTTGGGCAAAAAGGTTACATTGCCATTTTCATAAAGATGAACTTTTGCAACTTTGTCAACTTGGAGCATTGGACCTGTCCCCTTGATATAAGAAAACTACACAGCTCTCAAGAAATTTGTACAAACTCTTATCATCCCTAAAGCAAACTGGTACAAGCATGTGAGATTGGTCTTGTCAACTTTACTTCAAATGCAAGAAAAGTTGCAAAAAGGGCTAGAGCTTGCACAGCTAGTAAGGGCTGACTTTGGATCACTTCTATACAAATATGAAAACTTTGTACAAGGAATAACACGTTTGGCTTGGACTTAGAACTCACTCAAACTAAAAAAAACTCAAAATCTGCCTAAGCTCACAGTTTTCTGCAAAAGCACAGCCAACTCACATTTGGCTGGTGCGTTTTGTGTTTAATCAATACAAACATCTTATTCACTTGATACCTAGCCAATCCAAGCCATCACCCTGGATATGTAACCTCTGTTTCAGCATCTGCCATTTTCAACTTGGAAGCTTGCAGTTGGACTTGGTCAGGGAGTTCCAGCCATCCTCAGAGCAAGATAAGCATTGGAATAACTTCAGGGAAGTTCAAGGAAGCTCAAACAATCATCAGGCCTCCATTAAAGTCCCTACATTGCCCTACTCGATTCCAGCTGAAGGAGGTATTTTCTTAAACTCTATCTCTTTATATAGGCAACCTCAAGCCACGATTTATGAAGGAAAAATGTAGTCCTTATCATAACGAAGCTGTACATACCATTACTTTGCATTTATATCACTTGTGCTAAGAGAATTTGAAGATTGAAAACTCGGAAAAAATTAGGTCACGAATTAGGGATTCCAAAATTCTCTTTGATCTTTAATAGTTAGGTTACATAATTTATATGGTTGGAATCGTGAGCTCAAATGCCACATTTTTCATGTTATGAGTTTTCATTTTTATGCAAGCATGAGAAAGATACAGGTTTGAATGGAAAATGCGCGCACGTAGACGGACGAAGGACAGGGATGAAGTCTTGGGCTTTTTGGCGCCTTGGCCTTTTTTTTGCTATTTGCACCCCCTGACTTGCTACTGCACCCCCTGACTTAACTATTTTATATTTTTGTATTTTTTTTATATTTTCATATTTAATAATTTTGTTTATTTTTCTGAATGATAAAAAATCCAAAAAATGATTTCTTTATTTTTACACTTTTATTTTATTTTTTTATTATTTTTTCACATAAAAAAATTAATTTGAATAAGATAGAATTTATTTTTCTTAAATAACTTGTAAATGTAATTAAAAATATTTAATATTTTTATTATACATTTTATACTCATAAATACTTATTTTTTACACATATTTAATTTTTAATATTTAAACATAATATTATCTATTATTTTTTATATAAAAAATATACAAGTTAATAAATATAGAACATCATTTTCTTTTAATTAAAAACTAGGGTTTAAGCCCCTTCCAAAAATAAATATTATTTTTTTCCCTTTTTAGGTTTAAATTACATATTGTTCATACAAAAACAAGACATAAAAAATCTTTTCTTTTACATACATATTGCATTGCATTTTAAATATTTGTCTTATATTTGTTTAATTCGCGCATATTCGATTTGGTTGTAATAATATATTTAGCTTTATATTTTTGCAAATCCCCATTCAAATTTGTATTCCCCCCTCCCATAAAAATTGTTGTAATAGCTTAGTATATTTACATTACGCAATTTATCACTTTATATACCATGATTAGTAATTAGGGTTTGCATGACAAGAACAAAACAAAACAAATAGAAAAACCCTAAATACAAGACAAAAGCATGAAAATAATACACTTTGCACACAAGCACCCCTAGGGTTTCTCCCACTTGGTTGCCTAAAAGAAAATGGCCATGTTACGCATGCGAAGTATCTTGGCAAAACAAAACAAATATAAGATCATAGTCCCTCGATGAAGCTATTCAAAAGTTGCCTTACAAAATGATCTTGGTCCCTCAAAAATGCTAAGATACTTGGCAACATTGCTATCATGGTTATACGATGACCCACGCCCGTCCCGTTAACATCTAAAGATAGGGTTGCTTACCAAATCAATGGTAAGTCAACAATGTAAAAGGAATATAAAATGCACAAGAAAGACATTTGAGTAGGTAGAGAGCTTCTAAGTTACTTGCTCCTTTTCAGACAATCCTTGCTATTTTCAAAAACAAACACACATACATTTCAAAACATCTTGCAAAACATTGAAAACATTTTCAAAAGACAAACATCTTTGTATACATTCTTACGAACGAGAATCATTACAAAGATTGCCTAAACGAATGGCCTCTTTTCAAAATACTTTCAAAACCACACCAAACACAATTTCAAATAAAACAAAGCAAGTGATCTAAGCATATAACTAAGAGCCCATGGAAAACCATGGATGAAAAGGGTGCTAGCACCTTCCCTTTTCATAATCTACCCCCCGAAGTCAAGAAAACATCTCAAAGGTCTTTCCTGTGCTTTTTCACCTTTCCTTTTGGATAAAAGAAAAGCCGGTGGCGACTCTTGCTAACCGGGACATTTGCGATAAAACACAAAACCTTCAAGTCAGTTCTCCCACCGCATCACAGTACCTAACAGTTACCTACCTACTCGAAAAAGGTGTTCTTTTCCTCCTTTCTTTTAGATAGTTCTATCCTACTATTAGTGAGTAGGTAGCCCTATCATTGGATGTTAAGGGACTATCGAAGGGACGTTTACGGTCACTAAGGCAACTGGGCAATAAATTTTAGTAATTGTCCTAAAGTTCTAAGATCACTTTACTACCGAGGCAATGTCGAAAGGGTCATCGAGGGACTTGTGATCTCTTGAACTAAAAGACAACCACTAAAAATTCTCATGTTTCGACAATTGTGACCGTTTTTGAAGGCAACCGAATTGGGGAGTAGCCTAACGGTGAGTATGTGAAAGTGTGTTATGTTTCAGTTATTTATCTTTAAACATTTAGGTGTTCTACTGTTTGTTTTCAGATCTTTTCATACAATCCCACCTACTAACAGTAATATTGTGCAGAAAATATAAAGTGCGGAAAGTAAATCCTACACTATTACAAAGCTTCGGGGATGGGTATATTTACATGTCATAAAATTTGGGGGAAGGAAAACAAAGAAAACAGTAAAGAGTCTTACTTAATCTATTACATCCAGTAGGAAATTACATTAGTATAAATAAATGCGAAAATAAATAACACGCGCGAAATAACAGGACGCCGAAAATCCTAAGAATAAAATCTTTTTGTTGTTTTTGATTTTTTTGAAAGAAAAAAAAAACTAAATTAGTTATCCTAATATTTATTTAGATAAATAAAATTTAATTAAGAAAATTATCTAAGTTTTTTTTGTTGTTTTTAAGGAAATTAAACCTAAATTCTAACTTATCTTAATTTTTTTTGTAGAAAAGTTAAAGTTAACTAATTAATTAATTCAGGAATTAATTATTTAATTACAAAAAAACTAATCCTAAGTTTTTATGATTTTTTATATTAAGAAAAATGAAAATTAAAAGAAAGAAAGAAAATAAAATAAATAATAAGATCAGAACATGGGTCTGGTGTTAATCAGCAATTAGGGGGTGCTGATGATCTGGAAAATGTTAGGCCTAGAAAATGGCAAGCCCAGAGTCAACGTGGGATTTAGCGCTGCTGACCTCCAAAGGATGCACCATCAATTTGCATGTTGAAGCGTTTAGATCTGGATCAGCTATGATCTGATGGTGATAATCTGATGGTGTATGATGAGCGCCATGCCATTGTATGTATCAGATCTGCATATAACATTGTGATACAATGGGAGAACTACCTTGAGGTTTTGCGTTTGTGTTTGCAAATGTTTCGGTTTAGCAAGAGTCGCCACCGACTTTTTATTTTATCCTAAGGAAAGGTCAAAAAGCACAGGAAAGACCTTTGAGATGTTTTATTGGGTTCGAGGAGTAGATTATGAAAAGGGAAGGTGCAAGCACCCTTTTCATACATGGTTATCCATGGGATCTTAGTTACTTGTTTAGATCACTTGCTTTTGCTTTTCAATTGATTGAAATGGTGCTTTGTGTGTGGTTTTGAAAGATGTTTTGAAAAGAGGCCATCGTTGTGGCAACCTTTGTAATTATTCTTGTTTGAATGTATACAAAGGGGTTTTTGTCTTTTGAAAAGATGTTTCAATGTTTTGAAAGTTTGATTTGAGAAATGTTTTGAAATTGTATTGTGAGGTGTGTTTGAAAATATTAAGGATGTTTTGCAAGCTTTTGATCAAGTAATTAAGAGTTGTCTACCCTATTTTACTCAATGATCTTTCCTATATATTTTTAACCCTTTTGGCAGTGTTGTTTTACCATTGCATTTTGTAAACAACCTTGTATTAGGATGTTGAACGGGACAGGCGCGGGTCATCGTATAGACCATGATAACAATTGTGTCAAGTATTTTTGGCAAATTTTTGTGGGACTCGATCATTTTGTTTAGGCAACTAAGATAGCGTCATCGAGGGACTATGATCTTTTGTTTTGTTTTTTTGTTTTGCCAAAGTACCCAACATGCATAAAATGGCCCATTTTTTAAGGCAACAAGTGGATTGTAACCCTAGGGGTGCAAGTGTGCATTGTGTTTGATTTTCATGCATTTTGTCTTTGATTAGGTCAAGCTACTTGTTGATTTTGATTTTTGCATACAAACCCTAATTCTCTAATCATGGCATAATTGAAAGCGTAAAGTGCGAGAATTAAAAGGCTAAGCTATTACAACATGATTACGGGGGTGGAGGTACAATCTTTGAATGGGGGTGTATTTGACAAGAAATATAAACCCTAGTTTACTATTACTTCCAAATTGAATTTAAATGCATAAATAATAAATGGACAATATTTAAATAAACAAAATAAATAAATATATCAAATAATATGAATTATGCAAAAAAAAGGTTTTTGTTTATTAATGTATATAAAATATTTAATGTGGAAAATAAAGAAATAAATAAAAATATTAATTTTATTTGGTTAAGGGTAAGAATTTTTTTTATTAATAACCATGTATTAAAAAAATATTTCGTAAATAACCGGGTTTCGGAAAAAATTACGCAAATAACCATGTTTGAGATGGCTCCACAAAGGAGGAGCCATCTCAATTGGTGCATGCACCTCCTTTTTTAAGGGAGGCGCCATCTCACTTGGCGCCTAAGTGCTTAGGGCATGCCCTAAGCCAAGTGAGATGGCGCCTATGTATAAATTTAGGGCAAAAATTTTTTTTTTAATTTTTTTTCCTGTGCGTTGCCAATTGGACAGAGATCAACAAAATGGACTTTTTATTAAAAAAAATAATTACATTCAATTGTATTACATTAAAAGAACAGTAAAAAAAATGGATACAAAAAATACTGGGAAAAAAAAAGATACATCAGTGATCCCCCGGAACCCGGTAATGACCCCCGGTTCCGCATCCCCGTCCTCGCCTTTCTCTTGCTGGGTGCCGTCGCGTTTCCTGCTGCGGCAAGGTCGATGGCCCAGCGAAGTCAATGCGATCCGAATCCATAAAATCAGTAAGATCTCCATATCTCGAAGATCCGCTCTGGTACAGTCAGTTACCCATACCCTCAAAGTTTGGTCGTGTTGGCGGTGGGTGGGGTTCTATGGTTGGTCGGTAGCATTGGTCGTCTGAGTATGGGGGGTAGAAAGGAAATGGATCTTGGGGTGTTTGGTATTGTGGATGTTGGGTTGTTTGGTGATATGGTGGTTGATGGTAGGTTTGGTCGGCTTGGTCATAATCTTCTGACATTCCCATATCAGGGCTAAGGCTGGATGTTGAGGGCGCCATATTGGGATATGTGGAAGACTGAAATTGTGTCTGGGGTATGTGGGTGTGCTGGTATTGGGGTTGGTATTATGGTTGGGTTTGACGCATATCCGGGTATTGGTAGTTTGGTGGTGATTGTGGTTGGTAGTACGACATTTTATTGTAGTTGTGTTGTGGTGGGGAATGTGGTTGTGTGTTTGTTGGTCTGTTTCTTCTTGGGGGTTGGTTGGAGGTTGATGGGTTTTGGGTTTGTTGATGGGGAATCGAGGGTTGTGCCCATTGAAAGGGTGTACGGAAACTGGGAGGAGTCATACCGAGAACTTCCCCGCTACCTAAATGCACTCAAGACATATTCTCCAGGTAGTGTTTATGTTCTGGAAACATTTCCAACGTACGCCCAAGATGGTAGTCTACTGCATGGCAACGGAATATTCAGTCGCGTGTTTTGGGCATTTCAACCATGCATCACAGGGTTTGCATCATGCAAACCAATTCTACAAATTGACGGGACTTGGTTGTATGGGAAGTACAAAGGCACGCTATTGATGGCAGTTGCACAAGATGGCAACAATAACATTTTCCCTGTTGTGTTTGCCCTTGTCGAGGGGGAGACCGGTGGTGCTTGGAGCTTTTTCCTGAAAAATCTTCGTACACACGTGGCTCCTTAACCAGATCTCTGTTTGATCTCGGACAGACATGCCTCCATTGAAAGTGCCTATAATAATCCAGCAAATGGTTGGCATGACCCTCCTTCTACGCATGTCTATTGCGTCAGGCATATCGTCCAGAATTTCTCGAGGGAGGTCAAGGACAAAACATTGAGGAAAGCGGTGATGAATGCGGGATATGCATTGACACAACCCACATTCAAATATTACCACAACGAGATCCGTTTGTCTAATCCAGAAGCCGGTACGTGGATCGACAATATACCGGTCGAAAAGTGGACTAGGTCATACGACAATGGCCAAAGATGGGGGCATATGACAACGAATCTTATTGAATCAATGAATGGGGTATTCAAGGGCATTCGAAACCTCCCAATCACTGCCTTGGTAAAATCCACGTATTTTAGGATGGATGCGTTATTTGCCAAAAGAGGTGAAATGTGGTATGCGGTGTTGCAATCAGGACAACTATGGAGTGAAAGCTGTATGAAATACATTAAGGCTGAAAGTGCTAAAGCCAACACTCACATGGTTACACGGTTTGACCGACACAGCCACAACTTCATTGTGAAAGAGACAATCGACCACAATGAAGGCCTGGCAAGACAAGAATACAGGGTCATTTTACCTTCTCAATGGTGCGATTGTGGCAGGTTTCAAGCATTTCGTATGCCTTGCTCTCATGTCATTGCCGCTTGTGCTCATACCCATCAAGACGCGCTTCAACTGCTCTCAAACGTTTATAAATCTGAAACGTTGCTCACTGTTTACAACAACAACTTTCCTTTGGTGGCAAAACCAGACTATTTGCCTGAATACAACGGCGATATAGTTTGACACAATGACCAAATGCGAAGGAACAAGAAGGGTCGTCCCAAAAGTAGGCGCATCACAACAGAAATGGACGATCTTGACAGGTTGGAAAGAAAGTGTGGTTTATGCCGTCAGGTCGGACACAATCGCAAAAACTGTCCGAATCGGGCGTCTGGCTCGACCACATAAATATTGTAATACAATAAATCTTTTCAATATTTGTGTTGTAAACATTAGGGTTTTCCGTTAATAAAACGGTTAACACAATTTAAGAAATTCAATATAGGAAATTACATTAGGGTTTTCGCGTACAACAATGATTAACGATATTCAATCTAGGAAATTACAACTGTTAACACAATTTCATCTGACCCATGCATCATCAGCATTACATCACTGTCTGTTTTGACTTCCTCCAACCACACATTAGGTCTTCCTGTCGCATGCGAGGTTGTTGTTCGTTTTCGCTGGATCCTTCGAATTTTTTCCCCCTCTGCGATGTCTCTATCTAGCCACCGCATCAACTCCCGCTTCAGACGCTCCATGGAGTGAATGTGCCAGAATTTCATTTTCATCGCAGGTTTCGTGGCGGAGAATATAACGTAACCATCTCTGCTAAAAATCATAGGCGACGTCATTACGCAAATAACAGACTACAAAATAAAAATACAGTGCGAGAAAGTGTGAGAAATTTCGAAGAAACTGACGAATTATTTATAAAACAGCATTTTGCCCTAGTTTTGCCCTAGGCGCCAAGTGAGATGGCGCCTCCTCTCATTTTTAAGGAGCATGCGCCATCTCACTTGGCTAAAAGCCAAGGGAGGCGCCAAGTGAGATGGCGCCTAGGGCAAAACCCTAGGTGCATGCGCCAATTGAGATGGTTCCTCCTTTGTGGAGCCATCTGAAACATGGTTATTTGCGTAATTTTTTCTGAAACCCGGTTATTTGCGAAATATCTTTTTAATACATGGTTATTAATAAAAAAAATTCTAAGGGTAAAACCCTAATATTCTTTAAGAAAGTAAATGTATTAATTATTTTTATTTATATTCAACAAAAATAAAATAGTATGTGTAAAAAATAAAATATGTTTAGAAAAAGTATTTTTAAGTATGTTTAATAATAAAAATAAAAGTGTAATATTTTATATTTTTATTCTGAAATATCTAATAAAATAAAAATAAAAGTATATATATATATATATATATATTTATTTTTATTTTATTAGATATTTTAGAATAATATATATATATATATATATATATATATATATATATATATATATATATATATATATATATATATATATATATATATATATATATTTAATATTATATATATATATATATATATATATATATATATATATATATATATATATATATATATATATATTATATTAAATATGTACAATAAATAAAATATATATAAAATAAAAATATATTTTAGAAAAAATATTTTCAGTGTGGATAAAAATAAAGAAGAATATAAAAGTACAATTTATATATTATTTTCAAGTTTTTAATAAATAGGATAAAAGTAAATAAATTGCTTTTTATGTTATAAAAAATAAAAATAAAATGCAAAATAAAAGTGAAAAAATTATGAAAATATTTTTGAGCATTTTTTATATTTGGAAATAAATAAACAAAATCCGAAATGAAAATAAAAATGCAAAAATATAAAATAACAAGAAATTGGGCCAGGGGGTGCCAAAAGGAAAAGGGGGGGGGGGGGGGTGTCAATAGTGAGCCAGGCCAAGCCCAGCCCACCACTTCATCTTCAACCTTCAGATTTCAAACAAACGCGTGCGCCTGTTATCCTACATGGACATCCTGCATACGAGCTCTATTGCAAAAACAAATAACATCAAACTTGTAGAGCATTTCAAGACGAATCCAACCATATAAACAACTTGTCTTAACTCTCAAAGACCAGAGAGAATTTCTCTGGCCCTAAAATCTGACCTAGTTTTTTCAGCATGTTCATGGATGAAATTCTCTTAGCACACTTAATATAAATGAAAACTGAGCATATGTACAGCTTCATGGCAATGAATACTACATTTCTTATTCACAAACCTAAGGCTAAAAGTTCCTAAATAGAGAGATAGGAAGTGGACAAAAACCTGTTTCAGTTGACTTCGTGTAGGGAAATGTAGAGCTTTTCAACAAGGCTTAAGATGTCTGAGAGCTTGCTTGAACTTCACTTGACCTTCTCCAATAGCCTGCTTGCCTTGAATGTACTTGAATCAGCCTATAGAACTCAACCTGCACAAGCTCAAAATGAAAATGGCAAACTCTGGAAATGGAGTTACAGTTGGTGTTTGAGGTTAGGGATAGCTTGGATGAGTTGAATGGAAGGTGTTTGAAGCAACTTGGGACAAAACGCACGAGCCAATTGAGCTATGGAACTCAAGTTGCAGGTTCTGCCCTGTTTTGCCAATGGATGGTGATTTTTGGCTATTGGGTGTTTAGAGGCTCGAGAAATCGTGTTTTTGGCTCAAAGGGGTGTGAGAAAGATGTTCAAACTGTTTGCATAAGATTATCTTTGTTGGTGTTCAAGTTCTAAGGTTTTGGACAAGTTTCTTGTTTTTGAAGTAAAAAATGGAAGTGATATGTAACAGGCTTGTACAGGCTAAACAACACCTTGTAACCTCTGCTCTTGGCCCCTCTAATTTGTGGATTTGAATAGCTGCGAAAGATCTGGACCAATGCTCAAAGATTGTGGTTTGACATAAAGCAAGATTATGGCAAAAATGGAAATGTGCCTTTTTCTACTTAGGGCTTAATTTTGTGTGCAATGTCCTAATGACCAAAAAAATAGCTTAAACCAATGGATTTAAATTAAATTATTGAGTGTGAAGTGGTTTAGAGGCCTGTAAACTAGTGTAAGGCATGCTGACTTGAAATTGCAACTTGTATGAACATGAATATGCCATAGATGAAAAGTGAGTTTTTGCGAACTTCAAGACCTCGATTCTCCCTAACCAAAAATGTGTTTGAGGAGTTCTTGGACATTTTGGAAAGCTTGCAACATTCTATAAAATCAATATTTGAAATGCAACTTGAGATTCCAAGTGGAACTATGAGAAAAATGGCCATGAAGATAGGTCAAAATCCTGCCTAAACTAGGGCAAAATTTCACTAAGTTAAAAGTTTTTAGGGACCCTTCTTCCAAAAATCATAACTTGAGATACAAGATTCATTTGAGAAAACTTTGTTAATACAAGTTGTAGATTTTGTGGAGGACTACAACTTTCATGTTGGAGGTTTTGTTTGAATCTAAATGCATCATGGTGAAAATATTGGGCAAAGTTAGGAAAAATTAAGAAAATTTCATAACTTGGAAAAATTCTAAGTTATGAAAATTTTCAACTTTAAACCCTAATTTGCAATTTTGGGTTTCTTGATGAACAAGTTTCATAATTTGACACATCTTGATGAAAAATGACCCTTGGCACTTGATTTCGACCAAAAAGTCAAAGTTTAACTTTTTAGTGTACAGTCAAATTTTGATCAGTTGACTGAAAAATTCATCTGTCAATCCAATGCAATTGAGGTCTTTTGAACTTGTTGAATAGGTCAAGATGATTCCATTGAGTCCTTGAGTCCATGCTTGAGCCCAATTTTCCATTGGCTAGGAAAAAAGTCAGATATTGCTTTTGTACAGTCAAAACCCTAAAAATTACCATTTTGCCCTTTTGGTGATCTGATCAAATTTCTTGTGGAGTTATGGTCCAAACTTGATCAAATGGTTCATATGAGTTCATAACATTGATGTGGGTCAAAATTCATGAGGTTTGACTGTAAATTGGTCACAATTGACTTTTTCCCCAATACAGTTGATTTCTAGGTCAACTGTCTAGTTGATTGGGCAAAAATTTGATTCAAGGTTTGAAACTTGGCATGGACAAACTTATGAGTCCAACATGAAGTATGAAAGTCACTTTTGGCATTGTAGGTCAAAAAATCCTTGTGCAAACTCAAACCCTAATTTAGGTCATCAGTGCAAGGAGATGTCTTGAGCAGAGCAAACCCTAGCTTGATCTTGAGTTCAAAAAGCCCTGTGATGAGAAATGTTGATAAAATGAGAGGGAAAATTTTGGGGTACAATAGTTGCACCTGTTCAATCTTCTTGAACTTGAAGATTTAGATTGGCAAGTTTGCCTTTCGTGACTCGAAGGTAAAAGAGGATTGGACACTAGAGTGCCCGTAAATTTGCACTTGTCAAAATATTGCTGAGGGAATGGGCTTAAAGATGCCATTTGGAGATGATAGAATCTTGCTGGAGATGGGCTTAGAGATGCCATCAAAAATGTTTGTTGAATATCAATAGAATGAATATCAGAATGGTATCCGTATCTGGAACGTATCTGAGTTGTATCTGAAGATTTGATTGGTATGAGCAAAGGAATGACATCCGTGTCTGGAGCGTATCTGAGTTGTAACTGTATTTGATGTTTTTGAATGAATATTAGAATGACTGCCGTGTCTGGAGTGTATCTGTTATTGTATCTGAATTCTGAATGGGCGACAGAGAAACATCTGTGTATGTAGCATCTCTGAGCTGGGGATAAATTCCGAATGAGTGACAGAATGGAAACCGTGCCTGGCGTGTATCTGGACTGTATCTGAAATTGAGATCTGTATGAGTAGCAGAATGACTTCCATGTCTGGAGGGTATCCGTACTGTAACTGGGATCTGGACAAGTGACAGAATGACTTCCGTGTCTAGAGTGTATCTGAACTTGAAGTTGATAGTTGAATCTGAATGAGAGATAGAAAGGCTTCTGTGTCTGGAGCGTATCTAGTCTATATCTGATTGCTGAAATCTGAATGAGTAATAGAATGACCGTTGTGTCTGGGGTGTATCCATATTGTATCTTGACTTGATGTTCTGAATGAGTAATAGAATGACCGCCGTGTCTGGGGTGTATCCGTACTGTATCCAAAATCTTTGAATATTTGTTAAAGATAGCTTTTTAATCTTATCCTGAAAAGGGTAAAATTTTAGCTAAAACACAAAGTTATGTTGCATGATATGTATGATGCAATAAAATGTGTTCTATCAATGTTTATGGTATATGAATGTAATGTATGCGCATGTAAGCCGATTAGTTGTCTTGCTGAGGAAAATAAATCCTAGATAGCTGGAGATAATGAAATCTTTGACTGCTGCCGGGGAAAGTAAATCCTTGACCGATATCGGGGATTCCAAAAATCTTTGATTGCTGAATATAAGAAATCCTTTGGACTACTGCTGATGATTGAAGATCCTTGGTAACTTGTGGGTAATTGAGAATCCTTTATGACTTTCCTGGGGAATAAGTAAAACTCTGATGATCTCTATTGGGGGAATTAAAATTTGGGAGGCTCCAACTGGAGAAATGAGAATAAGAAATTTTCGTTCTGCTAGGAAATAACTTCGTGGGGAGAATGGTTATCCTGCCGGGGAAATCAGGAGCTTGGTTTGTATGCCAATCTATTGGGGATTCCTGTTTTATGGAAAAACTCCACTGGGGAATCGGAGGAAGTTGGATAGTATTGCACCGGGGTTTAAGATTTGAAGTTTTGGACTCCATTGGGGAAGAAAGTTTAGAGTATTCTGACTCCGCTGGGGATAAGGAGTTTGGAAACTTAGTTCTGACGGTGTTATGTATTTAATTCTGCTGAGTATTTTGAACCTTAACTCCGCTGGGGATATATATTTCAAGGTTTTAGCTCTGTTGAGGATCTGAATGACATACTGTAAGGGATTTCTTCTGGAATAGCCTAAAGACGTTTCCCTATACTTTCGACCTATCAGTAATTATCCTTTCTTATTTTGTTTTATTTGTAAGCAGTGATTATATTCAAATGCATATGCCTATTTAACAAACCATTGGACGTTTTCAAATAAAACATAAGTGTAAAAATAAAGGAAAGGCAAACAAATTTCTGCACTTTGAAGTATCTTTGTATTAACTTTTGTAAGTATCTTTGTACAAAGGAGACAGACATCCTAGTAAGAGAATGTTGTCGAAAAATTGAGAAAACTTTTATACAAAGAAAGATGGCTATGTGTAACAATTCCATGGGGTTCCCATTCTGCTATAGCCTTCACAACTCTGAGTATCTTGTCCATTCGTTGCTTCGTCCGCAGATGATTAGGTTGATCAGAAGCCTGGAGTTTGGTTGTGAAGAGATTGTCCTTAAAGTGATCTGACGAGACATAGTCATACGCTTTAATTCCCTAACTTTTGCCTGGACCGCCCTTTCGGGTTTTCGATCCACCGGGAAACCCTTTTTTTCCCAAGTCGCCCTTTCGGGTTTTCAACTTGCCAGGTGTACTGATTTTTTTATCATTCCTAATTTTTACCTGAACCGCCCTTTCGGGTTTTCGATTCACCGGGATGCCCATTTTTGCCCAAGTCGCCCTTTCGGGTTTTCAACTTGTCGGGTTGTTTTATGCGTAGTATCTTTTGACTATGTCTGCATTCACAGGGTGCGGCAGGTCGTCGCCGTCCATGGTGGTCAGAATCATTGCCCCACCAGAAAAGATGTTCTTGATCATAAATGGTCCTTCATAAGTAGGAGTCCACTTGCCCCTGGGATCACTTTGCGGCAAGATGATCCGCTTGATTACAAGGTCTCCGACTTGATATACCTGACGCCTGACTTTCTTGTTGAAAGCCTTGATCATCCGTTTTTGATACATCTGACCATGACAAACAGCAGTAAGTCATTTCTCGTTGATCAAGTTAAGTTGATCATGCCGGGTCTGAATCCAATCGTCTTCACTTAAACCAACATCCTTCATAATCCTAAAAGAAGGAATATGAACTTCCATAGGTAGAACAACCTCCATGCCATATACCAAAGAAAAGGGGGTTCCCCAGTTGAAGTATGCGCCGTGGTACAATATCCCTGTAGAGAAAACGGTAACATCTCATGCCAGTCCTTGTAGGTGACTGTCATCTTTTGAATGATCTTCTTGATATTTTTGTTCGCGGCTTCAACAGCACCGTTCATCTTTGGCCGATAGGGAGATGAATTGTGATGTTGAATCTTGAACTGCTCGCACAGAGCGGTGATCACAGTGTTATTCAGGCTTGTACTGTTGTTCGTGATGATCCTGTCGGGGATACCATACCGGCATATGAGATTCTGCTTAATGAAGCGGGAAACCACATTCTTTGTAACGGAGGCAAAGGAAGCCGCTTCAACCCACTTGGTAAAATAATCAATAGCCACCAAGATGAAGCGATGTCCATTGGATATCGTAGGCTTGATCTCTCCAATCATGTCGATTTCCCACATCGCGAATGGCCAAGGAGCTGTTAGAACGTTGAGAGGAACTGAAGGAATATGTACCTTGTCAGCATAGACTTGGCATTTGTGACAAGTACGGGAATGTTGATGACAGTCAGCTTCCATGGTAGACCAGTAGTAGCCCGCCCTTAGAATCTTCTTAGCCATCGTATGTCCGCTTAAGTGGGTGCCAAATGTGCCGCTATGTATTTCAGTCATGATCAACTCAGCTTCAACTTTGTCCACACAACAAATTAGAACACAATCATGGCTGCGCTTATATAAGATACCATTGCTCAGGAAGAACTTGGCAGCAAATCTCCTTAAGAACTTTTTGTCATTGACTGAAGCTCCTTCAGGGTATTCTCGAGTCTGGAGATACCTTTTAATTTCATGAAACCAGGGTTATTCCACTACTTCTTCGGTATTAATCTCATGACAGTGCGCAGTGTCGTCCATTCGCTCGATGGTGATTTGGGGAGCCTCATTATCCCAGTTGAGTTTAAACATGGAAGACATTGTAGCCATAACATCTGCTAGCTGATTTTCTTCTCGCGGGAAGTGCTCAAAGGTAATCTGCTCGAAATGTGGTAACAATGTCAGGACATGTTCTTTGTATGGGATAAGATTAGGATGTTTAGTGTCCCACTCTCCTTTGATTTGACTGATAACCAAAGTTGAGTCCCCAAACACAATCATAGATTTGATTCCCAAGTCAATAGCAGCCTTGAGACAAAAGATACAAGCTTCATACTCGGCCATGTTGTTCGTACAGTTAAAGTAGAGTCTAGTAGTGACAGGTGTATGGCAACCTTCTGGAGAAATAAGTATCGCGCTGATACCGTTGCCAAGTGCATTTGAAGCACCATCAAAGTACAGGGTCCATCGGGATCCTTGTTCAGGTCCGTCATACGGTCCGTTGCCTTTAATTTTGTCCAAAGTCATAATATCCTCATCAGGGAAGTCGAACCTCATAGATTGATAATCTTCGACGGCTTGATGAACTAGATGGTCAGCTAGTACACTCCCCTTTATAGCTTTCTGGGTTGTGTACTGGATGTCATACTCAGTCAGGATAATCTGCCATCTAGCGATTCTTCCGGATAAAGCAGGCTTCTCAAAGATGTACTTGATCAGATCCATTTTGGAAATCAGCAAAGTGGTATGTATCAACATATACTGCCTTAGCCGGCGAGCAGCCCATACCAAAGCGCAACAAGTTTTCTCGAGCAGTGAGTAGTGAGTCTCACAGTCGGTAAACTTTTTGCTAAGGTAATAAATGGCATGCTCTTTTCGGCCAGACTCGTCATGTTGGCCCAGTATGCACCCCATTGAGTTATCCAAAATAGTCAGATACATGATTAAAGGTCTTCCATCGACGGGTGGCATCAAGATAGGAGGTTCCAGCAAATACTCCTTGATCTTATCAAAAGCTACTTGACAATCATTGTTCCATTCAACCACCTGATCTTTCTTCAACAGCTTGAAGATTGGCTCACAGGTAGATATTAGGTGAGAGATAAACCTTGCAATATAATTTAAGCGTCCCAAGAAACCTCTAACCTCCTTTTCAGTATGGGGGGCATGCATTTCTTGTATAGTTTTGACTTTAGAAAGATCAACCTAGATGCCTTTGTTGCTGACGATGAATCGCAAAAGTTTACCGGACCTGACTCCGAAAGTGCACTTGCTAGGGTTCAGTCTGAGCTTATATTCCTTCAATCTGACAAACAACTTTTGCAGATGGTTGAGGTGTTCTTCTTCTGTCTGTGAACGGGCTATCATGTCTTCTACGTAGACTTCAATCTCATGATGTATCATGTCATGAAACAAAGCTACCATGGCTCGTTGATAGGTTACCCTGACATTCTTCAGTCCGAATGGCATCAATTTATAGCAGAAGGTACCCCACTGTGTAACAAAAGTAGTCTTCTCCATGTCTTCGGGGGCCATTCTGATCTGGTTATACCCTGAAAATCCGTCCATGAAAGAGAATACCTTGTGTTAAGCTGTGTTGTCAACCAAGATGTCAATGTGTGGTAGTGGAAAATCATCTTTAGGGCTAGCCCTGTTTTGGTCTCTGTAGTCCACACACATTCTGACTTTGCCGTCCTTCTTAGGCACGGGCACAATGTTAGAAACCCATTGTGGATAGGAAGTAACAGCCAGAAATCCAGCATTGAACTGTTTCATCACTTCAACTTTGATCTTTTCGGACATGTCGGGCCTCATTCAGCGGACTTTTTGTTTGATTGGTGGACAATCTTCTCTTGTAGGGAGACAGTGAACCACAATATCTGTATCCAGTCCCGACATATCTTCATAGAACCAGGCGAAGATTTCAACAAACTCATTCAACAGCTGAACTAAGCGCTCTTTGACACTTGGGTCCAGGTTGGCACCCACTTTGACCTCTTTCTTGTCTTCGGCAGTACCTAGATTAATAGTCTCTAACAACTCTTCATGGGGCAAAATAGCCCTTTCTTCTTGTTGCAAAAGTCTAGCCAACTCTCCAGGAACTTCACAGTCTTCATCACCTTCGTACTCGGCATAATTGACCAAATCTTCAGAGTCACCGAAGACCAAAGCAGAATAGTCACCCATGGAATCTAGAGTGGATGGGTACCTGCATTTTGTGAGTGTGGGTGTGTGTAAGGGATAGCCATCCTTAAAAAAAATAAAATGTAAAAGGAAATAAAATGAACACAACAATTTATAGATGAAAGCGTCCATGATTCGTTAAAAATGGCATATGAAAATGAAGAATCAAAACCCTTACAAATGGACCTATATGCCCCGAGTAAGGCATAAGGTGAAAAGAGTGTACGAATTGTTTAATTATTACAGACCAAACAGGAAATGTTCAAAGATAAATTACTGATTGATGAAAGTAATGGGAACGAAGTATTTCGCCTCCTAGTTGTTTAATCCTCCTTCAATGGTTGGAAAGATCCAATCTTCAAAGTTTCCTTCTTCATCATCATCTTCTAAGGCATGAACTCCATGGTGAGTGATTTTTAAGGGTGGTCCTCCAGCCCGGGAGCGACGCACAACTTACTGGCCAGCGGTAGTGAAACCCAATCCAAACTTGTTCGTCTTGTGAGGAAAATCTGGCAGTTACCCCCACATTGTACTTCCTCCTTCTTTGATTACAGCCTCCACATCTTTAAGGGATGACATCTGGGACACAGGCTTGGTAATTATAGGCACATCAATCATTGTCTTTTCTACCGCGACCTCAGGAGAAACCTCTACAAAGTGTTGTAAAGGTGTTTCCATGAATTCACCATCTAACTCCACGTAGCGGAAAGAGTTAAGGTGGCTTATCATATACTCCTCTTCACCATGAACCGTTATGATCTTACCCTGGACTGGATATTTTAGCATTTGGTGTAGAGAAGAAGTGACTTCCCCAGTGTTGTGGATCCATGGCCTTCCCAACAAGCATGAATATGAAGGACGGATGTCCATCACATAAAATGTAGAGTTGAAAATTTCCGTTCCCACCTTGATTGGAATGTCCACTTCTCCGTGAACCATCCGCTTAGAACCGTCGAAGGCTCTAAAACGATGTTACTGGGCTTTAGGGTCAAACCTTCACAGTCCAATCTGTCCAACGCCTTTTTTGGTAGAACATTTAAAGATGAACCAGTATCAACCAGAACATGAGCAAGTGTGGTCCCCCTGCATTCTACCGAGACATGCAGCGCATCATTATGCTTTCTTCCCTTAGGGGTCAAATCAGTATCAGAGAAGCCAAGACCATTGTCGGCTGTAAGGCTAGCCACGCACTATTGAAACTGATCTGCAAAAGTTTCTTGAGGTACGTGTGCCGTCTTTAAAAATTTGATCAAGGCTTTGGCATGAGCCTCGGAGCAGAGTAAGAGAGCCAGCATGGAGATTTTTGAAGGGGTTTGCCCTAGCTGCTCTACGACATCATAGTCGCTCTTCTTAATTATCTTTAAGATTTCCTCCATCTCCTTTAGGGTGGTCTCGGGGATAACCAAAGTCTGAGCCTTCATCCTGACAGGTGCTTCTTGGATCCCCTTACCTTTATCGGTAGTAACAATAGAGGGTCTAGCTTTAGGAGCAACAATTTCTTCAATTACTGGACTTTGCACAGATGTCTTGACAGGCATAGAAGCTCTTGAGGGTCCGAAGACTGCCTGTGGAGGAGCAATCTCCGGAGAGAAGATTCTTCCGCTACGAGTTATCTTGCTTGTCCCTGCAATATTCCCTATATCAGGAGTTTCTTCATCGGAATTCTCTTCGGCTGATTCGATCTGCTTGACACCATGGTAGAAGAAATCTCCTCCGTAATTCCATGGTATCGCCTTGTTGGACTTATACGGGATAGGACCCGACATGGTAATCTTCAGCGATACAAGCTTTGGATTAGGCGTAATCTTAACAGGCCTTTTGCAGGTCTTGGAAAGATTGTCGAAAATGGTGATTATAACAATGTCATTGATTGGAGTAACAAAGGTAACAGGAGTAAACTGAGTGATAGTCGCAACATGAGTTTTCTGAAAGAGGATCTCTTGGGTATCCATCAGGCGTTGGATGCCTGATTTCAACAGTGGACAGTCGGTTTGCATGGTTGAACAAAAGTAACAGTCTTTTTGACAGCCTGGGAATATCCCGGCTTTCAACAGATTCACTTTAACCATTGGAAGCGGAGTCATTAATTCATCAACAACGGTAAAATGAAGATCTTCCACAATGGCATGGACATTATGACCATGTTTTGGCATAGGAGCGGATATCACATTAGGTTTTTTTAGGGGCATCGAACTCTACCTCCTTGGCATCTATCAAACCTTGGATCTTGTTTTTAAGAGCCCAACAGTTGTTGGTATCGTGCCCTACACTGCCCGAGTGATATGCACATTTTATATTGGAATGATAATAAGGAGGAGGTATTTGGGTTTTTCGGCGCTTCTTTCAAGTTGGTAAGGTTCAGCTTTAACAAATGAGGGAAGACCTGAGCTGGTGTCATATTGATTCGGGTTAATTGCCATTGTGGCCTTTCTACCCTTTCCTGATTAGTTCTTGGTTGATTGCTTCGAGGTTGATTGACTGAGGAGTTCTGGATCATCACAGCCCCACCGCTGGTCGGCGCTCCATTCTCCCGTGATTTCTCTGAGTATGAATAGTAGAAACTTCCTTCTTGGCTGGGAAGGTCTTCTTAATAGCAGTGTAAGCGGAGGCATCCTTCTGAATTTTACAACTCTTAATGCCAGCTTCGACCCTTTCACCGGTCAGAATTAATTCGGTGAACCCTGCAGATGAGCTCCTGATCAAGTGATTGAAGAATGGACCTGACAGAGTGCCTAAAAACATATCAACCAGCTCTCTATCCGACAATGGTGGTTGCACCCTTCCAGCCAAATCTCGCCACTTCTGGGAATACTCCTTAAATCCATAATTAGAAGCGATACCCATACTTTGTAGTTGAGTACGAGTAGGCGCTAAATCCGCGTTGTATTGGTATTGTCGGTATAAAGCAACAACCAAATCTTCCCAGTTATGAACATCAGATCTCTCAAGTTGATAGAACCAGTCCAATTGCGTACCCGACGAACTATCTTGAAAAAAGTGGACCCACAAATCCTTATCAGAAGAGTGAGGTTGGATCTTTCTAACGTAGGATCTTAGATGCATCTTCGGGCAGGACAAACCGTCGTATTTAGCAAACGTAGGTACTTTAAACTTGGGAGGAATGACGATTCCAGCAACCAACCCTAGTTCTTCGAAATCTAACCCAGGTACCCTTTGCAACTCCATGGCTGCCAATCGATCCTCAAGATTTTTATACTTATCATCTACCGGAGGGTATTGCTGTTTGGAGTAATCTTCATCCTCTTCCTCTTCTTCTTCTTCAGCTTCAGATTCGGAAAGCATCGCAACTCTTTTTCCTTTACCAACCTCTTCGTTAGACGTTGAGGGAAATTCCAGAACTCTCCTAGCCTGATGCTCAAATCTTCTTCCCATAGTGGCTACCCCAACTCTTTTCTTTTTCTTCCTTTCTGGTTCCTTCTCTTTCTCTAACAGTGCTTTAAGATCCTCTTGACCCTTTGCTAAGGTCATGAGGAGTTGTTGGAATTGCGAATTCTGTGCTTGCAGATCTTTAACCGTCTGCTCTATATCCATCTTGCTGAAATAAGCAGCGGAAAAATAAGGAAACCTGGTGCGAAGACCTATTTATGCATATGATGAATGATATGTTATTCATGTAATGCATTCAAGGATTCAGAAATTCAAATTTGTTGTAAACAAAAAGAACACACGTCATATTAATAAGAAGAAATTTGTTAGTACATAAATGCCCCATGGGCAAAATATTACAAAATTCTTAATGTAAAAAGACATTGCGCATCCTCTTTAGTGCGATGTAAGTGTTGAGAGTCTCCTCTTTGTGAAGTCGGCGGGTAAGTTCCAAAACCTTCTTCTCACTGGCATAGAAGCTGGCTTCAAAAGTGTTTTGTTCTTCCTTGAGCTGTATCCAACTCTTTTGTAATTCTTCCAATGATGTTGGCATGTCAGGATGTAGGAAGGTGTATGGAACCTCTCCTTCCATAACAGGCTCTTTGATCACGGGGAGAATGTGAGGGTAAGGAATCATAAGACTCTGGGCGCGGGTTCGTACCCACTTGAGGTAAGGCTCAAGGGGGATGGAATTCTTGTGCCCCAGTGTCTTACTATCCACTTTGTTGGGCATCCTCCAAGCTCGGATAAACACTTGTCGAAGTCCTTGCGCATCATTGTCGAAGTCAAAAACCAAGTCAGGAATCAGCATATCATGAGGGCCATCCCTTCGGGCATACCCAAATTGTCTCAGAGCTAAACAGGGGTTGTAGGTAATGCCTCCCCTAATACCAAGTAATGGGACATTAGGGAATTCTCCGCAACGATCAATGATGATGACATTTTCTCTAGACCGAGAACACCAATGAACATCAGAATATGTGAGGGTCATCAACCGTTGTGACCACCTTAAACCCTGCTCATTCTTCAAAACTGATTGGGGAATGTGAGAAATAAACCACCTTACTATAAGAGGAGTACAACACATGAGAACACCTCTTTTTCTCATTGTTCGTGTGTAAAATGAGTGTAGGATGTCCCCAAGCAATGTAGGCACAGGATTCCGAGATATGAAAATCTTGACAGCATTCACATCTATAAGCTGATCAGGGTTTGGGAACAAGACCAACCCATAGATGAGAAGTGCTACAATCTCCTCAAAGGCTTGTAGATCTAGAGAATTCCAGCAGTCTTGTGCCTTCTCCAACAGAAACTTTGCCAAGAAACCCTTGACACCACTTCTGGTTTCCCAATGACCTTTGATATCAGATGGTTGCAAGTGTAATGCTTGAGCAACATCTTCAGGCTTTGGTTCTCTTTCTGTATCGTTGTAGGGTAGTTGATGGAGAATAGGAATCCTCAGGAGTTGAGAAAATTCCTCCAAAGTAGGTACTAGTTGGTAATCAGGGAATATGAAACAGTGGTGTAGGGAGTCAAAGAAGTGGAAGAGGACTTTCACCATGTCTTCTTCAATGTTGGAGTTGACCAAGTTGAGGAGTATACCATGTCTTTCACTGAAGAGAGAATTCTCTGGAATCTTGGAAGTAAGCTCCTTGAGTTGAGGAGGGATTCTCACAAGGTTGACTTGAATTGTTTTCCTGCGAAGAGATTCCATGACCTACAAAACAAGAACAAAGATGAAGATCCAAACCCTTGAAATGGTTAGTGGATGCATATGATGCTTTATGATGTTCATGATGTATGCACAAGCATATGTACAAACAAGTCACACAAGATCCTATTTTCAGGCTTGCATGAGGTTTCATGGGTAAGTACCCTCTTTAAGTTAGTTGGCTCAACTTGTCCTATTAATAGTAACCGGGTTCTAAGGAGCTCAATATCACTGGATTATTTTCAGTGTTCATTGTTTCAGTTTAGCCACTTAACTGGCGACCGAAATATTCCAAGAAAACAACCCTCAATGAGTGTACTATCGAGTATCTACCAACTTCGGACTGCACCAAAGCCGGTCATCTGACTACCCCTAATAAGGCCAAGATGGTCAAGTAAGGTTCTAAGAGTTCATTAGTGCTTCATGACATCACTCAGCGGCCCCGTATTCTCTTTGATTTCCTCAAAGGCTACCGGTACCCACAAATATGTCGCACTAATATAGCTATTGCTTCATCCATGTCGGTATACCCCGCACAGTTTCCACAATATATTTCTATTTACCTATGAATGTTTCCCCACATCCGGGTAGAGGATTTCAAGCCCAAACAATAGAACCAAATGTAAAGCAATCAAAGCAAACAAGATAAGCATGTAAAGGTGATCTAAACCCTAAGGTTACTCCACTTTTTAAATTATCCCCAGTAGAGTCTTCTGTTCTGTGATACGGTGGGAGAACTGACTTGAGGTTTTGCGTTTGTGTTCGCAAATGTTTCGGTTTAGCAAGAGTCGCCATCGACTTTTTATTTTATCCTAAGGAAAGGTCAAAAAGCACAGGAAAGACCTTTGAGATGTTTTCTTGGGTTCTGGGAGTAGATTATGAAAAGGGAAGGTGCAAGCACCTTCATCCATGGTTATCCATGGGCTCTTAGTTACTTCTTTAGATCACTTGCTTTTGCTTTTCAATTGTTTGAAATGGTGCTTTGTGTGTGGTTTTGAAAGATGTTTTGAAAAGAGGCCATCGTTGTGGCAACCTTTGTAATGATTCTTGTTTGAATGTATACAAAGGGGTTTTTGTCTTTTGAAAATATGTTTCAATGTTTTGAAAGTTTGATTTGAGAAATGTTTTGAAATTGTGTTGTGAGGTGTGTTTGAAAATAGCAAGAATGTTTTGCAAGCTTTTGATCAAGTAACTAAGAGTTGTCTACCCTATTTTACTCAAAGATATTTCCTATATATTTTTAACCCTTTGACAGTGTTGTTTTACCAATGCATTTAGTAAACAACCTTGTATTAGGATGTTGAGCGGGACAGGCGCGGGTCATCGTATAGACCATGAAAGCAATTGTGTCAAGTATTCTTGGAAATTTTTTGAGGGGACTTGATCATTTTGTTTAGGCAACCAAGGATAGCGTCATCGAGGGACTATGATCTTTTGTTTTGTTTTTTTTGTTTTGCCAAAGTATCCAACATGCATAACATGGCCCATTTTTTAAGGCAACAAGTGGATTGTAACCCTAGGGGTGCAAGTGTGCATTGTGTTTGATTTTCATGCATTTTTTCTTTGATTATGTCAAGCTACCTGTTGATTTTGATTTTTGCATACAAACTCTAATTCTCTAATCATGGCATAATTGAAAGCGTAAAGTGCGAGAATTAAAAGGCTAAGCTATTACAACATGATTATTGGGGGTGGGGGTACAATCTTTGAATGGGGATGTATTTGACAAGAAATATAAACCCTAGTTTACTATTACATCCAAATTGAATTTAAATGCATAAATAATAAATGGACAATATTTAAATAAACAAAATAAATAAATATATCAAATAATATGAATTATGCAAAAAAAAGGTTTTTGTTTATTAATGTATATAAAATATTTAATGTGGAAAATAAATAAATAAATAAAAATATTTATTTTATTTGGTTAAGGGTAAAACCCTAATATTCTTTAAGAAAGTAAATGTATTAATTATTTTTATTTATATTCAATAAAAATAAAATAGTATGTGTAAAAAATAAAATATGTTTAGAAAAAGTATTTTTAAGTATATTTAATAATAAAAATAAAAGTGTAATATTTTATATTTTTATTCTAAAATATCTAATAAAATAAAAATAAAATAAAAATATATATATATATATATATATACATATATATATATATATATATATATATATATATATATAATATATATATATATATATATATATATATATATATACATATATATATATATACATATATATATATATACATATATATATATATATATATATATATATATATATATATATATATATATATATATATATATATATATATATATATATATATATATATATATATATATATATATATATATATATATATATATATATATAAAATATATATAAAATAAAATATATACAATATGTACAATAAATAAAATATAATAAATATGTACAATTTATTAAATATGTTAAATATGTACAATAAATAAAATATATATAAAATAAAAATATATTTTAGAAAAAGTATTTTCAGTGTGGATAAAAATAACGAAGAATATAAAAGTACAATTTATATATTATTTTCAAGTTTTTAATAAATAGGATAAAAGTAAATAAATTGCTTTTTATGTTATAAAAAATAAAAATAAAATACAAAATAAATGTGAAAAAATTATGAAAATATTTTTGAGCATTTTTTATATTTGGAAATAAATAAACAAAATCAGAAATGAAAATAAAAATGCAAAAATATAAAATAACAAGAAATTGGGCCAGGGAGTGCAAAAAGGAAAAGGGGGTGTCAATAGTGAGTCAGGCCAAGCCCAGCCCACCACTTCATCTTCAACCTTCAGATTTCAAACAAACGCGCACGCCTGTTATCCAACATGGACATCCTGCATAGGAGCTATATTGCAAAAACACATAACATCAAACTTGTAGAGCATTTCAAGACGAATCCAACCATATAAACAACTTGTCTTAACTCTCAAAGACCAGAGAGAATTTCTCTGGCCCTAAAATCTGACCTAGTTTTTTCAGCATGTTCATGGATGAAATTCTCTTAGCACACTTAATATAAATGAAAACTGAGCATATGTAGAACTTCATGGCAATGAATACTACATTTATTATTCACAAACCTAAGGCTAAATGTTCCTAAATAGAGAGATAGGAAGTGGACAAAAACCTGTTTCAGTTTACTTCGTATAGGGAAATGTAGAGCTTTTCAACAAGGCTTGAGATGTCTGGGAGCTTGCTTGAACTTCACTTGACCTTCTCCAATAGCCTGCTTGCCTTGAATGTACTTGAATCAGCCTGTAGAACTCAACCTACACAAGCTCAAAATGAAAATGGCAAACTCTGTAAATGGAGTTACAGTTGGTGTTTGAGGTTTGGTATAGCTTGGATGAGTTGAATGGAAGGTGTTTGAAGCAACTTGGGACAAAACGCATGAGCCAATTGAGCTATGGAACTCAAGTTGCAGGTTCTGCCCTGTTTTGCCAATGGATGGTGATTTCTGGCTATAGGGTGTTTAGAGGCTCAAGCAATCGTGTTTTTGGCTCAAAGGGGTGTGAGAAAGATGTTCAAACTGTTTGCATAAGTTTATCTTTGCTGGTGTTCAAGTTCTAAGGTTTTGGATAACTTTCTTGTTTTTGAAGTAAAAAATGGAAGTGATATGTAACAGGCTTGTACAGGCTATACAACACCTTGTAACCTCTGCTCTTGGCCCCTCTAATTTTTGGATTTGATTAGCTGCCAAAGATCTGGACCAATGCTCAAAGATTGTGGTTTGACATAAAGCAAGATTATGGCAAAAATGGAAATGTGCCTTTTTCTACTTAGGGATTAATTTTGTGTGCAATATCCTAATGACCAAAACAATAGATTAGACCAATGGATTTGCATTAAATTATTGAGTGTGAAGTGGTTTAAAGGCCTGTAAACTAGTGTAAGGCATGCTGACTTGAAATTGCAACTTGTATGAACATGAATATGCCATGGATGAAAAGTGAGTTTTTGCCAATTCAAACCCTCGATTCTCCCTAACCACAAATGTGTTTGAGGAGTTATTGGACATTTTGGAAAGCTTGCAACATGCTATACAATCCATATTTGAAATGCAACTTGAGATTCCAAGTGGAACTATGTGAAAAATGGCCATGAAGATAGGTCAAAGTCCTGCCTAAACTAGGGCAAAATTTCACTATGTTAAAAGTTTTTAGGGACCGTTCTTCCAAAAATCATAACTTGAGATCCAAGCTTCATTTGAGAAAACTTTGTGAATAAAAGTTGTAGATTTTGTGGAGGACTACAACTTTCATGTTGGAGGTTTTGTTTGAATCCAAATGCATCATGGTGAAAATGTTGGACAAAGTTAGGGAAAATTAAGAAAATTTCATAACTTAGAAAAATTCTAAGTTATTAAATTTTTCAACTTTAAACCCTAGTTTGCAATTTTGGGTTTATTGATGAACAAGTTTCATATTTTGACACATCTTGATGAAAAATGACCCTTGGCACTTGATTTTGACCAAAAAGTCAAAGTTTGACTTTTTAGTGTACAGTCAAATTTTGATCAGTTGACTGAAAAATTCATCTGTCAATCCAATGCAATTGAGGTATTTTGAACTTGTTGAATAGGTCAAGATGATGCCATTGAGTCCTTGAGTCCATTCTTGAGCCAAATTTTCCATTGGCTAGGTCAAAAAGTCAGATATTGCTTTTGTACAGTTAAAACCCTAAAAATGACCATTTTGCCTTTTTGGTGATCTGATCAAATTTCTTGTTGAGTTGTGGTCCAAACTTGATCAAATGGTTCATATAAGTTCATAATGTTGATGTAGGTCAAAATTCATGAGGTTTGACTGTAAAATGGTCACAGTTTACTTTTTCCCCAATACAGCTGATTTTTAGGTCAACTGTCCAGTTGACTGGGCAAAAATTTGATTCAAGGTTTGAAACTTGGCATGGACAAACTTATGAGTCCAAAATGAAGTATGAAAGTCACTTTGGGCATTAGAGGTCAAAAAATGCCTGTGCAAACTCAAACCCTAATTTAGGTCATCAGTGCAATGAGATGTCTTGAGCAGAGCAAACCCTAGCTTGATCTTGAGTTCAAAAAGCCCTGTGATGAGAAATGTTGATAAAATGAGAGGGAAAATTTTGGGGTACAACAAATATGTTAGAAAGAAAATGAAAATGTCTGACCTGGGATTCGAATCCTAGGTCCTCTATCCAACGCACGCCTACTTTTACCATCTGAGCTAACTGTTTAATCTGGATAAAGGAAAACTAACATTTGAATCCTATAAGTTTTGTTAGTTTCAGGGCCAAACAAAAAGTGAAACTCTGGACTGCTTCGATTTGAAAATGTATATTCCATGAGTTTCAATTTGTTAAACCATTTACAAATAACAAGAATAATATGAAAATGAAATCCACATGAGTTTACATTATAGATTGAATAATATTAAAAGCTCTTACCCACTGAAGATACTTCGATTTGGAATCCTGAACGTGGGATGGCTAGTGCAACTTTCTGGGCTTTCTTGGAGGCAAGTTGTGTAGATGTCCTTCGATAGACAAGGCATCCTTGGTGCAGTATGTGTGCGTCTTTGTTTTGTATGCCTCCTATGTAGTTTATTTTCTGTGTGTACTTCCCTCGATTTGTGTTTGACATCTTATATTTATAGATGGTGGAGGAGACAAGGAAACATGGCATTAAAGACCAGCCGTTAACTGGGCTTTGAAAACAGAATCAGACAAATTAAAATATTTCCATTTTGAGTTATTTCATGCCATTCTGGGATTCTGAATGAACTTGGACATGTCAATTTGGCGCCTTGTTCAAATTTGAAAATATTCAAAGTTTCCCTCCTCAGAGCCCCTTCGATCAGCCCTTGTTCTTGTGATGATTCTAAGTCCTAATTCGAATTTCTCAGAACTTCCCTTATCAGAACTTCTTCGATCAACCCTTGTTCTTGTGATGATTCTAAGTCCTGATTCGAATTGTTCAAAACTTCCCTCATTATAACATTTTAGATTAAGACACCTCTGCATCGATATGCCATTTGAAGGATACTTTGCTATGATATGCCAATCGAAGGACACTTTGTTCTGATGTTCTAATCGAAGGAAACTATGATGTTCCAATCGAAGAA
The DNA here is from genome assembly GCA_948472305.1 of Vicia faba. Taxonomy (NCBI): domain Eukaryota; kingdom Viridiplantae; phylum Streptophyta; class Magnoliopsida; order Fabales; family Fabaceae; genus Vicia; species Vicia faba. The sequence continues at coordinate 1,287,664,535 of OX451740.1, read as the reverse complement.
CACTCTGATGTTCCAATCAAAGGACACCCTGATGTTCCAATCGAAAGAAACTCTGATGTTCTAATCTTAGGAAACTCTAATATTCGAATCGAAGGAAGCTCTGATGTTCCAATCAAAGGAAACTCTGATGTTCCAATCGAAGGAAGCTCTGATGTTCCAATCGAAGGAAGATGTGATGTTCAAATCGAAGGAAACTCTGATGTTCCAATCGAAGGAAGCTCTGATGTCCCAATCGAAGGAAGCTCTGATGTTCCAATTGAGGGCAGTGTTGTAGGATTGTTGTGTAGCAGTTTTGGAGTGTTATGGCCAGTGTATCAGGCCTGAACATGGCAGCGCATAGGACTTGGTTAACAAGTACCTTTGGGTATCTCAACCTTTTGTTTTGACCCCCTAGCCCTACCCTTCGACCAGACTTCTTAACAACATTTCCTTTTTTGAAATTAAAGTGTCCTTCGAATGGCTCATATGGGTATCCTTTGAAGGGTCCCAAATGGGTGTCTTTCGACCAGGCCTTTTGTGGGCTCGTTCGAATGGTCCAAATACATGCTCCTGGAGTGTATCAATAAAACGTTTCCTTTGATTGGGACATCCAGGCATGTTTGGAAAGTCCTTCGAATGTGCCATCATGGTACTTCTTTCGCACGAGACAATGGCATAGTGTAGAATTTGTATGTTGGAACTAACTATTTCCAACAGGAATACTGCCCAAACAAACTTACCTGCAAGGGGTCATATGACCAAATAAAAGGGTGTATGTAGGGGGTCCCTGTTTTGTGACTTCATGCAAACATGCAAGAGATCCTTGCTCAAACTAAGGCTTGTATGGACGGAGCCACATGCCCAAATGAAAGGTTTAACCAAAAACTTGTACTGAAGGATTTGCACGCCCCAAACAAAGAGTGCATGCAGAGGATAAAGGGCTCAATTGAAGCTTGTAGCAAAAGAGGGCCACATGCCCCAAATGAAAGAGGCATGCAGGAGGGTAAAATGTGTAATAGAAGGAGACCATAAAAGAGGCCTTTGCCTCCTAAATCGAAGGACATTAGCATGAGGCTTTTTGCCTTGTGAATTAAAGCTAGTTGAAGATAAGTGTTGCCCTGTCGAAGCTTGCAACAAGTTATTTCAAATGGTGACTTTGGACTTTTGCATGCTAGCATGGTGGGAAATTTTGCTTTGTGAATTTGGCAAACATGTAGGAAAGGGGCTTATGTGGCAAAACGAAATATGTATACCGATCTTGCACAAAAAGACTAAAATGTTCCAACGAAGCTGGAATCGAACTTGTCCAAAAGAAGTTTAGCGTCTAAACAAAGCAGGGGTGAACTTTCCCACATGAAGTCCAATGCTCAAACAGAGGGTGCAACCAAAGCTTGCATCGAAGGAGCCAAAGTGCCCAATTGAAAGATGTGAAATCGAAGGAAATTTGTTTTTCCTTCAATTTTGTCAAAAATAATATTTTCATCTGTTTTCTCCTTTTTTAACAACTTCCTCTTTAATTTGATGCTGTAAAATCCAATTGTACTTGTGCAAGCTTGAATTTTGAGAATCATTGTGAGAAATGCCTTGAGGAATGAGACGGAAAATTTTAGGGTACAACATATGCCCCTATTAAATTTTCTTAAACCTGAAGAGTTAGATCGGCGAATCTGCCATTTGTGACTTGAAGGTGGAAGATGATTGAACACTATAGTGCCCAGAAATTTGCACTTGATGATGTGGTGGATGATTATGTAGGGAATGAGCTTAAATATTCCATTTGGAGAGATGATGGAGAGTTGTAGGAGATGGGCTTATAGATGCCATCCAAAGGTGATTGTTTACAGAAATTAGACTAAGTCTAATTTTGACTGTAACTGGGAAAGAATTAGAATAAATCTTTGATTAATTTAAACTAAACCAGAAGAAGTGTCTACCGGGAAGGAATCAGGATAACCATTGATCGATTTAAACTGAACCAGCTGAGGTCTTGAATATCATTTTACTGGAAAGAATCAGAATAAATCTTGGAGCGATTTATCTGAACAAGTGAAAATGTCTACCAGAAAGGAATCAGGATAAACCATTAATCGATTTAAACTGAACTAGAAGAGGTCTTGAATATTCTTTAACTGAAAATAATTAGAATAAATCTTGGAGCGATTTACCTAAACCAGAGAAAATTTCTACCGGAAACGAATCATGATAAACCATTGATTGATTTAAACTGAACCAGTATATGTCTTGAATATTCTTTAACTGGAAAGAATCAGAATAAATCTTGGAGCGATCTATCTGAACTAGAGAAATTGTCTACCGGAAAGGAATCAGGATAAACCATTGATCGATTTAAACTGAATTAGCAAAGGTCTAAAATATTCTTTAACTGGAAAAAATCAGAATAAATCTTGGAGCGATTTATCTGAACTAGATAAAATGTCTACCGGAAAGGAATCAGGATAAACCATTGATCAATTTAAACTGAACCAATAGAGGTGCTGAATGTTCTTTAACTGGAAAGAATCAGAATAAATCTTGGAGAGATTTATTTGAACCAGACAAAATGTCTACGGAAAGGAATCAGGATAAACAATTGATCAATTTAAACTAAACCAGCAGACATCTTGAATATTCTTTAACTGGAAAGAATCAGAATAAATCTTGGAGCGATCTATCTGAACCAAAGAAATTGTCTACCGGAAAGGAATTAGGATAAACCATTGATCGATTTAAACTGAAACAACATAGGTCTTGAATATTCTTTAACTGGAAAGATTCAGAATAAATCTTGGAGCGATTTATCTGAACCAGAGAAAATGTCTATCGGAAAGGAATCAGGATAAACCATTGATCGATTTAAACTAAACCAATAAAGGTCTTGAATATTCTTTAACTGGAAAGAATCAGAATAAATCTTGGCGCGATTTATCTGAACCAGAGAAAATGTCTACCAAAAAGGAATTAGGATAAACCATTGATCGATTTAAACTGAACCAACAGAAGTCTTGAATATTCTTTAACTAGAAAGAATCATAATATTTCTTGGAGCGATTTATCTGAACCAGAGAAAATGTCTACCAGAAAGGAATCAGGATAAACCATTGATCGATTTAAACTGAACCAACAGAGGTCTTGAATATTCTTTAACTGGAAAGAATCAGAATAAAACTTAGAGCGATCTATCTGAACCATAGAAATTGTCTACTGGAAAGGAATCAGGATAAACCATTGATCAATTTAAACTGAACCAGCAGAGGTCTTGAATATTCTTTAACTGGAAAGAATCAGAATAAATCTTGGAGTGATTTATCTAAACTAGAGAAAATGTCTACCAGAAAGGAATCAGGGTAAACCATTGATCAATTTAAACTGAACCAACAGTGATCTTGAATATTCTTTAACTTGAAAGAATCAGAATAAATCTTGGAGCGATCTATCTGAAATAGAAGAAGTTGTCTACTGGAAAGGAATCGGGATAAACCATTTACATACTTAAACTGAACCATCAGAGATTTTAAAGGAAGTATTCATCATGTAGATAGTCACCTAAACCTCTTTCGGGGATTGATCTATAATTGATTTGCTCACAGATAGTTGTCATGTCTTGTCAAAAAAAATTTCATGATAACTTTCTGTTGATTGGTCTTTCCTGAAGAGGTAAAGAGTTAGTTGTATGCAATGTCATGATGTATGAAATGCATGGCATAATTATTTTTCTCAAAATAAATAAAATTGTGATATATGCATTTGTGTTGTTGATGCTATGATGTATGAATGCAATGTATGAACATATTAGTTGTTCTGCTGCAGTGTTGTCGGACTAGGGAAAATAAATCCCTGGCTGCTGCTGGGAATGAGGAGTGTATGTATTCATATTTGAAGTTGAATTGTTGATAGATGGGTCTCCATTATTACAAAAATAAACTTTGTTGGGGAAGGGAAACGCCTGTGCATTGCTTGTGGACTTTGTGAAATCCTACTGGGGAATCCTGAGAAGTTGGGCGAATTTCACTGGCGAATGTTGATTTTGCTTGAGAAGAAAGATCTGTGGAGTATGTTTATTTCCGCTTAGGGAAAAGAGTTCAGGAGTCCTCGTTGTCTGTTGCTCTACTAGGGAGCTATCTTGGGGATTGTAGGAAAGTCTACTGGGGAATAGGAGTTGTGGTCCCTAGATTTGTGATAGTCTGAGAGGAAAATTCAAGCTAGGGAATTTGTAGTTTGTTGGGGAAATAAACCCTATTTCTAATCTTCCAGAGAGGTGTTTTATTTTGGCAAAAATCCTCAAGGATTCTTCTTGATACCAACTTAGCTAGGAAGAAGATTTTCCAGAGATTGAAACTCTAGCTGAGGATTGCCTGAATCCAACCTTGTGGGGATATCCATGAATTTCGCCTTGAGGGGTTTTGGACCCTCGTCCGTGAATATTATTCTGTGGGGATAACCTTATAGAGATGACTCTGGGGACTTGAGTGAGGATCACTTTATGAAGGGGATTTCGTAGAGATTTATCACTACCCCAAGTAGCAAGTGTTGTAGCATTTCAATAAGAATGTTTGCTTGGTCGTACATGACTCTTTTATGAAATTCAAATGCTCCAAGTGATTCAGATGTAGGCTTGCGCCTGGTTACTCAGCACTACTTGAGAGATTTCTTGGAATCTTGACTTGACTGCCCCATATGTATTGGACAGTGACATGTCATGCCTCCTTGCTTAATAGTAGATTTCTCATTGGAAGTGTCATCCCATTTGAAATGATTCTGTTCATCGAGAGGGTTTTTTGTTCAGTGGATATTCGTCGTGTGAATTTCTCCGCTGCCAAACAATCAGCCATACGCAAACAACAATATTCAAATAATGCAAAGTTTATGCTTGTCTTGAAGTTTTGAAAATGCTTTTTTGCAGATAAAAGAATTTGTGTAAGAAGGTGAATTCAACTCAGAATTTGGAGTAAAGCCTCACAGAAGTCAGGATACCTTTTGTAACAATATGCTTTTGAACTAACCCGTGCTTCAATTAGGACTTTGAAAGGTTGTATCATGGTCTGGTTCACGATTTAAGAAACAAAGGATAAGGCTCAAAGTGTATTTGTACCCGCCTGTTCTTCGTGATGTTCTTCAATCCTAAACTCAGTTAGTGGTGCGTTTGAACTCCTATTGAATATGGAATGATGGTTCAAATGTTTGGAAATTTATTTATTAGAAGTCAATCATTTTTGCAACACTTTTCATGTTGTTGAGATTTATAGTGACCTCTTTTTGATTGGTTATCCTTGATTTTTGCCTGACTGTTCTTTGTTTTGAGATTACAGTCAACATGATGTCCCAGTTTTTTCTTAAGTCTCCTTCGCAGGTTTTGACTTAGTGGGCTTTTCTTTTAAGAGATAATGACTTCCTATTTGGTTGAGAACCATCACTGTCTTTTGATTCCAGAGGAATATTTTTGATGTCATTTGTTGTATACGAAGTGAAAGTTTGTGACTGAACATGCGTTTGAATTAACTGAGAAACTACCCTGCCCAGGTTTTAATTAAAGGTTTCAATTTGTGTGAAAAAGAAAAATCCTACTTCTTAGGCTCAAAGAGGTTGACTAGGGATTATATTCCTTATAACTCCAATGTTTAGGAATTGAAATAACGTATGTACATCGTCAGCAAGGTCTGTCCAAAAGCATAATGTATGAGATTATGGCATTGTTTTCGTCATCCTCCCTCTAAAGGCTTGCAACTTTTTTTTTTGAAACAAGAGTTGAATATCAAAAAGGGAGTAAAAAGAATCATTTAAATAGAGTGAAAATGAATGGATTAATTCAAGAAAAATATATTTAATGCATTAATGAGAGTAACCAAAGTCTGACATAAAGATAAGTGTTTAAGAAAACAAAGAAATTACAACTGAAAATTCGAATAAACAAAAAATTTCCTCGCCCAGACTGTTACTTCATATGGATGCCTTTGAGAGGTGATAGAAGAATTCCAGTTGATCGTCTTGTGTGAATTCTAACGCTCCTTCGCTGATTAGGTCTTGAATCTTGTTTTTCAACATACAACAACTATCAGTATCGTGCCCTAGACTGTTGGAGTGATATGCACACCTTTCATTGGGATGGTAACTATAAGCAGGAGTGTTAGGATTTCGAGGAGGATCCTACAATGTTACCAAATTCAGATTCAACATGTGTAGCAAGACTTGCAGAATTTGCATGTTGAGTTTGGTATATTGCCTATTGGATGCATTCCATTTACGCCAATTACCATGTCCTTGTTGATGAGGTGGTTATTGGGCTTGTGATGTGGCAGTAATTTGGAAAGGTATCCTCTCCATCAAACTGACTTCTTGCCTCATGGGAGGCTGAATCATGACTTGATCCCCAATCTCGACGGTTTGTTTCATACAGTTGCAATTGTCTTGATGAAGTTTGTTGACGAGGGTCCCTAGCTCCTCTTGTCCCCAAGCTAATTTTGGATAAGAGCCATCTGGCCCACCAGTTGTCCCATCATCTAGATTTTCATTCTTTCCATTTCAGTTTGTAGCCGTTCCAACTGGTCATCCTTGTTGTCCTCAGGATTCCCCATGATCATGCCCCTAGTGAGGAGCGCTTTCACCTCTTCTTGTCCCTTGGATAGGTTCAAGAGAATCTCTTGAAGTTGAGCATTTTGAGTCTGAATGTCCTTGATAGTCTTTTCTAGAGCCATCTCTACTGAAATAAACAGTAAGCGGATGAGAGACCTGTGTGGGAAAAGCCTGTCATGTTATGATGCATGATATGTGGATGCAATGTTTTCAAGTATTTAGAATATTTAAATTTGTTTTAGACAAGAAAGAAGCAAACATCAATTGTATTAATAAGTTTAAATTGATTACAACCATGCCTCTTGGGCTTACAATGGAGGAAATAAATAAAAATAAACCCCTAAGACAAAAAGGTCGAACGTATCCTATTTGGTGCAATGTAGGCATTCAGATTTCGCTCCTCATGAAGCTTCCTTATAAGCTCCAGAACCTTCTTTTCACTCGCATAGAACTGGGCTTCGAAGGTGTCTTGTTCTTCTTCAGCTGGATCCAAGCTCTTTTTAAGTTTTCAATAGAAGTATGCATGGTAGGATGAAGGATTGCATAAGGAACCTCCCCTTCAACTAATGGCTCCATGATGACAGGAAAAATGGCAGGGTATGGAATACTGAGTCTTTGAGCACAAGTTCATACCCATTTAAGATAAGTCTCCAAAGGAATGGAGTTCTTACGCCCCAATGTCTTGCTATCCACTTTGTTTACCATTCTCCAAGCTCGTATGAACCTTTGACGGTAGCCTTGGTTGTCGCCCTCATAGTCGAATACCAAACCTTGGATGAGTGCATAGTGAGGACCGTCTCTTTGTGCACACCCAAATTGTCGTAATGTGAGAGAAGGGTTATAGGTGATACATACCATAATGCCTAAGAGTGGGACATTAGGTAATTCCCCACAACAGTCAATGACAGTAGTATCCTCCAAGGATCGAGAACACCAAATGTCAGAGTGCATAAGGGACATCATCCTTTAAGATCATGTCAACCCTTGCTCGTTCTTCAATGTTGATCGAGGTAGGTGTGAAGTAAACCACTTAGCGAGTAGGGGAATGCAACACAAGAGAGTACATCTTTTCTTCATGGTGCGAGTGTGGAAATAATGTAAAATGTCTCCAAGCAAAGTAGGTATAGGATTACGAGAGAGGAAGACCTTGATGGCATTCACATTTATGAATTGGTCCGGATTGGGAAATAAAACCAAACCATTGATTAAAAGGGCCAAGACATCTTCAAAAGCTTGAAAATCCATATCTTCCAAGAATGAACGAGCCTTCTCCAATAGAAACTTGGCTAGGAAACCCTTAACTCCGCTTCTTATCTCCCAATTTGCTATAATGTCAGCTCTCTTCAGATGCAGGTCTTTGGCAATGACTTCGGGCTTTGGAGTCTCCTCTAAACCGGTGAACGGTATTTTAATAAGCACTGGCACTTCTAACAGCTGAGAGAACTCTTCTAGTGTAGGCACCAACTGATAGTCAGGAAAGGTGAAGCAATGATGCATGGGATTAAAGAATTGGAAGGGCACACACATCATTTCTTCTTGGAAATTGGAGGTAGCCAAGCTGAGAAGTCGACCACACTTCTCGATGAAGGGAGAATCTCTAGGCACCCTTGATGTTAATTCTTAGAGTTGAGGATGTGCTTTCACGAAGCTGATTTGGATGGTATTCCTTCGCATGGGATTCATGTCCTACAAAACAAAACAAAGATAAATTCCTAAATCCTTGAAATGGTTAGTGAGAATGCTTATGTTGTTATGATGTTTATGATGTTATGTACAAGTATGCAAAGCAAGTTATTATGTAAACACAAAGCAGACAAGTCCATAGGTTTAGGCTTGCATGGAGTTTGTATGTAAGTACCCTCTTGAAGTTTAGTTGGCTCAACCTGTCCTAGAAAGTAACTGGGTTCCAAGGGATCTCAATATCAACGACCTTTCTTTTAGGCATTGTCTCAGCTCAATCAATCTTTTCTTGCGGCCGAGATATTCCAAAAGTCCGATCTCAATGAGCATAGCATCGAGTATCAACCAATCTTTAGTCGGAACCAAAGCTGGCTATCCCACAACTTCCTAATGGCTAAGTTGTTTAATTAAGGTTACAAAGTCAGTTAGTGCTTCATGACACCGCTCAGCGGCCCCGTATTCTCCTCGATTCAACACAAGGGATACCGGTACCAACAAATGTGTCACACCAACGTAGCCATTGCTTCAACCGTGTCGGTCTATACCGTACAGTTTCCACAATCTATTGCTACTTACCTAAAAGGTACCCCATGTTCGGGTAGAGGATCAAGACAAGCCCGAACAAAGAACCATAATGTAAAGCAAGCAAGTCAAACAAATAAAAGCATGTAAAGGTGATCTAGCCCTCATGTAACCCCACTTTTAAGTTGTCCCCAACAGAGTCGCCAGTTCTATAACACGATGGGAGAACCGACTTAGGTATTTTGCGTTTGATCGCAATTATTGCGGATAGCAAGAGTCGACACTGACTTTTCTTTTATCTAATAAGGAAAGGGTGGAAAGAACAACAAATACCTTTGAGATTATTTTCTTGGGTTCGGGGGGTAGGTTATGAAAAGGGAAGGTATTAACACCCTTTTCATCTGTAGTTATCTACGGGTTCTTAGTTGCTTGCTAGATCACTTGCTTTTGTTTGAAAATGTGCTTGTGGTGTGGGTTTTGAAAGTATTTTGAAAACGTCTTTGTAATGGTTCTCATTTCTATAAGAACGCGTACAAAGTGTTATTTTGAAAATAGTTCAAAGAGGTGTTTGTGGCATGTGTTTTTGAAAGTGATTTTGAATAGTGTCTTTGTAATGGCTCTCATTTCTATAAGAACGCATACAAAAAGATTTGTCTTTTGAAAATGTTTCAAAATGAAACAGCTGGTGTATAAAATGTTTTTGTTGTGAGCAAGCGAGCAACTAGGAGCATCCTACCTACTCAAAAGGTCTTAATGTTCTTTTCCTCCTCCTTTAGATGTTACTATCTTACCATTGATTTGGTAAGAAGTCGTATCATTGGATGTGAAGGGACGGGCGTGGGACGTTTTGTATAGTCATAGAAGGCAACCTATGGGGCATTTTAGCAATTTTATTTAGGGACTAGATTGTTTACCGAAGGCAACATTGAGGGTCATCGAGGGACTACGATCTTCTATCAAGGGTCTTTACTAAAACACCCATATTCGAGGGACATGACTATTTTTTTGAGGCAACAAGTGAGATTACCCTAGAGGTGCATGTGTGAATAGTGTGTTTTATTGCATGCATTTTGTCTTTGAATTTTAGGTTGTCTACTTGTTGGTTTTTATCTTGCCATACATCCTAATTACTAACATTTGTACAAAAGCAATAAAAACGCAGAAAAATAAATCCTACACTATTACAACCATATTTAATAGCAAGAAAATATAAAGGAAAAAATAAAATAAAGAAAGAAAAATGAATGCTTCGATCTAGGCAGAAAAACCCTTTGACTCTGCCCTTTCTGGCTTCCTTCGATTTGGGCCTGGGGTCAGTGAGGTCATGCCTTTCGATTTGGGCTTAGCCTGAGGCATGAGATGCAACCTTTGATTCTGCCTCTCTGCCTAATTTGATTGGTGTTGCACCCCAAAATTTACCCTCTTAATTTAAGCTTATGTTTTATCATGAACATCATAGTGCATTGCATTCATATATTGTGATAGGATCAAAGTACTTTGGTTATCAAGTTTTCCTCAAGCTTTGAAGGTTGATTACATGGACAAGCTGCTCAAGAAGAATCTTACCATCCAAACCTCTGGATCTTTCAAGCTCAAAAGTTTTTGCATATCTCAAGATGCTTTATTCATCTCTTTGGACCCCCAGAAGATTGGAGTTTGTGTTTGATCACAAGGGGAATCACTCTTTGGATTCACCAACCAAATTATGGTTTTGCTTGAGCAAGGTTGTTGGCCAATGTACAAGACTTGATTTAGGTAGCTACAACATTTCTTTGATATTTGAATGGTCTTTGTACAAGAAATTGGTCAGGATGCCCAGAGGATTTGAAGTTTTGAAGATGATTCATTAGTCTCCAGATGTGTTGACCATAATTAGGGTTTTGGTTTTCATCAGGTTTTCTTGATAATTTTGAAGTGAAACTTGGTACATGGCCTCTATATGTTTGAGAGATCATATGTTTAAAGTTTTGACCATCAATTTTGAAGAGAAGTGGATCAATTGACTCAGAGGGGCAAAATGGTATTTTTGGTCAAAATCAGTCAAGGTCAAGGTTGACCAAGTGAATTTTTGGCCAACCATCAATCCAAGGATTTAATTTTCATATTTAAACTCCATTTGGATCATTGGATTAAAGAGATTGAAGTTTGGGTAGAAACTTGTTCTTGAAGAAACCCTATAAGTTACTAATTTTGGAAAATAAGGGCCTAATTTCAAAAAATCATATTTTATTCACCCTTGATCAAGAAGATGCAAATGAAATATGCTTGGAAATCTAAGAGAATGATATTTCACCTCCTTTTGGTCTCATATTTAAATTGGCAAGGAATCAAGAGTTATGGTCTTTTGAAGTCACAAAATTATAGGTAATTTTTCAAAATTATTGAATTTCAAGCCAAATTTTGGGAACCTTAATGGATTCAATTGCAAAAACTCTAAACTAGGAGATTGTAGATATGTTGAATACCTTTCCAAATTGTGTTCATTTGTGTCAAAACTCAAAGGTATGAGCAAGTTGTGAGTTTTGGAATTTTGGGGCATTTTATTGAAATTTGGCAAATATGCAAAATGGCCATTTCTTGCAAACTCAAGTTTTAGTCATTCTACTTGCTTATAATCAAGCCCATTGGTAATTTGTTACATGCTGAAGCCCATCATGCCAAAATTTGAGCTGCACATGGGCAAAGGAACAAGGAATTCGTGGTTTTGCAAAAACTTGCTCAAAATTGCCTAATCACCAACACAAGCTTAATGCAAGGATTTAAGTACTAATCTTGTTGCTAATCTCTTCCTGAGGACAAATGGATTAAAATGAACGCAAAAAGCAAGCCAACGCACGAGGGATTTGAAGGCTGCATGTGCATGCTTGATTTGGGCCAAAAGAAGATTTCTTTGATTCCAAGAGCTTTCAGCGCGAAAAACCTATCCTACCCTCCTTCTGAAGCTCTATATATTGAGAGGCAAGCTTCAGTTTGAAGGGTTCGTGCCTCATTTCATCAATCAAAGTCAGAAACTCCATAGCTTGTAGCTCTGCATTTTTCTTCGACTCTTCCATCTCTCTTGCGTGTTTTGGCCAATTCTTCTTGCATTCTCTTCTCCAAGTGATAAGGATTGTAGATCGAAGCTTGTATTGCAACTGGAGTGAAGGAGACAGTAGATCCATTTTTTCTCAAAGGTTTGAATTCTCAACTTTGAATTCTGATTTCTAGCCATGCTTCGTGTGATTTAAGTTCATAATCATGTTGTTTGAAGTCTATGGAATGATTCTGAAGCTTTATAGCGTTTAATTCGATGAATTATGCATGTTTGGATGTTCTGAAACTCGCGATGCAGAATGTTTTTGTTCATGTTCATGGCTTGATTGTGGACAATGTGATTGATGATTTGAGTTGATTCGAATTGCTATGGATTCCTTGCCATGCTAGCTTTGATTTTCCTTTGATTTCATAAAAAATGATGCAAAATTAAGCATGTTATGTTGATCTGAAAGTGAGCCCTAATCCTGAGAAGATGCGCGCGTTTTTTGAACATCCGGAGGTTGAAGATGATGTGGTGGCACATCATGATTGGTCCGTTTGAAATTTTTGGATTATTTGAATTTTTATTTTATAAATTGATTTCCATGATTTTATTTCTTGCTCAAAAATGATTGAAAAATTCTGAAAAAATTATCATAAATTCAAAATAATATTTCTAAATTTGTGTATTTTTTTGATAATTTTTTGAAATTATTTTGATTGGTTCAAAAATTGTTAGGTTTAATTAATTAATTGATCAAACATAATTTTTATTTTAATAGTTCCTTTGACCTAAAAAATACACAAAAATTATTTGAGACTCCCAAATTAATGTGAAAATTGATTCTGACTTTGGTTCATCATTTTTCTTATTTTTGATTAAAAAAATTAATTTCAATAGGTTATTTTTAATATTTGTTTGTTTTTTTTTTTTTTAATACTTCTATTAATTCAAAAATTCCAAAAAGAATCATGTAATCTTGTTTGAATATTTTGAACCATCTAATGCATTATGTAGGTTTCATCTCCTATTGTGTTCATGAAGTTGTGATTGAATTAGCTATGCATGATTAAAATATGTTTTCTACTGACTTTTGTGGTCTTTGTCCATATTATTCTCAACTCTTATTATCCTTGATTGACATTCGATTGTCAATTCAACATGGTGATAGAAAGGAGCAACATTCCCCTGCTTTTCTTGACCTAATCTGTGCATATGCTTATTTCTTCTTGTTCATCATGTCTAAAGCCATCATGTTTGTTCTCACTTTTTCACCTTATGGAATACTAACTTGGTTGTTGAATGTGCGAGGTACTCTGAGAAATTCGCCATTTCTGGCTTGAGGCTTCTTGTGTTTCACTTTATTTGTGAAACACAATCTATTATACTGGCATTGTTTTTTGTGCTTGGCATGTTTGATGGTTTATGCAGGATATACATACATATGATTTTGAATGCCATACATTGCCCCTGGGACTTGTTCATATCTGATAGATTCCTGACTCAATTTGTTTACTGATGCCAGCTTGCTTGAAGTTTCTCTGGGTTTCTTTTATTCTTGCTTGATTGCTACATATAGTTATCTGTTTGGTATTGTACTACCTCCTTTCTCCCATTTTCATTTTGCATAATTCTCTGATTGCATGATGGGATCTCTGTTGTTGATATATGTCAGGAGGACCTCTGTTTTTTGTCTGATTGCATGTATTTTGTTTGTTGTTGATCGATGATTCACTCAATTTAGACATTGAGATCACGACTTCGCTCTCATTACATGTTCCCTATAGGATGTTTATTGTTTTTCTTCTTTAATTGTTGATCGATGAGTCACTCAATCTAGAGATTGAGATCACGACTTCGCTCTCATTGCATGTTCCCTATAGGATCGTTTTGTGGAGCTTCCTTTGGCATGTTGATTAAGGTAGGAATCCATACATGTGAACATAGGATAGGATTCTCGTTTATCCTCAACCTTAGGGTCAACCATTGTATGATAACACTAGGGATAACACTAGGTTAGTTTCCTTTAGTTGTTTTCCTTTTCTATGCATTCTGCATCTTAAAACAAAAACCATTTTCTTGGCAAATCATAAAACATTTCTAATAAACTCAAACCCTCCTTCAAAGTAAAAGATACAAACCAATCTTACTTTGTCTATGTTATCTCTAGGTCTATGTTTCGCCATCGCACATTTGTTTGAAGTCGGTGTTTCGCCATCACACATGTTTGTTATCTAACTTTGATCCTCAATATCATTGTTAGGTGTGATGTTTTGTCATTCTTTGTTGACGTTTCACCATCTTTGCCATGATTTCTTTGTTACCTTTTAGCCGATGTTTCTCCATCCCACATTTGATTGAAGCCGTTGTTTCGCCATCGCACATGTTTGTTATCTAACTTTGATCCTCAATATCATTGTTAGGTGTGATGTTTTGTCATCCGTTTTGTTGATGTTTTGCCATCTTTGCCAAGATTTCTTTGTTACCTTTTAGCCGATGTTTCGCCATCACACATTTGATTGAAGCCGGTGTTTCACCATCGCACATGTTTGTTATCTAACTTTAATACTCAATATCATTGTTAGGTGTGATGTTTTGTCATTCGTTTTGTTGATGTTTTGCCATCTTTGCCATGATTTCTTTGTTACCTTTTAGCCGATGTTTCTCCATCGCACATTTGTTTAAAGCTGATGTTTCGCCATCGCACATGTTTGTTATCCTACAGTGATTCTCAATATCATCATTAGGTGTGATGTTTTACCATCCGTTTTATTGATGTTTCGCCATCTTTGACATGTTACTTTGTTATCATTTAGTCGATGTTTTACCATATCTTTTGTTTGTTGTTTTACTTGATGTTTTGCCATCTTGACTATCTTTGTTTGTCTTAATTAAAAAACACAAACCAACCAAAATGTTTAAGCCGAACTACGGCTGCTCTGATTCCTTAAAAGGGATACGTAGGCATTGGGGTAGGGCCCAACCGAGCACAACTTTTATTTTCCCTACATTGTTTTCTTTTCCTTTCGCATGCATTCCCTTTACAGTTTTAAGCCATAGACATAGGATTTGACCACACCCATTAGATTAGACAACAAGAGTGGATACCATAGAGTACTACGGGTGTGTGGGGTGCTAAGACCTTCCCCTCGCGTAACAGACTCCCTTACCTGATCTTCCAGTCAAAAAGACCATGATTTCTCCCTTTCCAGGTTTTCTCGATTTTTACCTTTCCCTCTCGGCGGGATAAAAGACGTTTGGTGGAGACTTCATTGATGTTTCATTAACATCCATATGACAGGTCTCGACCGCGTAGTTTGAGCTGGCGACTTCACTAGGGAAAGATTGACCTCTTGCTGGTCCATCCCGGAGTTTCAGCTAGCTCTTGTTTGTTTCCTTTTGGGTGTTTATTTTAACGCTTTGCATATTTATCTGTTTGCATTGCATCCTATGTGCGCTTTACTTTCTGCATACTGGATTTGGCTGGACTGTCTGGATTCTGGTTTTCTTGATGGGTGGGTTGTTCCATGAGGTAAAAGGCCTCGTACCCAGGCTATGAGTGAAATCCATAGGAACTAGGAATAGAGTTGCCATGGAAGCTATGAGGCGGATGCTTTATAGACCTGACCATGAGACCCATGAATTCGGAGGTAGTTCGGATAGGTGTTATCGTGTGATGATACCGAAATTCGAGCTCTCGTACTCTGATTTGGCTTTTAACCTTACCTTGACCTAGACTACACCCGTGAGAGGGGCGGGAAAACTTTTCTTATAGGTACAGGTACTGTTAGTGACTTTGTGTTGCGAAGGTGACTCAGGTTCCCATGATAGTTTTGAAGCTTTGAGATTTTCTTTTGATCTTGAGTGGTGTTGTTCTGTAATGGTCCAGCCATGATCCAGTGTAAAACTTTGATCCTGTCATATTGCATCATAGCATATTTATTTCTCAAAAAAATGATGTAAAAAAAATAACTAGCATGCGCATGTCATTTTCCAGGGACATTCAAGAGTCGTCTTTCCGTCAGAAATGGATGATCTCCCCCCAGTTGTGTCAGGTTCAGTTTGTGTTAAGAGCTCACCAAGAATACTTTCTCTTATCAGATTCCTCCTATTGATGTGTCCGAATTGAAGAGGTTGGGTTCTTATTTGAAAGGTGATGTTCTGAACAAATTTAACAAGAATTATGGCATCTTGCTACCAGTCCTCAACACTCCAGTTGACCCGTTGGCTTTGATCACTCTCTTCCAGTTTTATGACAAAGAATTATGGTGCTTTACTTTTCAAGATTATCAACTGGTTCCCACCCTAGAAGAGTACTCGTACCTGCTTAATATCAGATTGTCCGATGAAGTTCCTTTTGTCCAAGTGCCGGAAAAGCCGAAGTTCGAGGTTGTTGCTGAGATTCTTCGCTTCAGTTGGAAAGAGGTGAAAGACAATTGGAAGTCGAGTGAGGGTACTACAGGGTTTTATCTGGATTTCTTAGTGAAAAAAGCTGAAGACCGGGCAAAGAAAAGCAATTGGAGTGACTTCAGTTCTCTGTTCGCTTTCATGATATACGGGATTGTCCTCTTCCCTCACAAGAGAAATTTTATGGATTTGACGGCTATCTGTGTTTTTAGAAACAAGAACCCGATACCGACACTCTTGGAAGATACTCTTTACACCATTCATTCCAGGCATGGAAAAGGTGGTAATGTAAGTTTATGCCATTCAATGTTGTATCAATGGCTTAAGTTGCATCTACCAGTAAGTGGCCCTTTCGTGGATACCAGGCTTTCTCTTCGATGGTCATCAAGGCTTGTCAACCTTACTTCATTTGATATCCAGTGGAATTATGATATGGGGGAAGTGCGAAGTGTTGTCATTAGTTGCGGAGATTTCCCTAATGTTCCCCTCATAGGAACTAAGGGGTGTATCAACTATAATCCTGTGCTTGATTATCGACAATTGGGATATGCAATGGATGGACCGCCAAAGGTTGAGGAGGTGTCTGAATCAGTGTATTTCGCTAGAGGAAGTGATCCTAAGATGTTAAAGAGAGTGACAAATGCTTGGAAAGGCATTCACAGGAAGGACATAACCACTTTCGGCAAGAAGGTTCCTATTGCTAGGGTTCCTTACATGGAGTGGGTTAAAGCCAGGGTTAAGATCTTACGGTTACCATTTGCAAGGTTAACTCCTCTATACGAGGAACCTCCTGCTATTCTAAGTAACATGGTGCCTACCGAGATGTTCACCCAGGTTCATGTTGAGAATATTAAGCTTCGTACAAAAGACCGTGAGACGGGGATGAAACTTTATTGGGTTGATCAAGAAAGGGCCGACTTAGCTCGTAAACTCAAGGAAGCTCAAGGGGGAAATTCTTATGTAACCAGTTATAGGAAGAGGTCTCATGCTGAAATGGAAGAAGAATTGATTAAGACTCAGCAAGAGTGTCGAAAGCTTCAAGCCTAATAAAATAGTTACAAGAAGAAGATTCGGAACTTAGAAAAACAGCTCAAAGACAAAGACGCTCAGCTTGAGAAGGAAGTGGCCCAGAATCATGTCGCAGAGGATCGGTTCCAAGAGAGTAAAATGGTCTCATCTCAACTCTTGAAGGAGAAATCCAGACTTGAAGAGTACTGTCAACATCTTGAAGCGTGTTTAGTTCCGGAGATTTAGTTCTGTTATTTGCTCTTGGTGTATTTGGTCACCCCCAGAATTGTTGGAAGGGGCTAATTGATTGTTGATATTATTCAGTTCTTTTTGCTTTATTGTTAAGACATGTATTTAGTTGTTTATCATTTCACTCTTAATTGTCCAAAGTCGCTTGGACATCGTTTCTTTTGTTTGTAAATAATTTGAAGTGTTCATCCTATTATCCTTTCTCTTTTGATTGTATGGTCGCACGCTGTAATTGATGAATAAAAGGACTCTTGGATACCTAGAAATGACAAACATATCATGCACATCATGCATTTCATAACATTACAGGTTATCTCAAGACGGTTTTCTTATTCTGCTGCTTTTCTTATTCAGAATTCAAGACGACTACTCATCGGTATTCCACCAGAAACAACTTGCCAAGACAGATGGAACAAGTTCAAGCTGAACTCGCTGAAATGAGGGTCCAGATGGCTACTCAGATGACTCAATTCATGGAGGTCATCACCAATGTGAATCGCCGACAGGAGGAACTAGCTGCCATTGTCAACAACCAGCACCGCCATCCAGGGGATGGTGGAAATCAAGGGCTCTATCAGGACATTTCTGTAGGAATGGGGGATGTGCAAGATCAGCCTGCTGGAAATTTTCACGGGATACCGGGAAACCCTTTTGTGCGCAATGTAGGGCAGTTTCCTCCGTCTCCTGAACCTCGTCTTGTAGGGAACAGAAGAGTTAATCAGGGTGGTGTAAGGAAATATCAGGAGCAGGATTTTGAATTTGACCAAGATGAAGATCAGTTTACTGTTCGGCGTTCAGAGCCGGGGGTTCAGATTAAGGATATGAAGTATCGTTTATTGGAAGAGAGTCTGAAGGCTGTGGAAGGGAAGGGAGTCCTCGGTATGGATGCTAATGATCTCGGGTTGGTGTCTGGAGTGAAAGTTCCTCCAAAGTTCAAGCCTCCTACATTTGATAAGTACAATGAAATTTCATGTCCTATTACTCATGCAACTGCTTATTTCCGGAAGATGTCAGTACATACTGAGGATCAAGGGGTTTTGATTCACTTTTTCCAAGATAGCCTATTTAGGGCATCCCTAGAGTGGTACATGAAGCTGGAGAAAACTCATATTCATTGCTGGAATGATCTTGCTCGGGATTTTGTGAAACATTATCAGTACAATGTGGATATGGCACCCAATCACACTCAGTTACAGAATATGTCGTAAGGACCAAAAGAATCTTTCAAGGAATACGCTCAAAAGTGGCGTGAGTTGGCTGCGAGGGTTCAACCTCCACTCATGGAGAGAGAGCTCATTGATATGTTTATGAGTACCCTGCAAGGGTCGTTCTATGAGCACATGATAGGAAGTACTTCGGCAGGATTTGCAGATTTGGTTATGGCTGGCGAAAGAATTGAAGTAGGTTTGAAATTGGGGAAATTCGGATTGGAGGTTCCAGTGGCTCATCAGGGGGCAGTAAGAAACCATTCAACACTTACCCTAAGAAAAGGGAAGGCGACGCAAGCACAGTTTACTCTCATATGGGACGAAGAAAAGATCGTCAGCACCAACAAATCAATGTTGTTTCTATTCCTGTTAATGCTCCTCCGCAGAAAAGACTGAATATTGTGCCGCAACAACAAAGGCAACAAGATATTCCTCGTCAATATAATAATCAACAGCAGAGACAGCCCAGAAAATTTGATCCCTTGTCGGTAACTCTTACCGAAGCGCTCCATCACCTGCTTGATTTGAAATTGATCAGTTTGAGGAATATGCCTCCACCACCCGCAAGACTCCCTGTTAACTATGATGCTAACGCTAAATGTGAATTCCATTCAGGCGGAGTTGGTCATTCTACTGATAATTGTTTTGCATTGAAATGTAAAGTACAAGACTTGTTGGATGCTAAGGCAATTGAGTTTACTCCGGTGACTAGTCCGAATGTTACTCAGAACCCAATGCCCAGGAATGAAGGGGGTGTTGTTAACATGATTGATGATAATTGTGAAGTGTTGAACTTGATCATGAATGTGGAACAAGTAACTACTCCGTTAGGCTGTGTTAAGAGGTATTCGCTTGACAATGCTATTTTCCTGGGTTGTACTTTTGAGTGTGTCAAGTGTAGAGAACAACCGAAGGGCTGTGATAATTTAAAAACAGGTATCCAGTTGTTAATAATAGAGGGTTCCCTGCAGTTCGATAGAAAATCGAGATGCCATAAGAATACTGAGGAGGATGTTGCTGTAATATCTGTTCCTTACACCCATGGACGCATTCCTGCCCCATCAAGGGAACCCCCTCTGATGATTACGGTACCTGGTCCCATGCCGTATACCAGTGAGAAGGCTTTCTTGTGGCATTACGGTGCCGATGTTTATTACCATAGGGTAAAGCAGGAGGTTAATGCTCGTTTTTTTGAGGAAGAACATGTTGAAGGTGATGAAGAGGAAGTCCATAACTTTTCTGGTGTGGGTCGAATGACTAGAAGTGGGAGAGTATTTGGTCCTTCCGATGTGCAATATGCGGAAGATGCTTCTGCAAGAGAAAAAGGAAAACAACAAATAACGATTGGTAATCCCAGGGTTACGCCAGCCAATGTGACTCAACCAATTCCGATACCAAAAGCTTCTTCAGTTCCCGATGAGGTTGAAGAGTTAATGCGAATTATCAGAAAAAGTGATTATAGCATAATTGATCATTTGAGCCATACTCCTTCTAAGATGTCTATCCTGTCTCTGTTGATTTATTCAGAACCTCACATGAATTCTTTGATGAAGTTTTTGAAGAATGCATTCGTGCCACATGAGATAACAGTCAATCAGTTTGAGAATGTCTATGCTAATATATCTGCCGGGAATGGTTTGAGCTTCACCGATTTTGATCTTCCTCCAGAGGGACCAGACCATAACAAAGCTTTGCATATTTCAATGGAGTGTAGAGGCACTACTTTATCCCGGGTTTCGGTAGACACATGATCGTCTTTAAATGTGCTTCCCAAGTCAGCATTGATGAAGATTGATTATTCTGGACTAGAGTTGTGCTCTAGCGATTTGATGGTGATGGCGTTTGATGGGTCTCGAAGGTCAGTATTTGGGGAAGTGGAGCTACCAATCAAAGTTGGTCCTCGCACCTTTACGGCTACATTTTTTGTGATGGATATAAAGCCAACATACTGTTTCTTATTGGGGAGGTCGTGGATTCATAAAGCAAGAGCAGTCACTTCTACTATTCATCAGAAACTCAAGTATCCTGCAGAGGGAAAGGTGATAACTGTATGCAGCGAAGAAGAGTACATTGTAAGTCATTTGACATCATTCCATAATGTTGAAGTTGAAGGCGAGATTCATGAGACTCCGTTTTAGGCGTTTGAGACAGTTCATGCTGTAAACTTTCCTCCTCCAAGGAAGAAAAGGAAATCGGAAATTGTTATGTCTTCTCTCAAAGATGAAAAAGCTGTGGTGGAAGGTGGTAACACTGAAGGTTAGGGTCAGGTGTTGGACGTTACTCTGAAGTTTGATAAGTTTGGTCTTGGTTTTAGCCCAAGTCAGCAAAGTGCAGCTCCCAGAGCATCTAGTTTATCTACTCCTGTGAAATTTTCTCGCCCTTGTGCTACTCAAGAAGGACACGTCAATGCAGTTGGGGACGATAAGGCTGATGGTTACAATGTTGAAGATTGGATTCGTCCGAGTATTCCAGGCAAAACACTCAACAATTGGACTTCTGTTGATGTTATCCAAGTTTCAAGCGCTGAGGAGTAATTTTCTTGTTTCTTTTATTATCATATCATAATTCCTACGCTCTGCCCAAGGCGTAGTGAATCATTTGTGTAGGGCCACCATCTTTATTGTGCAAGTTTATCATAAAATAAAGGATGTTTTTGCATTCAAAGTTTTGCTTCTTTTCTTTTTCTTTTTTATTCTTTTTTAAATGGAAATGTTTCTCTTTCCACACACTGTCACTAAAAAATGCAAAAATTTCATTCATGCAGATGCACTTCCACCATTGATTCTATCAATAACGACTCTGCTATGGCTCATTATGACTTTAATACCCCTATCTATCAAGTTGAAGAAGAAGCATATGAGGAGTGTGATCTTCCTGAGGAATTAGCAATACTATTGAAACAAGAGGAGAAGGTTATCCAGCCGAATCAGGATTCGATTGAGGTGGTGAATATTGGTACAGAAGAGGTAAGAAGAGAAGTCAAGATAGGGGCCGATCTCGAAGAAAGTGTAAAAGCCAGATTGATTGAGCTACTCCGTGAGTATTCTAATATCTTCGCCTGGTCTTATGAGGATATGCCTGGGTTGGATACAGACATAGTGGTGCATCGAATACCGCTCAAAGAAGGTTGTTCTCCTGTCAAGCAGAAGCTCCGAAGAACTTATCCTGAGATGTTCAAGAAGATCAAGGAGGAGGTCCAGAAGCAGTTGGACGCGAATTTCTTAAAGGTTGTCAATTATTCGCCATGGATTGCAAATATTGTGCCTGTTCCCAAGAAAGATGGTAAGGTCAGGATGTGCGTGGATTATAGGGATTTGAACAGGGCCAGCCCTAAAGATGATTTCCCTCTTCCGCATATTGATGTGTTGGTTGATAATACTGCTCATTCCAAGGTGTTCTCGTTCATGGATGGCTTTTCGGGTTACAATCAAATTAAGATGGCTCCGGAGGATATGGAGAAGACAACATTCATCACGCCTTGGGGAACTTTCTGTTATAAAGTGATGCCGTTTGGTTTTAAAAATGCCGGGGCAACATATCAGCGCACCATGGTCACCCTCTTTCATGACTTGATTCACAAAGAGATTGAGGTATATATAGACGATATGATTGCTAAGTCTGACACGGAAGAGGAACACCTTGTTCATCTGGAAAAATTATTCGAGAGGCTGAGGCAGTTCTTGCTAAGGTTGAATCTGAATAAGTGCACCTTCGGGGTGAGATCCGGCAAGCTGTTGGGTTTTATTGTAAGTGAAAAAGGTCTCGAGGTGGACCCGGCTAAGGTTAAAGCGATACAGGAAATGCTTGAGCCAAGGACAGAGAAGGAAATATGTGGCTTCTTGGGAAGGTTAAACTATATTTTCAGATTTATTTCTCATCTCACTGCCACCTTTGAACCTATGTTCAAGTTGTTGAAGAAAAGTCAGACAGTGAAATGGAATGAGGATTTTCAGAAGGCCTTTGACAAAATAAAGGAATATTTGCAGGAACCTCCGATACTCATGCCACTAGTGGAAGGAAGGCCACTAATCATGTACCTAACTGTGTTGGGGACCTCAATGGGTTGTGTCATCGGTCAGCACGACCAGACAGGGAAGAAAGAGCAGGCTATTTATTACTTGAGTAAGAAGTTTACGGAATGTGAGTCAAGGTACTCATTGTTGGAAAAGACTTGTTGTGCGCTTGCCTGGGCCGCCAAACGTTTGAGGCAATACATTTTAACTCACACCACCTACTTGATATCCAAGATGGACCCAATCAAGTACATTTTTAAGAAGCCAGCTCTTACAGGCAGGGTAGCCCGTTGGCAGATGATACTCACTGAATATGATATCCAATACACTACTCAAAAAGAAATTAAGGGTAGTGTACTGGCCGACCATCTTGCTCATCAGCCCATGAACGATTATGAACCAATGAAGTTTGATTTTCCAAACAAGGAAATTGTGTATATTCGGGATTGTAACATACCAGACCCAGACGAAGGGACCGAGCTAGGATCACGTTGGACACTTGTTTTTGATGGTGCCTCTAATGCCATGGATAACGGCATCATATCTATTATCACTTCTCCTGAGGGATACCACATTCCTTTCATGGCTCGTATCTGTTTTGATTGCACTAACAACATGGCCGAATATGAAGCTTGCACTTATGGCGTTGAAGCGGCGATCGACTTGCGCATCAAGTTTTTGAAAGTTTACGGGGATTCCAATCTTGTTATCAGCCAAATTAATGGAGATTGGGAGACTCGCCATCAGAACCTAATTCCCTACCGTGAGCATGTCATGAAGCTGATTTCGTACTTCGAAGAGATCACGTTTGAACACATGCCCAGAGAAGAAAATAATTTAGCTGATGCACTGGAAACTTTGTCCTCCATGTTCAAAGTTAAGTGGGATAATGAGGCACCTTCCATTACTATCAGAAGTTTGAGTGAGCCAGCTTTCTGTTTTGAGGCCAGTTTGGAACCAGATGGTAATCCTTGGTTTTATGACGTTAAGCGGTACCTTGAAACACAAGATTACCCTGAGGGGGCATCTGTCACAGATAAGAAGTTCTTGAGAAGATTCTCAGCTAAGTTCTTTCTTAGTGGTGGTGTGTTGTACAGAAGGCATCATGATGGTTTACTTCTCAGATGTGTTGACAAGAAAGAAGCAGCTAGAATCATTGAAGAGATACATGAAGGTGATTTAGGGACCCATTCCAACGGGCATACTATGGCTAAAAAGATCTTGCGAGCAGGTTATTATTGGTCCACCATGGAGACTTACTGTTACAATCATGCACGGGTTTGCCACAAATGTCAAGTCTATGTTGACAAGGTGCATGTGCCGCCAGTACCTTTGAATGTCTTGACTTCCCCTTGGCCGTTTGCAATGTGGGGAATTGATATGATCGGTAAGATTGAACCGACTGCGTCCAACAGGCACCGCTTCATTCTGGTTGCCATCGATTATTTTATAAAATGGGTCGAAGCTGCATCCTATGCCAATGTCACCAAGCAAGTGGTGACTCGGTTCATTAAGCACAATATTATATGTCGTTACGGAGTGCCTGAAAAGATCATTACTGATAACGGGCCTAATCTGGACAACAAGATGATGAAGGAGCTTTGTGAGTCTTTCAAAATCAAGCATCATAATTCTTCCCCATACCGACCAAAGATGAATGGCGCTGTCGAAGCGGCCAATAAGAATATCAAGAAAATCGTGCAGAAAGTAGTGGTAACCTATAAATATTGGCATGAGATGCTGCCTTTCGCTTTGCATGGTTATCACACAATTGTGCGTACTTCGACTGGGGCAACCCCGTTTTTATTGGTTTACAGCATGGAAGCAATATTACCGATAGAAGTCGATATTCCTTCTCTTAGGGTTATGAGAGATGTTGAGCTAGATGAAAGTGAATGGGTACAGAATCGGCTGGATCAGTTGGAACTTATTGATGAGAAGAGATTGACGGTCGTATGTCATGGTCAGGTATAACAGCAAAGGATGAGGAAAGCTTTTGATAAGAGGGTACGACCTCAGTTTTACAAACCAGGCGACCATGTGCTCAAGAGGATAATTCTCCCCCAGGGAGATCCCAGGGGCAAGTGGGTTCCGACTTATGAAGGTCCTTTCATGGTCAGAAAAGCTTTCTCTGGAGGAGCGATGATGCTCATGACTATGGATGGAGAGTACTTCCCTCTCCCTGTGAATGCTGACGTAGTTAAAAAATACTTTGCATAAAAAAATATATATAATAAAAATAAAAACCCGCTAAACTGAAAACCCGAAAGGGCGGTTTAGGCAAAAAGAGGGTGTCCTGGTGAATCGAAAACCCGAAAGGGTGACTCAGGCAAAAGTTAGGGACTTAAAGAAAATGACTATGTTCAGCATGAGATCCTTTGTTGCTTTCCTTCATTCTGTCAGCTGGCATAAGCTTGGAGCTAATCCAAGAATGTTTTATCTGAAGGCAGTAAGATGAGAGTCATCAGAGTCATAGCAAAGTTGGGACTTGATGGATATTCAAATTCACATTTCCATTTGTGAACACTAGTTTGCTTCAATTTTGTAATTAGTTGCTTCCAAATGTAAATGCCTTTTCACAGGCATATTTCTCAAGATCAATAGAATATCTTCTTTGAAGTATACGTATGCTTTTCTTTTCTCTTTTTTTATTTTATTTTGTTTTCAAAAAACGTCCAATATTTTTGATAAGCATGTGCATATAAACTTTGTGGATTGTACACAAAAATGGTAATACAAGTCATGGTTGATCGGTCGCTTGAAATGCAGATAACAAACACAACCACTTTTGCGCAAGAGGCGTGTTTGTTTCTCTGTTTGGTGGACTTCTCTTTCACTCTTTTATGCATTTCGCCTTGCGGTTTTGTTTCATAGCTCTGGACCGTTGGTAAAAATCATGGGTCAGGATAATATCAAGGTTACGGCAAGTCAGTGGGACTGGTGAACCCGGTTGGAGATACTTCTTCCCCAGAATGGCTTTTATTACGTTTCTTTGCTGAACTTCCATGTATTATCTTGATTGATTATTTTAGCATTGTCTGCATATAGGATTTTGTTTATAGCTGAATGTCAGTCTTGATGCGCTGAATGTTTTTGCCTAAAAAAATTTTCATACAAAATCACTCTTTAATTGTTCTCCGGGCATTTTGATACCAACTGTGTCAATTCTTTCGCATGGCCAAGAATTGGGAGGAAGGAGTTTAGCTAAAAAAGTGACTAGTGGTATGCTTTCGAGTAGAACCCTGTTGACGATGTACAGGCATTGTTTCAATCCCCAAACACTAGAGATATAAGGGAGTTAGACCCTCGTTAACCCCTCTGAGCCTTCGAAGTAGGAGTCTTTCTTTCTGTTCGAAAAATAAAAAATAAACCTTTTTTAACCAAGGACAGGGTAGATGTTCAGTTGATTTGCCCAAGCATTCAAATTTCAGAAGGAATGTCCCATATGAGGATCGCTGCATTTTATCTTTCATGCCATGAGATCAAAAAATGTCTAAACCAAGGAATGGGGCATTTGTGTTCTTAAAAAAAAAGAGAAAGAAAGAAAAAGTTCAAATACCTAAAGTCACATTGACTTGTTCAAAATGGAAAGCATGAATAAGAAAGAAACAAAAGGCTCCTCTTGGTCGAAACTTGAAAACAAGTCGCTTAGGCAAAAGTTAGGGCATCCCGCTTGACTCCCAAAATGGAGATTCAAAAGATTTTGTCCAGGTAAAATTTAGGGAAAAGAGAGCCTAAAAGGCCAAAAAAAAGAAGGAGGAAGATTATTCAGTAAAATTTTCCTCAAAAGAAGAGGAATAATGATAGCAAAAGCAACAAAATTTTCGACAATCGTGTTGGAGGATTTGTCGTGATCACTCAACCATCATAAATATTTTTGAAATATGAATGTTTGTGATAAATCAGCTGAACTTAGGATAGGAGAATATCATGAAGGGGATGGGCACCAAAT
The DNA here is from genome assembly GCA_948472305.1 of Vicia faba. Taxonomy (NCBI): domain Eukaryota; kingdom Viridiplantae; phylum Streptophyta; class Magnoliopsida; order Fabales; family Fabaceae; genus Vicia; species Vicia faba. The sequence goes on along the minus strand of OX451740.1, from coordinate 1,287,637,934 downwards.
AACTTGAGCCTTGAAAAACTTTTTTTCAAAAGAACCTTGAACCAGGCCACGTTACAACCTTTAAAAGTCCTAACTGAAACAAGGGTTTAACTCAAAAGCATATTACAACGGGATAATGTTTCCTAAACTCCCCAAATGTGTGTTGCATAGCCGTGTTGGTATCTTATCACCCGCGTTTTGACTCGTTTTTCAAAATGGGAAAGAAAAGTTTAAAACATTTTTGCACTCTAGCCAGTGATTCGTTCACAACAGAGATGCGAAATTTTGTTAAAGTTTTCAACTTCAAGGTTTAAATAATTATCGCATCAGGACTATCATTCTCAATAAACGTTTTTCTGTATGCAAAACAGCTGTTTGACATCGAAAAAAGTTTACACGTTGAATATCTGTAAAGAGCTTAATGATGGTCAAAAAGGGAATATTCGGCTTTCTTCTTCTGCTTATCCCCTGTGAAGTTTCGTTTCCCCAGTGAAGTATCCTTTCCCCGGTGAAGTTTCATTTCTGCAATAAAGTTTTGTTACTCCAGGGATTTTCTTTCAAAAAAGCCTCATTCCAAGACTTTAAGTTTGGATATGTTGCCTATCCCCAGTGGAGTCATTAAGCAGGAACCCACATTTTGAAGAAGTTTTAACTCCCCAACGGATCTGCCAACATGGATCTCTCGCTTTGACCTCTCAATTCCCAGCCGATTTGTTGATCGGGGCATCCTTTGTTAAGGATCTCCTCTTGTTCCCCAGTAAGGTCATTACTGTATGACTATCTGCAGGATTCGTCCTTTGGTTATGTCCAAGAGAATATCTCTCCAGCAAGATAAGCTTCAACAGAGTTTTATCTCCTCGGTGAAGTCCCATCTCTTCAACAGGGCTTTGTTCACCCTTCACGTCGGGTTTGTTGTCTTGGTGTCGTCCTCAGCACGACTGTGTGCTGTCATTCCCAAAGATTACAGTCTTACCTTGATCTTCTCTCTCAATTGTCCAAATCTTCAGGTTTTCGTCCTTTTCCAGAAGTTGCAGGATCGGCCTGATCTTCCCTGGGAATTCGCAATTTATTTTTGCGGCTCCTCTCAATGTTTGCAGCCCATTTCTACTGGTTGCTCGGTTGTTATTCTCCGCAAAGTTTCATCTCTATGAGGTCCCCTCTCTAGTGTTTCCCCGTATTTTCTCCTCTCTTTTGGGTTTTGCAATTTATTTTTGCAAGTCATGTCAGATTCAGACTTCTTGGCTATTGCCTTCTCATTTGGCCGTTCCCTAGTGGAACTTTTCAAACATGCATCATTACATTGCATCTACCAAAATGCGTAGCATTTCCATTATATGGAGCATTGCGCTATAAAAAAGGAATTCAAACATGCATCGGAACATAAGCCATTATTATTTCCGTCATCCCCAGTGATTCGATAATGCGTCATATTTAGTCCCCAGCGAGGTATTCGTCCTCATTATACATCCCATACAAATACCCTTCTAGCGTAAATCATTTGTTTGTTTGAGTGTCTACTCTTGACTGTGGTTCAGTTTCGCCCTGGCTCGGTCTTCTCGGGTGTAGTCTTTACTACCCTTTCTGGTTCACTCCATTGTCTATTGATGCACCTTTCGAATACTAGTTTCATCCTGATATTCACTTTTAGCAGGTTTTTAGGTGTATGCCCTAATCTCCTCGCTTTGGGTTGAGCCCAGAGTTTCGTCTCCTCACCCTGTGCATGAAATACAGTTTCGTCCTGGTACTCATCTAGTTTAGTTTTGCCTAACTAGTTATTGAGTCGAGTTTCGTCTCGTTTTTGCTTTCATACCTTGGACCCTTGACGGTGTTCATTTACTAAGTGCAGTGTTTATGCTGCGTCCCTGGTTTGAAATCAGTCTCCTTTGTACCTTGGATTCTCCTACCAGTTTTCATCACTGTTTATCCATTAATCTGAGACCAGCAGGTGCTCTGAGAAACATGCACTCTCATCACTTCATTTTGGGTCGATTTTCGCCTCGTTACCCGTGCGTGAAATCCAGTTTCGTCCTGGTACTCATCTAGTTTAGTTTCGTCTAACTGGTCTTTGAGTCGGGTTTCGTCTCGCTTTTGTTCCTCATTTTTGAGATTCTTTCAGTTCCCTCATACTGTCTATCTTGGTTGAGATTAGCAAGTTCTTCTAGAATCACGCACTCTAGCCACTTTTGCCTTGGGTCGAGCTCAGAGTTTTGTCTCCTCACCCGTGTACGTTTTCTTTTCCAGAGCTTAGTTTCTCCTAAACTCTGTCGGTTGAGTTTTGTCTCACCTCTTCCTTTTCTGGAGCCCAGTTTTGCCCCGGCACATCTGTCCGGAATTTTAGTTGCGTCTACTCTTCTTTGTTTTCGTTCTGTCTCAACCTGCATTGCAGCTTCATTCTAACGTATGCCTCGGGGGTTTCTGTTTCCGTTTCTTTCAAGAGTGTAAATTTTCGGGTTCTTTTGTATTCAAACATCTTCAACCCAGAACGCTCGAAAGTTATCACTTTTCTCACTTATCATGTTGAAGATATTTGAATAGGGGCAGCTGTTGCACCCCAAAATTTACCCTCTTAATTTAAGCTTATGTTTTATCATGAACATCATAGTGCATTGCATTCATACATTGTGATAGGATCAAAGTACTTTGTTTATCAAGTTTTCCTCAAGCTTTGAAGGTTGATTACATGGAAAAGTTGCTCAAGAAGAATCTTACCATCCAAACCTCTGGATCTTTCAAGCTTAAAAGTTTTTGCATATCTCAAGATGCTTTATTCATCTCTTTAGACCCCCAGAAGATTGGAGTTTGTGTTTGATCACAAGGGGAATCACTCTTTGGATTCACCAGCCAAATTAGGGTTTTGCTTGAGCAAGGTTGTTGGCCAATGTACAAGACTTGATTTAGGGAGCTACAACATTTCTTTGATATTTTAAAGGTCTTTGTACAAGAAATTGGTCAGGATGCCCAGAGGATTTGAAGTTTTGAAGATGATTCATCAGTCTCCAGATGTGTTGACCAAAATTAGGGTTTTGGTTTTCATCAGGTTTTCTTGAGAATTTTGAAGTGAAACTTGGTACATGGCCTCTATATGTTTGAGAGATCATATGTCTAAAGTTTTGACCATCAATTTTGAAGAGAAGTGGATCAATTGATTTAGAGGGGCAAAATGGTCATTTTTGTCAAAATCAGTCAAAGTCAAGGTTGACCAAGTGAATTTTTGGCCAACCATCAATCCAAGGATGTACTTTTCATATTTCAAGTCCATTTGGGTCATTGGATTAAAGAGATTGAAGTTTGGGTTGAAACTTGTTCTTGAAGAAACCCTAGAAGTTACTAATTTTGGAAAATAAGGGCCTAATTTCAAAAAATCATATTTTATCCACCCTTGATCAAGAAGATGCAAATGAAATATGCTTGGAAAGCTAAGAGAATGATCTTTCACCTCCTTTTGGTATCATATTTAAATTGGCAAGGAATCAAGAGTTATGGTCTTTTGAAGTCACAAAATTATAGGTCATTTTTCAAAATTATTGAATTTCAAGCCAAATTTTGGGAACCTTAATGGATTCAATTGCAAAAACTCTAAAATAGGGGATTCTAGATATTTTCAAGACATTTCCAAATTGTGTTCATGTGTGTCAAAACTCAAAGGTATGAGCAAGTTGTGAGTTTTGGAATTTTGGGGCATTTTATTGAAATTTGGCAAATATGCAAAATGGCCATTTCTTGCAAACTCAAGTTTTAGTCATTCTCCTTGCTTCTAATCAAGCCCATTGGTAATGTTTGACATGATTAAGCCCATCATTCCAAAATTTGAGCTTCACATGGGCAAAGGAACAAAGAATTCGTGGTTTTGCGAAAACTTGCTCAAAATTGCCTAATGACCAACACAAGCTTAATGCAAGGATTTAAGTCCTAATCTTGTTGCTAATCTCTTCCTGAGGACAAATGGATTAAAATGCATGCAAAAAGCAAGCCAACACATGAGGTATTTGAAGGCTACATTTGCATGCTTGATTTGGGCCAAAAGAAGATTTCTTTGATTCCAAGAGCTTTCAGCGCGAAAAACCTATCCTATCCTCCTTCTGATGCTCTATATGTTGAGAGGCAAGCTTCAGTTTAAAGGGTTCGTGCCTCATTTCATCAATCAAAGTCAGAAACTCCATAACTTGTAGCTCTGCATTTTTCTTCGATTCTTCCATCTCCCTTGCGCGTTTTGGCCAATTCTTCTTGCATTCTCTTCTCCAAGTGATAAGGATTCTAGATCGAAGCTTGGATTGAAACTGGAGTGAAGGAGACAGTAGACCCATTTTTTCTCAAAGGTTTGAATTCTCAACTTTGAATTCTGAATTCTAGCCATGCTTTGTGTGATTTACGTTCATAATCATGTTGTTTGAAGTCTATGGAATGATTCTGAAGCTTTATAGCGTTTAATTTGATTAATTATGCATGTTTGGATGTTCTGAAACTCGCGATGCAGAATGTTTTTTGTTCATGTTCATGTCTTGATTGTGGACAATGTGATTGATGATTTGATTTGATTCGAATTGCTATGGATTCCTTGCCATACTAGCTTTGATTTGCCTTTGATTTCATAAAAAATGATGCAAAATTAAGCATGTTATGTTGATCTGAAAGTGAGCCCTAATCCTGAGAAGATGCACGTGTTTTTTGAACATCCAGAGGTTGAAGATGATGTGGTGGCACATCATGATTGGTCCGTTTGAAATTTTTGGATTATTTGAATTTTTGTTTTATAAATTGATTTCAATAATTTTATTTGTTGCTCAAAAATGATTGGAAAATTCTGAAAAAATTATCATAAATTCAAAATAATACTTCTGACTTTGTGTATATTTTTGATAATTTTTTAAAATTATTTTGATTGGTTCAAAAAATTTTAGGTTTAATTAATTAATTAATCAAAGATAATTTTTATTTTAATTGTTCCTTTGACCTAAAAAATCCACAAAAATTATTTGAGACTCCCAAAATAATGTGAAAATTGATTCTGACTTTGGTTCATCATTTTTCTTATTTTTGATTAAAAATTTAATTTCAAAGGATATTTTTAATATTTGTTTGTTTTTATTTTATTTTTAATACTTCTATTAATTCAAAAATTCCAAAAAAATCATGTAATCTTGTTTTTGATCATAGAACCTGATTATATTTTTGTTGTGCCTTTTTTGTGATTTTTGGTTATGTTTTGCATTTTCTTGCCCTTAAATAATAATTTCATTATTAATTGTTTGTGTTTTTGTTTTTAATATTTTCCTTTTATCCAAAAAAAATCACAAAAATTCAGGGATGTATGTTTTTAGTCCTAATATTTGAATATAATTTTGTTTGGCCATTTTTCCGATTTTTGATTTAAACATTTTTTTAATATGTGAATATTTGTTAATGGCATAATTGTTTGAATATTAATTTCTTTCTTGACTTTTCTTAATTCTAAAAAATATGAAAAAATGTATTTTCTTAAATTTAGGGTTTCTTGATATTTTGCATGACCTTGGTTTGATTTGTTTGGGTTTTTATCCTATTTAATTAATATTTAGGATTAAAAGTCAAAATCTAGGGTTTTGTTGCTTATGGTGCAAGTTTCATGTTTAAAACCCTTGCGCCTTGGACATTTATTGGATTTCAGGTCTTGATCATGGTTCATGAATGTGTTGGAGATTTGAAAACCATTTTTCTTGAATTATTTGACTTGGTTTGACATATTTCTACAAATAATTTTGAAACCTTGTGTAGTTTGGTGGTTTTGCCAACTAGTCTTAAACTTTGCACTTCATTTGGCCTCCTCCCCAATCATTCATGAACTTATGGCTTGCATTCTGACTTTTATACCTTTCAAAGATGTTATGTTTTTTTTGGTTTGAATTATGGATCTTTATTTCTATTTTTGATGTAATTTTGAAGTGAAGGTACCCAATTATGTTTGCATGACTTGTTGCAATTTGTTTGATGGCCAATGAAATTGAGTGAGGCCTATAATTGGGAACCTAATGATCATGTTGGTTCTGACTTGTCCATGTTAACTCAAGCCATTCCACTTAAAAGCCTCATGTTTGATATTTTGAACCATCTAATGCATTATGTAGGTTTCATCTCCTATTGTGTTCATGAAGTTGTGATTAAATTAGCTATGCATGATTAAAATATGTTTGCTACTGACTTTATTTGTGAAACACAATCTATTATACTGGCATTGTTTTTTGTGCTTGGCATGTTTGATGGTTTCTGCAGGATATACATACATATGATTTTGAATGTCATACATTGCCCCTGGGACTTGTTCATATCTGATAGATTCCTGACTCTATTTGTTTACTGATGCCAGCTTGCTTGAAGTCTCTATGGGTTTCTTTTATTCTTGCTTGATTGCTACAGATAGTTATCTGTTTGGTATTGTACTACCTCCTTTCTGCCATTTTCATTTTGCATAATTCTCCGATTGCATGATGGGACCTCTGTTGCTGATATATGTTAGGAGGCCCTCTGGTTTTTGTCTGATTGCATGTATTTTGTTTGTTTTTGATCGATGAGTCACTCAATTTAGACATTGAGATCACGACATAGCTCTCATTGCATGTTCCCTATAGGATGTTTATTTCTTCTTTAATTGTTGATCGATGAGTCACTCAATTTAGAGATTGAGATCACGACTTCACTCTCATTGGATGTTCCCTATAGGATAGTTTTGTGGAGCTTCCTTTGGCATGTTGATTAAGGTAGGAATCCATACATGTGAACATAGGATAGGATTCTCGTTTATCCTCAACCTTAGGGTCAACCATTGTATGATAACACTAGGGATATCACTAGGTTAGTTTCCTTTAGTTGTTTTCCTTTTCTATGCATTCTTCATCTTAAAACAAAAACCGTTTTCTTGGAAAATCATAAAACATTTCTAATGAACTCAAACCCTCCTTCAAAGTAAAAGATACAAACCAATCTTACTTTGTCTATGTTATCTCTAGGTCGATGTTTCGCCATCGCACATTTGTTTGAAGTCGGTGTTTCGCCATCGCACATGTTTGTTATCTAACTTTGATCCTCAATATCATTGTTAGGTGTGATTTTTTGTCATTCGTTTTGTTGATGTTTCGCCTTCATTGCCATGATTTATTTGTTATCTTTTAGACGATGTTTCGCCATCTTACATTTGATTGAAGCCGGTGTTTCGCCATCGCACATGTTTGTTATCTAACTTTGATCCTCAATATCATTGTTAGGTGTGATGTTTTGTCATCCGTTTTGTTGATGTTTCGCCATCTTTGCCACGATTTCGTTGTTACCTTTTAGCCGATGTTTCTCCATCGCACATTTGATTGAAGCCGGTGTTTCGCCATCGCACATGTTTGTTATCTAACTTTGATCCTCAATATCATTTTTAGGTGTGATGTTTTGTCATTCGTTTTGTTGATGTTTCTCCATCTTTTCAATGATTTCTTTGTTACCTTTTAGTCGATGTTTCGCCATCACACATTTGTTTAAAGCCGATGTTTCGCCATCACACATGTTTGTTATCCTACTTTGATTCTCAATATCATCGTTAGGTGTGATGTTTTACCATCCGTTTTATTGATGGTTCACCATCTTTGACATGTTACTTTGTTATCATTTAGTCGATGTTTTACCATCTCTTTTGTTTGTTGTTTTTCTTGATGTTTTGCCATGTTGACTATCTTTGTTTGTCTTAATTAAAAAACACAAACCAACCAAAATGTTTAAGCCGAACTACGGTTGCTCTGATTCCTTAAAAGGGATACGTAGGCATTGGGGTAGGGCCCAACCGAGCACAACTTTTATTTTCCCTACATTGTTTTCTTTTCCTTTCGCATGCATTCCCTTTACAGTTTTAAGCCATAGACATAGGATTTGACCACACCCATTAGATTAGACAACAAGAGTGGATACTGTAGAGTACTATTGGCATGTGGGGTGCTAACACCTTCCCCTCGCATAACAGACTCCCTTACCCGATCTCTCGGTTGAAAGACCGTGATTTCTCCCTTTCTAGGTTTTCTCGATGTTTACCTTTCCCTCTCAGCGGGATAAAAGACGTTCGGTGGTGACTTCATTGATGTTTCATTAACATCCAGATGACAGGTCTCGGCCGCGTAGTTTCAACTGGAGCCTGGAATCAACATGGCCATCTTTATGGCTTCCTCTTTCATTCAGCATGGAGTGCCCTCTTCACCTTGAGTCCCTTGCTGCCTCCTTCGATTGGGCCTGTGAGTCAGTGTGGAAGCCTAAGGCTTTGTTTCATACGTACTTCCTCCTGTTTCTTTCGTTTGATATTTTGAATAGCAACATGGCCTAAGGCCATGCTAGCATTACCTTATAGCCAGGTTAGTTCTTAAAGCTTATTTTAATGAACAAAGAACATAAGTCATAAGAGTATTAATGAAAACAAATTGAAAAGATGGAAACGAAAAGAATAAAAATGTTATGTACATGTTTTGAAACGAAGGGGAAGATTATTCACATATTATGCTAGCAATGAAAGGTTCAAGGTTAAGAGTGACTTACCTTGCTTGAGGCTGGGGTGTGTGAGCCGGACCTTTAACCGCTGCCCCTCATACTCCTGGATTTGTAGGGAAGAAACGAAGGTGACATTTCTAAGGCTGGATTCGAAGGATAAGAACAAGTGAGATGTTTTTTCTGCTGGATTCGAAGGAAAATAAAGTGTGGGGACTTTTCAGATTCGAAAGAGGCAAGTATTTAGATTCTGGGTTTGTGTTTGATGAGTGTTTGAGTTTTTTGAGAGTGTTGAAGTTTTGTTCCCCACAACCCTTGGATGTGTGTCCAGCCCCTTATACATGTTGTGGGGCCTCTTATTTATAGGCAAAGTTGGCTGAAGTTTTAGGAGGGAAAACAAAAAGTGTAAACAAAAAAGGCATTTTGTGTTTGTAGCTTTTGCGTAGCAGTATTCATATGCCAAATTGGTGCAAGAACGAGGGCAGTGTTACAGGACTGCTGTGCAGCAGTTTTGGAGTGTTATGGCCAGTGTATCAGGCCTGAACTTGGCAGCGCATAGGACTTGGTAAGCAAGTTCCTTTGGGTATCTCAACCTTTTGTTTTGAACCCCTAACCCTAACCTTTGACCAAACTCCTTAACAACATTTCCTTTTTTTTAAAATTAAAGTGTCCTTCGAATGACTCATATGGGTATCCTTTGAAGGGTCCCAAATGGGTGTCTTTCGACTAGGCCTTTTGTGGGTTCCTTCGAATGGTCCAAATACATGCTCCAGGAGTGGATCAATAAAACATGTACTTTGATTGGGACATCCAGGCATGTCTAGAAAGTCCTTCGAATGTGCCATCATGGTACTTCTTTCGCGCGAGACAATGGCATAGTGTAGAATTTGTGTGTTGAAATAAACTATTTCAAAGAGGAATACTGCCCAGTCAAACTTACCTGCAAGGGGTCATATGACCAAACGAAAGGGTGTATGTAGGGGGTCCCTATTTTGTGACTTCATGCAAACATGCAAGAGATCCTTGCTCAAACGAAGGCTTGTATGGAGGGAGCCACATGCCCAAACGAAAGATGTAACTAAAAACTTGTACTGAAGGATTCACACGGCCCAAACAAAGAGTGCATGCAGAGTACAAAAGGCACAGTCGAAGCTTGCAACAAAAGAGGGCCACATGCCCCAAACGAAAGAGGCATGCAGGAGGGTAAAATGTGTAATCGAAGGAGGCCAGAAAAGAGGGCTTTTCCTCCTAAATCAAAGGACATCAGCAGGAGGCTTTTTGCCTTGTGAATTGAAGCTAGTTGAAGATAAGTGTTGCCCTGTTGAAGCTTGCAACAAGTTGTTTCAAAGGGTGACTTTGGACTTGTGCATGCTAGCATGGTGGGAAATTCTGCTTTGTGAATTTGGCAACCATGCAGGAAAGAGGCTTATGTGGCCAAACAAAAGATGTATACCAATCTTGCACAAAGAGACTAAAATGTTCCAACGAAGCTAGAATCGAACTTTTCCAAAAGAAGTTTAGCGCCTAAACGAAGCAGGAGATGAACTTGCCCAAAATAAGTCCAATTCTCAAGCGAAGGGTGGAACAAAAGCTTGCATCGAATGAGCCAAAGTTCCCAATCGAAAGATGTGAAATCGGAGGAAACTTTTTTTTCCTTCAATTTTTTCAAAAAGAATATTTTCATTTGTTTTCCCCCTTTTTTTAACAACTTCCTCTTTAATTTGATGCTGAAAAATCCAATTGTACTTGTGCAAGCTTGAATTTTGAGAATCATTGTGAGAAATGCCTTGAGGAATGAGAGGGCAAATTTTGGGGTACAACACTTATGTGTGTTACAAGTTCTAAAGATTATGAAGATGAGATTATTCTTAACAAGTTCTGATGATCTGAAGAAAAGAAATTTCTTACAACCAAGTGCTGAAGACTCTGAAGACGAGGTTTTGATAGGATAAGTTCTGAAGACTCCAAGACTTAGGTTCTAAGACTTAAGAGTGAATTTTCTACAACAAGCTTCAAACATTCAAATCATATGAAGCCTCTAAACACAAGAAGAAGTTCTAAATGATTAATGTGTGATGGTGTACAAAAGGTACAAAAAGTGCTATGTGACCTCTACCTTCTATGGTGGCGTAAGGATAATCATTTCTTACTATACTATGACCACTCTCATTATGAACGTTGAGAAAAACCAATGTTATTTTCTGATTACCTTTCTACCCTTTCAACAAATCTATTTTACAAGTTATAAAATAAAGACTTAGAAGCTGAAGATATGTAACAATCAACATTACACAAATCTATCGAATCAAATCAAGCTCAAGAAAAACTACACCAAAGCGCTGGGCAAACTCTTTAGAAAAACATTTTGTGTATATTTTTGTAGATAAATAAGGAGTTGTTACTCGTATCTTTCTGTAAAGCACTTTGGTGTTTTTTCTTTGTACTGAAACGTATGTGTAATCTGCTTAGAAGAAGCAAACTGTAATACACTAAATGTATTCAACTGTTATTGATTCCTTGAAAGACCAAGTGAAGGTCAGATCTCAAGAAGATTCTTGCTGCGGTTTGGGTGGATTTGTAATAAGCATTGAAATACTTATTGATGGTGCCAATAAGGTTGATCTGACTTATTATGGGTTTCTATAACTGGTTTGGTTATAGTTGATTAAGTCCTTGTTGAAGGCAAATCATTTTGCGGGGTGGACTGGAGTAGCTTAGTTAACAACGAACCAGGATAAAATCAATTGTGTTCATTTATTTTTATGTTCTAAGTTAACTTGGTCTTTCATTAACGAAAAACATTCAAAATTTATTTTGGTGAAACCCAATTCAAACCTCCCTTTCTTGTGTTTCTCACACCTTCAGTGTTCACCCAATAACCTGCTCCAACCCATTTCTTTGGGTTAGTTTGGGTTGGATTTAATGGGTTTGTTGGGTTTACTCAACCAATGTACACCCCTAATTGCTATTTTATTCAAAGTTGATTTGCTGGAAATATATTGGTTGTTTTTCTCATCATATGTAAACTCATTCTATCAGTTTAACACATATCTGGTCTTTTCAATAACGGTTCAGATTTACGATTGTTGATCCAGGGTTATTTCCGTGCGCCATAGCTAAAATCTTTTAAAACAAAATTTTAAATTGAAAATTTCATTTGCAATATATTCAACCCCCTTCTAGATCATATCCTATCGTCTATTAAGTGGTATTCGAGCCAGGTTCATCTAGTGCTTCGAAATTACTTTTTAGATAATGGATTCTGAACCAAAAGGGGCGTATATTAAAGCACCTATTTTGAACTACGAAAATTATGGTTATAGGAAAGATGTACGTGTATTCATCTTAATTCTGCTGATAAAAAAGTATGGAGAGCTGTCTAAAATGGGCCATTTGAAATTCTCGTGAGCAATGCAAATGATGTTGTTACACCTAAAGCGGAAGCACAATGTAACGCAGATGATGAGAAATTAAGGTCGTATGATTGGAAAGAAAGGAGTATTCTTGTATCCTCTTTAGGTGTCGATGAATATTACCGTGTTTCTCATTGTACAACCTCTAAATCTATCTGGGATGCATTATAAGTTTCCCATGAGAGAATCAATGAAGTCAAACAAGATAGGATCAATACTTTGAATCAATAGTTTGAACTATTTCATATGAAGCATGGTGAAACCATTGCCAAATGCAAAAGAGACTCACTCATCTTGCAAATTGTTTGAATATGCTTGGTAAGGAAACTTCCAATGAAATTGCTACTAACAAAGTGTTAAGAGGTCTTAATAGGGAATGGAAACCAAAGGTTACCACAATAAAGGAATCTAATAATCTATTGACATTAGAAACTACTACTTTGTTTGGAAAGCTTGAAGAACATGAGCAAAAGCTCGTTTTCTTAGAGAAGCGCGAGAAGAAGATTAACAAGGTGTTGTACCCCAAAATTTGCCCTCTCTTTTCTCAAGACATTGCTCACAAAGATTTTCAAAAGCTCAAGTTTTCACAAGTACAAAGTAGACAAAAAAGGTGTACAGATGCGGATAACTATGTTGAATTCAAAATCTGGTTCAGGCTAAATGACTGATCGAAAGGAGTGGTTGGCAGATTTGGACAAATCGAAGAAGAAGCTTCAATCCACAAGCTTCGACTGAGCAGTGGCTTCCTTCATGCTTGCTTCGACCCACAAGGCACTGGCTTCTTTCATGCTTGCTTCAATCCATAAGGCAATGGCTTCCTTCATGCCTTCTTTGATCCACAAATCAGTGGCTTACTTCATGCTTGCTTCGATCCACAAAGCAGTGGCTTCCTTCATGCTTACTTTGATCCATAAGGCAATGGCTTCCTTCATGCTTGCTTTGACCCACAAGGCAATGACTCCCTTCGAAACAACCTGCTTCGATTCCACTGTGAATTACAATTTGAGGATTGGACATTTGAACTTTAGACCACTTAATCAACTGATGGTTACTGGTAGGAAAGCAATCCAGAAATTATTTCGTTTTGACTATGCCAATGAGATCATCTTGCATGCTCAATATTTGAGACCATTCGGAGAATACACACTTAGTGGAAACAAATATTGTTTCGTCTGTTGTTGAGTATGGTCGAAGGTTGTATGGTCCATTTGAAGCACACGCATTTGGTGGAAACAAATATTGCTTCGTCTATTGTTGAGTCTGGTCGAAGGTTGTGTGGTCCATTCGAAGGACACACATTTGTTGGAAATAAATATTGTTTCTCCTGTTGTTGAGTCTGGTCGAAGGTTGTGTGGTCCATTTGAAGGACACACATTTGGTGGAAACAAATATTGCTTCATCTATTGTTGAGTCTGGTCGAAGGTTGTGTGGTCTATTCAAAGGACACAAATTTGGTGGAAACAAATATTGTTTCGTCTGTTGATCAGTTTGGTCGAAGGTTGTGGATCTATGTGATCAAAACAAAAGGGTGAAGTATTCAAGATGATTGTTGAACAAAGTCCTAAATGCTGCCAAGCCCAAGCTTGTTGTACTGTCCATATAACAGCCTAAAACCATGTCAAAAACAATCTTTTGTACTGCTATGAAACAGCCATGCACCAAGCTTCCACAACACTCCAAAACTGCTACAAAACAGTCCTGCTATGCTGCTCCTAAACCAGTCCCACATTTGCACCAAACTAGAACATAATAGATACACCTCAAAAGCTATGAAAAGAACATACCCAAATTGTTCAAATTTCATTTCCCCCCCCCCCCCCCCCCCCCCCAAAACCTCAGCAAAACTCTTCTATAAATAAGTATTTTCACAACTCATCTAAGGGTGCTTTTAGGCAAAGAAAAAAGAGAAGAAGAAAAAAAGAGAGAGGAGAGAACACAAAGGCTGGAGCCTTAAAGCATTCTTAAACCCAGAATAAAAAAAAAAACACCACACCTTTTTTCTTGTCTTTCAAACCCAAAACCAAAAAACACAACACCTCTTTTCTTTAGAACCCAAGAGCATTCAAGGCAGAAACTCAAGTTCGAAGCACACATTCCAGCTTCAAGGTAAGTCTTCTTGACTTTAAACCTTTCGTTTCAAGCATCATTAATCATTTCCTTTGAATCTACTCTTTTTGTTTGTTTTCCTTTGTTGTCAAGAACTAACTTGTACAGACCATAAAACAATGTGGGAGTGAGAAATTACAACATGCTTTGACACAAAGCCTTAGGCTTCGACACACACTGCTTTACATGCCCAAACAGAAGAGAAAAGGGTGTATGAATCGAAGGGTGTATGCTTCGAACATATTGCATGAATCGAAATATTTGTTTTTTCTCTATGAATCGAAGGGTGCATACTGCATGAATCGAAAGATTGGTTTTCTCTCTTTTGCGCTGTTTTTTTTTATATATTTTCTTTCATTTCTATTCAATATGGTTGTAATAATTAGGACTTTTATTGCTTTCCACCCCTCATTTTTAAATTTTTATCCCTTATCCCCTAATGATGTAATAGCTTAGGATTTTAATTTCCGCAATTTACCGCTTAAATATAAATTGTTATAATTAGGGTGTGTATGATAAGATAAAATCAACCATTAGAAAACCCTAATTTCAAAGACAAAAATGCATGAAATACACTACACTACTCACACACGTGCACCTCTAGGGTAACCTCTCTTGTTGCCTCAGAAAATAGTCATGTCCATCGAATATGGGCGTTTTAGCAAATACCCTCGATAAAAAAGATTGTAGTCCCTCGATGTTGCCTCAGGTCAATGATGTAGTCCCTTACGAAAATTTCTAAAACGTCTCATAAGTTTCCTTCTATGACTATATGATTGACCCACGTCCGTCCCTTCACATCAAATGATGGGGCTTCTCACTAATCAATGGTAAGATAGCATCATCTAAAGGAAGAGGATAATAACATAGACCTTTTGAGTAGCTAGGTCGCTCGTAGTTGCTTGCAAACTAAAACCATTTCCACACTTACACTTTTAAAAACATCTTCAAAAACAAACATATCTTTGAACTATTTTCAAAGCCAACACTTTGTATAAATTCTTATAGAGATGAGAATCATTACAAAGTTTTACACAACAAAGGAGTTTTCAAAATACTTTCAAAAAACCATTACAAAACACATTTTAAAATAAAGCATTTATTCAAGTGGTCCAGCAAGAAACTAAGAGCCCGTAGATAAATATGGATGAAAAGGGTGCTAATACCTTCCCTTTTCATAACCTACCCCCCGAACTCAAGAAAATATCTCAAAGGTCTTTCCTATTCTTTTCACCCTTTCCTTTATTGGATAAAAGAAAAGTTGGTGGCGACTCTTGCTATCCGCAACAATTGCGATCAAACGCAAAACACCCAAGTCAGTTCTCCCACTGTATTACAGAACTGGCGACTTTACTAGGGAGATCAACTTAAATTTGGGGTTAACTTAGAGTTAGATCACATTTAATTGCTTTTATTGTTTGCTTTATCTTTATGGGACCTTGTTTTGGTTTGTATTGATCCTCTACCCGGATCGGAGAACACCATTAGATAAGTAGCAATACATTATGGAAAACGTACAACGTAGAATGATATGGTTGAAGCAATGGCTACATTATTGTGACGAATTTGTTGGTACCGGTATCCCTTGTGTTGAATCGAGGATAATACTGGGCCATTGAGCGGTGTCATGAAGCACTAACTGACCATTGAACCTTTAATTGAATAACTTGGCCATTAGGAAGTAGTGAGATAGCCGACTTTGGTGTAAAGCTGAAGATTGGTTGATACTCGATACTACACTCATTGAGATCGGACTTTTGGGATATTTCGACCGTAAGAAAAGATTGATTGTGCTGAGATAATGTCCAATGAAGAAAGATCAATGATATTGAGATCCCCTAGAACCCGATTACTTTCTAGGACATGTTTAACCAACTAAACTTCAAGAGGGTACTTACCTATTGAAACCCATGCAAGCCTAAACCTAAGATCTTGGTGTGCTTTATTTGCATTTATTATTCATGACATCCTAAGCATCATAACATCATAAGCATTTTCACTAACCATTTCAAGGATTTAGGGATTTATCTTTGTTCTGTTTTGTAGGTTATGACTTCCATTCGTAGGAATACCATCCAAGTCAACTTCGTGAAAGTGCACCCTCAACATCAAGAGTTAGCATCAAGGGTGTATGTAGATTCTTCCTTCACCAAGAAATATGGTCGACTTATCAACTTAGCTACCTCAAACTTCTAAGAAGATATTTTGTGTGTGCTTTTCCAATTCTTTGATCCTATGCATCATTGCTTCACCTTTCTTGACTACCAATCGGTGCCTACATTAGAATAGTTTTCTCAGTTGCTATGAGTGCTTGTGCTTGATCAAATACCATTCACCAGTTTAGAGGAGACTCTAAAGCCTGAAGTTATTTTCGAACCCTTGCATTTGAAGAAGTCTAACATTATGGAAAATTGGGACACAAGAAGTGGAGTTAAGGGTTTCTTAGCCAAGTTTCTGTTGGAGAAGGCTTGTTTGTTCTGGGAAGATATGGATTTTCGAGCTTTTGAGGATGTCTTGGCCCTTATAATCTATGGTTTCATTCTATTTTCCAATCCGGACCAACTCATAGATGTGAATGCCATCAAGGTTTTTCTCTTGCAATCTCGTACCTACCCTGCTTGGAGACATTCTACATTGTTTCCACACTCGCACCATGAAGAAAAGAGGTACTCTTTTGTGTTGGATTCCCTTACTCTTTAGGTGGTTTATTTCACACCTACCTTGATCAACATTGAATAATGAGCAAGGATTGACATGGTCTCAAAGGATGATGTCACTCACACATTCTGATATTCATTGGTGTTCTCGATCCTTAGAGGATATTACTATCATCTACCGTTATGGGGAATTCCATAATGTTCCTCTTCTTGGTCTTAGGGGAGGTATTACCTATAACCCTTGTTTGGATTTATGATAGTTTGGGTATGCACGAAGAGATGGTCCCCATGATGCAATCATCCAAGGTTTGGTATTCGATTACGAGGGCGACAACCAAGGCCATCGTCAAAGGTTCATACGAGCTTAGGGAATGATAAACAAAGTGGATAGTAAGACATTGGGACATAAGAATTCCATTCCCCTTGAGCCTTACCTTAAGTGGGTACAAACTCGTGGCCAAAGTCTCATGATGCCTTACCCCACCATCTTACCCATCATCATGGAGCCTGTTGTACCCCAAAATTTTCCCTCTCTTTTCCATAAGAAATCACAGCTTCAGGCTTTTCCTGATTTTTCAGATTGGTTTAAGAATCGGTCAAACAGACTTTTCTCATCAGCCAGACAAAATTAGGGTTTTTCATTGATTTTTGAATCAGTCAGACAAAATTAGAGTTTCTTTTGATTTGTTTGAGTTTGGCTCAGGGTTTGATCAAGCAGACGCTTCTTTAACATTAAATCAAGAATTAGGGTTTGCATGCACATTCTCAGAAGAATTTGAATCCACAATGTCTTAATTGGCTGTTACACTGCTTTGACGTTTACTCAAGATTTCTGTTTGTTTCTCAAGGTCTAAACATCTGGGACATGGGCTGAGGCTGCTGATTGAGAGTTTGAAGTATTGGTCTAATCAGTAAAAGGAAAGGCATATGGACGTTTGTTTGATTAACTGTGCAATGCTTATGGTTGATTGAAATGTCGGGTGCACTGTTGATTAATGCAAAGTTGCAAGACTACGGTGTTTATTATTTATTTATTTTATCTAAGTTAGAATAATTGGGATGTACTTCCAGTTATTTTAAATCAAGAGATTTAAATAAATAAATAAACAGTGCAAATTAAAGAATTATCTGACAAAAAGGTTTTTATTTATTTTTAATTATTGTTACAAATATTATTGGGATATTGTAAATTTATTTACAATATTTACAATGATGTTTTATTAAAAATAATTGAAAAATAAATTAAATCTATCCTAAATCTTCATCTTCTACTGCTGCTCCCCATTGCTCAACTGATTTTTTATCTGCGAAAGACAAGAAAAGAAAGAAGTCAACACATATAAATTAAAAGAAAAAGCATTTTCAGACAGTTAATCATAAAAACTCATCATTAAATATTTTGGTCAGAATTAGTTTATTCGTCCTCTCTGCAAATCGCAAGAAGATGTTTCTTCTTGGTTCACAAAGAGGAAAGCAATGTTTTACAAGCATATGAATTATTTTGCTAAATGCACAAAGCTAAATTACAAAGTTCAAACTGAAAAGCAAGTTGCCCACGTCCAAAATGCTAACTAAACTGCCAAAACTGTCCAAAGAAGCAAAACAAATTATCAAAGAGGCAAACTAAGTCACAAATACAAAGCTGTCAACAAAACAATGTCAACCAAGATGTAAACTGTCAAAAAGCGGTCAACAAGTACACAAAAGCAAGGCAGAAAAACAGGAAGTATGCAGAAGAAAGACAAATGCAAGCAAGCTTGTGAAAAGGGCATTTTTATTCATCATTTTCCAGGCCAAAATCCTTTCAGAAAAAAAAGACATTCTAAGCAAAGATGTGCTTTCTGTGGAGAGAGAAAAAGAGAGAAAAGTAGCAGGCTTACAGTTTTCCAGGCAGGCCTAAAGATAAATATAACAAAATCAGAATACTGTCAGAGGGGGGCAGAATACATACAGAAGAAGATATCACAAAAAACTGTAAAACTCAAGCCTTGCAACCTGCTCAAGCATTGGCATTCAAACCAAGGCTTACTTCAAAAAACAAGCCTTGAAGCCTGTATCAAAGAGAGCTGCCTGCATAATACCAGAAACAGAAGCCAATAGCAAAAACAACAAACTCAAAAACTTGTTAAAAACATACATCCTGCTTAAAAACCTCTAAGAAAACGAGAAACAAAAAAAGAGGGCCTTGCAACCTGTGTTCAAAACAAAACACATAACAAAAAATCCAAGCCTGCATAAGTTCAACAAAAGCCTACACCAGAAAAAGCCTTACAAACTGCCTTCAAACCCTAAACCTGTTACAGCATATCAGCCATCATCAAAAACCCTTCAAGCCAAAAGCTACACAACTCACAACCTGTTTCAAGCCACAAACCTTGAAGCCTATACCAGAAAAAGCCTTACAAACAAGCTTACAAACCCAATCCAAACCATTTCAAAATCAAAACAACAACAAAAATGCCTCAGAACGTATTCATCATAGGCTAAGCTAACCAGGCAAAAGAGAGGAAGATTGTGAAAGTATCTCAGAAGCTACAACATCAAAGTCATCAACATCAGAACAAAAAGTCCATCAACATCATCAAGCAAACAACAACTGAAGCGACAATCATATCAGATATCATAATCATCAAAAGCAACATACTGAGGCAAAAGCAACAACAAACGGGCCAGCAAACAGAAGAAGAAGAGAGAACTAAAAGCTAGGGTTTTCAGAAGCAAAGCTATCATCATTAAACTAACACAAGATACAAAGTACCAGGGAAGTCAGCAAGCCTCGTCATCATACTCCCTCCGCCCAGCCGCCTAAGATGCCTCCCGTCCTCCTCCGTCTCCTCTCCAAAGGTATTGTCCCTCTTTCCCTTTTTTTCTAATATCTCGCACAAATATAAACAATGAACACAGAAAATCAAAAAAACTTGTCCAAGGTTAACAACATACATGAATCCAGAACCTTAAAACGTGATAAAACGAATTTGTTACCTTTTGAATCATCGCCTTGAGCAAGACATGGAGAGAGGGAGATGGAGATAGCGTCTAGCAGCTGAGGAGAGGGGAGGAGTTCTTAGAACAAAGTTTGAATATACTACCCTACATTTAAGTTTTGATGATAACAAAGTGAAAAGATATATCATTTATGTGATTCATGTATGAACTATCTGCTGCCTAAATTATTATGTTCTAATTTGCAGATACTCTGATTGATATAAGCAAGAACACACCTATTCAGCATCAGAATTTGGTTCCTGACATCAGCATCAGAAGTTGCCATATCAGAATGTCAGAATCAGATGATCAACTCACGTACATGCTGAAGCCTGATGAACAAGACTGCGCTCAACACTCTGATAAAGAAACACAACAGTTCATCAGCAGCTAAGCAGAGTCAGAATGAGCCAAGCCAGAACTTGCATTAAGTAAGCAACGGTACTGTGCATTGAAAGAAAATTAATACCAACGACCTCATTCCAGACAAGATCTGCTCGATAAGGAAAGTTTGTTATTAGCATTGAATCAAGAATATTGCATCCAACGTTCAATATCTCAGTGCTATATAAACAAGACTTTGAAGATTGAAATGGCTAATGCTCTCCAAATCTTTACACGCATAAAAGCTGATCAAAATCTTCTTTCTCTCAGTTTTGCTAAACACTACACATTATGATATTCTATCATTGTTTAGCAATCTAGTTTCTAAGCTTTAATTTGTGTATACATCACAGTTGTGATACAGTTTTATAGAAAACATTCACACACTTAGATTTGATTTCTTTGTAAGAAAGTGTTTCCTTGACAAACCGGGTTGTGGTTTGCATCAAGAAGGCTTTAGAAGTTGTTAAAGAAGTCTGTAATATTCAGTTGAATATAGTGGATTAAGACCTCGTTGGAGAGAGGCGAAATCACCTTGACGGGTGGACTGGAGTAGTTTGAGATCAAACGAACCAGGATAAAAATATCTTGTTCATTGCATTAGTTTTCAGTTTTACAATTCAACCCCCCCTTCTTGTGTTTTTCACTACTTCAATTGGTATCAGAGCGCCTGGTTCTGAGCTAAAACACTTAACCGTGTCAGTACAAGATCCAGCGTCAGAAAAACACAATGGCAGGAAACAATTCTCACATCAGCAATGACAACAATGAGGACAGAGACAGATTCAGCGGCAAACCTCCAGTCTTTGATGGAGAAAACTTTGATTACTGGAAAGACAGAATTGAAAGCTTCTTTCTGGCACATGATGTTGATCTGTGGGATATGGTGACAGATGGATACACGCACCCTGTGAATGCAAGCGGTCAGAAGATTGATAGAAAAACAATGTCTGACCAACAAAAGCGTGACTTCAAGAATCACCACAAGGCCATAACCATCCTCCTCAGCGCCATCTCCTATACTGAGTATGAAAAGATCTCCAACAGAGACACAGCAAAGAATATTTTTGACTCACTCAGAATGACGCATGAGGGCAACGTTCAGGTCAAAGAAACTAAAGCTCGGGCGCTCATTCAGAAGTATGATGCGTTCAAAATGGAAGAATCTGAATCCATTGAAACAATGTTCTCAAGATTCCAGATTCTGGTAGCTGGTCTCAAGGTTCTGGACAAAGGATACTCTACTGCTGACCATGTCAAGAAAATCATCAGAAGTTTACCCAAGAAGTGGAGACCTATGGTTACAGCTCTGAAGCTAGCTAAAGATCTCAACAAAATCACTCTGGAGGAACTTATCAGCTCCCTCAGAAGTCATGAGATAGAGCTAGAAGCTGACGAGCCTCAGAAGCAAGGTAAGCCTTTAGCATTAAAATCTAACAAAAAATTTGAGTCTAAAGTTTTGCAGGCAGTTGAAGAAACATCTGATGGATCCTCATCAGAAGAAGACGAACTCTCTCTCCTCTCCAGAAGAGTAAATCAACTGTGGAAGCAAAGACAAAGGAAGTTCAGGAATCCCAGAAGATCTGATCAGAACGAGTCTTCTTCCAGATACAGAAGGACAGATTCTTCCTCTGGATACAGAAGATCTGAAGGCTCCTCCAGTAGCAAAAATCCAAACACCAAGGACATTATCTGCTATGAGTGCAATGAGCAAGGACACTATAAGAGTGACTTCCCAAAGCTTCAGAGGTAAAAGCCCAAAAAGAAGTTTGGAAGAGAGAAGAAGAAAAGTCTCATGGCTACATGGGATGACTCTGACTCGTCTGAAGCTGACTCAGAATCAGATGATGAGAGGGCAAACATAGCTCTCATGGCTAACATCTCAGAAGATAGTGAAGCTTCTGAATCAGACTCAGAATCAGATACTGAAGAGGTATTTCCTAACTTTGTTGTTAACTTTACAAAGGCTGAACTTGCTGAAAGCCTTAATGAGATTCTGGAACGGTATCAGCAAATTAGAGTTAAATTCAGAGACCTGAAAAGGAATCTTGAATCTGACTCTAATAAGACTGAGAGTCTCAAATTGGAGAATTCTGAGCTGAGAAATAAGATTTCAAAATTAGAAAACACTTTACAAAACTCTCAGAAGGAACCAATTTCTGAAACTCCCAGCAACGCTGATGAGATCATCAAGGAGTATGATCACAGTTTCCAGAAGTTCCTCGCTAAAAGCATAGATAGAAGCAAAATGGCTTCAATGATCTATGGAGTTAGCAGAAACGGCAGGAAAGGAATAGGATACCAAGGTAAGGTTCCTACACCAAAGAATGTCATGGACTTAACCATTAAACACACTCCTCTGAATTCACACTTTGTGTATGGTCACACACATGATATTAAATACACTAGCAGTAAGCACTTTGTGAAACCAAAATTCAACCAGAGTTTTGGTAAAACTAACAAATCAGGACCCAAGAAAATCTGGGTACCTAAGGATAAAATAATACATGTTGCAGATATCTTTAGCAGCAAGTCAGAAACACCAGTCATGGTACCTGGACTCTAGCTGCTCACGACACATGACGGGAAGAAGGAATATGTTCCAAAGCCTGGAACTTAAGCCAGGAGGCCACGTTGGCTTTGGAGGCAATCAGAGGGGAAAGATAATTGGCTCTGGAACTGTAGGTAATGGAAATCTTCCCTCCATTAATAATGTTCTGCTAGTAGATGGATTGATGCATAATCTGTTATCCATAAGTCAATTAAGTGATAACGGTTATGATATAATCTTTAATCAAAAATCATGTAAAGCTGTTAGTCAGAAAGATGGGACTATCCTCTTTAATGGTAAGAGGAAAACCAACATTTACAAAATCAAACTTTCTGAACTAAAGAGTCAGAATGTAAAATGTCTTCTGTCTGTTAACAACGAGCAGTGGATCTGGCACAGAAGATTGGGGCATGTTAGTATGAGAAGAATATCTCAGATTAACAAACTCAATCTGGTCAGAGGACTTCCTAATTTGAAGTTCAATTCAGATGCTCTGTGTGAAGCATGTCAGAAAGGCAAAATTGCAAAACCTTCTTTTAAATCCAAAAATGTTGTTTCTACCTCTAAGCCATTAGAACTTCTGCACATTGACTTATTTGGACCAGTTAAAACTGCTTCAGTCAGTGGCAAGAAGTATGGGTTAGTAATCGTAGATGACTATAGCAGATGGACATGGGTAAAGTTCTTAAGACACAAGGACGAGTCACACTCTGTGTTTGTTACCTTCTGTAACCAAGTTCAGAATGAAAAGGATCTTAGAATCGTTAAAGTCGGAAGTGATCATGGTGGAGAATTTGAAAACAAAGATTTTGAGTCATTCTTTAATGACAGAGGCATTCTGCATGATTTCTCTTGTCCTAGAACTCCCCAACAAAATGGAGTTGTATAACGAAAGAACAGAACATTGCAAGAAATGGCCAGAACCATGATCAATGAGACAAACGTTGCTAAGACCTTCTGGGCAGAGGCAATAAACACAGCGTGCTACATTCAGAATAGAATCTCAATAAGACCTATTCTGGAAAAGACTCCATATGAATTGTGGAAGAACAGAAAGCCCAACATTTCATATTTTCATCCATTTGGATGTACTTGCTTTATATTAAATACAAAGAATTATTTGAACAAGTTTGACTCTAAAGCACAGAAGTGTATTATGTTAGGATACTCTGAA
Source organism: Vicia faba (assembly GCA_948472305.1). Classification (NCBI taxonomy): domain Eukaryota; kingdom Viridiplantae; phylum Streptophyta; class Magnoliopsida; order Fabales; family Fabaceae; genus Vicia; species Vicia faba. The sequence goes on along the minus strand of OX451740.1, from coordinate 1,287,614,201 downwards.
CGCTCAAGAGGGTAAAGAGTATACAATACAGAAACACAGATTGTGGAAGAATTAATCAGTGTTCGTTTTGATGATAAGCTTGACTCTGAAAAGTCAAAGCAGAATGAATTTTTTGCAGGTATGGAAATTGAATTTACAGGTTCTAAAGACAAGTCATCAGAAGCTCTCAACACAGACACTCCTTCAACGTCTGAAAGGAGCACTGCTAGCAATCCTACAGCAGCTGCTGATCAACCTCAGAAGAGATTACCCAAAAGCAGCTTGGATCACCCAGAAGAGACTATCTTAGGAAGAAAGGAAGATCCAATCAGAACAAGAGCAAGCTTCAGAAACTCTGAAGAAACTCTTATGGGACTTGTGTCTCTGATTGAACCTTCTTCTATTGATGAAGCACTTCTGGATAATGAGTGGATTCTGGAAATGCAAGAAGAGCTGAATCAATTCACCAGAAACGACGTATGGGATCTCGTTCCCAGACCAAAAGGATTCAACGTCATTAGAACAAGATGGGTGTTCAGAAACAAGCTAAATGAACAAGGTGAAGTCATCAGAAACAAGGCACGACTGGTTGCACAAGGTTATAGTCAGCAAGAGGGGATAGACTATACAGAAACCTTTGCCCCAGTCGCCAGGTTAGAATCTATCAGACTTTTAATTTCATTTGCTGTTAATAGAGGCATCACTCTGTATCAGATGGATGTCAAAAGTGCATTCTTAAATGGTTATATAGAATAAGAAGTTTATGTACACCAACCCCCTGGTTTTGAAAATACAAAACATCCAGAACATGTTTTCAAACTAAAGAAGTCACTATATGGTCTGAAACAAGCTCCCAGAGCTTGGTATGAAAGGCTAAGTAACTTTCTGTTAGAAAATGAATTCACCAGAGGGAGAGTGGACACTACTCTATTCTGTAAATCAGTTAAGAATGACATCTTAGTCTGTCAAATTTATGTTGATGATATTATTTTTGGTTCTACTAATCCTTCTCTTGGAAGAAAATTTGCTAAGTGTATGCAGGCAGAATTTGAGATGAGCCTCGTGGGGGAACTGAAATTCTTTCTAGGAATTCAGATCAATCAAACTCCAGAGGGAACTTACATTCATCAGAGCAAATACATCAGAGATCTTTTGAAGAAATTTGACCTCTCAAAATGTAAGCCCTCAAAGATTCCAACGCATCCCACGTGCATTCTGGAAAGAGAAGAGGTAAGCAAAAATGTAGAACAGAAAGTCTACAGAGGTATGATTGGTTCTCTCCTCTATCTGACTGCTTCAAGACCTGACATATTATTCAGTGTTTGTATCTATGCGAGATTCCAATCAGATCCTAGAGAATCTCACTTAACTGCTGTTAAGCGAATTTTCAAGTATCTGAAAGGTACTACTAATCTGGGATTGTTTTATAGAAAATCTAGTGATTATAGCTTAGTAGGCTACTACGATGCTGATTTTGCTAGAGACAGAGTGGAACGTAAAAGTACTTCTGGAAGCTGCCAGTTTCTGGGAGAAAATCTGATCTCTTGGTCCAGCAAAAGGAAATCAACAATTGCACTATCAATAGCAGAAGCTGAGTACATAGCAGCAGCAGGATGTAGCACACAAATGCTCTGGATGAAAAGTAAGCTTGAAGACTTCCAGATTTTTGAGAGTAACATTCATATACTCTGTGATAATACTTCTGCTATTTGCTTAAGTAAGAATCCCATTTTACATTCTAGAGCTAAGCATATAGAAATAAAACATCACTTCATTAGGGACTATATTCAGAAAGGAATTTTGAACTTAAAATTTATAGATACAGACCATCAATGGGCTGATATCTTTACTAAACCCCTTTCAGAAGATAGGTTTAATTTCATTCTGAAACATCTCAGCATGAAAATCTGTCCAGAGTGAAAATGTTTTAATTCCATATATTTACTCTCAGAATGTAATTGTTTTACTGTGAACTTCTGATCAATCTTCTTTCAGAAAGATAGAACATGCAGATTGTATGAGATGCAAGTCTAAAGATCTGAGAGTCTAAGCTCAAAGACAGACGTACTGATCACTACATCAAACAAGTGTCATCCAATCATCAACAAATCTCTGAAGCAGAACGCGTGCACGCTTCTGAGAAGGCAAAGCGCTGATTGGGTGCATTGAGACACATGTCTGGTAACCGTTTTTAAGTATCTTTCTCAAATCCCCCAAAATCAGCAAGCATTTAATAAAAAGTAATCATGCTTTTAAAATGCAATCATGATTTTTTCTCTTTCTTAAAAACGTTTATCTTTTCAAAATATTTTGAAACTCTATTTAAACACATTAACCTCTCATTCTAATTCTTTACAGTTTCTCACTAATACTCAAGCATTCTCTGCATTTTTTCTGTGTTCATCTCTTGCAAAACCTCTTTTTCTCAGTTTCTTCTCAAAATCCTTTTAGTGTGAACATGGCAACCTCCAGCAGTGCTTCTGCAGGTCCTCAGAAGAAAGCATCATCTGAGCAGTATCAACTGCCATTCAGAACACTCCTCACTCCTGTGAAGAATCTTGAAGTGTTATCTGAATTGATCATTGATTTTGGAAGCTTGAAGGAGAACGGTTTTGACCTAACTGAAGAAGTTAGGGCACAGAAGTGGGAAAGGTATTTTGACAGGTTGGTTGGACCAATATTCCTTATGTTAGTCAAGGAATTCTGGATTCACGCCAAGGCTTCAACGCATCTAGTCACCTCCTTCGTTATGGGGAAGAAGATTGTGATCACTGAGGATCACATTGCAAGGTTAATCGGTTACAGTGGCGGTGGCGTCCGTTGTGTGGACATGGCTGAGAGATGTGCTGACGTGGGTGTGATAGCTGCAAGGATCTTCACCCATGGGGTACCCAGCAGCAAGATCAAAGATCTGAAGGATCATTACAGAGTTTGGGCTAAGATAATTCTGGGGTGCTTCAACCATAGGAAGCCAACCAGTTCACCTGATTACATAAATGTGGATCAGCAATTTCTGATCTACTTTATTGATCAGAAGGTAAAAATCAATTTGGCTCATTTTCTGTTCAACCACCTCAGAACAAGTGTGAAGGAAACCAGGGAAGAAGAAAGAACCAAGAGGGATTGGATACCCTTTGGAAGGTTGATATCAGATATTCTGACAGAGAATAGGCTGATAGAGCATCTGATAGAAGCTCAAGAGCTAAGCACCATTGAACCAACAGTTGGGAAACCTCTGAACGCAAAGAACTTGAAGAAAATGAAGCTGATAGAGAATATCCAAAAGGAACCCAGAGCTACTCCTATTGCTGATATCACCAGCAGAAGAGTTCCTCTGAGTGACTTTCCTTTATTTTCTGAGATAGAATCTAAACCAGAGGTGGTTCTCAGGTACTTGGATGCATGCAAGGCAGATGGTACAGATCCAAATCTGATTATCAAAGCTCTGCATCAACCTCAGCAAGAAGTGACTCTGAAGAAGACGAAGAAGAGGAAGGCACCTTCAGAAGGATCATCCCAGCAGACACCCAAGAAAAGAGGTAATTTATCTGCTGCTTCTGTTTTAAATTCTTCTACTATTCCAGCATTTATTCCTCCTCAAACCTCTCATAGAATCTCAATCCCCATCCCTACAATAGATGAATCTGTACCAGAAGATGACCCTTCTGAGGCATTAAAACTCAGAAGACCCAGAACCAAACATCCCAAACCAACAATCTCCACAACATCAGCAATTGACAAAGTGTTGTCTGACATTGATCAACACACTTCTGATCAACCAAAGTCTGAACCACAAATTGTCCCTCCTCCACAACCAGAACAACAGCAATCTGCTGAAGAACCAGAACAACAACAACCTCTTTCATCAATTCCAGAAGAACCCCTTATTCCTGAACAACCAGAAATTCCAACAACTTCTCCTCAACCAGAAATTTCGTCTCCCTCTCCTCAACCAGAAATTAATCCACCTTCACCTCAACCAGAGTTTCATCACTCTGAAACTCCTTCTCCTCAACCATCTGAACCTCATTCACCTCAACCATCACCTCTGGCAATCCAGCTGCCAGGTGGAACAACTATCACCTTGGCACAATTGCCATCCTCACCAGAATCTACACCACCAAATACTCCCAAAACACCACCCAGTCCAATCATAATTTCTGATTCTGAAACTCCATCTCCAAAACAAACTGTTGCCAAGAAAACCTCTGAAAACCCCAGCAGGACCTTCATAGACTTAACCAGTCTTGACCGTCTTGCTGATCTGAAACATAAAATTGCCATCCCAAAACCAAAACAACCAGATATTGGCTATGGTATTATGAATTTTGAAACAGGTGTGCAGCAATGGATTGCTTCTTTGAAGCAAGTCTGTCCTGGAATGATTGACCCAGCTGCTTCTGATCAGCTCTGGTCATAATTCAGACTTTGGGTACGTGTTGAAGCCCTCAAGTTGCAGGATATCAACTATGAGCAGGCACAACAGAATTTCAGCAAGCTTCTGAGTGAAGTTGGAAGTCAGCTTCTGAAAGAAGACGTGCTCCCTTTGGATAGTGAACCTTGGTCTGAGAAACAGCTAGCTTCAAAGGTGCAACCAGAAGAAGACAAGACTATTCAAGCTGAAGAAAGTCAAGCAGAAGATGTTGCAGAAAGCTCTCAGAAGCTTCCTGCTTCTGATGCTTCTCAAGCTGCCTTGGACAGGCAGACTCTGGAAGAACTAAAGCTGAATGACATGCGTCTGCAGCAGAGGATGGATGAAAACGACCAGAAGATGAAAGAAAGAATGGATGTGCAGGATAGCAAGATTGACACTGTTGTCAGGATGGTGCACAAGCAGAATGAGACTGCTGATCAGATCAAAGCCATGCTGGAGAACCTGTTCACACGCTTACCTCCCCAACCTTAGTCTTTTTTCATTCATGTCCTTTTCATGTTTTCTTTGATTTTCTGATGTACTATTTGAATATGTTTTGTACTATTTTCATGTTTTGATTCTGAACCTTTCAATATGACAAGTTTTTCTGATCTTAATTGTTTTAGCACTCACCTACACTTTTTGATTGCTGACAAAAAGGGGGAGAACAAGAATGATATTTTAAACCATAACAGTTAACTAAGACAAAAATTCTCAAACATTCTAAATCTATTACTTGAAAATGTTTTTTCTGTTTTGCTTAAAGTCTACAGGTACAAGGAAGCTCCTGGACACTCTGAAGACTAAAAGATATGAAGCTCTGATCCGCTCTGATACTCTGATCCAAAGCAAAGCTCTGACAAGAAAAGCTATGATACGCTGATCTGAAGCTCTGCTCTGATGTGCTGATCTAAAGCTTCTGATAGTCAAAGACTCTGATACTCTGATGTTCAAAGAAAGGCAAAAAGATCTGATCCTGAAGAACACGTGTAATCAAAGGGAAGTAATAAACTCAGGGGGAGTATCTCTCAACTCTGATATCTTTCTTACCCCTTATCTTTGATAACTCTTACTCTGATGCATCTATCTGATACCTTTTCACGTTATTTTCATTTAAAAATATCTAGTTTTTGTCATCATCAAAAAGGGGGAGATTGTTAGAACAAAGTTTGAATCTACTACCCTACATTTAAGTTTTGATGATAACAAAGTGAAAAGATATATCATTTATGTGATTCATGTATGAACTATCTGCTGCCTAAATTATTATGTTCTAATTTGCAGATACTCTGATTGATATAAGCAAGAACACACCTATTCAGCATCAGAATTTGGTTCCTGACATCAGCATCAGAAGTTGCCATATCAGAATGTCAGAATCAGATGATCAACTCACGTACATGCTGAAGCCTGATGAACAAGACTGCGCTCAACACTCTGATAAAGAAACACAACAGTTCATCAGCAGCTAAGCAGAGTCAGAATGAGCCAAGCCAGAACTTGCCTTAAGTAAGCAACGATACTGTGCATTGAAAGCAAATTAATACCAACGGCCTCATTCCAGACAAGATCTGCTCGATAAGGAAAGTTTGTTATTAGCATTGAATCAAGAATATTGCATCCAACATTCAACATCTCAGTGCTATATAAACAAGACTTTGAAGATTGAAATGGCTAATGCTCTCCAAATCTTTACATGCATAAAAGCTGATCAAAATCTTCTTTCTCTCAGTTTTGCTAAACACTACACATTCTGATATTCTATCATTGTTTAGCAATCTAGTTTCTAAGATTTAATTTGTGTATACATCACAGTTGTGATACAGTTTTGTAGAAAACATTCACACACTTAGATTTGATTTCTTTGTAAGAAAGTGTTTCCTTGACAAACCGGGTTGTGGTTTGCATCAAGAAGGCTTTAGAAGTTGTTAAAGCAGTCTGTAATATTCAGTTGAATATAGTGGATTAAGACCTCGTTGGAGAGAGGCGAAATCACCTTGACGGGTGGACTGGAGTAGTTTGAGATCAAACGAACCAGGATAAAAATATCTTGTTCATTGCATTAGTTTTCAGTTTTACAATTCAACCCCCCCTTCTTGTGTTTTTCACTACTTCAGGAGTATCATTGGCTTTTGCTTGAGAACGAGAAAGACGAAGAAGACGATGAAGGGAACGGCGCCGCTCTAAGCCACCGTAAATCCTATTCTGAAACAACAATTGAAAACCCTAAACAAATTGTTAAACACACTTGGGCCTGCCTCTTTGGACGAAACACCTTAAGCCCGTAAACTCCAGGCGTATACACCCCCCCTTGTTTTTTGTTTTAATCTACTTTTGTTTTACACTTTGGGCCTTACATTCCCCTAGAGCCCATTTAACCTTTTTTTTTTCTTTTTATAAACTAATACTTGTTTTGTTTATTTTCCTTTTAAATAACATGATTTATTTTGTTAAGAAAAAAAATACATTTAATTTTTTATACAAAATTTTATTAAATGTTTCTTTTTATTTTAGAATAATTAAAAATGCATAAATCTTAGGTTCGTTAAATTTAAACAATTTTTTTAAAAACCTTTCTTTTGATTAATTTAAATCTTGTGCATAAAAACATTAACTAAAATATATAAATATTAGACTCATTAGGTTAATAGATTGTTGTCTTAAAACTTTTTTGTTTACTAAATCTTTTTTTATAAATTTCTAAAAAACATTAATAAAAACAATGGATTTTTTTTATTTAGTTAAAATTCTCTTTCAACCCCTTTTTGTTTATACATAATTAACAAAAAACATAAAAATATATAAATACTTAATAAATACATTAGGTTAATTTTTTGCATCACTTGTAAATAATCATGTGCATTTTACATACTTTTATTTCTCTTTGATTCTTATACTTTGCTATATTTTACATTGAGAATGTGATTCGATTTGGTTGTAAATATATTTGGACACTACTATTCCGACAAGTCTCATCCTCCATTTGTAAATATTTGTATCCCCATCCCCATAATCCTGTTGTAATAATTTAGGGCTTTAAATTTCCGCATTTAAAAGCTTTCAAATTATGCCATGATAGACCTAGGGTTTGTATGTAAATAAAATCAACCGCTAGATAACCTAATACAAAGACAAATGCATGACAATCAATACACAATTCACACTTGCACCCCTAGGGTTCCTCCACTTGTTGCCTTCAAAAATGGGCCATGTTGCATGTCAAGTACTTTGGGAAAACGAAACAAATCAAATGATCATAGTCCCTCGATGACACTTTCGAAGTTGCCTAAACAAAATGATCATAGTCCCTTCAAGCAAATTGCCAAAATACTTGACACTATTGCATTCATGGTCTAAACGATGACTCGCGCCTGTCCTGTTAACATCCTAACACAAGATTGTCCACCAAATACAATGGTGGAACAATACTGTTAAAAGGGTTAAAACATGAGAAAAATCTTTGAGTAAATTTAGGGGTAGACAACTCTTAGTTACTTGATCAAACTTGTAAATCACACTTGCCTACTTTCAAAACACACTTCACAGCACAACTTTCAAAACAACTTTCAAAAAACATTGAAATATCTTTTCAAAAAGATAAACACCATTGCATATACTCAAACAAGAGTTATTACAATGGTTGCCTAGACAAGGCATCTTTTTCAAAACATTTCCAAAACCACACACACAAAGCACCATTTCAAACAATTGAAAACAAGGCAAGTGATCTAAAACGAGTAACTAAGAGCCCATGGATAACCATGGATGAAAAGGGTGCTAGCACCTTCCCTTTTCATAATCTACCCCCCGAACCCACGAAAACATCTCAAAGGCTTTTCCTGTGCTTTTTAACCTTTCCTTAGGATAAATAAAAAGTCGGTGACGACTCTTGCTAAACCGAACAAGTGCGAATACAAACGCAAAACCTCAAGTCAGTTCTCCCACCGTATCACAGAGCCTGTTGCCGAAGGAGATGTTCCATATACTGTCCTTTATCCTGATATGCCTACTTCTCTTGAAGATTTGCAAAGAGCTTGGATTCAGCTAAAGGGGGAGAGAGACACCTTTGAAGCCCAGTTTTATGCAAGCGAGAAGAAGACATTAGAGCTTATGAGACAAATTCATGAGGAGAGGATCTTGGATTCCTATATCGCTCCAAAGAGGAAGCATCCAAAGAAAATTTGAGCAATTTTTATTGTATTTTAGTTCATTTTGTTTCTTTTGTCAGCCCAAAAGGCATGTTGTAATCAATTTGAAATTATTAAATACAATTAATGTTTGTTCCCTTTTTGTCTAAACAAATTTAAATCTTCTAAGTTCTTTAAATCATTTGCATATGCATGTTCATGCATCATAACATAAACAAGTTTTCCACAACAGGTTTCCTTATCTTTCTACTATTTATTTCATTAAGATGGATATCAAACAAATAGTGAAGGATCTTCAAGCACATAATGCTCAATTCCAACAGATGTTCCTGGCTCTGGCTAAAGGATAAAAGGACCTAAAAGCTCTCATGATGAAAGACAAGAAGAAAAAGACGGGGAAACCAGTGGGTGTCCTGAATATGGGAAGAAGATCCAGAGAACCAGCAAAGCGAGCTCTAGAATTCACAACTCCATCAAATGAGGGGGATAATCAAGAAGAGAAGGAAAAAGAAGGGGACCACAGTCTAAGGTCTGATGAAGAAGAGGCTGACTACGCTGAAGAACAGTATCCTCCTACTGATTACAAATATAAACAGTTAGAGGATCGTCTCAATGCCATGGAAATTCAGAGAGTACTTGGTCTGGATTTTGTAGAATTAGGATTGGTTTCTGGAGTGGTCATTCCACCAAAGTTCAAGGTTCCCACATTTGCTAAATATGACGGAGTTTCATGTCCGAAGCTGCGTTTGAGGTCTTATGTCAAGAAGATCCAACCTCACATCGCTGATAGGAATTTATGGGTGCATTTCTTCCAGGAAAGTTTATCGGAGACTCAATTAGAATGGTTCTATCAACTGGAGGGAACCAACATCCGTAACTGGGAGGATCTGGCGGCTGCTTTCTACAGGAAGTACCAATATAATGCTGACCTCGCTCCAACCCGTACATAACTTCAAAGCATGTCTATGGGTTCCAGTGAGGGCTTCAAAGATTATGCCCAGAAATGGAGAGATCTTACAAGAAGATTCCATCCTCCTCTGTCTGATAGAGAGCTGGTAGATATGTTCTTGGGTACTTTCTCAGGCCCGTTCTTCAAACATCTGATCGGGATCTCTTCAGCTGGGTTCACCGAGCTGATAATGACAGGTTAAAGAGTAGAAGTCGGCATCAAGAGCGGTAAGATTCAAAGAGATGTATCTTCAAGTATAGTAAAGAAACCATTATCTGGGAAGAAAGAAGTAACTGTTGCCTACGGTCAAAAGAATCAAAGAAAAATTGAACACCGTCCAACGGTGGGAGCTGTAATGATCTCCAACCCTGTATCAACTCAACGACAAAACAATCAGCACAAGCAGGATGCGCCTAGAAGAAAGTTCACCCAGCTTAACATGTCCTTATCTCAGGTTTTACAATAATTGTTGAAGTCTAATATGGTCACTCTGAAGGAACCTTCTCAAAATCCAAACACTGCATCTCCCCGTTATAATCTAAATGGTAGGTGTGCCTACCAGTCCAACAATTCGGGGCATGATACAAATGATTTTTGGGCTTTGAAAAATAAAGTTCAGGATCTTATTGAGGCAAAGGAGATTGAATTTAACCCTCCCGAGACCCCTAATGTGATAACTGCACCAATGCCCAAACATGGTCAGAGTGTTAATGTCGTTGATGACGACCTGTTTGTTTCTTCTGTTGATGAACTAGCTACTCCTCTTCCGATTGTTAATAAGAATCTTTTGTGAGCCGATTTATTTTCGGGTTGTGGTGAAGTTTTCAACCTGTGTACATCTCTACCCAATGGTTACTTGTTGTTGAAGATAGGTGTCCAACGCCTGATGGACAACAAGGAAATTATGTTTGAGAAGACTCCCTCTACGAGAAGTTTGTGTGAAGATATTTCAATTATTACCATTTCTGACAATCCTCCCTGGGTCTCCTCCAAAAGACCTGTCAGGATTACATCCACTCCTAAGATTGCTCCTTTGATTATCACTTTTCCTGGGCCAATACCATATTCCTCCGATAAGGTTGTTCCTTGGAACTATGGAGCTGACGTCTACTATCGTGGATTCAAGCAAGACCTATTGGCTATAAAAGATGAAGTTGTTGAAGATATTGATCCTAACATCGACAACATTGTTGGGACCAGTAAAATTACCAGAAGCGGAAGGATCTTCTCTCTTGAGATCACTCCGAGGACTATTGCCACTCCTTTGGTTATTCCTGCTAATATTCCTTTTGTTAGTCCTGGTTCTACTCCTACTTTCACTCTTGTTTTTATTCCTGCTACTGAGTCAACTGAGACTCGGGGAAAAGAAGTACCGGTTGAGCCTGCCTAGACGAAAGAACCTAAAGAAGCCATTCCTGAAGCCTCTAAAAAAGAAATGGAGGAGATACTGAAAATCCTACGGAAAAGTGACTACAATGTTGTGGAACAATTGGGGTAGACCCCTTCAAAATTTTCTATGCTGGCCTTACTATTATGCTCTGAAGCCCATGCTAAGGCTTTGGTGAAGTTCCTCAAATCTGCTCACGTACCACAAGAGACTTCTGCCGACCAATTCGAGAATTGTGTTACTAGTCTAATTGCTGACAATGGACTCGGTTTCTCTGATGATGATTTGACGTCTAAAGGAAGAAATCATAATGATGCCCTCCATGTCTTTATTGAGTGCAGGGGCACTACCCTTGCTCATGTTCTAGTTGATATGGGTTCTTCGCTAAATGTTCTACCCAAGGTTGCTTTAGACAGATTGGACTATGAAGGACTGACTTTAAGGCCCAGTAAATATTGTGGTGAGGGCTTTTGATGGTTCTAAGATAATGGCACACTGAGAGGTGGACATTCCTATTAAACTTGGTTCCTAAACTTTTGGCTCCACTTTCTATGTGATGGACATTCACCCGTCTTATTCTTGTTTGTTGGGACACCCTTGGATTTATGGGGTCGACGCTGTCACTTCCACCTTGTATCAGATGTTAAAATATCTGATTAATGGAAAGATTGTTATAGTCCATGGAGAAGAAGAATATATGGTAAGTCATCTGAACTCTTTCCAATATGTAGAGATGGTTGGCGAGTTCATTGAGACCCCCTTCCATCTTAGAAATCAATAAAGTGGTGTGAGTCAGCATATACTTTCTTAGCCGGCGAGCAACCCATGCCAAAGCACAACAAGTTTTCTCGAGCAGTGAATATCTGGTTTCACAGTTGGTAAACGTTTTTCTCAAGTAGTATATTGTGTGCTCTTTTCGGCCAGACTCGTCATGCTTCCACAGTACACACCCCATTGAGTTTTCTAATACTGTTAAGTACATTATTAGAGGTCTTTCTTCAACCGGCGACATCAAAATTAGAGGTTTTTGAAGATACTCCTTGATTCTGTCAACGACAATATGTGATCAAAACGAAAGGGTGAAGTATTCAAGATGCTTGCTGAACAAAGTCCTATGTGCTGCCAATCCCAAGCTTACTGTACTATCCATATAACAGCCTAAAACCATGTCAAAAACAATCTGTTGTACTGCTATGAAATAGCCCTGCACTAAGCTGCCACAACACTCCAAAACTGCTGCAAAACAGTCCTGCTATACTGCTACTAAACCAATCCCATATTTTCACCAATCTAGCACATAAGAGATGCACCTCGAAAGCTATGAAAAGAACATACCTAAACTGTTCAAATTTCATTTGTTTTTCCCCCAAAACCTCAGCAAAACTCTTCTATAAATAAGTTGTTTCACAACACATCTAAGGGGGATTTTGGGCAAAGGAAAAAGAGAAGAAAAAAAAAGAGAGAGGGGAGAACACAAAGGCTGAAGCCTTAAAGCATTCTTAAACCCAGAATAAAAAAAAACATAACACTTTGTTCTTGTCTTTCGAACCTAGAACCAAAAAACACAACACCTATTTTATTTTCTTTCGAACCCAAGAGCATTCAAGGCAGCAACTCAAGTTTGAAGCACACATTCCAGCTTCAAGGTAAGTCTTCTTGACTTTAAACCTTTCGTTTCAAGCATCATTAATCATTGCCTTCGAAGCTACTCTTTTTGTTTGTTTTCCTATCTTGTCAAGAAATAACTTGTACAAACCATAAAACAATGTGGGAGTGAGAAATTACAGCATGCTTCAACACAAAGCCTTATCCTTCGACACACACTTCTTTACAGGCCCAAATAGAAGAAAAAAGGGTGTGTGAATTGAAGGGTGCATGCTTCGAACATACTGCATGAATCAAAAGATTTGTTTTTTCTCTGTGAATCGAAGGGTGCATACTGTGTGAATCGAAAGATTGGTTTTTTCTCTCTTTTGCGTTGTTTTTTTTTGTTTTTTTTCTCTATATATTTTCTTTTATTGCTATTCAATATGGTTGTAATAATTAGGACTTTTATTTCTTTCCACCCCTAATTTTTAAATTTGTATCCCTTATCCCCTAATGATGTAATAGCTTAGGATTTTAATTTCCACAATTTACCGCTTTAGTATAAATTGTTAGTAATTAGGTATGTATGATAAGGTAAAACCAACCATTAGAAAACCCTAAGTTCAAAGAAAAAAATGCATGAAATACAATACACTACTCACACACGTGCACCTCTAGGGTAACCTCGTTTGTTGCCTCGGAAAATAGTCATTTCCCTCGAATATGGGCGTTTTACCAAAGACCCTCGATAAAAAAGATCGTAGTCCCTCGATATCCCTCGATGTTGCCTCCGGCAAACGATCTAGTCCTGTACGAAAATTTCTAAAATGCCTCATAAGTTTCCTTCTATAACTATATGATTGACCCATGCCCATCCCTTTGTAAAATCAAGCTTCTCAAAAGCACTTTTGTTTTGATGAAGACAAACCATGAGTGACAAAGAAGGCAAAGAGTATTGATCAAGCTAAAAGCATCTATGGATAAAGTCTTCAGTTCAAGCACTTAGCAAATTTCAAGGTATAATGATAATACTTACTTTGAACTTAAGACATGGATGCTCAATGGACAAAAGAAATATTTTATATTGTCCAAATCTTTACTCAAGTTTTTCTAAGCTAAAAATCATTTTAATTGAGTGCAATCGATTTGCATATTAGTGCAATCGATTGCATGTTTAATTTTTCAAATCTTTTGCTACTAGTTCTAAGTGTAATCCATTTGCATGTTTATGCAATCGATTGCACTCTGTGATACGGTGAGAGAACTGACTTGGTTGTTTTGCATTTTATCGCAAATGTTGCGGTTAGAAAGAGTCGCCACCGACTTTTCTTTTATCCAAAAGGAAAGGTGAAAAAGCAGAGGAAAGACCTTTGAGATTGTTTCTTGAGTTCGGGGGGTAGATTATGAAAAGGGAAGGTATTAGCACCCTTTTCATCCATGGTTTTCCATGGGCTCTTAGTTACTTGCTAGATCACTTACTTTTTGTTTGAAAATGTGCTTTGTGTGGTTTTGGAAAGTATTTAGAAAAGGCGCCATCGTTTAGGCAAACTTTGTAATGATTCTCGTTCGTAAGAATGTATACAAAGTGTTGATCTTTTGAAAATATTTTCAAGTTTGAAAGATGTTTTTGAAAGTGTTGATGTTTGTTTTGAAAATAGAAAGGATGTTTTTAGTTTTGAAATTGAGCAAGCAAATAGGAACATTCTACATACTCAAAAGTCTTTCATGTTTATTTCCTCTTTCCTTTGACATTGTTATCTTACCATTGATTTGGTAAGTAACCCTATCTTTGGATGTAAACGGGACGGACGTGGGTCATCGTATAACCATGATTTGCAATATTGCAAGGTATCTTAGCATCTTTCTTTAGGGACTAAGATCATTTTGAAAAGGCAACATAGACAGCGTCATCGAGGGACTATGATCTTGTATTTTTGCTTGTTTTTGCTAAGATACCTCACATGCATAATATTGCAATTTTTTTGTAAGGCAACCATGTGGATTTTCCCTAGGGGTTCTTGTGTGCAAGTGTATTGATTTTTCATGCTTGATTTTTCTTTGATTAGGGTTTGCTAACTGTTGATTTCATCTTCTCATACAAACCCTAATTACTAGCATTTATATAAAGCGATAAATTACGAAAAGTAAAATTACTACACTATTACATCATTAGGGGAGGGGGTGTACAAATTTACAAATGGGGATTGCAAGAATATTAAACCTAATTATCTATTACAACCATATTGAATATTATACAAAATTGAAAATAAAATGCAAGAATATAAAGGGAAAAAGATATGATTTTTTGTTGTTTCTATGAAAGGGGTTTTTGTCTTGACCTAATTAAAGAAAATGATTAATTAAAAATTAAATAAAATTAACTTAAACTAATTAAGAAAAGAAATTAACTTGAAAAGGATTTTTAGGGTTTTTTATGAAAAGGTTTTAAATTAATGAAAATAAAATGAAGATTAATTAATTAAAATAAACCTAAGTTCTAAATTAATTTTAACTAAGAAAATAAAATAATATGCTAATTTATCCTAAGTCTAAATATTTATTAATAAAGGGAAGTTAATTTATTTAAAAATATTATTTTTAGTCCTTTTGTTTTTTATAAGGAAAAATAAAATGTATAAGTGTAAATAATAAATAAAATATTTTTTTGGATTTTTTATGATTTATGAAAATAATAATAGTAATAATAATAATAATATTAATAATAATAATAATAATAATAATAATAATAATATTAATAATAATAATAATAATAATAATAATAATAATAATAATAATAATGAAAAAGTAAAATAAAAATAAAATAAAATAAAAAATATAAAGGAAAGTCAGGGGGGTAGAAAATGAAATAAGGAGTAAACTAAGCCAAAAAGGTCAGGCCCAACAAAGGGGAGGCTAACACTGCAAAAATAAAAAAAAAACTGTAAAATGTGAAAAGAAAAAGTAAAAGGCAACACTGGGTCTTGAACCCGTGACCTTGAGGTTACCAGCGCGCTGCCTTACCACTGGGGTGGCTGTACATCCATTAATATAACTGAAACGATAAATATATAATACAAAATGCGCCATGATTACACTTCATCTTCAACCTCCAGCCAAAGGACATGTATCTTCTTCCTCTCTCAACAAAAATGAAAAGTTCAAACATGAAAGTTGTGGCATTTCTTCCCACGAATCCAAATATGTAAATAACTTAATATAACAGTCTAGGATGAATGAGAATTTTTCTGGCCCTAATTCAAATCCTAAATTTTTTTGAAAAATTCAACTCTAAAATTCTCTAAGCTCAGGCCATATAAATGCAAACTATGGATATGTACAGCTTCGTGGCAATGGTATCTATATTTTATCTTCATAAATGCAAGCCTAACAATGCCTAAATATGAAGATAGAAGTTCAAGAAAAATACCTCAAAACTGGAAATCTTGAAATGGATTTGAGCTTGTTTCAGGCAGTGGTGATGACCAGGTTAGCTTCCTTGGACCTCTAGGAAGTTAATGCAATGGTTGGCTTGAGCTGAGAGTGGCTGGAATGATCTGGAGAAGTCCAATTGTGATGCCCTGTTTTTGAACTTGGAAATGGATGAAGATGGTGTTACAGACGTATAACAGGGATTGGGATGACTTATGTATGATGTTTGGAAGCTTTTGGAAGCAAAAGGCCAAGAAACGCACGAGTAAAATGGAAGTTTGAAGTTCTTGGTCAGAATATGCAACAATGGTGGTTTGTGATGCAATCCTGAGTTTTGGCTAGTTTTGGAGCTTGTATATTCGTGTGTTCTCTTGCAAATAGTATCTCTATTTATAGAAGAAAGGTTTTGAAGTTTGAAATGGTCAGAAACAAAGAATCACATGTTATGAGTTTTTGACTTGTTTTTAAAGTTATCTTGACAAACATGGTTTCAATGCAAGGTACATGTGTTATAGGGTGGCTAGCAAATTTAAACATGTTTGTTCTGAGTTTATAGAGCATGCTTTTGCAGAAAGAACAAGTGCAAAGCTCCATACAAGTTGACTTTGTGATTAAAGCCTCTTTACAAGAATGGAATGGTTACTTTCTTCCAAAAATGGAAATGCAACTTGGATAATGATTCAAATGCTTGTAAAATGGCTCCATATGTTGTTTAAACATTTAATTATGGAGTGACAAACAATTTTGAGGCTTGAAAAGTGAAGATTATGCAGCATAGGCTTGGATTTGAATTCTTGTTCATCATGAAATAACTTGTAATTCATGTTTGAAAACCCTAACTTCCTCTCTTCGATTATCCTTTCTCACAAATGATCTCAAGGATTTCTTGGACATTTTGGAAAGCTTGCAATGTTTTCTACAAACCCTCTTTGAATCACTTTTTAAAATCCCCCTTGGAACTATATGAAAAAGTTCCATGAAGTTAGGTCAAAATCCTGACCAAAACTAGGGCAAAAATTTCACTAAGTGTTCAATTTCAAGACCACGACTTTATGAATTAATAACTTGATATCCAAGAATTTTTAGAAGAATTTGTGTAAATAAATGTTGTAGATATCATGGAGATCTACAACTTTCATGTTGAAAGTTTCTTTTGAATCCTCTTACATCATGGTGAAGAATTGGCTCAAAGTTATGAAAAACATGAAGTTTTAAACACTTAGAAAAATTTGTAAGTTAGAAAACTTTGATTTTTCAAAATGAAATCTTGAATTTTTCATTTATTGATGAATAAGTTTCATATTTTGACATGTTTTTATGAATTGGTATCTTTGACATTGGATTTTGACCAAAAAGTTAAAGTTTGACTTTTCAGTGTACAATTGACTTTTGATCAGTTGATTGAAAATTTAATGTCAATCCAATTGATCTTGAGCAATATTTTGGGTCATGCCATTAGGTAAAAATGATGCAATTGAACTCTTGAAATAATGCTTCAAACCAATTGACCATTTGCTAGGTCAAAAATCAGAAATTGCCCTTTCTTAGTCAAACCCCTAATTTTGACCATTTTGCCCTTTTGATGATTTGATCAAATTTCTTGAGGAATTATGGTCCAAACTTGATCAAATGATACATATGAGTTTATAATATTCATATGGATCAAAAATTATGAAGTTTAACTGTAAATTGGCCATAGTTGACTTTTTCCCCAATACAGTTGATTTTAGGTCAACTGCTCAGTTGACTGAGCAAAAGTGTGACCAGGGCTTGAAACTTGACATGAGTAATCTTGGGGGTCCATAATGATCCATGAAAGTCATATGAAGAATTGAAAGTTAAATTATCCTTGTGCAATCTCAAACCCTAATTTTGGTCTTCAATGCTTAAGGAGGTGTCCTGAGCTGATCAACCCTAGTGCAGTCTTGAACCAAGAGAGATATTTGTGAGAAAATATTTGATAAGTGAGAGGGAAAATTTTGGGTTACAACATTTGCCCCTGTTCAATCTTCTTAAACCTGAAGAGTCAGATTGGCGGATCCGCCATTCGTGACTTGAAGGTGAAAGATGATTGAACACTAGAGTGCCCAGAAATTTGCACTTGAAGATGGATGGTGAATGGGCTTATAGATGCCATTTGGAGGAATGTTGGTAAACACTGGAAGAAGTATAAGCATAAATATCTTGTTGATTTATACTAAAACTTTATGTTTTACATGTGAGAAAAAGAGTTAGTAAAATGCAGATGCCTGCATGATGTTCACCAGATGTGGTATTATGTTAAATGCATATGGTATGTACATGCTATGATGTATGAATGTGAGATGTATGTTTTTGTTCGAGAAAATAAATCCCTGACTGCTTGCTGAGGAAATTCTGGGGGGTTAAATCCCTGATTACCGTTGGGGATGATGAATATGCATATCTTCAAACTTTGTTGAAAGGATGCTTTCACTGGAGAATATCTCTTGAATGTCAGTTGTTATCTGGTAGGATCCAGGCTTCACTATTTGTTGAGGATGAAGTAGTCAACTGCTATCTGGTCGGATCCAGGCTTCACGGCAACTTACTGGGGGAAGAGACGAATTAACTGTTATCTGGTCGGATTCCAGGCTTTGCAGAAAATTTTCTTGAAATTGAATAGTTATCTGGTCGGATCCAGGCTTCACAACAACTTGCTAGGAATACGGAAGTTAACTGTTATCTGGTCGGATCCAGGCTTCGCAAAAAAGTTTCCTGAAATTGAATAGTTATCTGGTTGGATCCAGGCTTCACAACAACTTGTTGGGGATATGGAAGTTAACTGTTATCTGGTCGGATCTAGGCTTCACAGTAAATTGAAGTGGTAACTACTATCTGGTCGGGTCTAGGTTTCATGGTTTTTGGAAAGTTTTACTATTATCTGGTCAAGTCCAGGCTTCAAAGTGTCTCTCCGGGCTCCAGGTTTCACAATAAACTGTTTGAAAAACGGTTATCTGGTTGGGCCCAGGGTTTGCAGATTTATGAGGTTGATGAGGTCAATTGCTATCTGGTCGGGTCCAGGTTTCACAATGAATCTCTGAGGGTAATTGCTATCTGGTTGGATCCAGGCTTCACAATAACTTGCTTGAAAAGATGAAATTGAAAACTGATATCTGGTCGGATCCAGGTTTCATAGTAATTTGTTGGGGCAGAGGCAAACACTACTGGGGAAAATAAGCTAAACCTTGGTTGGATTGAGTCCAGGTTTTTCTATATCTTTGAAGAGTTAGACTATTATTTGGTTGGGTCCAGGTTTCATAGTATCTTGAAATTGAGATCAACTGTTATCTGGTCGGATCCAGGTTTTCAGATACTCAAATTGTTACCTGGTCGGGTCCAGGTTTTAGTAATTCACTATGGGTAGTGGAAAACTCTACTGGAGAAGAGGAGTTTTGCTAATGATTTTGTAGGAATTAAACTGCTATCTGGTCGGGCCCAAGCTTCGACAATTGAAGAAGTCAAACTATTATCTGGTCGGGTCTAGGCTTCAGTAATAACTTGAAAATTGTGCTAATATCTGGTCGGGTCCAGGCTTCATAGTATCTTTTTGGAAATGGTAAAGGCTTTGTCGATGGCTTTACTGGGGATCAGGGGTTGTGGCCCTATGATTTGCAATAATCTGAAAGGAAAATTCAAACTGGAGAGTGTAGACTCAGTTGGGTAGGACAGACTCAGCTTGGGGAGGATGTACTCGGCTGGGGAATTTTGTGGTTCCTCGATTATTGTTGGGGAAACAAACCCTGTTGGGGAAGTGAGTTTCTTTTAGGAAGAGATCCACGAGGCTTCAACTTGTAAAAATTGACTTAGCTGGAGAGAGAGCTTCCAAGAGATTGAGACTCTGGTCGGGGATTATCCTATGCAAAGAGACTTTGTGAGTAACTTTGTTGGGAAAAGGGTTTATTGTAGCCGTCCTTGTGGGGATAATAATAATGAGATAACTCTGTGGGGATATTTCATATACATTAAAGAGATGCTTGTTGCTGCTTAGCAGGACACATGTGCCAAATAGTTTTAATTATGTTCATATGCATATGTTCATTCAATTTTAGTCATTGGACAAATTCGCATTCAAAACAAAGACAAAAATTTTGCATTTCAAAGTATATTTGTATTGATATCTTACCCATGAATAGGCGTTTTTGTACAGAGAGACGGAGATCCTAGTAAGAGGAAATCGTCAAAAGGAAAACAAAATTGAGAATGAAAACAAATAGCCATGTGAAATGATCTCGTTGCCTTCCAACTCTACTATTGCCCCAATGTCTTCGAATGTCCCTTTCCGTTGATAAAAGTTGATTGGATTGATCTTGGACCGTTTGAACTTGGACTTTTGTGATAAAATTAACTGTGTTGATTCTACGGGACATAGTCATGCACTTTTAATCCTTAACTTTTGCCTGGACCGTCCTTTCGGGTTTTCAGCCCACCAGGATACCCTTTTTTTCCCAAGTCGCCCTTTCGGGTTTTTAACTTGCCGGGTGTACAATATTTTTCAAATATCCATAATTTTTTCCCAAACCTTTTGGTTTTCCGGGATGCCCTTATTTTACCTAGGTGTGTCAACCTAGCGGGTCTCTTATGCGTAGTATTTTTTAACTATTAAGATGTGGGAAATCTTCACCATCCATGGTAGTCAGCACCATGGAACCACCAGAGAACACTCTCTTGACAACAAATGGCCCTTCATAGGTGGGAGTCCATTTGCCTCTGGGGTCTCCTTGTGGTGGAATGATGCGTTTTATCACCAAGCCACCAATTTTATATACTCGAGGCTTGATCATTTTGTTGAAAGCCTTGATCATCCGTTATTGGTACGTCTGGCCATGGCAAACAACAACTAACCGTTTTTCGTCAATCAAGTTCAGCTGATCTAATCTCGTTTGAATCCACTCGTCTTCGCCTAGGCCTGCCTCATTCATAATTCTCAGCGACGGAATCTGAACTTCCACTGGCAAAACAGCTTCCATGCCATAGACTAGAGAAAAAGGAGTTCCCTCAGTTGATGTTTTAGCTGACGTACGGTAGCCATGTAGAGAAAACGGCAACATCTCATGCCAATCCTTATAGGTTACTACCATTTTCTGCATAATCTTCTTGATATTTATGTTGGCCGCTTTGACTGCGCCATTCATTTTCGGTCTATATGGAGAAGAATTGTGATGCTTGATCTTAAACTGAGTGCAAAGCTCAGTGATCATAACATTGTTGAGGTTAGTCCCATTGTCGGTGATGATCCTTTTGGGGATACCATAACGACATATGAGGTTGTGTCTGATGAATCTGGCTACCACATTCTTGGTGACTAGGGCAAATGAGGCGGCTTCGACCCATTTGGTAAAATAGTCGATAGCCACAAGAATGAAGTGATGTCCGTTGGAAGCGGTGGGCTTGATCTCTCCAATCATGTCAATGCCCCATATTGCAAATGGCCATGGAGCGATCATGACATTCAGAGGGATAGGAGTCACATGGACCTTGTCAGTGTAGATTTGGCATTTGTGACAAGTTCTTGAATATTGATGGCAATCAGTCTCCATCATTGACCAATAGTAATCGGCTCTTAAAATTTTCTTAGCCATCGTATGTCCACTTGAGTGAGTACTGAAGAGACCATCGTGCATGTCTTCCATGATCTCCTCTGCCTCCTTCTTGTCCACACATCGGAGTAGAGTTGAATCATGGTTACGCTTGTACAATATCCCGTTACTTAGGAAGAATTTGGCTGCAAATCTTCGCAAGAACTTTCTTTCATTGATAGATGCCCCCTCTGGATACTCTTGTGCTTCAAGGTATCTCATCACCTCATGGTACCATGGCTTTTCCGTATCAGTGTCAAGTTCATAGCAATGTGCAGGTTCATCGAATCTTTCAATTGTTATCATAGGGGGCTTCGTTGTCCCATATGACCTTGAACATTGAAGACATTGTTGCCAAAGAGTCAGCCAACTGGTTTTCTTCCCTAGGGAAGTGCTCAAAAGTGATATCTTCGAAGTAAGGAATTAAGGATAGCACCAATTCCTTGTAAGGGATAAGATTAGGGTTTT
Source organism: Vicia faba (assembly GCA_948472305.1). Classification (NCBI taxonomy): domain Eukaryota; kingdom Viridiplantae; phylum Streptophyta; class Magnoliopsida; order Fabales; family Fabaceae; genus Vicia; species Vicia faba. Next base: position 1,287,592,243 of record OX451740.1, on the reverse strand, counting down.
TAGTGTCCCAAGCTCCTTTTACTTGGCTGATCACTAGGGCGGAATCCCCGAACACATCCAAATGCTTGATCCTTAAGTCAATAGCAGCTTTCAGACCTAAGATGCATGCTTTATACTCGGCCATATTGTTTGTGAAATCGAAGCATAGTCTAGAAGTGAAAGGAGTGTGGAAACCTTCAGGAGAGATGATCACAACACCAATTTTGTTACCTAAGGCGTTGGAAGCCCCATTGAATACCATAGTCCATCGGGATCCTTGTTCAGGTCCGTCATATGGTCCAGGTTTTGCACAGTCGGTTACCAGCATGATGTTCTCATCAGGGAAGTAGAAGTTCATTGACTGATAATCATCCACAGCTTGATGGGCCAAACGATCTGCTAGTAAACTTCCTTTGATGGACTTTTGAGTCATGTATAGAATGTCATACTCAGTCAAGATCATTTGCCATCTGGATATTCTTCCAGAAAGGGCAGGTTTCTCGAAGATGTACTTGATTGGGTCCATCTTAGAAATCAACAGAGTGGTATGAGTCAACATATACTGTCTTAGCCGGCGAGCAGCCCATGCCAGAGTGCATTAAGTTTTCTCGAGAAGTGAATATCTGGTTTCACAGTCGGTAAACTTTTTGCTCACGTAATAAATAGCATGCTCTTTTCGGCCAGACTCGTCATATTGGCCCAAAACACACCCCATAAAGTTTTCTAATACTGTCAAGTACATGATCAAGGGTCTTCCTTCAACTGGAGGCATGAGAATAAGAGGTTCTTGTAGGTATTCTTTGATTTTGTAAAAGGAAATCTGACACTCATCATTCCATCTGACTATCTGATCTTTCTTCAAGAGTTTGAAGATTGGCTCACAAGTAGCAGTCAAGTGTGATATGAAGCGAGCAATGTAATTGAGACGACCCAGGAATCCTCTGACTTATTTTTCAGAATGAGGGACTGGAATTTCTTGGATGGCCTTTACCTTGGCAGGATCAACTTCAATGCCTTTATTGCTGACAATAAAACCTAGAAGCTTTCCAGGTCGTACTCCAAACATGCACTTGTTAGGGTTTAACCTCAGCTTGTACTTCTTCAGTCTCTCGAATAATTTGTACAGGTGATCGAGATGTTCTTCTTCGGTTTGAGATCTAGCAATCATATCATCCATATAGACCTATATTTCATGATGAATCATGTCATGAAACAAAGCGACCATAGCCCTTTGATATGTTTCCCCGGGATTCTTCAATCCGAACGGCATGACCTTGTAGAAGAAGGTGCCCTACTGCGTGATGAAATTAGTATTCTCCATATCTTCGGGAGCCATCCTTATTTGATTATAGCCTGAGAAGCTATCCATGAAAGAGAAGACTTTATGTTGAGAAGTATTATCAACTAAGACGTCAATGTGTGGTAGAGGGAAGTCATCCTTGGGGCTTTCCCTATTCAGATCCCTATAGTCTACGCACATGCTAACTTTTCCGTCCTTTTTCGGCACCAGTACCACATTGGTAACCCATTGAGGATAGGTCATCACAGCTAGGAACCCTGTATCAAATTATTTCATCACTCCAGCTTTGATCTTTTCAGACATATCAGGCCTCATGCGATGAACCTTTTGTTTGACAGGAGGGCAGTCCTCTCTGGTCGATAGACGATGAACTATGATGTCGGTATCCAACCCAGGCATATCTTCATAAGACCAAGCAAATACTTCCACATAATCATGCAACATCTGAACCAACCTACTCTTGACACTGCTTTTCAAGTTAACGCCGATCTTGATTTCCTTCTTATCTGCCTCAGTACCCAGATTGATGACTTCAGCGGACTCTTCGTGCGGTTGAATAGCTTTTTCCTCTTGTAATAGAAGTCTGGCTAGTTCTCCCGGTATGTCACAATCTTCTTCTCCTTCGTCTTCGGCTTGGTTGATAGGACATTCAAATTCATAGTCGGAAATAGTAGATTCATTGGTAATAGGATCCTGAGTGGATGTGGACCTGCAAGAGTGTGTGTGTGTGCATGTAAGATACATGGCTATATATATATATATATATATATATATATATATATATATATATATATATATATATATATATATATATATATATATATATATATATATATATATATATATATATATATATATTTTGAAAAATGTATTTGAAAGAAAGGAAAGATAATGAACACAAATATTTGAATGCAAAAGAGTCCAATGTATTGAATGATCATATGATTATATGAACATGAATAAAAACCCTTGACAAATGGACCAAAGTGCCCCGGGCCAGGTATAAGGCTGAAAAGTCATTATTTAAAATATTACAGACAACGTGTTATTGAATTGAAAGAAAAGCAATAACAAGTAGATTACTCCTCAATGAAGGAGATGGACACAAAGTCCTTTGTATGCCAATTCTTCAGCTTCGTTATAGTCGGATACACCCACTATTCAAATGCAGCTCCTTCTTCAGAATCACCCACGGCGTTGACTTAATGGCTTCCAATGCGCAGAGGTGGCTTTCCAGCACGAGCATGCCTCACTTCCTTCTGAGCTTTGACGGTGAAGCCCGAACCAAACTTGTCCACTTTAAATGGGATATCGAGGAGTTGCCCCCAAGTATCGCAGTTTCCTTCTTCAATTGTTGCACGGGCATCTTTGATTGAAACCATCTTTGGCGTGGCCTTAACAACTTCAGAATCATCAGAAGAACATTTGGTAGCAGCAATCATCGGTGTTACAACCTCAAATGCTTGACACGGGGTCTCAATGAATTCTCCATCCATCTCTACGTACTTGAAAGATTTAAGGTGGCTCACCATAAACTCTTCTTCTCCACAGACGGTGATTATTCTGCCCTTGACTGGATATTTGAGTTTCTGGTGGAGGCTGGAGGTTACTGCCCCAACTTTATGGATCCACGGGCGACCTAATAGACAAGAATAGGCAGGACTAATATCCATAATATAGAAGGTGGAGTTGAAGATTTGGGATCCAACTTTGATTGGAAGATCTACCTCCCCATGAACAGTCCTCTTTGATCCGTCAAATTCCCTTACAATGATAGCGCTTGCCTTCAAGAATAAACCTTCACAGTCTAGACGGTCTAACACCCCCTTGGGTAATACATTCATAGAAGAACCAGTGTCGACTAGCACATGTGCTAAGGTAGTCCCTTTGCACTCGACATAAACATGTAAAGCTTTATTGTGATTCCTTCCAAGAGGTGTTAAGTCAGCATCTGAAAATCCCAAGCCATTATCAGTTGTCTGGCTAGCCATGCAATTCTCAAATTGGTCTATTATTGTCTAATGTGGGACACGAGCCTTTTTCAGGAACTTGATCAATGTTCGAGCATGGGCATCGGAGCAAAGCAACAATGGTAACATTGGAATCTTAGAAGGGGTTTTCCCCAACTGTTCTACAATTTTATGTCGCTTCTTTTTATGATCGTCAAAATCTCGTCCATCTCGCGAGCGGAGGGTTCTTCATCATCTACGTCCTTGGAGGGTACTTCAATCACATCAGGCTCAATAACCTTCTCCTTCCCTCTTGTATCAGTACTTGGCTTGGCAGCAGTAATGCGGATGGGCGTCTTTGTAACAACTGGTGGTAAGATATTGGGTGAAAATATTCTCCCAGTTCTAGTTACTTTGCTTGATCCAGCTATGTTATCAACATTGTCATATTTTTCTTCTTCGGTCTAAGAGTCTTGTTTAATCCCATGATATAACACCTCAACACCATAATTCCATGGTACTGCCTTATTTGAAGAATAGGGAATCGGTCCGGGATTAGTAATTATTAAGGGAGAAACAGTGGGTTCATTTGAAATCCTAATAGGACCTTTGGAGGTGATCCTAAGAGGCTTGTTTGAGATGGTAATAATGGAGAGGTCTTCACATTTGTTAATCAAACTTTTGGCAAGTGGGGTCTTCTCGAATAGAATTTTGTGGCTATCCATCAGGCGTTGTATGCCTTTCTTCAACCCTTCACATCCATTGAGTTGCCTTGTACAAAACACACAGTCCTTTATGCAGTTAGGGAAAATCCTGGCTTTCAACAGATTGTTTTTTATTATATTTAACGGAGTTGTCAATTCTTCAATATAGGCGACAAAAATTATATCTTCAACAACATTAACACTCTTGTCATGCTTTGGCATCGGAGCGGTAATTACATTCGGCGTTGGAGGAGGATCAAACTAAATAGTCTTATTGTCAATCAAATCATGGATTTTGTTCTTCAAGGCCCAGCATTGGTCAGTCTCGTGCCTGGGGCTTCTTGAATGGTAAGTGTGATCGGTGGAAATAGAACTGACTGTTTTTAGCTGGTTTCGCGAAATGTCGCGGAAGCAAGAGTCGCCACCGTCTTTTATTTTCTCCAACATGGAAAGGACAAAAGCACAGCAAAATTCCTTATGAGATTGTTTCTCGGTTCGGGAGGTAGATTTATAGAAAGGGAAGGTGCTAGCACCCTTTCTATCCATGGTTATCCATGGGCTCTTAGGTACTTGCTCTTATATTTTCAAAATGTTTGCTTTTCAAAATGTGAGTGGGTTTGAAAAAGTTTCTTTGAAAGATTTCTGAATAACTCTTGTATTTGTCCTCAAGAGTGTTTGAAAAATTTGTTTTGAAAGCTTTTGAAAGTGTAAGGTGTGAAAAGTATTTTGTTTGTTTTTGAAAAGAGCAAGTACCCATGAGTCATCTACTTACCCTAAGGAATTAAGCTGTGTAAATATCCTTTAGATAGTGCTATCCCACCATTGAGAGGTAGGTAGCACCATCGTTGGAGGTGTTCGGGTCAATTCGATTATCGGGACAGTGTGGTCACCGAAGCAACAGTTAGGACACCTTAGAAGCTACCCTTACATCCTAGATCCCTTTTTTTTAGTCCGAGGCAACCGTTTTGAGGCAACTGGATCTTTGGACTAAGGGTGACCTCTAAGACGTCCTATACTTGATGACCACGTTTCGAAGGCAACGAGTGAGGCGTACCCTAGAAGTGGTGTGTGCATTGTGTGTTGTTTTCAATTAATGTTTGTCTTTGTAATTAGTGAGCTACGAGTTGTTTTTATTTACCATACATTCTTGCATGCATTTAACAGTTAAGGGGTGCAGAAAATAAATTGCGAAAACATAAATCCTACGCTATTACAAGGCGCGGGTCTATACATCACCAAAAATACAAAGACCCGTTTTTGGTAAATAAGTACGGAAAGTAAATAAAAAAAACAGTAAACCTAATTAACTATTACATGTCGTGGAAGCAATTACATAATAATAAATTGTGCGCGAATAAAAATTAAATCGGAATGTTCTAAGGGTGTTGACCTTTTTAAGAAAAGAAATTGATTTTTTTTGTCTTTTTGTGATTAAAATGAAATTAAATTAATTGTTAAACAAATTAATTAACTTAATTAATAGAAAATATATTTTTGTATTTTTTATGTTTTTATGAAAAAAAAATAAAGGAGAAATAAAAATAAAAGTTAATTTTACCTAATTCTAGATCTATTTTAATTATTAAAAAAAAAGGGTTAAAATGGCCTAATTAAAAACTAATTCAATTATTGTTTATTTACAAAATAATAATAATAATAATAATAATAATAATGTTAGTTTTTTTTTTTTATAAAAAAATATCAGTTGGTTAATTTTTAATAATAAATAAATAAAATAAAGCAAGTAAATAAAAAAGAAAATGTCAAAACAAAGTAAAAAGAAGAGCAAAACCCAAGGGGTGTGGGCTGAAATGGAGGGTGCATTGTTGAATCTTGGCCCATTTGCCTTCAGCTCGTTTGACTTTCTTGGATTGCCTATAGCACGCTTTGACTGAGCACATGGTACTCTTGCTTTTTGGGCCTTTAGATCTGCCTCCAATGACACTTGGCTTGTTGGATGGGTGGGGCTCATGGTGTCCAGCGCTTGGAATGCTGCACAGGAAAGCAATTGAAAAAACAATATGGAAATTATAAGGGGACCTGGGAATCGAACCCAGGTCCCAAGGATGCTTGGCCATGTCTCCAGCCACTGAAGCACTCATGCGCGTTTGTTAAATATCTACACAACAAATATTATATATGAAAAAAACAAAAACTATGCTGAGACGCAAAAGAAACGCGCTAAGATTTGAACTCTCTAATCACAGGATGCCACGCCTGTCTTCGTCTTCATTTTCCTGCAATAAAATGAACAAGATAGCGGGGGTTTTAAACCCCCACTAAGTGCAATAGTGAAAAATAACGAATAGAAGAGGAGACAATATAAAAAAGGCGCGAGGGTCTTAATAGTTTCGTCTTGTCCAGCTGAATTCGTCCATGCCTGTTTGGAGGTTCAATTTTACAGTATATAAAAACCCCTAATTCGAAGCTCTGAAAAACCTAGAAATTGTCAATGGTGATTTTCGATTTAAAGCATCATTCTCAAATTAAAACACATGGAAAGCTTTGTAACAATGTCAGCAATGCAAATCAACCAAAAGAATGTATTAAAAATGCATGGGATGTGATATGTAAATTTGAGAATGTATGCAAACCGTATGAGTTGGTGGGGATGATTCCTTGAGGTTTTTGACTTGTTAATGATTGCAAATTGTCCCTGGCAATGCAAGGAGTGTATTTGGATTGAAATGGAAGCTTGAATTGTACTGCAACTAGGTTTTCAGTTTATGATTTTTTTCTTCAAAATTTGGAAATGGCTTATGCTGTATGGAGCTTTCTAGGTCGTGAATCCCATTGTGAAGACTTGCATATGTGTTTTGTAATGTGTATCAATCAAAATAATGGTCATTGAAGCCTTGCAATAATGTTCTTGATTTCCTCCATAACCAACATTGAAACAACTTGCCTTTTGTGTCACAATTTGAATTTGTTGCTTGGAATAGCCCTTGCACGAATTTGGAAGGTGAATGATGGTGTATCAAAGCAATTCAACACAAAATATATCCCTTAATTAATTTTCTTGATTTTTATTTGAATTTTAAAGATTTAAAATGAATTAAATCAAATAAAATTAAATAAAAATGGAAAAATTAATTTTTAATCTTGAAATAAATTGTGGGACACGTGGGAGGCATGGCCAAGCTGAAACAAGTGGAAAAAGTGGGCCCCTTTTGTCAAAAATGAAATTTCAAGGATAGTTGACTTTGGCCATTTCACAAAAATTTCCCAACTTCTCCAATGCATATCTTGCTCAATTTTAAAGCTATGAACATGTTCTTGGACATTTTGGAAAGGTCTTGAAGTCCTCTAACCAATGTCTTTGGTCCCATGTCATTTTGATTTACCAACCTCAAGTTATGGTCTTTGACTTAAAGTTCCTTTTTGTTGACTTTTGAAAATGACCTATAATGTTGAAATTGATAACTTTTTGTGAGAGCATTTCTTGGACTTGGAATGTGAAGATGAGTTGTAGGAAATGTCATCCCCTTCAAAATGAGCATTGGATGGGATTTTTCTGATGAACCATGAAAAAGTTATGCCTTGGTCAAGTTACAGTTGACTTTTCAGTTGTCCAAAAATAGAAACTTTTGCATCTTGATGATTTTTGAGCCATTCTTGTGAAATCATGGTCAAGACTTGACCAAATGATGATTGTGGCTTCAAAATAAGATGTTGACCAAAAATTTTGACTTTTGAATGCCAAATGACTATTTTGCCCCTATAGTTGATTGTGAAGCAATTAGGGTTTTTGACTGTGCAACTTGACCTTGTGAGCCTTGACTCTTGACATGTAGGTGCTTGACAATGTATAGGGGCGCATGTGACTTGATTGAGCCCTTGAAAACCTCAACTTGCAAGAACCAAAACCCTAATTTTACTGGCTTAGGAGAGTGGTTGACTGTGTAGCCCTTGAGTAGACTTTGAGCCATTTGAGGTGATGCTTGTCAAAACTTTGAAGAATATGGGAGGGAAAATTTTGGGGTACAACAGTTGCCCCTGTTCAATCTTCTTAGACCTGAGGATGTAGATTGGCTTGTGCGCCTTTCGTGATCCGAAGATGGAAGATGATTGAACACTAAAGTGCCCAGAAATTTGCACTCACATAGTAGAGTGTCAGCAGTGTGATAGCGGGAATGGGCTTATAGATGCCATTTGGAGAGTTGAGGGATAGGAGGATGGGCTTATAGACGCCATCTTGAGGTGTGACAGAACCTTGTCGGGAATGGGCTTATGGATGCCATTTGGAAGTGTCATGGATAGTTGAATCTGAATAAGAAGTAGAATGGCTTCCGTGTCTGGAGCATATCTAGTCTATGTCTGATTGCTGATGCCTGAATAAATAGTAGAATGATCGCCGTGTCTGGGGTATATCCATACTATGTCTGAATGAGTGACAGAATGTCATCCGAATCTGGATCGTATCTGGAATGTCTTTTAAATGAATCTGGACTAAACAATAGAATAACATCCGGGTTCAGAGCATCTCTAAGTTGTCTTTAGAAGTTGGGATCTGAATAAGAAGTAGAATAGCGTCCGGGTCAGGAGCATCTCTAAGCTATCTCTGGAGGGAAATCTCGAATAAACAATAGAATAACATTCGTGGTCGGAGCATCTCTAAGTTATCTTTAGGAGTTTGACTCTGAATAAGCAATAGAACATCATCTGCGTCGGGAGCATCTCTAAGCTATTTCTGAAAGGAAATCTGGAATAAGTATCAGAACGTCGCCATGCCTGGGTCACATCTGAATTATCTCTAGAAGGAGTCTTGAATAAGCAAAAGAACAACATCCATATCTGGAGCATTTCCAAGCTATCTCTGAAAGGAAATCTGGAATAAGTATCAGAACGTCGCCATGCCTGGGTCACATCTGAACTATCTCTAGAAGGAGTCTTGAATAAGCAAAAGAACATCATCCATATCTGGAGCATTTCCAAGCTATCTCTGAAAGGAAATCTGGAATAAGTATCAGAACGTCGCCATGCCTGGGTCACATCTGAACTATCTCTAGAAGGAGTCTTGAATAAGCAAAAGAACAGCATCCATATCTGGAGCATTTCCCCGCTATCTCTGAAAGGAAATCTGTAATAAGTATCAAAACATCGCCATGCCTGGGTCACATCTGAACTATCTCTAGAAGGAGTCTTGAATAAGCAAAAGAACAACATCCATATCTGGAGCATTTCCAAGCTATCTCTGAAAGGAAATCTGGAATAAGTATCATAACATCGCCATGCATGGGTCACATCTGAACTATCTCTAGAAGGAGTCTTGAATAAGCAAAAGAACAACATCCATATCTGGAGCATTTCCAAGCTATCTCTGAAAGGAAATCTGGACTAAGTATCAGAACGTCGCCATGCCTGGGTCACATCTGAACTATCTCTAGAAGGAGTCTTGAATAAGCAAAAGAACAACATCCATATCTGGAGCATTTCCCCGCTATCTCTGAAAGGAAATCTGGACTAAGTACCAGAACGTCGCCATGCCTGGGTCACATCTGAACTATCTCTAGAAGGAGTCTTGAATAAGCAAAAGAACAGCATCCATATCTGGAGCATTTCCCCACTATCTCTGAAATGTAGATATGCCCTGTCTAGATACAAGTATCGAATCCACAATCAATCGCTCACAGATATGCCCTGTCTAGATACAAGTATCGAATCTGGAACTGCGACAGTTGATGGTAATCATCTTTGGATTGACCTTTTTCCTGAAAAGGCAAAACATCAATTGTATGCAATGTCATGATGTATGAACTGCATGATTTTAAGATGTTCTCAGGGAGAAATGAGATTGTGGGATATGATGCGTATATGCATGCTATAAGGTATAATGATGTGATGTTTACGAATGTGTTTTTGTCCAGGAAAATAAATCCTTGACGAATTCCGGGAGCTTGAATCCTGGGATGATGTTTGAAGAGTAGAGTTCTTCATTTCCGCTGGGGATGATGGTTGCAAGAATAAACCTGTGGGAGAAGATGACTCTGTTGAGGGATAAACTTTGTTGGAGAGATTATTCTGTGGGGAATTACTCTGTGGGAAGAGAGATACTTCGCTGAGGTTTGATGATAACTCTGCTGGGGATACCATTGTTGAGCGTTGTTGGAAGATTTGATGAACTCCGCTGGGGATAGGAAGACTTCGCCGGGGACGATCTTTCCGTGGCAATTGGCTGAGGATAACCCAATTATAAGCTCTGGCGAGGAATAACCTTTGAATAAAACCGGGGAGGCGCGTTCGTACTCTGCAGGTGATAAGCTTCCCGAATCTACTAGGGATATTGATTGAACTTCTCTGGGGAAACTTTTCAGATTGGACTGGGGAATGGCTCCACTGGATGTCCGGTATATCGCCGGGGAACAATCTTAGATCAAGACTGCCGGGGATGCTTGTAGAGGAATGTCTGTATGTTCTGGGGAATGTTGAGATTTGCTGGGGATATCCAACTTCCATAAGGCTGACTATAGGCTAACTCTGCTTGGGGAGAGTGTCGCTGAATTGCTGGAGATATCGTGCCTTGTAGGGCTTATGGGAGACCAACTCTGCTTAAGGAGAGTATTGTTGATGCTTGGCTTACTCTGTAGGGAGTGAAGGTATCCTTGATCGTTCTTCAGCTGAACCTACCTTGGTACCTTGGTGGACAAAGCAGCTAGATCGCTTAGACAACTCATTACTGCCCCTGTTTCTGTGGGAGAAGATACATGTGGAGGCGCTTGATGACTGCCGATTGACAAATCTTCTTCTGGTAGGCAAGTGACGAGCTGACGGGACATAGTCGTACGCTTTTGATCCCTAACTTTTGCCTGGACCGCCCTTTCGGGTTTTCAGTCCACCGGGATACCCATTTTTGCCCAAGCCGCCTTTTCAGGTTTTCGACTTGCCGGGTGTACAGATTTTTTCATTTCATCCCTTGTTTTTGCCCGAACCCTTTTGGTTCGCCGGGAAGCCCTTATTTTTGCCTAGGTGTGTCAACCTAGCGGGTCTTTGCTTATGCGTATTTTTTTTTCCGACTATGTCCGTGCTCTCAGAATGTAGGGAGATGCCCCGGTTAGTAGCATTGTGTTGCTCTACTACCAGAAGATCTTCGTTTGATCGTCCAATGCCCCAAGTGATCCAGATGGAGATTTGCCCCAAGTTGGCTGGCCTTTTGAGAGATTCTCCGAATCTTGACTTAACTGCCCCAGATGATGGACAATGATCATGCCCTGCCCCTTGATTGGAAGTACTTTTGTTCACTAGATATTCTTTGTGCAAATTCCTCTGCTGTTGAACAAAAAGTCATATGCAAACAATGTTACCTTTAGAAATGCAAAGCTTATGTCTGTCTTGAAGTTTTTGAAAATGCAGTTTTTTTTTCATAAAAAACAAGTGAATTTTTTGTAAACTGTGATGTCAATTCGTTATTTTACCGCAAGCCTTAAGGAGTCAGGATACCTTTCGTAACAGTATGCTTTCGAACGAACCCATGCTTCGGCTAGGACTTTTAAGGGTTATAACGTGGCCTGGTTCACGGTTTGAGAAACAAAGGATAAAGGCTCAAATTTATCTGTACCCACCCACTCTTTGTGATGTTCTTCAAACCTAAACTCAGTTGATCGTGCGTTAGACCTTGTTCGAGTCTTTGTCCTAATATTCCCATGATGGTTCGGATGTTGACATTTTATTTTGAATAGGCAGTCATTCCTTTTTGGTTGAGGGTTTGTAGGACCTCTTTCTTTTTTGATTTCGTTATCCCTGTTTTTTGCCTGAACTGTTTCTTTTGTGATCACAGTCAGCGGGATGCCCCAATTTTGTAAGTCTCCTTCATAGGTTTTGACTTATTGGGCGTTTATTTTGAGGGATAATGACTGCCCGTCTTTATGATCATTCGGAACCATCACTGTCTTTTGTTTTGTGAGGACCTCTTTGGTGCTATTCGTTGTGCACTTGGATTAACTGAGAGAACTACCCTGCCCCAGGTTATGATTAAGGGTTTTAATTTTCGAAAAGAAAAACTCCGACTTCTTTGGCTCAAAAGGGGTTGGAGAGGGATTATCTTCCTTATAACTCCAGTGTTTAGGAATTGAAACAATGCCTGTACCTCATCAGCGGGGTCGGTTCAAAAGCATACTGTAGATTGTGGTATTGTTTTCGTCATCCTCCCTCAAGAGGCTTAGAATTTTAAATCGAGAGTTTGACATCACAAAAATATGAAAGCAATTTGAATATAGTGAAAATAATTGGATTAATTCAAAAACAGACATATGTAGTGCATTAATGAAATAAAAGAGTTTGCTATGACATTAATTGTTTGTATAAGCAAAAAATTACAACTCGAAAATTCAAATAAACAAAAGCCTTCAATGATTGGGCAAAGGAGCAGTGATTATGTTTGGAGTCTCTGGTGCTTCAAACTGAATCTCTCCGGCGTCAATCATGTCTTGAATCTTGTTCTTCAGAGGCCAGCAGTTCTCCGTAGTATGCCCCAGGCTATCAGAGTGGTATGCGCACCTATCGTTGGGATGATAATTAGGAGCAGAAGTGTTTGGATTCCAGAGAGGAGCCCTTAAGGTAATCAGCCCTGCCTTCAACATTTGCTGTAGCGCTTGATCCAGTGTCATGTTGATCTTAGTGAACTGTCTCTTGGGTGCGACCTCCTTACATTGCTGCCCTTGTCCTTGTCGAGCAGGCCTAGGATTAAAGATCTCGGTTGCCCCTACATGTTGATCATGGCGACCCTTTTTACTATGCACAGTATTGGACTCCTTCTTCCCACTGTAAGGCTTTTTATGAGCATCAGCAGGTGCAACTTCTTGAATCTTTCCAGCCTTGATGCCAGCTTCAATCCTCTCCCCGGTCAAGATCAAATCTGTAAACCCAGCAGAAGAATTCCCAATCAGATGGTTGAAGAAAGGACCATACAGGGTCCCCAAGAACATATCCACAAGCTCACGGTCAGTCAACGGTGGCTGCACCCTGCCAGCCAGGTCTCTCCACTTTTGCGCATACTCTTTAAAACCTTCACCCGTCCCCAGTGACATACCCTGGAGTTGGGTACGTATAGGAGCGAGGTCAGCATTATACTGATACTGCTTATAAAAAGAAGTAGCCAGGTCCTCCCAGTTACGAATAGTGGTTCCATCCAGCTGATAGAACCATTCGAGCTGAGTCCCTGAAAGACTTTCCTGGAAGAAATGGATCCATAGATTCTTGTCTGCCGTGTAGGGCTGGATCTTCCTTGCGTAAGAACGGAGGTGCAACTTAGGACAGGAAGCCCCGTCGTACTTTACAAAGGCAGGTGCCTTGAACTTGTGAGGGATCACCACCCCAGAAGATAAACCTAGGTCCCCAAAGTCCAACCCAGGCACACGTTGAATCTCCATAGCATTTAACCGGTCCTCCAGCTGTTTGTACCTGTCCTCAGCAGGAGGGTACTGTTCATCATTGAAATCTGTCTCGGTGTCAGAGACTACGGGGCTAGGAACCCTTCCCTCTTGGTGACTGCCTTCCCCAATAGATGGAGTAGTCCGCTCAGCTTCATTCTGCAGTGTATTCCCAGATCTGCGTCTAGGGTTGAACAAAATAGTCCTCTTCTTTTTCTTTTTCAAGAGCAGAGTCTTCAATTCCTGTTGTCCTTGTGCTAAGCTTATGACCAGCTCCTGGAACTGGGCGTTCTGGGCCTGGAGGGCCTTGATAGCTTATCCATTGGATGATTCAGGATTCATGATGACTGCGCGCTAAAATAAACAGCGAAGAAGATTAAGCAACCTATAGAACAGAGTACCTGTAATGCAGTGGTATGTATGTATGCATGTGATGTTTTCAAGGATCTCGCGGGATAAACAAGAAACTTGTTAGAATTTGAATTTGGGTAGCTTGATTGAAGGAACTTCATGTCGTTGAGAGTCCTTCTTCAAGGGTCAAGGCTCACCATATCTAGTGGGTCATAGCCCCTGACTCAAGTCACCATGTTTTGATCTCTGAATAACCTTGGCTAGAGGAAAATAAATCCCCTTTGCCCCTTGCTAGACACTTTAATTCATCATGACCTGCATCACAAGCCCTTGAGATCCTTGAAATGGATTAGTCCTTATGTAGGATGTATGCAATGGCATGAATTTATGCTATGCGTGGAGTAATGTAGGCAAACCCTGTTATGAGTCCAGATTAAGGACTGTAAACAAACCCTGCAAGAAACTCATGTGTTAGATAACAAGCATACAAGTAGTCAAGTTTGAAAGCACACAAGTCACACCACAGCCCTTAGAGTTTAGGCCAGCATGAAGTTTGGGGTACTACCCTCTTGAAGTTGGTGGGCTTAACAACCTGTCCTATCAAAAGTAACCGGGTTCTAAGGAGCTCAATATCATTGGGTTGTTTTCTGTGTTCATTGTTTCGATTTAGCCACTGAACTGGTGATCAAAATATTCCAAGAAAACAACCCTCAATGAGTGTAGTATCGAGTATCAACCAACTTCGAACTGCACCAAAGTCAGTTATCTCACTACCCCTAAAGAGGCCAAGATGGTTCAATTAACGTTCCTAAGGTCAGTTGATGCTTCACGACACCACGCGGCGGCCCCGTACTCTCCTTGACTTGACTCAAGGGTTACCGGTACTCACCAAAGTGCCACATCAACGTAGCAGACTGCTTCAACCATGTAGGTATACCCCACACAGTTCCCTCACAGTCTTGTTGCTACTTTCTAAGAAGGTATCCCCCAGATCCGGGTTAGGATCTATGAAACTCCCAAAGCAGGCCCATAGTATTAAATCAAGCAAAGCAAACAATTGAAAACATGATGATGAACTATTCCTAAGGTACACCCCACTTATTAGGTCCCCAGCAGAGTCGCCAGTTCTGTGATCGGTGGAAATAGAACTGACTGTTTCTAGCTGGTTTCACGAAATGTCGTGGAAGCAAGAGTCGCCACCGTCTTTTATTTTCTCCAACCTGGAAAGGACAAAAGCACAGCAAAATTCCTTATGAGATTGTTTCTCGGTTCGGGAGGTAGATTTATGGAAAGGGAAGGTGCTAGCACCCTTTCTATCCATGGTTATCCATGGGCTCTTAGGTACTTGCTCTTATGTTTTCAAAATGTTTGCTTTTCAAAATGTGAGTGGGTTTGAAAAAGTTTCTTTGAAAGATTTCTGAATAACTCTTGTATCTGTCCTCAAGAGTGTTTGAAAAAATTGTTTTGAAAGCTTTTGAAAGTGTAAGGTGTGAAAAGTATTTTGTTTGTTTTTGAAAAGAGCAAGTACCCATGAGTCATCTACTTACCCTAAGGAATTAAGCTGTGTAAATATCCTTTAGATAGTGCTATCCCACCATTGAGAGGTAGGTAGCACCATCGTTGGAGGTGTTCGGGTCAATTCGATTATCGGGACAGTATGGTCACCGAAGCAACAGTTAGGACACCTTAGAAGCTACCCTTACATCTTAGATCCCTTTTTTTTAGTCCGAGGCAACCGTTTTGAGGAAACTGGATCTTTGGACTAAGGGTGACCTCTAAGACGTCCTATACTTGATGACCACGTTTCGAAGGCAACGAGTGAGGCGTAACCTAGAAGTGGTGTGTGCATTGTGTGTTGTTTTCAATTAATGTTTTTCTTTGTAATTAGTGAGCTACGAGTTGTTTTTATTTACCATACATTCTTGCATGCATTTAACATTTAAGGGGTGCAGAAAATAAATTGCGAAAACATAAATCCTACGCTATTACAAGGCGCGGGTCTATACATCGCCAAAAATACAAAGACCTATTTTTGGTAAATAAGTACGGAAAGTAAATAAAAAAAACAGTAAACCTAATTAACTATTACATCTCGTGGAAGCAATTACATAATAATAAACTGTGCGCGAATAAAAATTAAATCGGAATGTTCTAAGGGTGTTGACCCTTTTAAGAAAAGAAATTGATTTTTTTTGTCTTTTTGTGATTAAAATGAAATTAAAATTAATTGTTAAACAAATTAATTAACTTAATTAAAAGAAAATATATTTTTGTATTTTTTATGTTTTTATGAAAAAAAAATAAAGGAGAAATAAAAATAAAAGTTAATTTTACCTAATTCTAGATCTATTTTAATTATTAAAAAAAAAGGGTTAAAATGGCCTAATTAAAAACTAATTCAATTATTGTTTATTTACAAAATAAAATAATAATAATAATAATGATGTTAGTTTTTTTTTTTGATTTTTATAAAAAAATATCAGTTGGTTAATTGTTAATAATAAATAAATAAAATAAAGCAAGTAAATAAAAAAGAAAATGTCAAAACAAAGTAAAAAGAAGAGCAAAACCCAAGGGGTGTGGGCTGAAATGGAGGGTGCATTGTTGAATCTTGGCCCATTTGCCTTCAGCTCGTTTGACTTTCTTAGATTGCCTATAGCACGCTTTGACTGAGCACATGGTACTCTTGCTTTTTGGGCCTTTAGATCTGCCTCCAATGACACTTGGCTTGTTGGATGGGTGGGGCTCATGGTGTCCAGCGCTTGGAATGCTGCACAGGAAAGCAATTGAAAAAACAATATGGAAATTATAAGGGGACCTGGGAATCGAACCCAGGTCCCAAGGATGCTTGGCCACGTCTCCAGCCACTGAAGCACTCATGCGCGTTTGTTAAATATCTACACAACAAATATTATATATGAAAAAAAACAAAAACTATGCTGAGACGCAAAAGAAACGCGCTAAGATTTGAACTCTCCAATCACAGGATGCCACGCCTGTCTTAATCTTCGTTTTCCTGCAATAACATGAACAAGATAGCGGGGGTTTTAAACCCCCACTAAGTGCAATAGTGAAAAATAGCGAATAGAAGAGGAGATAATATAAAAAAGGCGCGAGGGTCTTAATAGTTTCGTCTTGTCCAGCTGAATTCGTCCATGCCTGTTTGGAGGTTCAATTTTACAGTATATAAAAACCCCTAATTCGAAGCTCTGAAAAACCTAGAAATTGTCAATGGTGATTTTCGATTTAAAGCATCATTCTCAAATTAAAACACATGGAAAGCTCTGTAACAATGTCAGCAATGCAAATCAACCAAAAGAATGTATTAAAAATGCATGGGATGTGATATGTAAATTTGAGAATGTATGCAAACCGTATGAGTTGGTGGGGATGATTCCTTGAGGTTTTTGACTTGTTAATGATTTCAAATCGTCCCTGGCAATGCAAGGAGTGTATTTGGATTGAAATGGAAGCTTGAATTGTACTGCAACTAGGTTTTCAGTTTATGATTTTTTTCTTCAAAATTTGGAAATGGCTTATGCTGTATGGAGCTTTCTAGGTCGTGAATCCCATTGTGAAGACTTGCATATGTGTTTTGTAATGTGTATCAATCAAAATAATGGTCATTGAAGCCTTGCAATAATGTTCTTGATTTCCTCCATAACCAACATTGAAACAACTTGCCTTTTGTGTCACAATTTGAATTTGTTGCTTGGAATAGCCCTTGCACGAATTTGGAAGGTGAATGATGGTGTATCAAAGCAATTCAACACAAAATATATCCCTTAATTAATTTTCTTGATTTTTATTTGAATTTTAAAGATTTAAAATGAATTAAATCAAATAAAATTAAATAAAAATGTAAAAATTAATTTTTAATCTTGAAATAAATTGTGGGACACGTGGGAGGCATGGCCAAGCTGAAACAAGTGGAAAAAGTTGGCCCCTTTTGTCAAAAATGAAATTTCAAGGATAGTTGACTTTGGCCATTTCACAAATATTTCCCAACTTCTCCAATGCATATCTTGCTCAATTTTAAAGCTATGAACATGTTCTTTGACATTTTGGAAAGGTATTGAAGTCCTCTAACCAATGCCTTTGGTCCCATGTCATTTTTATTTACCAACCTCAAGTTATGGTCTTTGACTTAAAGTCCCTTTTTGTTGACTTTTGAAAATGACCTATAATGTTGAAATTGATAACTTTTTGTGAGAGCATTTGTTGGACTTGGAATGTGAAGATGAGTTGTAGCAAATGTAATCCCCTTCAAAATGAGCATTGGATGGGATTTTTCTGATGAACCATGAAAAAGTTATGCCTTGGTCAAGTTACAGTTGACTTTTCAACTGTCCAAAAATAGAAACTTTTGCATCTTGATGATTTTTGAGCCATTCTTGTGAAATCATGGTCAAGACTTGACCAAATGATGATTGTGGCTTAAAAATAATATGTTGACCAAAAATTTTGACTTTTGACTGCCAAATGACCATTTTGCCCCTACAGTTGATTGCGAAGCAATTAGGGTTTTTGACTGTGCAACTTGACCTTATGAGCCTTGAAACTTGACATGTAGGTGCTTGACAATGTATAGGGGCACATGTGACTTGATTGAGCCCTTGAAAACCTCAACTTCCTTGCAAGAACCAAAACCCTAATTTGACTGGCTTAGGAGAGTGGTTGACTGTGTAGCCCTTGAGTAGACTTTAAGCCATTTGAGGTGATGCTTGTCAAAACTTTGAAGAATATGGGAGGGGAAATTTTGGGGTACAACAGTAAGCACACTTAGCATTCCGATTATACTTTGGTGACGAGGTGTAAGGGTTTCCAGGAGGATCGCGCAATGTCACTAAATTAGCCTTGAGCAAATGTTGAAGGGCTTGAGACAGTGACATGCCTAACCTCGTAAATTGTCTTCTTGGAGTTTCAAAACATTGATGATTTGCATATGGTCTTAGAGTAGGAGTGGGATTGGGGATTCGGACAGCATTGACAAACGGGTGGTCGTTCTTCTTGGTATGGGCCCTTGCCCCGTACACAACATTGACTTCCTTCTTTTCAGCAAAAGGTTTCTTGATAGGACTGGGAGTGGAGGTAGATGCCACAGAGATCTTCCCACTTTTGATGCCACTTTCAACTCTTTCTTCGATTAAGATCAATTTGGTGAAACCAGAAGATGAGCAGCCAACCAACAGATTAAAGAAAGGACCAGATAAAGTGCCCATGAACATGTCGATGTGCTCCCTATCAGTCAAGGGAGGTTGGACCCTACTAGCAAGGTCTCTCCACTTTTGTGCATATTCCTTAAATCCTTCATTCTTCCCCATGGTTATATCTTGCAACTGAACCCTCGTTGGTGCCAAGTCGGCGTTGTACTGATACTGATGGTAGAAGACAGTATCTCAATCCTCCCAAGTATTGATACGACAACCATCTAACTGATAAAACCATTCAAGTTGCGTTCCAGCCAAGCTCTCTTGGAAAAAGTGAACCCAGAGCTTCTTATCAGCAGTGTGCGGCTGTATCTTGCGCACATAAGATTTCAAATGGATTTTTGGACTAGAAACCCCATCGTAATTTGCAAAGATTGGTACTTTGAACTTGTGGGAGATGACTACCCCAGAGATGAAACCCAAATCATCAAAATATAAACCGGGGATGGCTTGGATTTCAACAGCTTTCAATCTGTCTTCGAACTGCTTGTATTTGATATCAGCAGGTGGATACTGCTCGTTGAAATAATCATCATTGGAAACATGATCATTGATACAGTCATCCTGAGTACTCTTTACCTCACCAATCTGGTTCTCGTCCTCTTCAGATGAATCTTCTCCTACTGGGATTTGACGGACTGTCTCCTTGAACCTTCTACCCATGTTGAATAGAGCTTTCTTCTTTGGCTTCTTCTTAACGGCCAGCAAAACCATCATATCTTGCTGCCCCTTGGCTAGGGCTAGTAGAGTCTCCTGAAACTGAGAATTCTGGGTTTGGAGATCCTTCACAGTTTTCTCTAGATCCATCTTGCTGAAATAAATAGAAGAAAGATAAGGAAACATGTTATATGAAAACCTGTCATGTTATGATGCATGGAATATGTACATGCAAATGATTTTAAGGATTAATGAAATTTAAATTTGTATAGACAAAAGAATGAACAAACGTTAATTCTCATTAGACAAAATAAGAAAGATTACATCATGCCTCTTGGGCTTACAAAATAACTTTCTAAGATGAAAAGACCGAACGCATCCTC
Source organism: Vicia faba (assembly GCA_948472305.1). NCBI lineage: Eukaryota > Viridiplantae > Streptophyta > Magnoliopsida > Fabales > Fabaceae > Vicia > Vicia faba. The sequence continues at coordinate 1,287,572,345 of OX451740.1, read as the reverse complement.
TTTGGTGTGAGATAAGAGTTCACACTTTACTCCTCTTGTAGATGCTTCGTAAGCTCCAAGACCCTCTTTTCACTAGAATAGAATTGAGCCTCGAAATTATCTCGTTCTTCCTTCAACTGAATCCAACGCTTTTGTAAGTCTTCGAGAGAGGTAGGCATTTCTGGATGGAGGATAGTGTAGGGAACATCTCCCTCAACCACAGGATCCATGATGACTGGTAAGACGGAGGGATAAGGCATCACAAGTTTCTGAGCACGAGCTCGTACACATTTAAGGTAATGCTTGAGGGGAATGGAATTCTTGTTTCCTAGAGTCTTGCTATCCACCTTGTTCAACATCCTCCAGGCTCGGATAAACCTCTGACGGTAACCTTGATCGTCGCTCTCGTAGTCAAATACCAAACCTTGAATAAGCATCTCGTGTGGACCATCCCTTCGATCGTAACCAAACTGTCGTAGGGCTAAGAAGGGGTTGTAAGTGATACCTCCACTAATTCCAAGCAAAGGGACATTAGGTAATTCTCCACAACGATATACGATAGTAACATTCTCCAAAGAGAAGGAACACCAATGAATATCTGAATATCTGAGCGTCATCAACCTATGTGACCACCTTGAACCTTGCTCGTTCTTTAATACAGATTGAGGAAGATGCGAAATAAGCCATCTTGCAAAGAGAGGAGTACAACACATAAGGGTACCTCTTTTCCTCATAGTACGAGTGTGAAAGGAATGTAGGATGTCCCCTAACAAAGTAGGCACCGGGTTACGAGACATGAATATTTTGAAGGTGTTCACATCTATGAGTTGGTCAGGATTTGGAAACAAAACCATACCATAGATGAGGAGAGCCATAATATCCTCAAATGCTTGCAAATCCAAAGAGTTCCAACAGTTTTGGGCTTTCTCAAACAAGAACTTTGCTAGGAAACCTTTGACACCACTCCTTGTTTCACAATTAGTTGTGATGTCAGATGGTTGTAAGTGTAGAGCTTGAGCAATCTCTTCTGGATTTGGATCTCTTTCCATACCGTTGAAAGGTAGTTTATTGAGAATGGGAATCCTCAAGAGTTGGGAGAATTCTTCCAAAGTTTGCATAAGTTGATAATCGGGAAAAGTGAAGCAATGGTGTAGAGGATCAAAGAACTGGAAGAGAAATTTCATCATGTCTTCATCAGTGTTGGAGGTAACCAAGTTTTGTAGGCGACCATTTCTCTTGGTAAATGGAGAATTTTCAGGAATCCTTGATGCTAACTCTTTGAGTTGATGAGGGATCCTTACGATATTGACTTGAATGGTTTTCCTGCGAATAGAATCCATGTCCTACAAAACAGAACAAAGATAAATCCCAAGATCCTTGAAATGGTTAGTGAGTATGAGTATGATATTATGATGTTTATGGTGTTATGTACAAGTAAATATACACAAACAAAGCAAACAAGTCCTTAGGTTTAGGCTTGCATGGAGTCTCATAGGTAAGTACCCTCTTGATGTTTAGTTGGCTCAAACTTGTCCTAGTAATAGTAATCGGGTTCTAAGGAGCTCAATATCACTGGTTTCTTTCCTTGGGAATTGTTTCAGCGCAAGCCTCTTTAATGGCGACCGAAATATCCCAAAAAACCAAACCCCAATGAGTGTAGTATCGAGTATCTACCAACTTCGGACTGCACCAAAGCCGGTCATCTCACTACGTCCTAATGGACATGTTGGTCAAGTAAAGTTTCTAGAAGTTAGATAGTGCTTCATGACATCACTCAGCAGTCCTGTATTCTCCTTGACTACTCAAGGGCAACCGATGCCCAAAAATATGTCGCACTAACGTAGCTATTGCTTAGACCGTGTCGGTATACCCCACATAGTTTGAACAACGTATTGCTACTTACCTATAAGGTATCCCAAATCTGGGTAGAGGATTCAAACCCAAACAAAGAACCATAATGTAAAGCACATAAGTCAAACAAAGAAAGCAAGTAAATATGATCTAACCCTAAGGTAACCCCCTTTAAGAATTCTCCCCAGCAGAGTCGCCAGTTCTGTGATACGGTGGGAGAACTGACTTTGTTGTTTTGCGTTTTATTGCAAATGTTGTGGTTAGCAAGAGTCGCCACTGACTTTTATTTTATCCAAAAGGAAAAGTGAAAAAGCACAGGAAAGACCTTTGAGATTATTTCTTGAGTTCGGGGGATAGATTATGAAAAGGGAAGGTATTAGCACCCTTTTCATCCATGGTTTTCCATGGGATCTTAGTTACTTGCTAGATCACTTTCTTTTTGTTTGAAAATGTGCTTTGTGTGGTTTTGGAAAGTATTTAGAAAAGGCGCCATCGTTTAGGCAAACTTTGTAATAATTCTTGTTCGTAAGAATGTATACAACGTGTTGATCTTTTGAAAATGTTTTCAAGTTTGAAAGATGTTTTTGAAAGTGTTGGTGTTTGTTTTGAAAATAGCAAGGATGTTTTTGGTTTTGAAATTGAGCAAGCAACTAGGAACATTCTACCTACTCAAAAGTCTTTCATGTTTATTTTCTCTTTCCTTTGACATTGTTATCTTACCGTTGATTTGGTAAGTAACCCTATCTTTGGATGTAAACGAGATGGGCGTGGGTCATCGTATAACCTTGATTAGCAACGTTGCAAGGTATCTTAGCATCTTTCTTTAGGGACTAAGATCATTTTGAAAATGCAACATAGACAGCGTCATCGAGGGACTATGATCTTGTATTTTTGCTTGTTTTTGCTAAGATACATCACATGCATAATATGGCCATTTTTGTAAGGCAACCAAGTGGATTTTCCCTGGGGGTGCTTGTGTGCAAGTGTATTGATTTTTCATGCTTTATTTTTCTTTGATTAGGGTTTGCTAACTGTTGATTTTATCTTCTCATACAAACCCTAATTACTAGCATTTATATAAAGCGATAAATTGCGAAAAGTAAATACTACACTATTACATCATTAGAGGAGGGGCGTAAAAATTTACAAATGGGGATTGCAAGAAAATTAAACCTAATTATCTATTACAACCATATTGAATATTATACAAAATTGAAAATAAAATGCAAGAATATAAATGGAAAAAGAAATGATTTTTTGTTGTTTTTATGAAAGGGGTTTTTGTCTTGACCTAATTAAATAAAATGATTTATTAAAAATTAAATAAAATTAACTTAAACTAATTAAGAAAAGAAATTAACTTGAAAAGGATTTTTAGGGTTTTTTTATGAAAAAGTTTTAAATTAATGAAAATAAAATGAAGATTAATTAATTAAAATAAACATAAGTTCTAAATTAATTTTAACTAAGAAAATACAATAATATTCTAATTTATTCTAAGTCTAAATATTTATTAATAAAGGGAAGTTAATTTATTTAAAAAAAGTACTTTTAGTCCTTTTGTTTTTTATAAGGAAAAATAAAATGTATAAGTGTAAATAATAAATAAAATATTTTTTTGGATTTTGTATGATTTATGAAAATAATAATAATAATAATAATAATAATAATATATGTAATAATAATAATAATGAAAAAGTAAATAAAATAAAAAATAAAATAAAAAATAAAAAGGAAAGTCAGGGGGTTAGAAAATGAAACAGGGAGTAAACTAAGCAAAAAAGGTCAGGCCCAACAAAGGGGAGCTTAACGCTGCAAAAATCCAAAAAAACTGTAAAATGTGAAAAGAAAAAGCAAAAGGCAGCGCTGAGTCTTGAACCCGTGACCTTGAGGTTACCATCGCGCTGCCTTACCACTAGGGTGGTTGTACATTCGTTAATATAACTGAAACGATAAATATATAATACAAAATGCACCCTGAGTACACTTCATCTTCAACCTCTAGCCAAAGGACTTGTATCTTCTTCATCTCTCAACAAAAATGAAAAGTTCAACCATGAATGTTGTGGCATTTCTTCCCATGAATATAAATATGTAAATAACTTAAGCTAACAGTCAAAGATGAATGAGAATTTTTCTGGCCCTAATTCAAAACCTAAAAATTTCAGAAAACTTCAACTCTAAAATTCTCTAAGCTCAAGCCATATAAATGCAAACTATGGATATGTAAAGCTTCGTGGCAATGGTATCTACATGTTATCTTCACAAATGCAAGCCTAACAATGCCTAAATATGAAGATAGAAGTTCAAGAAAAATACCTCAAAACTGGAAATCGTGAAATGGATTTGAGCTTGTTTCAGGCAGCAGTGATGATCAGGTCAGCTTCCTTGGACCTCTAGGAAGCTAATGAAATGGTTGGCTTGATTTGAGAGTGGCTAGAATGATCTAGAGAAGTCCATCTTTGATGCACTGTTTTGAACTTGGAAATGGATGAAGATGGTGTTACAGTCGTGTAATAGGGATTAGGATAACTTATGTATGATGTTTGGAAGCTTTTGGAAGCAAAAGGCCAAGAAACACAGGAGTAAAATGGAAGTTTGAAGTTCTTGGTCAGAATATGCAACAATTGTGGTTTGTGATGCAATCCTGGGTTTTAGCTAGTTTTGGAGCTTGTATATTCGTGTGTTCTCTTGCAAATAGTATCTCTATTTATAGAGGAAAGGTTTTGAGGTTTGAAATGGTCAAAAACAAAGAATCACATGTTATGAGTTTTTGACTTGTTTTTGAAGTTATCTTGACAAACATGGTTTCAATGCAAGGTACATGTCTTGTAGGGTGGCTAGAAACTTTAAACATGTTTGTTCTGAGTTTATAGAGCATTCTTGTCCAGAAAGAACAAGTGCAAAGCTCCATACAAGTTGACTTTGTGATTAAAGCCTCTTTACAAGAATGGAATGGTTACTTTCTTCCAAAAATTGAAATGCAACTTGGATAATGATTCAAATGCTTGAACAATGGCTCCATATGTTGTGTAAACATTTAATTATGGAGTGACAAACAAGTGTGAGGCCTGCAAAGTGAAGATTATGCAGCATAAGTGTTGTACCCCAATTTTTTCCCCTAAGATCCCTTCATCATACCATGTTGATTCACTCACAACCAGATCAGACTAGGATTCTTGGTTCCCCTCCCTACATTTAGTTTTGCCCTTTTTGAGGGATTACCAAGAACCTTGACTTATGTTCCTTTTGTGATCATGAATATTGTTTTGTTTTATTCATTTAACTGATAAAATGCAATGTTGGTTTGTCTTACTTGTTATCCATGTAGGTGAAGGCAATGAGATTTAACAAGCTACCCCATGGGTTCATGAGTTTATTTCCATGCCCTAGTCAATATAGCTTGAGAATTTCAAACCTCATTGTGATACGGTGGGAGAACTGACTTGATTGTTTTGCATTTTATCGCAAATGTTGCGGTTAGCAAGAGTCACCACCGACTTTTCTTTTATCCAAAAGGAAAGGTGAAAAAGCATAGGAAAGACCTTTGAGATTATTTCTTGAGTTCAGGGGGTAGATTATGAAAAGGGAAGGTATTATCACCCTTTTCATCCATGGTTTTCCATGGGCTCTTAGTTACTTGCTATATCACTTGCTTTTTTGTTTGGAATTGTGCTTTGTGTGGTTTTGAAAGTATTTTGTAAAAGAGGCCTTTGTTTAGGCAATCTTTGTATTGATTCTCGTTCGTAAGAATGTATACAAAGATGTTTGTCTTTTTGAAAAATGTTTTCAATGTTTGCAAGATGTTTGGAAATGTGTGTGTTTGTTTTTAAAATAGCAAGGATATTTGTTTGAAATGGAGCAAGTAACTAAAAGCAATCTACATACTCAAATGTCTTTCTTGTTTATTTTATTTTCCTTTGATATTGTTGTCTTACCATTGATTTGGTAAGCAACCCTATCTTTGGATGTAAACGGGACGGGAGTAGGTCATCATATAGCCATGATTAGCAATGTTGCAAAGTATCTTAGCATTTTTTGAGGGACTAAGATCATTTTTGTAAGGCAACTTTGAATAGCCTTATCGAGGGACTATGATCTTGTTTTTGTTTGTTTTGCTAAGATACCTTACATGCGTAATAAGGCCATTTTTGTATAAGGAAACCAAGTGGAGTAACCCTAGGGGTGCTTGTGTGCAAGTGTGTCATTTCATGTTTGTTTTTGTCTTGAATTAGGTTTTTCTATTTAATTGGTTTTATCTTGCCATACGAGCTCTAATTACTGGCATGTTTTATAAAAGCGATAAATTGCGAAATTTCAAGATTACTACGCTATTACAACATTTATGGGAGGGGGTATACAATTTATGAATGGGGATTGCAATAATATAAACCTAATTAAGCTATTACAACCAAATTGAATATGTACAAATATTGGAATAAATAATATACAAGATAAATTAAATATGCAAAGATGTGTGAATGAAAAGAAGATTTTGTTTGGTTTTTTCATGTGGAAAAGTTTTAACCTAAACCTAATAATTAAATCAAGATTAAACTCAAATTAATTAGGAAATGAAATTATTTTTAGAAAGGATTTTGATTAAGCCCTAATTCTATTTCATTAAAAGAAAATAAATTTCTTTAAGAAAAAGTAAGTATTTTTGCATTTTTTTGTCTTGAAAAATAATATATGGTATTTATGAGGTATTTTAGTCTTTTTTACACTAAAATAATATATTTAATAGGTGTGAAGAAAAATAAATATTAAAACTAGTTCTAAATTAATTTTACAAGTTTATTATAAAAAAAATATAACATGTAACTAAAGAAAATATTTTTTATTGAGAAAAATGAAATAAACTAAGTCAAAATAAAATCTATCATTTTTTGTACATTTTGTGATTTTTAATATTAAGAAAATATTATTAAGAAAATAAAATGAAAATAAAAATAAATATATAAATGATATGAGCCAGGGGGTGCTGCAAGCAAATAGGAGGCAGAAGGTTAGCAAAAAAACACAAGGTCCAAAGTCTGAAGCCCACGCTGCAAAAACAATAAAAAAGGTGGAAAAAACATGGAAAATTGCAAAAGGCAGCGTGCTGAGGCTCGAACCCATGACCTCTGGCCTTTTTGTGCGCTGCCTTACAACTGGGGTGGCTGTACACCCGTTAATATAAACAAAAGCACAAATATATATTATAAAACGCCTCCTGAAGGAAACTTCATCTTCAACCTTGAGCCATGGCCGGACCACCTGTATCTCTCTCATTTCTCCATGAAAATGGAAAATCCAAATATGAAAGTGATAGTGTTTCTTCCCACGATTTCAACCATATAATTCATGTAAACTAAAAGTCAAAGATCAAAGCTGATTTTACTGACCCTAATTTGAAACCTAATTTTTACAGAAATTTCAAATCCAAAATTCTCTATACACAATGAATACAAATGAAATCTATGAACATGGTTGGCTTTAGTGCAAGGATATCTATATTTTGTTTTCACAAATCAAGACCAAAGGATGCTTGTATGAAGAGATAGAAGTTTGAGTTTTTACCTCTTTCAGTTGAGATCGTGAATGAAGTTTGAGCTCGTTTTGAGAAGGCCTGGGGATCTGTTTAGCTTGCTTGGACCTCCCTGAGTGTGTTCCAATCCTTACTTTTCCTTGAAAGTTCCTGAATCTCCCTACTCAAGTCAACCTGCAAGCTTGAAATGTAAAAATGGCAGATGGAGAAGGATGAGTTATAGTGAGGGAACAGGGATCTGGAACACTTATATATGATGTATATTAAGTGTTTAGGTGGTTAAAACTTAAAACGCACGAGTGGTTTTTGAGATTGCTATGTAAGGTGCAAAATTGCAAGTTATGGCAGATTTTTAGTAATAGAGTGTTTGGGAGAGTTTATGAGCTTTAGAATTCATGTTCTAGGTTGTAATACACTTGCGTATATGTATGGAAAGGATTAGGGATCAACCTTTCTCAAGATTTATGAGTTATAGCCTTTTGGCTCTATTTCTTGCTTTTGAAGAAAAGTGAGAAGACAAGTCTCTATGTGCTTGTACAAGCCTGGTCTGAGTTGGTAGAGGTTCTAGACACATTTATTTTGGTTTATAGGGTTTGTGTGTGCAGAAAGAACAAGTGCAAAGCTCAAGGAGTTGACAATTGCAAAAGTTGTGCTTTATCAAAATGGAAATGGCAACTTTGTGCCATAAATGGAATTCTAGCTTGGACAAAGGCTCTAATGCTTGGATTAAAGCTCTATCAACTGTGTAAACATTTAATTATGGAGTGAGAAACAAGTTTGAGGCCTGCAAAGCAAAGATTATGCAGCCTAGGCTTGAATTTGAATTTTGGTTCATCACGAAATGGCTTGAAATCAAAGTGAGAAATTGCCAACTTCATCTCTTCGATTCTCCCTACTCAAGAATGACCTCAAGGAGTTCTTGGAAATTTTGGAAAGCTTGCAATGTGCTCTATAACTCATCTTTGAATTTCTTTCAAATATTCCCCATGGAACTATGTGAAAAATTTGCATGAAGTTAGGTTAAAAACGTGCCTAACTAGGGCAAAATTTAACTAAGTTATTTTAGTTCATGAGCATGTATTCACAAAATTATATCTTGAGATCCAAGCATCTTTAGGAGAAATTGTGTGAAGCAAAGTTGTAGATTTCATGGAGATCTACAACTTTCATGTTGGGAACTTCCTTTGAATCATCTTGTATCATGGTGAAAATTTGGCTCAAAGTTGAGAAAAAATAAGAAATTTTCTATACTTAGAAAAATTTCTAAGAAATTTAAACTTTTCAAAAAAAAAATCTTGAATTCTTGATTCCTTGATAAATAGGTCTAATATTTTGACATGTTTTGATGAATTATGATCCTTGGAACTTGATTTTGACCAGAAAGTCAAAGTTTGACTTTTCAATATACAGTTGACTTTTGATCAGTTAACTGAAAAATTCATCTGTCAATCCAATGAATTTGTAATGTTCTGAACCATGTAATTAGGTCAATATGATTCCATTGAACTCTTGAAATCATGCTTCAAACCAATTGATCATTTGCTAGGTCAAAAATCAGAAATTGCCCCTTCTCAGTCAAAACCCTAATTTTTACCATTTTGCCCTTTTGATGATTTGATCAAATTCCTTGAGGAATGGTGGTCCAAACTTGATCAAATGATACATATGAGTTTAAAATGTTGATGTGGATAAAAAATTATGAATGTTGACTGTAAATTGGCCGTGGTTGACTTTTTCCCCAATACAGCTGATTTTTAGGTCAACTATCAAATTGACAAATCAAAAATGTGATTCAAGACTTGAAACTTGACATGAGTAATCTTGGGGGTCCGTAATGATCCTTGAAAGCCAAATGAAGCATTGATAGTCAAAAATCCTTGTGCAAACTCAAACCCTAAGTTTGGTCATCAGTGCATGATGAGATGTCTTGAGTTGGTCAAACCCTAATCCAGTCTTGAATCAAAGAGATCTTGTGAGAAAAATATTGATAAATGAGATGGAAAATTTTGGGGTACAACAGCTGCCCCTGTTCAATCTTCTTAAACCTGAAGAGTTAGATTGGCGAGTTTTGTCATTCGTGACTCGGAAGTGGAAGATGATTGGACACTAGAGTGCCCAGAAGTTTGCACTCGATGATGCGAGGTTGAGAGAATGGGCTTAAAGATGCCATTTGGAGAGGTGATAGAATCTAGTTGGAGATGGGCTTTTAAATGCCATTCAAGAATGCTAGTTGATTTGTAATTTGTAAGCTGAAAGAATGAGTATCAGAATGGCGTCCGTGCCTAGAGCGTATCTGAACTGTATCTGAAAGTTACATCTGAATGAGTATCAGAATGGCATCTGTGTTTGGAGCGTATCTGAACTGTATATGAAAGTTAAATCTAAATGAGTATCAGAATGGCGTCCGTGTCTAGAGCGTATCTGAACTGTATCTGAAAGTTACATCTGAATAAGTATCAAAATGGCATCTGTGTCTGGAGCGTATCTGAACTGTATATGAAAGTTACATCTGAATGAGTATCAGAATGGAATCCGTGTCTAGAGCATATCTGAACTGTATCTGAAAGTTACATCTGAATGAGTATCAGAATGGCGTCCGTGTCTGGATCATATCTGAATTGTATCTGAAAGTTACATCTGAATGAGTATCAGAATGGCATCCGTGTATGAAGTGTATCTTAATTGCATCTGGGAGCTGATTTTGACTGAGTGTCAGAATGGCATCCGCGTCTGGAGCGTATCTGAATTGTATCTGGAAGTTGTATCTGAATGAGTATCAGAATGGCATCTGTGTCTGGAGCGTATCTGAACTGTATCTAAAAGTTATATCTGAATGAGTATCAGAATGGCATCCGTGTCTGGAGCGTATATGAACTGTATCTCTAGATTGACCATTGTTAATGTTAGTTGTTAATCTCATCCTGAAAAGGGTAAAATGTTATCTAAAATGCAAAGTCATGTTGCATGAAATGTATGATGTAATGTATTTGCTTTATCAATGTTTATGATATATGGATGCAATGTATACGTATGTGAGCTAATTTGTTGCATTGTTGTTGGATTGAGGAAAATAAATCCCTGAATGTTGCTGAGGATATGTGAGTCTTCAAGTATTGAAGTCGAAGTATTAATGGATTTCTTCCAAGAGAAATAAATTATGTTGTAAGGGCAATGCCATGTATTGCTTGTAAAATCTGTTGGGGAGTCCCTAGAAATTTGACAACTTCTACTGGGGATCAACAATTTGAAATTGTGTTCCGCTGGGGATTTAAATGACGTACTGCAGGGGATTACTTATGGAATAGCCTAGAGATACTTTCCTATCTTTTCAACCTATCAGTAATTGTCTTTCTCATTTTTTTTTATTTATAAACAATTATTATGTTCAAATGCATATGTTCAACAATGAATCATTGGACATTTTTGTAAACAAAACACAAGCATAAAGACAAATAGTTTTTTGCACTTTCAAAGGGATATCTTTGTATTGACTTTGAGTAAATATTTTTGTACAAAGGGGACAAACATTCTAGTAAGAGAATGTTTTCGTAAAACAAGAAAAATTTGATACAAAGAAAGATAACTATGTGTAATAATCCCATGGGGTTCCCATTCTGTTATAACCTTCGTATCTCTGAGCACCTTGTCTATCTGTTGCCTTATCCGAAGATGACTGAATTGATCAGAACCTCTGCGTTTATTAATGGAAGTTAAAGGTTGTTTGTAAAGTGATCTGACGGGACATAGTCGTACGCTTTAATTCCCAAACTTTTGCCTGGACCTCCCTTTCGGGTTTTCAGTCCACCGGGAAACCCTTTTTTTGCCCAAGTCTCCCTTTCGGGTTTTTGACTTGCCGGGTGTACAGATTTTTTTTTTTTGGTTTTATCCCTAACTTTTTCCCGAACCTTTTGAAGGGGTGAAAAACACAAGAAGGGGGGGTTGAATTGTAAAACTGAAATCTTAAAGCAATTGACAAGATATTTTTATCCTGGTTCGTTTGATCTCAAACTACTCCAGTCCACCCGTCAAGGTGATTTCGCCTCTCTCCAAAGAGGTCTTAATTCACTATATTCAACTGAATATTACAGACTGCTTTAACAACTGCTAAAGCCTTCTTGATTCAAACCACAATCCGGTTTGTCAAGGCAACACTTTCTTACAAAGGTATAAAACAAATGTGTGAATGTTTTCTACAAAACTTTATCACAACTGTGATGTATACACAAATTAAGCTTAGAATACTAGGTTTCTAAACACTAATGGAGTATCAGAGTTTGTGGTTTAGCAAAACTGGTAGATGAAGATTATTGTTCAGCTTTGTGCGTGTAAAGAATTGGAGAGCATTAGCCATTATAATCTTCGAAGCCTTGTTTATATAGCACTTGAGAAGATGAACGTTGAATGCAATATTCTTGATTCAATGCTAATAACAAGCTTTCCTTTTTGAGCAGATCTTGTCTAGAATGATGCCGTTGGAATTAATTAGCGTTCAATGCACAGTACCGTTGCTTCTTCAATGCACGTTCTGGCTTGGCTCATTCTGATTCTGCTTCGCTGCTGATGAACTAATGTGTTTTTGTATCAGAGTGTTTACGCGCAGTTCTGTTCATCAAGCTTCAGCATGTACAAGAGTTGATCATCTGATCTTCACGTTCTGATTCAGCAACTTCTGATGCTGGTGTATCAAATTCTGATGCTGAATAATTGATCTTGCTTATTTTAATCAGCGTATCTGCAAGTCAGAGCATAGTAATTTTAGGCAGCATATAGTTCAAACATGAAACATATAAATAATATATCTTTTCACTTTGTTATCATCAAAACTCAAATATAGGGTAGTAGATTCAAACATTGTTCTAACAATCTCCCCCTTTTTGATGATGACAAAAACTAGATATTTTAAATGAAAAAATAACGTGAAAAGGTGTCTGGGAAATGTTTCAGAGTTAAGAAGTAAGGAGAAATAAGAGTTAAGAGATACTCCCCCTGAGTTTGTTACTTCCCTTTGATATATGTGTTCTTCAGGATCAGATCTTTTTCTTTCTCTGAACATCAGATTATCAGAGTCTTTGACTTATCAGAGAGCAGAGCTTCAGAGCTTTTCCTGTCAGAGCTTTGCTTCGGATCAGAGTGTTAGGTCGATCAGAACTTCATATTTGATCAGAGCAACATGAGCTTCTACATTTTGATCAGAGCTTCTAGCTTCTAGTCTTCATAGTGTTCAGGAGCTTCCTTGTGCCTGTAGACTTTTAAACAAAACAGAAAAACATTTCAAGTAATAGAGTTAGAATGTTTGAGAATTTCTGTCTAGTAAGCCGTTATTGATTTTAAATATCATTCTTGTTCTCCCCCTTTTTTGTCAGCAATCAAAAAGTGTTGGTGATGTGCTAAAACAATTTAGATCAGAAAAACAAATTATATTAAAATAGTTCATAATCAGAGCAAAAGAACATTACAAAACATAGTCAAAACAGTACATCAGGAAATGAAGAAAACATAGAGAATGATTTGAGAGAAAAGGTTTGTAGGAGATAAACTCAGAAATATGCAGAAAATACTTGAATGATTATGAGAAAGCGTAAAGAATAAGAATGAAGAATAATGTGCTTAAATAAAGTTTTCAAAAATTATTTTGAAAAATTAAACGTTTTTAAGAGAGAGAAAAAAAATAATGATTGCCATTAACAAGTGTGATTACTTTGCATTAAATGCTTGCTGATTTTGGGGGATTTGAGAAAGATACCTAAAAACGGTTACCAGACATGTGTCTCAATGCACCCAATCAGCGCTTTGCCTTCTCAGAAGCGTGCACGCGTTCTGCTTCAGAGATTTGCTGATGATTGGATGACACTTGTTTGATGTAGTGATCAGCACGTCTGTCTTTGAGATTAGACTCTCAGATCTTTAGACTTGCATCTGATACAATCTGCATGTTCTATCTTTCTGAAAGAAGATTGATCAGAGGTTCACAGTAATATGATTACATTCTGAAGATAAATATATGGAATTAAAACATTTTCATTCTGGGCATACTTTCATGCTGAGATGTTTCAGAATGAAATTAAACCTATCTTCTGAAAGGGGTTTAGTAAAGATATCAGCCCATTGATGGTCTGTATCTATAAATTTCAAGTTTAAAATACCTTTCTGAATATAGTCCCTAATGAAATGATGTTTTATTTCTATATGCTTAGCTCTAGAATGTAAAATAGGATTCTTACTTAAGCAAATAGCAGAAGTATTATCACAAAGAATAGGAATGTTACTCTCAAAAATCTGGAAGTCTTCAAGCTGACTTTTCATCCAGAGCATTTGTGTGCTACATCCTGCTGCTGCTATGTACTCAGCTTCTGCTGTTGACAGAGCAATTGTTGATTGCCTTTTGCTGGACCACGAGATCAGATTTTCTCCCAGAAACTGGCAGCTTCCAGAAGTACTTTTACGTTCCACTCTGTCTCCAGCAAAATCAGCATCACAGTAGCCTACTAAGCTGTAATCACTAGATTTTCTATAAAACAAACCCAGATTAGTAGTACCTTTCAGATACTTGAAAATTCGCTTAACAGCTGTTAAGTGAGATTCTCTAGGATCTGATTGGAATCTAGCACAAATACATACGCTGAATAAGATATCAGGTCTTGAAGCTGTCAGATAAAGGAGAGAACCAATCATACCTCTGTAGACTTTCTGTTCTACACTTTTGCTTACCTCTTCTCTTTCCAGAATGCACGTGGGATGCATTGGAACTTTTGATGGCTTACATTCTGAGAGGTCAAATTTCTTCAGAAGATCTCTGATGTATTTGCTCTGATGAATGTAAGTTCCCTCTGGAGTTTGATTGATCTGAATTCATAGAAAGAATTTCAGTTCCCCCATGAGGCTCATCTCAAATTCTGCCTGCATACACTTAGCAAATTTTCTTCCAAGAGAAGGATTAGTAGAACCAAAAATAATATCATCAACATAAATTTGACAGACTAAAATGTCACTCTTAACTGTTTTACAGAATAGAGTAGTGTCCACTTTCCCTCTGGTGAATTCATTTTCAAGCAGAAAGTTACTTAGCCTTTCATACCAAGCTCTGGGAGCTTGTTTCAGACCATACAGTGACTTTTTCAGTTTGAAAACATGTTCTGGATGTTTTGTATTTTCAAAACCTGGGGGTTGGTGAACATAAACTTCTTCTTCTATATAACCATTTAAGAATGCACTTTTGACATCCATCTGATACAGAGTGATGCCTCTATTAACAGCAAATGAAATTAAAAGTCTGATAGATTCTAACCTGGCGACCGGGGCAAAGGTTTCTGTATAGTCTATCCCCTCTTGCTGACTATAACCTTGTGCAACCAGTCGTGCCTTGTTTCTGATGACTTCACCTTGTTCATTTAGCTTGTTTCTGAACACCCATCTTGTTCCAATGACGTTGAATCCTTTTGGTCTTGGAACGAGATCCCATACGTCGTTTCTGGTGAATTGATTCAGCTCTTCTTGCATTGCCAGAATCCAGTCATTATCCAGAAGTGCTTCATCAATAGAAGAAGGTTCAATCAGAGACACAAGTCCCATAAGAGTTTCTTCAGAGTTTCTGAAGCTTGCTCTTGTTCTGATTGGATCTTCCTTTCTTCCTAGGATAGTTTCTTCTGGGTGATCCAAACTGCTTCTGGGCAATCTCTTCTGAGGTTGATCAGCAGCAGTTGTGGGATTTCTAGCATTGCTCCTTTCAGACGTTGAAGGAATGTCTGTGTTGAGAGCTTCTGATGACTTGTCTTCAGAACCTGCAAATTCAATTTCTATACCTGCAAGATTTTCATTCTGCTTTTACTTTTCAGAGTCAAGCTTGTCATCAAAACGAACACTGATTGATTCTTCCACAATCTGTGTTTCTGTATTGTATACTCTGTACCCTCTTGAGCGTTCAGAGTATCCTAACATAATACACTTCCGTGCCTTAGAATCAAACTTGTTCAAATAATTCTTTGTATTTAATATATAGCAAGTACATCCAAATGGATGAAAATACGAAATGTTGGGCTTTCTGTTCTTCCACAATTCATATGGAGTCTTTTCCAGAATAGGTCTTATTGAGATTCTATTCTGAATGTAGCATGCTGTGTTTATTGCCTCTGCCCAGAAAGTCTTAGCAACGTTTGTCTCGTTGATCATGGTTCTGGCCATTTCTTGCAATGTTCTGTTCTTTCGTTCTACAACTCCATTTTGTTGGGGAGTTCTAGGACAAGAGAAATCATGCAGAATGCCTTTGTCATTAAAGAATGACTCAAAATCTTTATTTTCAAATTCTCCACCATGATCACTTCTGACTTTAACGATTCTAAGATCTTTTTCATTCTGAACTTGGTTATAGAAGGTAACAAACACAGAGTGTGACTCGTCCTTGTGTCTTAAGAACTTTACCCATGTCCATCTGCTATAGTCATCTACGATTACTAACCCATACTTCTTACCACTGACTGAAGCAGTTTTAACTGGTCCAAATAAGTCAATGTGCAGAAGTTCTAATGGCTTAGAGGTAGAAACAACATTTTTGGATTTAAAAGAAGGTTTTGCAAATTTGCCTTTCTGACATGCTTCACACAGAGCATCTGAATTGAACTTCAAATTAGGAAGTCCTCTGACCAGATTGAGTTTGTTAATCTGAGATATTCTTCTCATACTAACATGCCCCAATCTTCTGTGCCAGATCCACTGCTCGTTGTTAACAGACAGAAGACATTTTACGTTCTGACTCTTTAGTTCAGAAAGTTTGATTTTGTAAATGTTGTTTTTCCTCTTACCATTAAACAGGATAGTCCCATCTTTCTGACTAACAGCTTTACATGATTTTTGATTAAAGATTATATCATAACCGTTATCACTTAATTGACTTATGGATAACAGATTATGCATCAATCCATCTACTAGCAGAACATTATTAATAGAGGGAAGATTTCCATTACCTACAGTTCCAGAGCCAATTATCTTTCCCCTCTGATTGCCTCCAAAGCCAACGTGGCCTCCAGGCTTAAGTTCTAGGCTTTGGAACATATGCCTTCTTCCCGTCATGTGTCGTGAGCAGCCAGAGTCCAGGTACCATGACTGGTGTTTCTGACTTGCTGCTAAAGATATCTGCAACATGTATTATTTTATCCTTAGGTACCCAGATCTTCTTGGGTCCTGATTTGTTAGTTTTACCAAAACTCTGGTTGAATTTTGGTTTCACAGAGTGCTTACTGCTAGTGTATTTGATGTCGTGTGTGTGACCATACACAAAGTGTGAATTTAGAGGAGTGTGTTTAATGGTTAAATCCATGACATTCTTAGGTGTAGGAACCTTACCTTGGTTTCCTATTCCTTTCCTGCCGTTTCTGCTAACTCCATAGATCATTGAAGCCATTCTGCTTCTATCTATGCTTTTAGCAAGGAACTTCTGGAAACTGTGATCATACTCCTTGATGATCTCATCAGCGTTGCTGGGAGTTTCAGAAATTGGTTCCTTCTAAGAGTTTTGTAAAGAGTTTTCTAATTTTGAAATTTTATCTCTCAGCTCAGAGTTTTCCAATTTGAGACTCAGACTTATTAGAGTCAGATTCAAGATTCCTTTTCAGGTCTCTGAATTTAGCTCTAATCTGCTGATAACGTTCCAGAATTTCATTGAGGCTTTCAGCAAGTTCAGCCTTTGTAAAATTAACAGCGAAGTTAGGGAATACCTCTTCTGTGTCTGATTCTGAGTCTGATTCAGAAGCTTCACTATCATCTGGAATGTTAGCCATGAGCGCTATGTTTGCCCTTTCATCATCTGATTCTGAGTCAGCTTCAGACGAGTCAGAGTCATCCCATGTGGCCATGAGACTTTTCTTCTTCTCTCTTCCAAACTTCTTTTTGGGCTTTTCCCTCTGAAGCTTTGGGCAGTCACTCTTGTAGTGTCCTTGCTCATTGCACTCGTAGCAGATGATGTCTTTGGTGTTTGGCTTCTTGCTACTGGAGGAGCCTTCAGATCTTCTGTATCCAGAGGAAGAATCTGTCCTTCTGAATCTGGAAGAAGACTCGTTCTGATCAGATCTTCTGGGATTCCTGAACTTCCTTTGTCTTTGCTTCCACAGTTGATTTACTCTTCTGGAGAGAAGGGAAAGTTCGTCTTCTTCTGATGAGGATCCATCAGATGTTTCTTCAACTGCCTGCAAAACTTTAGATTCAGATTTTCTGTTAGATTTTAAAGCTAAAGGCTTACCTTGCTTCTGAGGCTCGTCAGCTTCTAGCTCTATCTCATGACTTCTGAGGGAGCTTATAAGTTCCTCCAGAGTGATTTTGTTGAGATCCTTTGCCAGCTTCAGAGCAGTAACCATAGGCCTCCACTGCTTGGGTAAACTTCTGATTATCTTCTTGACATGGTCAGCAGTAGAGTATCCTTTGTCCAGAACTTTGAGACCAGCTACCAGAATCTGGAATCTAGAGAACATAGTTTCAATGGATTCAGATTCTTCCATTTTGAACGCCTCATACTTCTGAATGAGCGCCAGAGCTTTTGTTTCTTTGACTTGAACGTTGCCCTCATGCGTCATTCTGAGAGAATCAAAGATGTTCTTAGCTGTGTCTCTGTTGGAGATCTTTTCATACTCAGTATAAGAGATGGCACTGAGGAGGATGGTTCTGGCCTTATGGTGATTCTTGAAGTCACGCTTTTGTTGATCAGTCATTGATTTTCTTTCAATCTTCTGACCAGTTGCATTCACAGGGTGCGTGTATCCATCTGTCACCATATCCCACAGATCAGCATCATGTGCTAGAAAGAAGCTTTCAATTCTGTCTTTCCAGTAATCAAAGTTTTCTCCATCAAAAACTGGAGGTTTGCCGCTGAATCTGTCTCTATCCTCATTGTTGTCATTGCTGAAATGAGAGTTGTTTCCTGCCATTGTGTTTTTCTGACGCTGGATCTTGTACTGACACGGTTAAGTGTTTTAGCTCAGAACCAGGCGCTCTGATGCCAATTGAAGGGGTGAAAAACACAAGAAGGGGGGGTTGAATTGTAAAACTGAAATCTTAAAGCAATTGACAAGATATTTTTATCCTGGTTCGTTTGATCTCAAACTACTCCAGTCCACCCGTCAAGGTGATTTCGCCTCTCTCCAACGAGGTCTTAATTCACTATATTCAACTGAATATTACAGACTGCTTTAACAACTGCTAAAGCCTTCTTGATTCAAACCACAATCCGGTTTGTCAAGGCAACACTTTCTTACAAAGGTATAAAACAAATGTGTGAATGTTTTCTACAAAACTTTATCACAACTGTGATGTATACACAAATTAAGCTTAGAATACTAGGTTGCTAAACACTAATGGAGTATCAGAGTTTGTGGTTTAGCAAAACTGGTAGATGAAGATTATTGTTCAGCTTTGTGCGTGTAAAGAATTGGAGAGCATTAGCCATTATAATCTTCGAAGCCTTGTTTATATAGCACTTGAGAAGATGAACGTTGAATGCAATATTCTTGATTCAATGCTAATAACAAGCTTTCCTTTTTGAGCAGATCTTGTCTAGAATGATGCCGTTGGAATTAATTAGCGTTCAATGCACAGTACCGTTGCTTCTTCAATGCACGTTCTGGCTTGGCTCATTCTGATTCTGCTTCGCTGCTGATGAACTAATGTGTTTTTGTATCAGAGTGTTTACGCGCAGTTCTGTTCATCAAGCTTCAGCATGTACAAGAGTTGATCATCTGATCTTCACGTTCTGATTCAGCAACTTCTGATGCTGGTGTATCAAATTCTGATGCTGAATAATTGATCTTGCTTATTTTAATCAGCGTATCTGCAAGTCAGAGCATAGTAATTTTAGGCAGCATATAGTTCAAACATGAAACATATAAATACTATATCTTTTCACTTTGTTATCATCAAAACTCAAATATAGGGTAGTAGATTCAAACATTGTTCTAACACCTTTTGGTTCGTCGGGATGCCCTTTTTTTGCCTAGGTATGTCAACCTAGCGGGTTTATTATGCGTAGTATCTTTTGACTATGTCCGCGTTCGCAGGATGTGGCAGGTTGTCACCATCCATGGTGGTCAAGATCATTGCCCCACCAAAGGAAATGTTTTTGATTACAAACGGTCCTTCATAGGTAGGAGTCCATTTGCCCCTGGGATCACTTTTTGGCAGGATGATGCGTTTGATCACTAGATCCCCCACATGATACACTTGGCATCTGACTTTCTTGTTGATAGCCTTGATCATCCGTTTTTGATACATTTGACCATGGAAAACAACAGCAAGTCTCTTCTCATCAATCAAGTTTAGTTGATCATGTCGAGTCTGGATCCAATCATCTTTGTTCAACCCTGCATCCTTCATAATCCTCAGAGAGGGGATATGAACCTTGATAGGCAAGAAAACTTCCATGACGTATACCAAAGAATAGGGTGTTGCCCAAGTTGATGTGCGATCCGTGGTATGATACCCGTGGAGAGTGAATGGTAGCATCTCATGCCAAACTTTGTATGTGACTGTCATTTTCTGTATGATCTTTTTAATGTTTTTATTTGTAGTTGTTGCACCCTAAAATTTACCCTCTTGATTTTGGCTTATGTTTCATCATGAATATCATATTGCATTGCATTCATACACTGTGATGGGATCAAAAATACTTTTGTTATCAAGTCTTCCTCAAGCTTTGAAGGTTGATTGCATTGACAAGTTGCTCAAGATTGAACCTTATCATCTAAACCTCTGGATCTTTCAAGCTCAAAAGTTATTGCATATCTCAAGATGTTTTATCCATCTCTTTGGATCATCAGAGGATTGAAGTTTGTGTTTGATTATAAGAAGAACCACTCTTTTGATTCACCAGTCAAATTAGAGTTTTGTTTGAGCAAGGCTATTGATCAATGTACAAGTATTGATTTGGAAGCTACAACATCTCATTGGTATTTGAAAATTCTTTGTACAAGAAATTGGTCAAGATGCACAGAGGATTTGAAGTTTTGGAGAAGACTCATCAGTCTCCTTACGTATTAACCAAAACTAGGGTTTGGGATTTCATCAAGATTTCTTGAGAATTTTGAAGTGAAACTTTGTACATGGCCTCTATATGTTTGGAAGATCATAGGTTTGAAGTTTTGATCATCAATTTTGAAAGGAAGTGGATCAATTGATTCAAAGGGGAAAAATGGTCATTTTGGTCAAAATCAGTCAAAGTCAAGGTTGACCAAATGAATCTGTG
Source organism: Vicia faba (assembly GCA_948472305.1). Taxonomy (NCBI): domain Eukaryota; kingdom Viridiplantae; phylum Streptophyta; class Magnoliopsida; order Fabales; family Fabaceae; genus Vicia; species Vicia faba. The sequence goes on along the minus strand of OX451740.1, from coordinate 1,287,551,766 downwards.
GTCAACCATAAATTCAAGGGAGTACTTTTCATATTTCAAGTTCATTTTGATCATTGTATCAAAGATATTGAGGTTTGGGTTGAAACTTGTTCATGAAGAAAACCTAAAAGTTTCTAATTTTGGAAAATGAGGACTTAATTTCAAAAATCCATATTTTATTCACCTTTGATCAAAAAAATGCAAATGAAGTATGCTTGGAAAGATAAGAAGATGATCTTTCATCTCCTTTTGTTTTCATGTCTAAATTAGCAAAGAGTCAAGAGTTATCAAGCTTGGAAGTCACAAAATTATAGGTCATTTTCCAAAATTAGTGAATTTCATGTCAAATTTTGAGGACCTTAATGGATTCAATTGCAAAACCTCAAAACTAAGGGATTGTATATCTTTTCAATACCTTTCCAAATTGTACTCATTTGTGTCCAAATTAAAAAATATGAGCAAGTTATGGAATTTCGAATTTTTAGGCATTTTATTGAATTTTGGCAAATATGCAAAATGGCCATTTCTTGCAAACTCAAGTTTTAGCCATTCCCTTTGCTTCTAATCAAGCCCATGAGCAATTTGTGACATGCTGAGGCCCATCATACTCACCATTTCGTGCCTCATTTGGTTTTGCACTTGTTGGATTGAAAAAAATCACAAATTTGCCAAATTTGCAAAAACACTAACATGAGCTCATCATAAGGAATCAACGGCCAAGATTTGGTGGATCAAAATATGAGTAAGAAAGGCCTCAAAGGCAATTGAAATAAGGAAAAACGCACGAGGCATTGGCATGTTCTTGATTTTCACTTTTCAACATATCAAAATTTCCAATTGGGCAATGCACTCATTTTGAAGCCCATTTCTCTTGAAAATCCTACTCTACATGTCATATATAATGAGAGGCAAGTGCTGAAGGCGAGGGAGAAAGCTCATAACTTCCAAATTCCAGATCTAAATTCAGAATTTTCATAGCTGCATTATTTTCGAATCTCAAGTTTCAGTGGTGCATTTGGATTTTTTCTTCTTGCTTCTTCATCCTCAAGTGCTAAGGAAGCTAAAGCAAGCTTTGAATCGCATCTGGAGCAAGAGAATTGAGCTTTTAGATTTTGAATTGAGGTAGGATCATTCAACTTCGATTTTTGAAATGTAGCCGTTTATTGTTGAAATTAAGCATGAATATCTATTTGTGGATGTTATATGAATGATTCTGAAGCAATTTGAGGTTTCATTTGGTATATAATGCTTGTTTAAAATCTCTGCAACTCGGGATTTTCAGTGAGTTTTTGAAAATTTCATGCTGAGATTTCTTGATCCATGGCTGTCTATTTGATGCGATTTGAATTGTGTTTAATTCCTTGCCATGTTAACTTTAATTTGCACGTAATTTGATGAAAAATGGTTGAGAAACGAGTTTGTTTGGAAGGACTGAAGTTGGGGTGCAAGTTGATGGGCGCGCGTGTTTTCTGGTTTGGCTGGAGGTTAGGGATGATGAGGTGTCATCATCTTAGCGGTCCATTTGAATTTTTTGAATATTTAGTTTATATTTTGTTTTCAATTGATTTTCTGATTTTTGTTACTTGATCAAAACAATTTAAAAAATTCTAAAAGAAATTATCCCAAGTCCAAAATAATTTCTACTATCTTGTGTAATTTTATTGGAATTTTTTAAAAATGTTTTGATTGGTTTAAAAATTAATGAGTTTAATTAATTGTTTGTTTAAAGATTATTTTTATTTTAATAGTTTCTTTGATCAAAAAATCCCACAAAAAATATTTTGAACTTCTAAAATTATTTAGAATTTGATTCTGAAATTTGTTTAGCATTATTTCTATTTTTGATTAGGAATTTAATTTTAGAAGTTTATTTTGAATTTTTGCTTCATAATTTTTGTTTTAATACTTCCTTCAATTCAAAAATTCTCAAAAAAATCATATAAGCTTGTTTTTAATTATAGAGTCTGAATATATTTTTATTTTGAAATTCTTGTGAAATTTGGCTAGGGTTTTCATTTTTGCCTTTAAATAATAGTTTAATTGTTAATTGTTTGTTTTGATTTTTATTTTAATATTTCCTCTAAATCAAAAATTCCACAAAAAATCAGGGATGTGTGTTTTTAATTATAATATTTGAATATAATTTTGGTTGGGTATTTTTATGATTTTAGATTAGGATTTTATTTTGAGATGTGATTATTTGTTTAATTGATTAATTGTTTGAATTTGATTTTATTTTTGACCTTTTTTAATTAATTCAAAAAATGTGAAAAAATAGGTATTATGACATTTAGGGTTTCCTTGTGGTTTTCATGATCTTGGATTGAATTGTTTGAATTTTGATCTTGTGAAAAAATAGGTATTCTAAAATTAGGGTTTTGTTGCTTATTGTGCAAGTTTCATTTTCAAAATCATTATGCCCTGGATTTTCAATGGAACTTAGGTCTTGATTATAGTTCATGAATGTATTGTGGATCTGAAAACCATTTTTCTTGAATTATTTGACTTGGTTTGATATTTTTCCATGAATTATTTTCAAAACTTGTCTAGTTTTGATAGTTTGGCCAACTAGTTTTGAGCTTTGGGCCTCATTTGGTCCTCTACTCAATCATTCATGAACTTAAGACTTGCTTTCTGACTTCTGCACACTTCAAATATACTGAGAAATTTTTGGTTTGAATTATTCATATCTTTTTCTATTTTTGATATATTTTTGAAGTGAAGGTACCCAATTAATGTTGCATATCTTGTTGCAATTTGTTTGATGGCCAACGAACTTGAGTGAGGCCTATAATTGGGAACCTAATGATCATGTTGGATATGTTCATCCAAATAAACTCAAGTCATTTCACTAAATGCCCCATGTTTGAATGTTTGATCCTTTTTTATGCACTGTGTGGAATTCCTCTTCTATTATGCTTGTGAGCTGTGATGAATTAATTGAGTATGATTGAAATGTGTTTGCTACTGACCTTCATGGTTTTTGATTGTATTCTTCTCAAGCTCCCATGATCCTTGATTGATATTCAATTGTCAACTCAACATGGTGATAGAAAGGAGCAACATTCCTCTGATTCTTTTGACCAAATTGTGCATATGCCTGTTTCTTTCTGTCTATCATGACTAATGTTTGATAGTTGCTATCATGTTTTCTCATTTAATTAGGGTGTTATCATATATCCCTTATGTGAATCATTATTCTATTTATGGGAATACTAACTTGGTTGTTGAATGTGTGAGGTACTTTGAGAAAAATTTTCCAGTATTGACTTAAGGCTATTGTGTTTCACTTTATTTGTGGAACACAATTTATTATATTGGCACTGCTCTTATGATTGGCATATTTGATAGTCTATGCAGGATATATACATGTGATTGTGAATGCTATACATTGCCTATGGGATTTGTTCATATCTGATAATCTCATTACTTACATCTTGATGGCGTAATTTCTGACTTGATTTATCTGCTGATGCCAGCTTGCTTGAAGTTCTCTGGGTTTATTTTATTCTTGTTCAGTTGCTACGGATAGTTATCCGTTTGGTATTGCACTATTTCCTTTCTTCCATTTTCATTTTCATAAGTCATATGTTGCATGATGTGACCTCTGTTGCTGATATATGTCAGGAGGCCCTCTGTTTTTTTTGTCTGATACATGTGTTGTGTTTGTTTCTTTAACTTTTGATCGATGAGTCACTCAATTTAGAAATTGAGATCACGACTTCGCTCTCAGTAAATGTTCCCTATAGGATGTTTATTGTTTTTCTTCTTTAATTGTTGATCGATGAGTCACTCAATTTAGAAATTGAGATCACGACTTCGCTCTCAGTGCATGTTCCCTATAGGATGTTTATTGTTTTGTTCCTTTAATTATTGATCGATGAGTCACTCAATTTAGAAATTGAGATCACGACTTCGCTCTCATTGCATGTTCCCTATAGGATAGTTTTGTTAAGCTTCCTTTCACATGTTGATTAAGGTAGGAATCCATGTATGTTAATTAAGGTAGGGTTTTCCTTTATCCTCAACCTTAGAATCAAACATTGTATGATAACATTAGGGATAGTGCTAGGCTACTTTCCCTTAGTTGTTTTTTCCTTCCTTTGCATTTTGCATCTTAAAACAAAAATTGTTTTCTTGGCAAATCATAAAACACCTCTAATAAACTCAAACGCTTCTTCAAGGTAAAAGATACAAATCAATCTTATTTGTTTGTGCGCCTCTTGGCTTTGTTTTTAAATCTAGTTTAGTCGATGTTTCGCCATCGCACATTTGTTTGAAGCTGATGTTTCGCCATCGCACATTTGTTTGAAGCCGATGTTTCGCCATCGCACATGTTTGTTATCCTACTTTGATTCTCAATATCATTGTTAGGTGTGATATTTTGCTATCCGTTTCATTGATGTTTCGCCATCTTTACCATAATATCTTGTTATCTGTTATAGCCGATGTTTCACCATCGCACATTTGTTTGAAGTCGATGTTTCGCCATCGCACATGTTTGTTATCCTACTTTGATTATCAATATCATTATTAGGTGTGATGTTTTTTTCATCCGATTTATTAATGTTTCGCCATCTTTGCCATGATACCTTGTTATTTTATAGCCGATGTTTCACCATCGCACACTTGTTTGAAGTCGATGTTTCGCCATCACACATGTTTGTTATCCTACTTTGACTCAATGTCATTGTTAGGTGTGATGTTTCATTATTTGATGTTTCTCCATCTTTGACATGTTACTTTGTTATTATTTAGCCGATGTTTACCATCTCATTTGTTTGTTGTTTTATTTGATGTTTTGCCATCTTAACTGCTTTTGTTGTCTTAACTAAAAAACACAAACCAACCAAAATATTTAAGCCGAACTACGGCTGCTCTGATTCCTTAAAAGGGATACGTAGGCATTGGGGTAGGGCCCGATCGAGCACAACTTTAATTTTCCCTACATTGTTTTCTTTTTCTTTCGCATGCATTCCTTTTTTATCTTTAAGCCATACACATAGGATTTGACCACACCCATTAGATTAGACAACAAGAGTGGATACCGTAGAGTATTACGGGCGTGTGGGGTGCTAATACCTTCCCCTTGCGTAACACATTCCCTTACCCTATCGCTCGGTCGAAAGACCGTGATTTCTCCCTTTTCAGGTTTTCTCGATGTTTACCTTTCCCTTTTAGCAAGATAAAAGACGTTCAGTGGCGACTTCTTTGATGTTTCATTACATCCAGATGACTGGTTCCGGATGGGTGGTTTCAGCTGGCGACTTCACTAGGGACATATTGACCTCTTGCTGGTCCATCCTAGAATCGATCCTAGCTCTTGTTTGTTTTCTTTTTGGGTGTTTATTTTACCGCTTTGCATATTTATCTGTTTGCATTGCATCCTATGTGCGCTTTACTTTCTGCATACTAGATTTGGCTGGACTGTTTGGTTTCTGGATTTCTTGCTGGGTGGGTTGTTCCATGAGGTAAAAGGCCTCATACCCAGGCTATGAGTGAATTCCATAGGAACTAGAAATAGAGTGGCCATGGCAGCTATGAGGCGGATGCTTTGTAGACCTGACCATGAGACCCATGACTTCAGAGGTAGTTCAGATAGGTGTTATCGTATGATGATACCAACAGTCGAGCTCTTGTACTCTGATTTGGCTTTTAACCTTACCTTGACCTAGACTACACACGTGAGAGGGGCGGGAAAACTTTTCTTACAGGTACAGGTACTTTTGGTGACTTTGTGTTGTGAAGGTGACTCAGGTTCCCATGATAGTTTTGAAGCTTTGAGATTTTCTTTTGATCTTGAGTGGTGCTGTTCTGTAATGGTCCAGCCATTATCCAGTGTGAAACTTTAATCCTGTCATATTGCATCATAGCATATTTATTTCTAAAAAATTATGTATAAAAAAATTAACTAGCATGTGCATGTCATCTTCCAGGGACATTCAAGAGTCTTCTTTTCATCAGGAATGGCTGGCCTCCCGTCAATTCAGTTTGATTCAGTTTGAGTTAAAGAGCCCAACATGCATACATTCGCTTATCAGATTCCTACTATTGATGTGTCCGAATTGAAGAGGTTGAGTTCTTATCTGAAGAGTGATGTTCTGAATAATTTCAACAAAAATTATGGCAATTTGTTACTAATCCTTAACACTCTAGTTGACCCAATGGCTTTGATCACCCTCCTCCAGTTCTATGACAAGGAATTACGGTGCTTTACTTTTCAAGATTATCAACTGGTTCCCACACTAGAAGAGTACGCCTACCTGCTTAATATCAAGTTGTCCGATGAATTTCCTTTTGTCAAAGTGTCGGAGAAGCCGAAGTTCGAAGTTATTGATGAAATTCTTCATTTGAGTTGGAAAGAGGTGAAAAACAATTGGAAATCAAGTGAGGATACTACAAGGTTTTATTTGGATTTCTTAGTGAAGAAAGATAAAGACTGGGCAAAGAAAGGGAATTGGAGTGACTTCAGCTCTCTGTTTGCTCTCATGATATATGGGATCGTCCTCTTCCCTCGCAAGAGAAATATTGTGGATTTGACGGCTATTTGTGTTTTTAGAAATAAGAACCTAGTACCGACACTCTTAGAAGATACTCTTTACATCATTCATTTCAGCCATGGAAAAGGAGGTAATGTGAGTTTATATCATTCAATGTTGTATCAATGGTTTAAGTTGCACCTACCGGTAAGTGGCCCTTTCATGGATACCAGGCATTCTCTCTGATGGTCATCAAGACTTGTCAATCTTACTTCATTTGATATCTGGTGGAATTATTACATGGGGGAAGTACGAAGTATTATCACTAGCTCCGGAGATTTCCCTAATGTTCCCCTCATAGGAACTAAGGGGTGTATCAACTATAATCCTGTGCTTGCTTATCGTCAATTGGGATATGCAATGGATGGACCGCCAAAGGTTGAGGAGGTGTCTGAATCAGTGTATTTTGTTAGAGGAAGTGATCCTGTGATGTTGAAAAGAGTGACAAGTGCTTGGAAGGGAATTCACAAGAAGGATAGAACTACTTTGGGAAAGAAGGTTCCTATTGCTAGGGTTCCTTACTTGGATTGGATTAGAGCCAGGGTTAAGATTTTACGGTTACCATTTGCAAGGTCGACTCCTATATGTGAGCAGCCTCCTACTGTTCTGAGTAACACGGTGCCTACCGAAGTGTTCACCCAGGTTTATCTTGAGAACATTCAACTTCGTGCAAAAGACCGTGAGGCAGGGATGAAACTTTATTGGGTAGATCAAGAAAGGGCCGACTTAGCTCACAAACTCAAAGAAGCTCAAGGGGAAACTTCTTATGCAACCAGTCTTAGGAAGAGATCTCATGCTGAATTGGAAGAAGAATTGAGTAAGACTCAGCAAGAGTGCCAAAAGATTCAGGCATCTGAGAATAGCTACAGGAAGAAGATTCAAAACTTGGAGAAACAGCTCAAAGACAAAGATGCTCAGCTTAAGAAGGAAGTAGCCCAGAGGCGTGTCGCAGAAGATCGGTTTCAAGAAAGCAAAGTAGTCACATCACAACTTTTGAAAGAGAAAGCCAGGCTCGAAGAGTATTGTCAACACCTTGAAGCGTGTCTTGTTCCATAGATTTAGTTTTCGTTACTTACCTTTGGTGTATTTGGTCACCCCCAGGATTGTTAGAAGGGACCATTTGTTGGTTTTTATTATTCAGTTTTTTGTTAAGTTTACTTTGAAACACGTATTTTGTTGTTTATCGTTACACTCTTAAATGTCTGAAGTCACTCGAACATCGTTTCTTTTGTTGTAAATAATTGAAGTGTTTGTCTTATTGTCCTTTTCCCCCATGTATTGTATGTTTGACCTTTGGTGCACGCCGTGATTGATGAATAAAAGGACTCTTGAATACCGGGAAATGACAAACATATCATGCACATCATGCATTTCATAACATTACAGGTTATCTCAAGATGGTATCATTATCCTTCTGCTTTTCTTATTCAGAATTCAAGACGACTACTCATCGATATTCCACCAGAAATAATTTGCCAAGACAAATGGAACAAGTTCAAGCTGAACTCGCTGAAATGAGGGCCCAAATGGCTACTCAGATGACCCAGTTCATGGAGGTCATCACCAATGTGAATCACCGACAGGAGGAACTAGCTGCCATTATCAACAACCAGCGCCACTATCCAGGGGATGGTGGAAATAAAGGGATCTATCAAGACATTTATGTAGGATTGGGGGATGTGCAAGATCAGCTTGTTAGAAATTTTCACGGGATGCCCGGAAACCCTTTTGTGCGCAACGTAGGGTAGTTTCCCCCGTCTCCGGGACCTCGTATTATGGGGAACAGAAGAGATAATCAAGGCGGTGTAAGGAACTATCAGGAGCAGGATTATGACTTTGACCAGGATGAAGATCAGTTTTCTGTTTGGCGTTCAAAGCCGGAAGTTCAGGTTGAGGATAGAAAGTATCGGTTGTTGGAAGAACGTTTGAAGGATGTGGAAGGGCAAGGAGTCCTTGGTATGGATGCTAATGATCTCGGATTGGTTTCTGGGGTGAAAGTTCCTCTAAAGTTCAAGCCTCCTATTTTTGAAAAGTACAACGGAACGTCATGTCCTGTTACTCATGCAACTGCTTATTTCAGAAAGATGTCGGTGCATACTGAGGATCAAGGGCTTTTGATTCACTTTTTCCAAGATATCCTATCTGGGGCATCCCTGGAATGGTAAATGAAGTTGGAGAAAACCCATATTCGTTGCTGGAATGATCTTGCTCGGGCTTTTGTCAAACATTATCATTACAATATGGATATGGCGCCTAATCGCACTCAGTTAGAGAATTTGTCACAGGGACCAAGAGAATCTTTCAAGGAATACGCTCAGAAGTGGCATGAGTTGGCTTCGAGGGTTCAACCTCCACTCATGGATATATAACTCATTGATATGTTTATGAGTACCCTGCAAGGGCCGTTCTACGAGCACATGATAGGAAGTACTTCGGCAGGATTTGTAGACTTGGTTATGGCTGGTGAAAGAATTGAAGTAGGTTTGAAATTGGGAAAAATTCAGGTTGGAGGTTCTAGTGGCTCATCAGGAGGCAGTAAGAAACCATTCAACACTTACCCTAATAAAAGGGAAGGCGACGCAAGAGCGGTTTACTCTCATAGAGGAATAAGAGAGGATCGCCAGCACAAACAAATCAATGATGTTTCTATTCCTGTTAATGCTCCTCCGCAGCAGAGACCGAATACAGTGCCTCAACAACAAAGACAGCAGGATGCTCCCCGTTAGTATAATAATCAGCAGCAGAGACAACCCAGAATATTCGATCCCTTTCTGGTATCTCTTACTGAAGCACTCCACCATTTTCTTGATTTGAAGTTGATCGGTCTGAGAAATATGCCACCACCCCCCGCAAGACTTCCTCCTAACTATGATGCTAACGCAAGATGTGAATTTCATTCAGGCGAAGTTGGTCCTTCTACTGACAATTGTTTTGCGTTGAAGTGCAAGATACAAGACTTGTTGGATGCTAAGGCAATTGAGTTTACTCCAGTGACTGGTCCGAATGTTACACAGAACCCAATGACTAGGCATGGAGGAGGTGTTGTTAATATGATTGATGATAATGGTGAAGTGTTGAATTTAATCATGAATGTGGAACAAGTAACTACTCCGTTGTGGTATGTTAAGAGGTATTTTCTTGACAATTCTATTTTCCAGGGTTGTACTTCAGAGTGTGCCAAGTGTAAAGAGCAGCCGAAGGGCTGTGATGATTTGAAAGCCGGTATATAGTTGTTGATAAATGAGGGTTCCCTGCAGTTCGATAGACAACCGAGCTACCGTAAAGTTGCCGAATAAGATGTTGATGTGGTATCTATTCCTTACACCCTTGTGCGCATTTCTACCCCATCTAGGGCACCTCCTTTGATGATTATGGTACCTGGTCCCATGTCGTATACCAGCAAGAAGGCCATCCCATAGCATTACAATGCCGATGTTTATTACCATGGGGTGAAGCAGGAGGTAAGTACTCGTTCGTCTGAGGAAGAACGTGCTGAAGATAATGAAGAGGAAGTTCATAACTTTTCTGGGTCAAATGACTAGAAGCAGGAGAGTATTTGGTCCTTCCAATGTGCAAGATGCGGAAGATGCTTCTGCAAAAGAAAAAGGAAAACAACAAGCGATAATTGGTAATCAGAGGGTTACGCCAGCCAATGTGACTCAACCAAATCCAGTACCAGAATCTTCTTCAGTTCCCGATGAGGTTAAAGAGTTGATGCGAATTATCAGAAAGAGTGATTATAGAATAATTGATCATCTGAGCCATACTCCTTCTAAGATGTTTATCTTGTCTCTGTTGATTTATTCAGAACCTCACATAAATGCTTTGATGAAGTTGTTAAAGAATGCGTTCGTGTCACATGAGATAACAGTCAATCAGTTTGAGAATGTTTGTACCAACATATCTGCCGGGAATGGTCTAGGCTTCACAAATTTTGATCTTCCTCCGGAAGGGAGAGACCATAATAAAGCATTGCATATTTCAATGGAATGCAGGGGAACTACTTTATCCCGGGTTTTGGTGGACACATGGTCGTCTTTGAATGTATTACCCAAGTCAGCGTTGATGAAAATTGATTATTCTGGACTGGAGTTGCGCCCTAGTGATTTGATGGTGAAGGCATTTGATGGGTCTCGAAGGTCAGTGTTTGGGGAGGTGGAGTTACCAATCAAGGTTGGTCCTCGCACCTTCACGGCTACATTTTTTGTGATGGATATACAGCCAGCGTATTGTTGTTTGTTGGGGCGGCCATGGATTCATAGAACAGGGGAAGTCACTTCTACTCTTCATCAGAAACTCAAGTATCCTGCAGAGGGAAAGGTGATAACTGTGTGCGGCGAGGAAGATTACATTGTGAGTCATTTGACATCATTCCTCTATGTTGAAGTTGAAGGCGAGATACATGAGACTCCGTTTCAAGCGTTTGAGACAGCTCATGCTATCAATTTTCCTCCTCCAGAGTAGAAAAGGAAACATGAAATTGTTATGTCTTCTCTCAAGGATGCAAGAGCTGTGGTGGAAAATGGTAACCCTAAAGGTTGGGGTCAGGTGCTGGACGTTATCCCAAAATTTAATAAATTTGGTCTTGGTTTTAGCCCAGGTCAGTAGAGTTCAACTCCCAGGGCATCTAGTTTATCTACTCCTGTGAAGTTTTCCCATCCTTGTGCTGCTCAAGAAGGACACATCAATGCAGTTGGCGATGATAGGGTTGATGGCTATAATATCGAAGATTGGATTCAACCAAGTATTCCAGGCCAGACACTTAACAATTGGACTTCTGTGGATGTTATCCAAGTTTCAAGCGCTGAGGAGTAATTTTCTTGTTTTCTTTTATTATCACATCATAATTCCTACGCTCTGCCCAAGGCGTGGTTGATCATTTGTGTAGGGCCACCATGTTTATTTTCAAAAGTTTATCATGAAATAAAGGACGTTTTTGCATTCAAAATTTTGCTCCATTTCTTCTTTTATTTTTAGAATGGCAATGTTTCTCTTTTCACACACTGTCACTAATAAAATGCTAAAATGTCATTCATGCAGATGCACTTCCACCACCGATCACATTGATAACAACTCTGTTATGGCTCATTATGACTTTGATACTCCTATTTATTAAGCTGAAGAAAAAGCATATGAGGATTGTGATCTTCCTGAGGAATTAGCAAGATTGTTAAAACAAGATGAGAAGGTTATCCAGCTGAATCAGGATTCGATTGAGGTGGTGAATATTGGCACAGAAGAGGTAAGAAGAGAAGTCAAGATAGGGGCAGATCTCGAAGAAAGTGTAAAGGTCAGATTGATTGAGCTACTCCGTGAGTATTCTGATATCTTCACTTGGTCTTATGAGGATATGCCTGGGTTGGATATAGACATAGTGGTGCATCGATTACCGCTCAAAGAGGGTTGTTTCCCTGTCAAGCAAAAGCTCCGAAGAACTCATCCTGTGATGTGCAAGAAGATCAAAGAGGAGGTCCAGAAGCAGTTGGACGCGAATTTCTTAAAAGTCATCAATTATCCGCCATGGATTGCAAATATTGTGCATGTGCCCAAGAAGGATGGTAAGGTCAGGATGTGCGTGGATTATAGGGATTTGAACAGGGCCAGCCCTAAAGATGACTTCCCTCTTCCGCATATTGATGTGTTGGTGGATAATACTGCTCATTCCAAAGTGTTTTCGTTCATGGAAGGTTTTTCGGGTTACAATCAAATTAAGATGGCTCCGGAGGATATGGAGAAGACAACATTTATCACGCCTTGGGGAACTTTCTGTTATAAAGTGATACCGTTTGGTTTGAAAAATGTCGGGGCAACATATCAGCGCGCCACGATCACTCTCTTTCATGATTTGATTCACAAAGATATTGAGGTATATGTGGACGATATGATTGCTAAGTCTGATACAGAAGAGGAACATCTTGTTCATCTGGAAAAATTATTTGAGAGACTGAGGAAATTCTTGTTGAGGTTGAATCCGAATAAGTACACCTTCGGGGTGAGATCCGGAAAGCTATTGGGTTTTATTGTAAGTGAAAAAGGTATTGAGGTGTACCCGGCCAAGGTAAAAGCGATACAGGAAATGCCCGAACCAAGGACAGAGAAGGAAGTACATGGTTTCTTGGGAAGGTAAAACTATATTTCTAGATTTATTTCTCATCTCACAGCCACCTGTGAACCTTTGTTCAAGTTGTTGAAGAAAAGTCAGACAGTGAAATGGAATGAGGGTTGTCAGAAGGCCTTTGCCAAAATAAAGGAGTATTTGCAGGAACCTCGGATACTCATGCCGCCAGTGAAAGGAAGGCCACTAATCATGTATCTAACGGTGTTGGAGAGCTCAATGGGTTGTGTCCTTGGTCAGCACGACGAGACAGGGAAGAAAGAGCAGGTTATTTACTACTTGAGTAAGAAGTTTACGGAATGCGAGTCGAGGTACTCATTGCTGGAAAAGACTTTTTATGCGCTTGCCTGGGCCACCAAACGTTTGAGGAAGTACATGTTAACTCACGCCACCTACTTGATATCCAAAATGGATCCAATAAAGTATATTTTTGAGAAGCCAGCTCTTACAGGCAGGATAGCCTGTTGGCAGATGATACTCACTGAATATGATATCCAATACACTACTCAAAAATTAATTAAGGGTAGTGTACTGGCTCATCATCCCATGAACAATTATGAACCAATTAAGTTTGATTTTCCATATGAGGAAATTGTGTATATTCGGGATTGTAATATGCCAAACCCAGACGAGGGACCCGAGCCGGGATCACGTTGGACGCTTATTTTTGATGGTGCCTCCAATGCCATGGGCAACGTTGTCGGAGATATTATCACCTCCCCTGAGGGATACCACATTCCTTTCACGGCTCGTATTTGTTTCGATTGCACTAACAACATGGCCGAATATGAAGCTTGCATTTATGGCATTGAAGCGGCGATCGACCTGCGCATCAAATTTTTGAAAGTTTACAGGGATTCTAATCTTTTTATCAGCCAGATTAATGGAGATTGGGAGACTCGCCATCAGAACTTAATTCCCTATCGTGAGCATGTTATGAAGCTGATTCTGTACTTCGAAGAGATCACGTTTGAGCATATTCCCAGAGAAGAAAACAATCTAGCTGATGCACTGGAAACTTTGTCCTCTATGTTCAAGGTTAAGTGGGCTAATGAGGCACCTTCCATTACCATCAGAAGTTTGAGTGAGCCAGCTTTCTGTTTCGAGGCTAGTTTAGAATCAGATGGTAATCCTTGGTTTTATGATGTTAAACGGTATCTTGAGACACAAGAGTACCCTGAAGAAGCATCTGTCACAGATAAGAAGTTTTTGACAAGATTTTCAGCCAAGTTCTTTCTCAGTGGTGGTGTATTGTATAGAAGGCATCATGATAACTTACTACTCAGATGTGTTGACAAGAAAAAGGAAGCTAGAATCATTGAAGAGATACATGAAGGTGATTTTGGGACCCATTCCAACGGGCATACCATGGCTAAAAAGATTTTGCGAGCAGGTTATTATTGGTCCACCATGGAGACTGATTGTTACAATCATGCGCGGGTTTGCCACAAATGTCAAGTCTACGCTGATAAGGTGCATGTGCCGCCAGTACCTTTGAATGTCTTGACTTCCCCTTGGCTGTTTGCGATGTGGGGAAATGATATGATTGGAAAAATTGAACCAACTGCATCCAACGGGCACAGTTTCATTCTGGTTTCCATCAATTATTTTACAAAATGGGTCGAAGCTGCGTCTTACGCCAATGTCACCAAGCAGGTGGTAACTCGGTTCATTAAGCACAATATTATTTGTCGCTACGGAGTGCCTGAGAAGATAATTACCGATAATGGGTCTAATTTGAACAACAAGATGATGAAGGAGCTTTGTGAGTCCTTCAAAATCAAACATCATAACTCTTCCCCATACCGACCAAAGATGAACAGTGTTGTCGAAGCGGCCAATAAGAATATCAAGAAGATTGTGCAGAAGATGGTGGTAACCTATAAAGATTGGCATGAGATGCTGCCTTTCGCTTTGCATGGTTATCGCACCACTGTGCGTACTTCGACTGGGGAAACCCCATTTTCGTTGGTTTACGACATGGAAGCAGTATTGCCGGTAGAAGTCGAGATTCCTTCTCTTAGGATCATGAGGAATGTTGAGCTGGATGAAAGTGAATGGGTACATAATCGGCTGGATCAGTTGGAACTTATTGACGAGAAGAGGTTGACGGTTGTATGTCATGGTCAGGTATATCAGCAAAGGATAAGGAAAGCTTTTGATAAGAGGGCACGGCCTCAGTGCTACAAGCCAGGTGACCTTGTGCTAAAAAGGATAATTCTCCCCCAGGGAGATCCCAGGGGCAAGTGGCTTCCGACTTATGAAGGTCCTTTCGTGGTCAGAAAAGTTTTCTCTGGAGGAGAGATGATGCTCACGACTATGGATGGAGAGTACTTCCCTCTCCCTGTGAATGCTGATGTAGTTAAAAAATACTTTGCATAAAAAAATAAAAAAAAAACCCGCTAAACTGAAAACCCGAAAGGGAGGTTTAGGCAAAAAGAGGGTGTCCTGGTGAATCGAAAACCCGAAAGGGAGATTCAGGCAAAAGTTAGGGACTTAAAGCAAATGACTACGCTCAGTATGAGATTCTTTGTTTCTTTCATTCGTTCCATCACCTGCCATAAGCTAGAAGCTAATCCAAGAATGATCTGTCTGAAAGCAAGAAGATGAAAGCATGAGAGTCATAGCAGAGTCGGGACTCGATGGATATTCATATTCACATTGCCATTTATAAACACTTGTTTCCTTTGATTTTTTAATTACTGGCTTCCAAATGTAAATGCCTTTTTCACAGGCTGGTTTCTCAAAATCAATAGAATATCTTCTTCCAAGTATACATTTACGTTTCTTTCTCCTTTTTTTTTACTATTTTGTTAGCAAAAACGTCCAATATTTTTGATAATCATGTGCATATAAACTTCGTGGGCCTTACACGGAAATGGTAATCTAAGTCATGGTTAGTTGATAGCTTGAAATGCGGATAACAAACACAACTACTACTGTGCAAGGGGCATGTTTGGTTCTATGTTTGGTGAGATTCTCATTCACTTTACTGGCAGATGCCTTGCCATTTTGTTTCACCGCTCCGTGCTGTTGGTGAAGGTCATGGGTCAGGGTAATTTCAAGATTACGGCAGGTCGGCGGGATCGGCGAACCTAGTTGGAGACATTTTTCTTCCCTATAATGGCTTTTATTGCGTTTATTTACCGCACTTTCATGTGTTATCTTGATTGATTGTTTTAGCATTGTCTTCATATAGGATTTTGTTTATAGCCGAATGTCAGTCTTGATGCGTTGAATATTTTTTGCCTTAAAAAAAATTAAATTGTTTCATTTTACTTAATCCATCCAGTATCACTCTTTAATCATTTTTTTGGGCATTTTGATACCAATTGTGCCAATACTTTTGCTTAGCCAAGAGTTTGGAGGAAGGAGTTTAGCTAAAAACGATAACTGTAGTGGTATGCTTTTGAGTATAACCTCGTTGACGATGTACAAGCATTGTTTTAATCCCCAAACACCAGAGATATAAGGGAGTTTGACCCTCATTAACCCCTCTGAGCCTTCGAAGTAGGAGTTTCTTTTCTGCTAAAAAAACCTTGTTTTTTAAACCAGGGACAGGGTAAATGTTCAGTTAATTTGACCAAGCATTCAAATTTCAGAAGGAATGTCCCCTCTGAGGATCACCACATTTTATCTTTCGCATCATGAGATCGGGAAAAATGTCTAAACCACGATGTTCATTTCCTCACAAAATCCTGAGGTCGAGATCGAATCGATACAATAATGGCTATCCCTCGCCGACTAAGAAATGAGGCATTTGTTTTCTTCAAAAAAAAAGAAGCGAAAAAAAAAAAGTTCAAAGACCTAAAGTCACATTAACTTGTTCGAAGTGGAAATTATGAATAAGAAAAAAAAACAAAAAGCCCCGCTAAGTCGAAACTTGAAAACAAGTCGCTTAGGCAAAAGTTAGGGCATCCCGCTGGACTTCCAAAATTGAAATTCAAAATATTTTGTCCAGGCAAAAGTTAGGGAAAGGAGAGCCTAAAAGGCAAAAAAAAAAGGGGCCGAAAAAGATTATCCAATAAATTTTTCATCAAAGAAGAGGAAAAATAATATCAAAAACAAAAGCAGCGAAAGTTAAGTGACAATCATGTTGGAGAATTTGTCGTGATCACTCAACCATTATAAATCCTTTTGAAAGATAAATGCTCGTGATAATTCAACTAAACTTAGGACAGGAGAATATCACGAAGGGGGTGGGCACCAAATAACTTGAGCCTTGAAAAACTTTTTTCTAAAAAAAACCATCGAACCAGGCCACGTTACAACCTTTAAAAGTCCTAACTGAAACAAGGGTTTAACTCGAAAGCATACTACAACAGGATAACGTTTTCTAAACTCCCAAATATGTGTTGCATATCCATGTTGGTATCTTATCACCTGCATCTTGACTCGTTTTTTGAAAAAAGAGAGGAGGGGAAGAAAAGTTTTGAAATTTTTTGCACTCTAGCCAGTGATTCATTCACAATAGAGATGCAACACTTTGTTAAGATTTTCAACTTCAAGGCTTAAATAATCGTCGCATCAGGTCTGTCATTCCCAAAATAATCATCTTTCTGCATGCAAAACATTTGTTTGACATCAAAAAAACGACTTTGCACATTGAACACCTGTAAAGAGCTTGATGATCGTCAGGAAGGGAATATTTGGCTCTCTTCTAGATAGAGCCCATGTATGAATAGGACTTTACCTATCCCCAAGGAAGTTTCATTTCCGCAACGAAGTTTTGTTTCCTCAGAAATCTTCTTTTAAAGGCTTCGTTCTGAGACTTCAAGTTTGAATATGTCACATATCCGCAGTGGAGTTGTTTAAATGAGAACTCACTTTCTGAAGAAGTTTCAACTCTCTAACAGAATTGCCAACAAAGATCCCTCGCCATGACCTCTCATTTCCCAGCCGGTCTGCAGACTGGGGCGTCCTTATAATAAGATCTCTCCTTATCCCCAATAAAGTCGATACTGTGTAACTATCTGCATGATCCATCTGATGGTTGCATTCTAAAATCTCTCTCCACAAAAATCTTCAACAAAGTTATGTATCCCCGGTGAAGTCCCGTCTCCTGAGCAGAGCTTTGTTCCCCCAGCAAAGGTTTTCACCCCTCACGTCGGTTTTGTTGTTTTGGTGTCATCCTCAACGCGGACGCGCGCTGTCTTTTCTAGAGATTACAGTCTTTCCCTGATAATCTCCCTCAATGTCTAATCTTCAGATGGTGTCCCTCTCCACAAGCTAAAGTGTCGATCTGATCTTCTCTAGGAGTTTGCAGTTTATTTCTGCAGCTCCTCTCAATATTTGTGGCCCGTTTCTACTAGTTGCTCGGTGGTTATTTCCCGCGAAGCTTCATCTCTTCGAGGATTCCCTCTCTAGCGGTTCCCCGTATCTTCTCCTCTCCTTTGGATTTTGCAAGTCATGTCAGATGCTGACTCCTTGGTTTTTGGCTTCTCAATTGGTCATTCCCCAGTGAAACTTTTAAACATGCATCATTACATTGCATCTGCCAAAACGCGTAGCATTTCCATTATATGGAACATTGCGCTATATAAAAAAGAATTCAAACATGCATCGGAACATAAGCCATTATTGTTTCTGTTGTCCCCAGTGAATTTGCTAATACTTTGGATTAAATCCCCAGCAAGGTCTTCGCCCTCATTATCTCAGTTCCCCCATACCAATATCCTTTTTTATGTCAATCATTTGTTTGTTTGAGTGTCTACTCTTGACTATAGTTCAGTTTTTCCCTGGCGCGGTCTTCTCGGGTTTAGCCTTCACTATCCTCTCTGGTTCATTCCAATGTCTATTGATGCACCTTTCGAATACCAGTTTTGTCCTGATATTCGCTTTCAGCAGGTTTTTAGGTGTACGCCCTAATCTCCACGCTTTGGGTTGAGTTCAGAGTTTCGTCTCCTCACCTTGCGCATGAAATCCAGTGTCGTCCTGGTACTCATCTAGTTTAGTTTCGCCTAGCTAGTTATTGAGTCGAGTTTTCTCTCGTTTTTGCTTTCATACCTTGGACCCTTTGACGATGTTCTTTTACCGAGTGAAGTGTTCGTACTGCGTCCCTGGCTTGAAATCTGTCTCTTTTGTTCCTTGGATTCTTTTATCAGTTTTCATCACTGTTTGTCCTTGGATCTAAGACCAGCAGGTGCTCTAAGAAACAAGCGCTCTCATCACTCTCGCTTTGGGTCGAGTTTCGCCTCGTCGCTTGTGCATGAAATCCAGTTTCGTCCTGGTTCTCATCTAGTTTAGTTTCTCCTAACTAGTTATTGAGTCGAGTTTCATCTCGTTTTTGCTTTCATACTTTGGACCCTTTGACGGTGTTTGTTTACCGAGTGCAGTGTTCGTACTGCGTCCCTGGTTTGAGATCAGTCTCTTTTGTTTCTTGGATTCTACTATCAATTTTCACCATTGTATATCCATTGATTTAAGACCAGCAGGTGCTCTGAGAAACATGCACTCTCATCACTTTGCTATGGGTCGAGTTTCGCCTCGTTACCCGTGCGTGAAATTCAGTTTCCTCCTGGTACTCATCTGGTTTAGTTTCGTCAAACTAGTTTTTTTAGTCGAGTTTCGTCTCACTTTTGTTCCTCTCTTCTGGGATTGTTTCAATTCCTTCATACTGTCTATCTTAGTTGAGATTAGCAAGTGCTCCTAGAATCACGCACTCTAGCCACTTTTGCTTTGGGTCGAGCTCAGAGTTTCGTCTCCTCACCCGCATACGTTATCTTTTCCGGAGCTTAGTTTCGCCTATACTCTTTGATTTGAGTTTTGTCTCACCCTTTTTTTTGAAGCCCAGTTTTGCCTTGGCACATTTGTCCGAAAGTTTAGTTGCTTCTACTCTTCTTTGTTTTGTTCTTTTTCAACCTGCGTTACAATTTCATTCTGACACATGTCTTGCGGGTTTTCTGCTTCTTTTTTCTTTCTTCTTCAAGAGAGTAAATTTTCGGGTTCTTTTGTATTCAATCATCTTCAACTCTTAACGCTCGAGAGTTGTCACTTTTCTCACTTATCATGTTGAAGATATTTGAATAGGGTCAGCTGTTGCACCCAAAAATTTACCCTATTTATTTTGGCTTATGTTTCATCATGAATATCACATTTCATTGCATTCATACATTGTGATGGGATCAAAAACACTTTGGTTATCAAGTCTTCCTCAAGCTTTGAAGGTTGATTTCATTGACAAGTTGCTCAAGATTTAACCTTATCATCTAAACCTCTGGATCTTTCAAGCTCAAAAGTTATTGCATATCTCAAGATGTTTTATCCATCTCTTTGGATCATCATAGGATTGAAGTTTGTGTTTGATTATAAGAAGAACCACTCTTTTGATTCACCAGTCAAATTAGGGTTTTGTTTGAGCAAGACTATTGATCAATGTACAAGTCTTGATTTGGAAGCTACAACATCTCATTGGTATTTGAAAAGTCTTTGTACAATAAATTGGTCAAGATGCCCAGAGGATTTGAAGTTTTGGAGAAGATTCATCAGTCTCCTGAGGTATTAACCAAAACTAGGGTTTGGGATTTCATCAAGATTTCTTGAGAATTTTGAAGTGAAACTTTGTACATGGCCTCTATATGTTTGGAAGATCATATGTTTGAAGTTTTGATCATCAATTTTGAAAGGAAGTGGATCAATTGATTCAAAGGGGCAAAATGGTCATTTTGGTCAAAATCAGTCAAAGTCAAGGTTGACCAAATGAATTTGTGGTCAACCATCAATTCAAGGGTGTTCTTTTCATATTTCAAGTCCATTTTGATCATTGGATCAAAGAGATTGAGGTTTGGTTTGAAACTTGTTCATGAAGAAAACCTAAAAGTTTCTAATTTTTGAAAATGAGGACTTAATTTCAAAAATTCATATTTTATTCACCTTTGATCAAAAAAATGAAAATGAAGTATGCTTGGAAATATAAGAGGATGATATTTCACCTCCTTTTGGTTTTATGTCCAAATTAGCAAAGAGTCAAGAGTTATCAAGCTTGGAAATCACAAAATTGTAGGTCATTTTCCAAAATTAGTAAATTTCATGTCAAATTTTGAGGACCTTAATGGATTCAATTTCAAAAACTCAAAACTAAGGGATTGTAGATATTTTCAATACCTTTCCAAATTGTGCTCATTTGTGTCTAAATTCAAAAATATGAGCAAGTTATGGACTTTGGAATTTTGAGGCATTTTATTGAATTTTGACAAATATGCAAAATGGCCATTTCTTACAAACTCAAGTTTTAGCCATTCCCTTTGCTTCTAATCAAGTCCATGAGCAATATTTGACATGCTGAGCCCCATCACACTCACCATTTCGTGCCTCATTTGGTTTTGCACTTGTTGGATTGAAAAAAATCACAAATTTGCCAAATTTGCAAAAACACTAACATGAGCTCATCATAAGGAATCAAGGGCCAAGATTTGGTGGATCAAAATCTGAGTAAGAAAGGCCTCAAAGGCAATTGAAATAAGGAAAAACACACGAGGCATGGGCATGTTTTGAATTTCACTTTTCAACATAGAAAAATTTCCAATTGGGCAATGCACTCATTTTGAAGCCCATTTCTCTTGAAAAACCTACTCTACATGTCATATATAATGAGAGGCAAGCACTAAAGGCGAGGGAGAAAGCTCATAACTTCCAAATTCCAGATCTGAATTCAGAATTTCCATAGCTGCATTTTTTTCGAATCTCAAGTTTCAGTGGTGCATTTAGATTTTTTTGTTCTTGCTTCTTCATCCTCAAGTGCTAAGGAAGCTAAAGAAAGCTTTGAATCGCACCTGGAGCAAGAGAATTGAGATTTTAGATTTTGAATTGAGGTAGGATCATTCAACTTTGATTTTTGAAATGTAGCCGTTTATTGTTGAAATTAAGCATGAATATCTGTTTGTGGATGTTATATGAATGATTCTGAAGCAATTTGAGGTTTCATTTGGTATATAATGCTTGTTTAAAATCTCTGCAACTCTTGATTTTCAGTGAGTTTTTGACAATTTCATGCTGAGATTTCTAGATCCATGGCTGTCTATTTGATGCGATTTGAATTGTGTTTAATTCCTTGCCATGTTAACTTTAATTTGCACTTGATTTGATGAAAAATGGTTGAGAAACGAGTTTGTTTGGAAGGACTGAAGTTGGGGTGCAAGTTGATGGGCGCGCATGTTTTCTGGTTTGGCTGGAGGTTAGGGATGATGACGTGTCATCATCTGAGCAGTCCATTTGAATTTTTTGAATATTTAGTTTATATTTTGTTTCAAATTGATTTTCTGATTTTTGTTACTTAATCAAAACAATTTGAAAATTTTTAAAAAAAATTATCACAACTCCAAAATAATTTCTACTATCTTGTGTAATTTTATTGGTATTTTTTAAAAAAATTTTGATTGGTTTAAAAATTAATGAGTTTAATTAATTGTTTGTTTAAAGATTATTTTTATTTTAAAAGTTTCTTAGATCTAAAAATCCCACAAAAAATATTTTGAACTTCTAAAATTATTTAGAATTTGATTCTGAAATCTGTTTAGCATTTTTTCTATTTTTGATTAGGAATTTAATTTGAGAAGTTTATTTTGAATTTTTGCTTCATAATTTTTGTTTTAATACTTCCTTCAATTCAAAAATTCTCAAAAAAATTCTATAAGCTTGTTTTTAATCATAGAGTCTGAATATATTTTTATTTTGATATTATTGTGAATTTTGGCTATTTTTTATTTTTATTTTAATATTTCCTCTAAATAAAAAATTCCACAAAAAACAGGGATGTGTGTTTTTAATTCTAATATTTGAATATAATTTTGGTTATGTATTTTTCTGATTTTTTATTAGGATTTTATTTTGAGAAGTGATTATTTGTTTAATTGATTAATTGTTTGAATATGATTTTATTTTTGACCCTTTTTTTAATTCAAAAAATGTGAAAAAATAGGTATTCTGACATTTAGGGTTTCCTTGTGTTTTGCATGATCTTGGTTTGAATTGTTTGAATTTTGATCTTGTCTAATCAATATTTAAGATTAAAAGTCAAAAATTAGGGTTTTGTTGCTTATTGTGCAAGTTTCACTTTCAAAATCATTATGCCCTGGATTTTCAATGGAACTTAGGTCTTGATTATAGTTCATGAATGTATTGCGAATCTGAAAACCATTTTCTTGAATTATTTGACTTGGTTTGATATTTTTCCATGAATTATTTTGAAAACTTGTCTAGTTTTGATAGTTTGGCCAACTAGTTTTGAGCTTTGGGCCTCATTTGGTCCTCTCCTCAATCATTCATGAACTTAAGACTTGCTTTCTGACTTCTGCACACTTCAAAGATGCTGAGAAATTTTTGGTTTGAATTATTGATATCTTTTTCTATTTTTGATATATTTTTGAAGTGAAGGTACCCAATTAATGTTGCATATCTTGTTGCAATTTGTTTGATGGCCAACGAACTTGAGTGAGGCCTATAATTGGGAACCTAATGATCATGTTGGATATGTTCATCCAAATAAACTCAAGTCATTTCACTAAATGCCCCATGTTTGAATGTTTGATCCTTTTTTATGCATTGTGTGGAATTCCTCTTCTATTATGCTTGTGAGTTGTGATGAATTAATTGAGTATGATTGAAATGTGTTTGCTACTGACCTTCATGGTTTTTGATTGTATTCTTCTCAAGCTCCCATTATCCTTGATTGATATTCAATTGTCAACTCAACATGGTGATAGAAAGGAGCAACATTCCTCTGATTCTTTTGACCAAATTGTGCATATGCCTGTTTCTTTCTGTCTATCATGACTAATGTTTGATAGTTGCTATAATGTTTTCTCATTTCATTAGGGTGTTATCATATATCCCTTATGTGAATCATTATTCTATTTATGGGAATACTAACTTGGTTGTTGAATGTGCGAGGTACTTTGAGAAAATTTTTCCAGTATTGACTTAAGGCTATTGTGTTTCACTTTATTTGTGGAACACAATTTATTATATTGGCATTGCTCTTATGATTGGCATATTTGATAGTCTATGCAGGATATATACATGTGATTGTGAATGCTATACATTGCCCATGGGATTTGTTCATATCTGATAATCTCATTACTTACATCCTGATGGCGTAATTTCTGACTTGATTTATCTACTGATGCCAGCTTGCTTGAAGTTCTCTAGGTTTCTTTTATTCTTGTTCAGTTGCTACAGATAGTTATCCGTTTGGTATTGCACTATTTCCTTTCTTCCATTTTCATTTTCATAAGTCATATGTTGCATGATGAGACCTCTGTTGCTGATATATGTCAGGAGGCCCTCTGTTTTTTTGTCTGATACATGTGTTGTGTTTGTTTCTTTAACTTTTGATCGATGAGTCACTCAATTTAGAAATTGAGATCACGACTTCGCTCTCAGTAAATGTTCCCTATAGGATGTTTATTGTTTTTCTTCTTTAATTGTTGATCGATGAGTCACTCAATTTAGAAATTGAGATCACGACTTCGCTCTCAGTGCATGTTCCCTATAAGATGTTTATTGTTTTGTTCCTTTAATTATCGATCGATGAGTCACTCAATTTAGAAATTGAGATCACGACTTCGCTTTCATTGCCTGTTCCCTATAGGATAGTTTTGTTAAGCTTCCTTTAACATGTTGATTAAGGTAGGAATCCATGTATGTTAATTAAGGTAGGGTTTTCCTTTATCCTCAACCTTAGGATCAACCATTATATGATAACATTAGGGATAGTTCTAGGCTAGTTTCCCTTAGTTGTTTTTTCCTTCCTTTGCATTTTGCATCTTAAAACAAAAATTGTTTTCTTGGCAAATCATAAAACACCTCTAATAAACTCAAACCCTTCTTCAAGGTAAAAGATACAAATCAATCTTATTTGTTTGTGCGCCTCTTGGCTTTGTTTTTAAATCTGGTTTAGCCGATGTTTCGCCATCGCACATTTATTTGAAGCCGATGTTTCGCCATCACACATTTGTTTGAAGATGATGTTTCGCCATCGCACATGTTTATTATCCTACTTTGATTCTCAATATCATTGTTAGGTGTGATATTTTGCTATCCGTTTCATTTATGTTTCTCCATCTTTATCATGATATCTTGTTATCTGTTATAGCCGATGTTTCGCCATCGCACATTTGTTTGAAGCCGATGTTTCGCCATCGCACATGTTTGTTATCCTACTTTGATTATCAATATCATTGTTAGGTGTGATGTTTTTGTCATCCAATTTATTGATGTTTCGCCATATTTGCCATGATACCTTATTATTTTATAGCCGATGTTTCGCCATCGCACACTTGTTTGAAGCCGATGTTTCGCCATCGCACATGTTTGTTATCTTACTTTGACTCTCAATGTCATTGTTAGGTGTGATGTTTCATTATTTGATGTTTCGCCATCTTTGACATGTTACTTTGTTATTATTTAGCCGATGTTTACCAAATCATTTGTTTGTTGTTTTATTTGATGTTTTTCCATCTTAACTGCTTTTGTTGTCTTAACTAAAAAACACAAACCAACCAAAATATTTAAGATGAACTACGGCTGCTCTGATTCCTTAAAAGGGATACGTAGGCATTGGGGTAAGGCCCGATCGAGCATAAATTTTATTTTCCCTACATTATTTTCTTTTTCTTTCGCATGCATTCCCTTTTTATCTTTAAGCCATAGACATAGGATTTGACCACACCCATTAGATTAGACAACAAGAGTGTATACCGTAGAGTACTACGGGCGTGTGGGGTGCTAATACCTTCCCCTCGCGTAACAGAATCCCTTACCCGATCTCTCGGTCGAAAGAACATGATTTCCCCCTTTTCAGGTTTTCTCGATGTTTACCTTTCCCTTTTAGCAGGATAAAAGACGTTCGATGGCGACTTCATTGATGTTTCATTACATCCAGATGACGGGTTTCAGCCGGGTGGTTTCAGCAACTTCGACAGCACCATTCATCTTTGGCCAATATGGAGAAGAATTGTGATGCTGAATCTTGAATTGCTCGCACAATGCGGTAATCATAGTGTTGTTTAGATTTGTACCATTGTCAGTGATGATCCTTCCGGGATACCATACCGGCAAATGAGATTTTGCTTGATGAAATGGCCAACAAGATTCTTGGTAACAGAGGCGAAGGAGGTTGCTTCAACCCACTTTGTAAAATAGTCAATGGCCACTAGGATAAAGCGGTGTCCATTGGAAGTTGTCGGCTTGATTTCCCCAATCATATCAATCCCCCACATAGAAAAGGGCCAAGGAGTTGTCAAGACATTCAGAGGAACCGGAGGTACGTGCACCTTGTCAGCATAAATCTGACATTTATTACAGGTCGAGAGTGTTGACCGCAATCCGCTTCCATGGTAGACCAATAATAGCCTGCCTGTAGGATTTTCTTCGCCATCGTATGCCCACTAGAATGGGTGCCAAAAGTACCTTCATGCAATTCAGCCATGATCCTTTCGGCTTCAACCTTATCCATGCACTGAAGTAACACAGAGTCATGATTACGTTTGTACAAGATGCTGTTACTAAGGAAGAACTTAGTAGATAATCTCCTTAAGGAATTTTTTATCATTGATTGAAGCTCCTTCTGGATATTCTTGAGCCTCGAGATACTTCTTGACTTCGTGAAACCAAGGCTGGTCCACTACTTCTTCAGTATTAATTTCGTGATAGTGTGCTGGTTCATCCATTCGTTCAATGGTGATCTAGGGAGCCTCGTCATCCCAATTAAGTTTAAACATTGATGACATTGTGGCTAGAGCGTCTGCTAGCTGATTTTCTTCTCGCGGGAAATGCTCGAAGGTAATCTTCTCTAAATATGGTAGCAATGTCAAGACATATTCTTTGTAAGGGATAAGGTTAGGGTGTTTGGTGTCCCATTCCCCTTTGATCTGACTGATGACCAAGGCTGAGTCTCCAAATACATCCAAGGATTTGATCCCCAAGTTTATGGCAGCTCTGAGACCAAAGATGCATGCTTCGTATTCCGCCATGTTTTTTGTACAATTGAAGCAAATTCTGACAGTAAAGGGAGTATGACACCCTTCTGGATATATGAGTAACCACCGATACCATTAGCAAGTGCATTGGATGCTCCATCAAAGAACAGAGTCCATCGGAATCCTTGTTCAGGTCCTTCATATGGCCTGATTTCTTCACAGTTGTCTAATGTCATGATGTCTTCGTCCGGGAATTCAAACTTCATGGACTGATAGTCTTCTACAGCTTGGTGAGCAAGGTGATCAACTAGCACACTTCCCTTTATAGATTTCTGGGTAGTATACTATATGTCGTACTCTGTCAGAATCATCTGCCATCTCGCTATTCTCCCAGGAAGAGCAGGCTTTTCGAAGATGTATTTTATCGGATCCATTTTAGATATCAACAAGGTAGTATGAGTCAGCATATACTGTCTTAGTTAGAGAGTAGCCCATTCCAGAGCGCAACAAGTTTTCTCGAGCAGTGAATATCGGGTTTCACAGTCGGTAAACTTTTTGCTCATGTAGTAAATAGCGTGCTCTTTTCGGCCAGACTCCTCATGCTGCCCCAATACACACCCCATTGAGTTTTCTAAAACAGTCAGATACATGATTAACGGTCTTCCCTTGACTGGTGGCATCAATACAGGAGGCTCTTATAAGTATTCTTTAATTCTTTTCAAAAGCAACTTGGCATTCATCATTCCATCTGACTACTTGATCTTTCTTCAAGAGCTTGAAGATTGGCTCACAAGTAGCTGTCAGGTGGGAAATGAATCTGACAATATAGTTCAAACGTCCCAAGAATCCTCTGACTTCCTTCTCAGTAAGAGGAGCAGGCATCTCTTGTATTGCTTTAACTTTGGCAGGATCGACCTCGATACCTTTGTTGCTGACGACAAAACCTAGGAGTTTACCAGACTGTACCCCAAATGTGCACTTGTTTGGATTCAACCTCAGCTTGTACTTCTTTAGTCTCTCAAACAGCTTTTGTAAGTGATCAAGATGCTCTTCTTCTATTTTCGATCTAGCTATCATATCATCTACGTAGACCTCTATTTCATGATGTATCATGTCATGAAATAAAGCTACCATGGCGCATTGATAGGTTGCCCCAACATTCTTCAGTCCGAATGGCATCACCTTGAAGCAGAATATGTCCCACTATGTGACAAATGTTGTTTTCTCCATGTCCTCAGGTGCCATTTTTATTTGGTTTTAACCTGAAAATCCGTCCATGAAAGAAAACACTTTGTGTTATGCCGTATTGTCAACTAGGATATCAATATGGGGGAGTGGAAAATCATCCTTAGGGCTCGCCCTATTTAAATCTTTGTAGTCCACACACATTTGCACTTTTCCGTCTTTTTTGGGTACGGGAACAATGTTGGCAACCCATTGAGGGTAGGAAGTGATAGCTAAGAATCCAGCGTTGAATTGCTTCATGACCTCTGCTTTAATATTTTCTGACATATCGGGTCTCATGCGGCAAACCTTTTGCTTTACTGGCTGACAATCTTCTCTTGTAGGCAAACGATGTACCACAATATCTGCATTAAGTCCCAACATGTCTTCATATGACAGGAAAAGACTTCAACATAGTCGTGTAACAGCTGAATCAGACACTTCTTGACACTGGGTTCCAGACTGGCACCCACTTTAACTTCTTTTTTGTCCTCTTCACTACCTAGGTTAATTGTATCCACGGGTTCCTCATGAGGCTAGATGGTTCTTTCTTCTTGTTGTAGCAGTCTGGCAAGTTCCCCTGGTACTTCACAATCTTCCTCACCTTCATCTTCGTCTTGGTAGATTAGATTCTCAGAGTCACAAAAGGCCATAGTAGTATCGTTACCCATGGGATCCAGAATGGATGGATACCTCCATTGTGAGTGTGGGTGTATGTAAGGGTATAGCTATCTTTTAAAGAAAATAAAATGTAAAGAAAAACAATGAGCACAAAATTTTGTATGCGAAAACGTACATGATTCATTGATGTCATATGAATATGAAATAATAACCCTTATAAATGGACCATTGTTCCTCGGGTAAGACACAAGGTCCAACAAAATGTAAAGATAAATTACTGTGGGATAAAAGTGATCGGGACAAAGTCTCTAGCCTCCCCATTGCTGAGTCCTCCCTTGACAGTCGGAAATATCCAATCCTCCAGGTTGCAATCATCTTCACCATCTTCTACCGCGTTGACCTCGCGATTTCTAATCTTCAAGGGTGGCCCTCCAGCACGGGCACGGTGTACAACCTTTTGAGCACTTGAAGTGAAACCTAAGCCAAACTTGTCAGACTTATACGGGATATCTGGAAGTTTCCCCCAGATAGTGCATCCACCTTCCTCTACCACTGCTTTGGCATCCTTTAGTGATGACATCTGGAGTGGAGGTCTTGTAATCTTGGGAATCTGGGGCACAGTCTTGGTCACTGCCACCTCTTGCGGGACCTCTTTGAAGTGTTGAAATGGAGTTTCAATGAATTTGCCGTCCAATTCCACATATATGAAGGAATTGAGATGGCTGATCATGTATTCTTCCTCTCCATGGACAGTGATAATCTTCCCTTGAACGGAATACTTCAGCCTCTGGTGCAATGTAGAGGTAACAGCGCCATCATTGTGGATCCATGGCCGGCCTAGAAAGCATGAATACGAGGGGCGGATTTCCATTACATAAAAGGTTGAATTGAAAGTTTGGGTTCCAACCTTTTTGGGGATATTCACTTCCTCGTGCACCATCCTCTTAGAGCCATCAAATGCCCTTACTACTATGTTGCTTGGCTTTAATGTTAGTCCCTCGCAGTCAAGTCTGTCAAGAGCTTTTTTCGGTAATACATTCAAAGATGAGCCAGTGTCCACCAAGACATAGGCCAGAATTGTGCCCCTACACTCCACTGAGACATGCAATGCCTCATTATGCTTTCTTCCCCTCGGTGTTAGATCAGCATCTGAGAAACCTAGGCCGTTATCTACTGTCAAGTTGGCCACGCAGTCTTGGAATTGATTAGCAGATGTCTCTTGAGGTACATGGGCTATTTTTAAGAACTTCACCAAGGCTTTCGCATGTTCCTCAGAACACAGTAGTAATGCCAGCATGGAGATTTTGGAGGGAGTTTTCCCCAATTGTTCAACTACATCATAGTCGCTCCTCTTTATAATTTTTAGGATCTCCTCCATTTCATTCTTGGAAGTCTCGGGGATAGTCAGTGATTGAGCCTTTATCTGGATAACTCCACTTGAATACTCTTTCCTCGAGTCTCGGCAACAAGAGTGTTGGTAGGAATGATAACAGGAGTTGTGACGGCTTCGTCAATAGGAGCACTTGCAGAGATGATTATGGGTACGGAAGTAACCTTTAGAGCAACCACACGAACGATCACGTGTCCAGAAACTTCTTTAGGGGGAGAAATTTCTGGAGAAAAGATCCTACCGCTTCGGGTAATTTTTCTAGTTCCAGCAATATTACTGATGTTGGAATCTTCTTCTTCGGAGTTTATCTCTTCGGAGGCCGATCAGTCTTGTTTGATGCCATGTGTTGTACCCCAAAATTTTCCCTCTCATTTCATCAACATTTTCTCACCACAAGACTCTTGGAACTCAAGATCAAGTTAGGGTTTGCTCTGCTCAAGACCCCTCCTTGCACTGTTGACCCAAATTAGGGTTTGAGTTTGCACAAAGATGTTTTGATCTAAAATTCCCAAAATGACTTTCATGCTTCATGTTGGACTCACAAGTTTACTCATACCAAGTTTCAAGCCTTGATTTCCATCTTTGCCCAGTCAATTGGACAGTTGACCTAGAAATCAGCTGTATTGGAGAAAAAGTCAACTGTGGCCAATTGACAGTCAAACCTCATGATTTTTGACCCACATCAACATTATGAACTCATATGAACCATTTGGTCAAGTTTGGATCACAATTCCACAAGAAATTTGACCAGATCACCAAAAGGGCAAAATGGTCATTTTTAGGGTTTTGACTACACAAAGGCAATTTTTGACTGTTTGACATAACCAATGGCAAATCAAGCTCACATATGGACTCAAGAACTCAATGGCATTATCTTGATCCATTCAACAAGTTCAAAAGATCTCAAATGCACAGGATTGACAGATGAATTTTCCAGTCGACTGATCAAAATTTGACTGTATACTGAAAAGTCAAACTTTGACTTTTTGGTCAAAGTCAAGTGCCAAGATTTATTTTTCATCAAGACATGTCAAATTATGAAACTTGTACATCAAGAAATCCAAAAATACAAATTAGGGTTTAAAATGAAGAAATTTCATAACTTAGAAATTTTCTAAGTTATGAAATTCCCTTATTTTTCCCTAACTTTGTCCCATTTTTTCACCAAGATGAAAATGGATTCAAACAAAACTCAAAACATGAAAGTTTTAGTCCATTGCAAAATCTACGACTTTGATTCACAAAGTTTTCTCAAAGGAAGCTTGTAGCTCAAGTTATGATTTTTGGAACAAGGGTACAAAACATTTTTAACTTAGAGAAATTTTGACCTATTCTAGGCAGGATTTTTGTCCAACTTCTTGGCCATTTTTCACATGGTTCCACTTGGAGTTTCAATTTTCATTACAAAGATGGATTGTAGTACACATTCCAAGCTTTCCAAGTTGTCCAAGAACTCATCAAACACCCTTGTGGTTAGGGAGAATCGAATTTGCAAAGTTGGGCAAAATTCACTTTTGTTCATGGCCAAAGCTTGTTCATAACATTGGCATTTTCAAGTCAGCAGGGTTTGTGATAGTTTGCAGGCCTCTAAACCTCTTCACACTCAATAATTAAATGCCTAACCTTTGTGTTCAAGCATTTTTTTATGCATTTAGTCATTACACAAAGAATTAGTCTTTAAATGGAAAAAGTAAATTTGCCATTTTGGAAAAGATGCACTTTATGTCAAATACCATATCCAAGAGGTACAAGCCAGATCTTTGAGGCACGAGTTTGTAGAAAAATCCCACTGATCAAGAGAGAGTGCTGCAGCATGCTTGAGAGCCTTGTACAGGCCTATAACCCAACTTGAACCTTCTTACTTCAAAAAGAAGAAAGCTTGCCAAAACTCTCCATCTCTCATCCCTGTCAACACAGCCAAACAAAAACTTTGCAAACATCTTTCATACATCCAAGCAAGCCTAAAGCACGACTGAACCACCTCCCAAACCTCCTCATTCACAAAAACACCCTCTTGCTGCAGAAACAGGGCATCTGTTGTAGTTTGACTTCCACAATCCATTCCACTCGTGCATTATGGCCAAAAAGAGTTCAAACATGTTCCATATCATCCACTGAAGCTATCCCAAGCATTGAACTCAAGCTGTAACACCCATAACCACGTTTGCCATTTTTATTTTCAAGCTGTGCAGGTTGACTTCCATAGCACGATTCAGTTGATTTTAAAGCAAGCTAGGAGTTGGAGAAGCATCCTTGGACTTCAGGCAAGTTGTACAAAAGTTCAAAATCCATTGGAAGTTGCTACATTGTTCTGTTCAAGTCAAGCTGAAACAGGTAAAAACATGAACTTCTATCTCTCTATCCAGGCATGATTAAGCTTAGGTTTGTGAAGAAAACATGTTCTACTCATAGCCCTGAAGCCATC
Organism: Vicia faba; assembly: GCA_948472305.1. Classification (NCBI taxonomy): domain Eukaryota; kingdom Viridiplantae; phylum Streptophyta; class Magnoliopsida; order Fabales; family Fabaceae; genus Vicia; species Vicia faba. The sequence continues at coordinate 1,287,519,557 of OX451740.1, read as the reverse complement.
CATGTATTTACTTTTCATTTATATTGAGTATGCTGTGAGAATTTTGGCCATGAACATTGAAGAAAAATTAGGTCAGAAATTGGGGATGAAGAAATTCTCCCTCGTTTCTTAGAGTTAGGTCAAGTATTTTATATGTCTGAATTCGTCTCGTGATGCTCTACATTATTGGTGTTATGAGTTTTGCATGAAAGTCCAGGAATCAGGAGTTAGGAAACGCGCGTTTTTGCTTGTTCAAACAAAGCTGGAGGTTGAAGATGAATGGCTTGGGCTGGGCCTAAGTCAGTCCTGCTTTTTGCACCCCTTTTTCTAATTTACACCCCCTGGCCCATTGTGTGATATATTTATCATTTTTTATTTTTTACTTTTTGATTCTGACTTATTATTTTTTGCTCAAATATCAAAAATATCAAAAATATTTTTCCACCCTTTTTTGCATTTATTTGGCATTTATTTGTTTTATTTAATATATGTATGTAAATAAATATAAAAACCTTTTTATTTAAAACCCTAAAAATAATACAAAAATAAATATTTTTCAGTTATTATTTTTTTTTTACATTTTGAAAACATTCTCTAAAATATACTTTTTTTTTTGTAAATAATTAATATTTTATTTTTGTACATATTTAGCTTATTAAATATATATAAATATACTTATACATATCTTATTAAATATTTAGGGAAAAAACATGAAAATAATACATTTTTAATTTTATTAATATATGACATCAAAAATACCTTTTAACCATATACTTTTTATTTTTTGTGCATAAATTAAGTTATTTTGTACATAATCAATAAATAAACACTATTTATTCAAAAACTAGGGTTTTGCCCTAAATGACAAAAATACTCAAAATTTGACCTTTTCATTTTTGTTTATATCCCACATGAAAAAATACTTTCACATACATAAAAAATCATTTTTGTGCATAATACATTTTGCATATTTATTGTATTTATTTAATTATTGTTCAATTAAATATTTGTATATTCGATATGGATGTAATAGCTTAGAATTTAATTTCTTGTCAAATATCCCCCCATTCAAACACTTGTACCCCCATCCCCATAATCATGTTGTAATAATTTAGGACTTTAAATTTCTGCATTTAAAAGCTTTCAAATTATTCCATGATAGACCTAGGGTTTGTATGCAAATCAAATAACAAATAGCTTGACCTAATTCAAAGATAAACATGCATGAAAATGGACAACACAATACACACTTGCACCCTTAGGGTTACTCCACTTGTTGCCTTCAAAAATGGGCCATGTTGCATGTTGAGTGTCTTTGGCAAAACAAGAACAAATCAAATGATCATAGTCCCTCGATGACACTTTCTCAAGTTGCCTAAAAAAATGATCAAGTCCCTTAAAGAAAAAATTGCCAAAGACACTTGGCACTATTGCATTCATGGCCTAAACGATAACCTCCGTCCGTCCCGTTAACATCCTAACACAAGGTTGTTCACCAAATACAATGGTGAAACAACACTGTTAAAAGGGTTAAAACATGAGAAAGACCTTTGAGTAAATTTAGGGGTAGGAAACTCTTAGTTACTTGATCAAACTTGCAAAACACACTTGCCTACTTTCAAAGCACACTCCACAACACAATTTCCAAAAACAACTTTCAAAAACATTGAAACATCTTTTCAAAAAGACAAACACCTTTGTAAAACATTCGAGTAAAGAATTGTTACAAGGGTTGCCTAGACAAGGCATCTTTTTCAAAACATTTTCAAAACCACACACATAAAGCACCATTTAAAATAATTGAAAAGCAAATGCAAGTGATCTAAAACAAGTAACTAAAAGCCCATGGATAACCATGGATAGAAAGGGTGCTAATACCTTCCCTTTCTATAATGTACTCCCCGAACCCAAGAAAACATCTCAAAGGTTTTTCCTATGCTTTTTAACCTTTCCTTAGGATAAAATAAAAAGTCGGTGGCGACTCTTGCTAAACCGAAACATTTGCGAAAACAAACGCAAAACCTCAAGTCAGTTCTCCCACTGTATCACAGAACTGGCGACTCTGCTGGGGAGAAATTTAAAAGTGGGGTTACCTTAGGGTTTAGATCATCTTTACATGCTTGCTTTGATTGCTTTGATTGCTTTACTTTTTGGGTCCTTGCTTGGGTTTGTTGTAAATCCTACACCCGGATTTGGGGGCACCTTTTTAGGTAAATAGCAATAAAACTGTGAGAGAACTGTGCGGGGTATACCGACACGGTTGAAGCAATAGCTATATTAGTGCGACATATTTGTGAGTACCGGTAACCCTTGAGTTCAATCAAGGAGAGTACGGGGCCGCTGAGTGATGTCACTAAGCACTAATGACCTAGAACCTTACTTGACCATCTTGGCCTTTTATTAGGGGTAGTGAGATGACCGGCTTTGGTGCAGTCCGAAGTTGGTAGATACTCGATACTACACTCATTGAGGGTTGTTTTCTTGGAATATTTTGGTCGCTAGTTAAGTGGCTAAACCAAAACAATGAACATGGAAAATAATCCAATGATATTGAGCTCCTTAGAACCCGGTTACTATTTATAGGACAGGTTTTTAAGCCAACTAAACTCAAGAGGGTACTTACCTATGAAACCCCATGCAAGCCTGAAACTAGGGTTTTTGTGTGACTTGCTTGTACATATGTTTGTGCATACATCATGAACATCATAAAGCATCATATGCATCCACTAACCATTTCAAGGGTTTAGATCTTCATCTTTATTCTTGTTTTGTAGGTCATGGAATTTCTTCGCAGGAAAACTATCCAAGTCAGCCTTGTGAGAATCCCTCCTCAACTCAAGGAGCTTACATCCAGAATTCCAGAAAGCTCTCTCTTCAGTGAAAGGCATGGTAGACTGCTCAGCCTAGTCAACACCAACATTAAATAAGACATGGTGAAAGTGTTGTTCCAATTCTTTGACCCCCTTCACCACTGTTTCACATTCCCCGACTATCAATTGGTGCCTACTTTGGAGGAATTTTCTCAACTCCTGAGAATTCCTATTCTTAATCAACTACCCTACAATGGTACGGAAAAAGAACCAAAGCCTGAAGATGTTGCTCAAGCACTACACTTGCAACCATCTGACATCAAGGGGCATTGGGAGACTAGAAGTGGTGTCAAAGGCTTCTTGGCAAAATTCTTGTTTGAGAAGGCACAAGAGTGTTGGAATTCCCTGGATCTGTAAGCCTTTGAAGAGATTGTGGCACTCCTTATTTATGGGTTGGTCTTGTTCCCAAATCCTGACCAACTTAAAGATGTCAATGCTGTCAAGATTTTCCTATCCAGGAATCACATGCCTACATTGCTTGGGGATATTCTCCACTCATTTTACACACGAACAATGAGGAAGAGAGGTGTTCTCATGTGCTGTACTCCTCTCCTTGCAAGGTGGTTTATTTCGCACCTTCCACAATCTATTTTGAAGAATGAACAAGGCTTAAGGTGGTCACAACGGTTGATGACCCTCACACATTCTGATGTACATTGGTGTTATCGGTCCAGAGAAAATGTCATCATCGTCGATCGTTGTGGTGAGTTCCCTAATGTTCCATTACTTGGCATTAGGGGAGGCATTACCTACAACCCCTGTCTAGCTTTGAGACAATTTGGATATGCACGGAGGGATGGCCCTCATGACATGCTGATTCCTGACCTAGTTTTTGACTTCGACAACGATGCGCAAGGACTTCGCCAATGATTCATCAGAGCTTGGAGGATGCCTAACAAGGTAGATAGCAAGACACTGGGGCACAAAAACTCCATCCCTCTTGAGCCTTACCTCAAGTGGATACGAACCCGAGCCCAGAGTCTTATGATGCCTTACCCTCACATTCTCCCTTTGATTAAAGAGCCTGTTAAGGAAGGAGAGGTTCCATACACCATCCTACATCCTGACATGCCAACATCATGGGAGGAGATGCAAAGGAGTTGGATCCAACTCAAGGAGGAATGAAATACTTTTGAAGCCAGCTTCTACGCCAGTGAGAAGAAGGTTTTGGAGCTTACCCGCCGACTTCACGAGGAGGAGACCCTCAACACTTACATCGCACCAAAGAGGATGCGCAACGTCTTTTTACCTTTAGCAGTTTTTGTAATATTTGGCCCATGGGGCATTTATGTACTGACAAAATTTCTTCTTATTAATATGACGTGTGTTCTTTTTGTCTGCAACAATTTTGAATTTCTAAATCCTTGAATGCATTGCATGAATAAACATATCATTCATCATATGCATAAACAGGTCTTCACACCAGGTTTCCTTATCTTTCTGTTGTTTATTTCAGTAAGATGGATCTTGAACAGACGGTCAAAGATCTGCAGTCACAAAACTCGCAGTTTCAACAGCTCCTTATGACCTTGGCAAAGGGTCAGGAGGATCTAAAAGCACTGTTGGGGAACAAAGAGCAAGAAAAAGGAAAAACGAAGAAGAAAAGAGTTGGGGTAGCTACACTGGGAAGAAGATTTGAGAATGAAGCTAGGAGAGTTCTTGAATTTCCCTCCACATCTGATGAGGGAACCGGTGAAGGAAAAGGAGCTGCATTACCTTCTGAGTCCGAGGATGAAGAGGAAGAGGTTGAGGAAGATGAAGACTACTCAGAGCAGCAATACCCGCCAGCGAATGACAAATACAAAAATCTGGAGGATAGACTGGCAGCTATGGAGCTGCAAAGGGTTCTCGGGTTAGATTTTGAAGAATTGGGATTGATTGTTGGGATTGTGATCCCTCCAAAGTTTAAGGTGCCAATTTTTGCAAAATACGACGGTCTGTCTTGCCCGAAGATGCACCTGAGGTCATATGTCAGAAGAATTCAACCTCATACATCTGACATAAATCTTTGGGTACACTTTTTTCAGGACAGCCTGTCTGGTACACAACTAGACTGGTTTTATCAGCTTGAAAGGTCAGAGGTGCATAACTGGGAAGACTTGGCAACTGCCTTTTATCGTCAGTATCAATATAACGCTGATTTGGCGCCAACCCGTACTCAGTTACAAAGTATGGGGATGGCCTCAAATGAGGTATTCAAAGAATACGCCCAGAAATGGCGCGACTTGGCCGGAAGAGTGCAGCCACCTCTTTCAGATAAGGAACTAGTTGATATGTTCTTGGGGACCCTATCTGGCCCTTTCTTCAACCATTTGATCGGGAGCTCTTCCGCAGGGTTTACTGAATTGATTCTGACTGGCGAACGGGTGGAAGCTGGTATTAAGAGTGGGAAGATTCAAAGGGATGCCTCTGCCTCCGCAACTGTTAAGAAATCATTCCCGTCCAAGAAAGAAGAAGTTGTTATATACTCTCAGAAAGGATTGATAAGAACTGAGCGCCGGCCGACTGTAGGGGCCGTGATGATACAAAATTCGTCAAATGATCAGCCTCGTAACAATCAGTCCAGACTTAACCAGCAACGGGTAGAAAGGCCACAACGGCAGTTCACCCGCATCAACATGACGCCTGCACAAGTTCTTCCCCATTTGTTAAAGCTAAATCTCACCAGTATTAGAGAAGCTCCAAAGGTTGTGAACACCACTTCCCCATATTATCATCCCAATGCTAAATGTGCCTATCATTCTGACAGTGCTGGGCATGACACCAACGATTATTGGGCACTTAAGAATAAAATTCAAGATTTGATAGATGCAAAAGAGGTTGAGTTCGACGCCCCGAAGAAGCCAAATGTAATATCTTCTCCGATGCCAAAGCATGGTCGCAATGTCCATGCTATTGAAGAGGATCTGTTTGTTTCTGCTGTTGATGATCTGATGACCCCACTACTGACAATCAAGTTGAATCTGTTGAAGGCTGGGATTTTCCCAGGTTGTAAAGAAGATTGTTATTTTTGTCACTCCCTACCAATTGATTGTCCATTGCTAAAGATAGGCATCCAACGCCTAATGGACAACCAACAAATTCTTTTCGAAAAGACTGCTGTTACTCCAACTCCTATCAATGAAGTTTCAATAATCACCATTTCCGCATATCTTTCCAAGGTCCCCAAAAGGCCTGTTAAGATTACATCCACTACGAAGATTGTTCCCTTGAAGATAACCATGCCTGGGCCTGTCCCCTACAAATCTGACAAATCAATACCGTGGAATTATGGTGGAGAAATCTACTACCACAGTGTTAAGCAAATTGAGATAACTGAAGAGAGCTCTGACGAAGAAACTACCGACATTGGAAACATTGCTGGTACGAGCAAGATTACCCGAAGTGGGAGAATTTTCTCTTCAGAGATTTCCCCTCCAAAGGCAATCTTTGGACCCTCAGTTGTTCCCAAGGTTACTCCTGCACCGATAAAACTTTCTGCAAGAACTCCGTTGATTGAAGAAGCTGTTACTCATGTGGTTGTCCCTCCTACTTCTGCTGATAAGGGGAAAGGGATCCAAGAAGAGCTTGTCAGGACGAGGGCTCAACCCTTGGTCATCCCCGAAACATCTAAGAAAGAAATGGAGGAGATTCTGAAAATAATTAAGAAAAGTGATTATGATGTGGTAGAGCAACTGGGGAAAACCCCCTCGAAGATCTCCATGTTGGCTTTGTTGCTTTGTTCGGAGGCTCATGCCAAGGCCTTAATAAGGTTTTTGAAGACAACCCATGTACCCCAGGAAACCTCGGCCGATCAATTCCAGGATTGTGTAGCCAGCCTTACTATTGACAACGGCCTGGGTTTCTCTGATGTTGACCTGACTCCGAAGGGAAGAAAGCACAATGACGCATTGCATGTGTCAGTTGAATGCCGAGGAACTACTCTCGCCCTTGTCTTGGTCGACACTGGTTCTTCTTTAAATGTGCTGCCTAAGAAGGCTCTCGACCGGTTGGATTGTGAAGGCTTGGAGCTGAAACCAAGTAATATCATTGTCAGGGCATTTGACGGGTCTAAAAGAATGGTGCATGGGGAGGCCGACATCCCTATCAAGGTGGGCACTGAAGTGTTTCACTCAACTTTCTATGTGATGGACATCTGCCCATCATACTCTTGCTTTCTAGGAAGACCGTGGATACATAATGCTGGGGCAGTCACCTCTTCTCTACATAGAATGTTGAAATACCCTGTCAAGGGTAAGATCATAACTGTACACGATAAGGAGGAGTATATGATCAGTCATTTGAACTCCTTTCGGTATGTGGAAGTGGATGGCGAATTCATTGAAACGCCCTTTCAACACTTTGAGGAAGTTTCTCCCGAGGTGGCTGTAGCAAAGACTGTAGCTGAGATACCCAAGCAGGTGGCCAGGATGGCATCTTTGAAAGACGCAAAGGCTGCAATGAAGGAGGGAAAGAGCTCAACATGGGGTCATTTTCCTGACTTTCCCCACAAGACAGACAAGTTTGGGTTGGGATTTACCGCTGCGGGGCAAAAAGCTATGCGTCGCTCAAAAATTGAAAGGACACCCATCAAGATTTATCCTCATGGAATCAATTCTTTGGAAGACGAAGACGAAGAGGGTAACATTGAAGATTGGATCTTCCCAACCATTGAAGGAGGACTACACAACTGGGAGGCGAAAGACTTCGTTCCCATTACTTTCATCAATCAGTAATTCATCTTTCGAACATTTTCTGTTGGTCTGTAATAATTACTCTTAAACAATCTGCACACTACTTTTTCACCTCATGCCTTGCCTGGGGCATGTAGGTCCATTTGTAAGGGTTTTGATTCTCTTCATATTCATATGCCATGTTTAATGAATCATTGGACGTTTTTCATTTATAAACTGTTGTGTTCATTTTCTTTCCTTTTGCATTTTTGTTTGTTTAAGGATGGCTATCCCTTACACACACCCACACTCACAAATGCAGGTACCCATCCACTCTGGATTCTATGGGTGACTATTCTGTTGTATACTTCAATAACTCTGAAGATTTGGTCAATCAGGCTGAATACGAAGATGACGAAGATTGTGAAGTACCAGGAGAGCTAGCCAGACTTCTACAACAAGAAGAGAGGGCTATCTTACCTCATGAAGAGTTATTGGAAATAGTCAACTTAGGATCAGAGGAAGACAAGAAGGAAGTACAAGTGGGTGCCAATCTGAAACCAAGTGTCAAGGGGCGTTTAATACATCTGTTAAATGAATACGTTGAAATCTTCGCCTGGTCTTATGAAGACATATCGGGTTTAGACACAGATATCGTGGTTCACCGTCTCCCTACAAGAGAGGATTGTCCACCGATCAAGCAAAAAGTCCGCCGAATGAGGCCCGACATGAAGATTAAAGCAGAAGTAATGAAGCAATTTAACGCTAGCTTTCTGGCTGTTACATCCTATCCACAATGGGTTGCTAACATTGAGCCAGTACCTAAAAAAGACGACAAGGTCAGAATGTGTGTGGACTACCGGGATTTGAACAGGGCCAGCCCTAAAGATGATTTTCCGCTACCGTATATCGACATTTTGATTGACAACACGACTCAGCACAATGTGTTTTCCTTCATGGATGGATTCTCGGGCTACAACCAGATTAAAATGGCCCCCGAGGAGATGGAGAAAACAACCTTTGTTACACAATGGGGTACCTTCTGCTACAAGGTGATGCCGTTCATACTGAAGAACGCATGGGCAACTTATCAACGTGCCATGGTAGCTTTATTTCATGATATGATACATCATGAGATTGAAGTTTACGTAGACGACATGATAGCTCGATCACAAACAGAGGAGGAACACCTTGAACATCTGCAAAAGTTGTTTGCCAGGTTGAAGGAGTACAAACTCAGGCTGAATCCAAGTAAGTGTACTTTTGGAGTTAGGTCTGGTAAACTTCTTGGATTTATTGTCAACAACAAAGGCATTGAGGTCGATCCAGCGAAAGTGAAAGTGATACAAGAAATGCCTGCTCCCCGTACTGAAAAGGAGGTTAGAGGGTTCTTGGGACGCTTGAACTATATTGCCAGATTCATCCCTCATCTGACATCTACCTGTGAGCCAATCTTCAAACTATTAAAGAAGGATCCGGTAGTCGAATGGAATGATGATTGTCAAACTTCTTTTGATAAAATCAAGGAGTATTTGCTAGAACCTCCTATTTTGATGCCACCCGTCGAAGGAAGGCCGTTGATCATGTATCTGGCCGTCTTGGATAACTTAATGGGGTGCGTACTGGGCCAGCATGATGAGTCTGGTCGAAAAGAGCATGCCATTTATTACCTTAGCAAAAAGTTTACCGACTGTGAGACTCGCTACTCACTGCTCAAGAAAACTTGTTGTGCTTTGGTATGGGCTGCTCGCCGACTAAGGCAGTATATGTTGACCCATACCACTTTGCTGATTTCCAAAATGGATCCGATCAAGTATATCTTCGAGAAGCCTGCTTTATCTGGAAGAATTGCTAGATGGCAAATGATCCTGACTGAGTATGACATCCAGTATACTACCCAAAAAGCTATAAAAGGGAGTGTACTAGCTCACCATCTAGCTCATCAAGCTATCGAAGATTATCAACCCATGAGATTCGACTTCCCAGACGAGGACATCATGACATTGGACAACATTGAAGGTAACGGACCGTATGACGGACCTGAAAATGGATCCCGATGGACCCTGTACTTTGATGGTGCTTCAAATGCACTTGGAAACAGTATCGATGCGGTACTCATTTCCCCGGAAGGTTGCCACACACCTTTCACGACCCGACTTTTCTTTAGCTGTACCAACAACATGGTTGAATATGAAGCTTGCATCTTTGGTCTCAAGGCTGCTATAGACTTGGGGATCAAATCTTTGATCGTATTTGGGGACTCGGATTTGGTTATCAGTCAAATCAAAGGAGAGTAGGACACCAAACATCCTATTCTTATCCCATACAAAGAATATGTCCTGACATTGCTGCCTCATTTAGAGCAGATCACCTTCGAGCATTTCCCGCGAGAAGAAAATCAGCTAGCAGATGCTCTGGCTACAATGTCTTCCATGTTTAAACTCAACTGGGATAACGAGGCTCCCCAAATCACCATCGAGCGAATGGACGAACCTGCGCATTGTCATGAGATTAATACCGAAGAAGTAGTGGAACAACCCTGGTTTCACGAAATCAAAAGGTATCTCCAGACTAGAGAATATCCCGAAGGAGCTTCCGTAAATGACAAGAAGTTCCTAAGGAGATTTGCTGCCAAGTTCTTCCTGAGAAACGGCATCCTCTACAAACGCAACCATGATTGTGTTTTACTCTGATGTGTAGACAAAGCTGAAGCAGAGTTGATTATGACCGAGATACACAGCGGCACATTTGGCACCCACTTGAGCGGACATACGATGGCTAAGAAGATTCTAAGGGCAGGCTACTACTGGTCTACCATGGAAGCTGACTGCCATCAACATTCCCGTACTTGCCACAAATGTCAAGTCTACGCTGACAAGATTCATATTCCTCCTGTTCCTCTCAACGTTCTGACAACTCCTTGGCCATTTGCAATGTGGGGCATTGACATGATGGGAGAAATCAAGCCCACAGCCTCCAATGGACATCGCTTCATCTTGGTTGCTATTGACTATTTCACCAAGTGGGTCGAAGCAGCTTCCTTTGCCTCTGTTACTAAAAATGTGGTTGCCCGCTTCATCAAGCAGAACCTCATATGCCGGTATGGTGTCCCCGACAGGATCATCACAGACAACGGTACAAATCTGAACAATACCATGATCACCACTCTATGCGAACAGTTCAAGATTTATCATCACAATTCATCTCCCTATCGGCCGAAGATGAACGGTGTGGTTGAAGCTGCGAACAAAAACATCAAGAAGATCATTCAGAAAATGACAGTCACCTACAAGGACTGGCATGAGATGTTACCGTTTGCTCTGCATGGATACCGTACCACGACACGTACTTCAACAGGGGCAACCCCATTTTCTTTAGTATATGGCATGGAAGTTGTCCTACCCATGGAAGTTCAGATTCCTTCTTTAAGGATTATGAAGGACGCTGGTTTGAATGAAGAAGATTGGATTCAGACCCGACTTGATCAGCTCAATTTGATCGACGAGAAGCGACTCACTGCTGTTTGCCATGGTCAGACGTACCAAAAACGGATGATCAAGGCTTTCAACAAGAAAGTCAGACGTCAAGTATATCAAGTCGGAGATCTCGTAATCAAGCGGATCATCTTGCCGCAAATTCATCCCAGGGGCAAATGGACTCCTACTTACGAAGGACCATTTGTGATCAAGAGCATATTTTCTGGTGGTGCAATGATTCTGACCACCATGGACGAAGATGATTTGCCACACCCTGCGAACGCAGACATAGTCAAAAGGTACTACGTATAAAATAACCCGACAAGTCGAAAACCCGAAAGGGCGACTTGGGCAAAAATGGGCATCCCGGTGAACCGAAAACCCGAAAGGGCGGTTCAGGCAAAAATTAGGGATAAAACAAAAAAAATCTGTACACCCGGCAAGTCGAAAACCCGAAAGGGCGGCTTGGGCAAAAATGGGTTTCCCGCTGGATTGAAAACCCGAAAGGGCGATCCAGGCAAAATTTAGGGAATTAAAGCGTATGACTATGTCTCGTCGGATCACTTTAAAGAACAATCTCTTCATGAACAAGCTCTGAGCTTCTGATCAATCCAATCATCGGCGGACGAAGCATTGAATGGACAAGATATTCAGAGTTGTGAAGTCTATAACAGAATGGAATCCCATGGAATTGTTACACATAGCCATCTTTCTTTTGTATAAAATTTTCAATTTTTTTACGACAACATCCTCTTACTAGGATGCCTGTATCCTTTGTACAAAGATACTCATAGAAGATTAATACAAATACTTTTCCAAATACAGAAATTTGCTTTGTCTTCCTTTTGCTTTTTACACTTATGTTTTATTTGAGAAACGTCCAATGTTTTGTTAAATAGGCATATGCATTTGAACATAATCATTCTCTTACAAGCCAAGGAAGATGATTGCTGATAGGTTGAAGGTACGGATAGATATCTCGATGCCCTTTCAGAAGAAATCCAGAACTTAATTCCCCAAACAGAGTTAAACTTCAGGATCCTCAGCAGAACAAAAGCTTTCTCAAAAACTGATTTCCCCAGCTAAGAGAGCCTTCCAGAACATAATTCCCCTCAGAGTTAAATTTCAGAATCCCCAGTGGAGCCTTAAAAATCTGAAAATCCTATCCCCGGTTGAAGTCAAAACTACCAATCCCCAGCGAAGTCAAAGCTGTTAAACCCCAGCAGAGCTAAAACTTCCAACTATCAATCCCCAGCGGAACCAGATTAGCGAACATTCTCCCACAGAGATACTTCCCATCAGATTGAAGATTCTCAGTCTTACTCCTCCAGCATGAGTCTCCCAGGTTCTGGACTCCCCAATAGAGATCATCAGAATTCTCATTTCCCACGGGTCACCAAGGATTTTCTACCTCTAGCAGTGGTCCTAAAATCCCTCAACAGTTAAAGATCTTGCTCCCCAAGCAATCAACAGTCAACAAGGATTTCTCACCCTCAATAACCAAAGGATTTTTCTATCCCCAGCTTCGGTTATGGGTTTATTTCCCCAACATTTGCCAAGGATTTATTCCCCAAAACAAATTACGTTTCAAATTGATCGGTCGTTCAAAAGTTCCTTCATCACCTGTTGGAAGTTACGATCGTCAAAGATCAAATTCTCACAAAATTCAAGTTATGAAGCCCGAATTTGACCGGAGAGTATCTTGATCTCTACAGCATATTGTGAAGCCCGGAGTACGACCGAATAACAATGTCAGACTACCGCCAAGCCTGGATTACGACCAGATATTGATATCCCCTAAAAGCAAGCTATGAAGCCCGGATTCGACCGGATAATAGTTTAATCCCCAACAAGTTTCTATGAAGCCTGGATTACAACCAGACAGCAGTCAAGAATACTACGAAGCCTGGAGTCGACCAGATAATGGTATATCTTTAACACAAGCCGTGAAGCCCGGATTTGACCGGATAACAGCTTAGCAAGCTATTGTGAAGCCTGGATTACGACCAGAAAACAATACAAGTTTCTATGAAGCCTGGATTACGACCAGACAGCAGTCAAGAATACTACGAAGCCTGGAGTCGACCAGATAGTGGTATATCTTCAACACAAGCCGTGAAGCCCGGATTTGACCGGATAACAGCTTAGCAAGCTATTGTGAAGCCTGGATTACGACCAGATGGCAATACAAGTTTCTGTGAAAGCCTGGAGATCGACCAGATAACAGTTAACCTTTAACAGAATGAAGACTCTCGTCCTGGAATCCCCAGTAGATTGGCATACAACTCAAGCTCCTGATTCCCCAACAGTGGCCCCAGGACTTCTCATTTTCAACGATCAAAGGATTTTCAATCCCCTGCAGGAGTCAAGGATTTACTTTCCCCGACAACAGTCAAGATTCTATTATCTCCAGCTATCCAGGATTCATCTATCCCCAGTAAGACAGCTCATCAGCTTACATGCGCATTCATTACATTCATATCATAAACATTTGATAACATACATTGCATCATACATTTCATGCAACATAACTTTGTGTTTCGGCTAATATTTTACCCTTTTCAGGATAAGATTAATAAGCTCCAACTTTTGAAAACAGTTTACGGACGCTTCCCAACATGGATGCTGCTCTATTGCTTATTCAACTTCAAGACTTCTGAAAACAGTTTACGGGTTCTCCAGACACGGATGTCAACCTATCGCTTGTTCAGATTCTTCAAATTCTGAAAACAGTTTACGGATTCTCCAAACACGGATGTTAATCTATCGCTTGTTCAGATTCAACTTTTGAAAACAGTTTACGGACGCTTCCCAACATGGACGCTGCTCTATTTCTTATTCAATTTCAAGACTTCTGAAAACAGTTTACAGGTTCTCCAGACACGGATGTTAACCTATCGCTTGTTCAGATTCTTCAACTTCTGAAAACAGTTTACGGATTCTCCAAACACGGATGTCAATCCATTGCTTATTCAAGATCCCCAGTTCAGAGATGTTCCAAAACATGGATACCTTTCTGATACTCGCTCGCTCATCAATGACATACAGTTCAACAAGCATTCCAGATGACATCTTTAAGCCCATCCCCGATAAGATTCTATCACACCTCCAGATGGCATCTTTAAGCCCATCTCCAAATGGCATCCCTAAGCCCATTCCCGCATCCATTGTTTTGACGAGTGCAAATTTACGGGCACTCTAGTGTCCAATCTCCTTTTACCTTCGAGACGCGAAAGGAAAACTTGCCAATCTAACTCTTCAGGTGCAAGAAGATTGAACAGGGGCAACTGTTGTACCCCAAAATTTGCCCTCTCATTTCATCAACATTTTCTCACCACAAGACTCTTGGAACTCAAGATCAAGTTAGGGTTTGCTCTGCTCAAGACCCCTCCTTGCACTGTTGACCCAAATTAGGGTTTGAGTTTGCACAAAGATGTTTTGACCTAAAATTCCCAAAATGACTTTCATGCTTCATGTTGGACTCACAAGTTTATTCATACCAAGTTTCAAGCCTTGATTTCCATCTTTGCCCAGTCAATTGGACAGTTGACCTAGAAATCAGTTGTATTGGGGAAAAAGTCAACTGTGGCCAATTGACAGTCAAACCTCATGATTTTTGACCCACATCAACATTATGAACTCATATGAACCATTTGGTGAAGTTTGGATCACAATTTCACAAGAAATTTGACCAGATCACCAAAAGGGCAAAATGGTCATTTTTAGGGTTTTGACTGCACAAAGGCAATTTTTGACTGTTTGACCTAACCAATGGCAAATCAAGCTCACATATGGACTCAAGAACTCAATGGCATTGTCTTGATCCATTCAACAAGTTCAAAAGATCTCAAATGCACAGGATTGACAGATGAATTTTCCAGTCAACTGATCAAAATTTGACTGTATACTGAAAAGTCCAACTTTGACTTTTTGGTCAAAGTCAAGTGCCAAGATTTATTTTTCATCAAGAATGTCAAATTATGAAACTTGTACATCAAGAAATCCAAAATTACAAATTAGGGTTTAAAATGAAGAAATTTCATAACTTAGAAATTTTCTAAGTTATGAAATTCCCTTATTTTTCCCTAACTTTGTCCCATTTTTTCACCAAGATGAAAATGGATTCAAACAAAACTCAAAACATGAAAGTTGTAGTCCATTGCAAAATATACAACTTTGATTCACAAAGTTTTCTCAAAGGAAGCTTGTAGCTCAAGTTATGATTTTTGGAACAAGGGTACAAAACATTTTTAACTTAGAGAAATTTTGACCTATTCTAGGCAGGATTTTTGTCCAACTTCTTGGCCATTTTTCACATGGTTCCACTTGGAGTTTCAATTTGAATTACAAATATGGATTGTAGTACACATTCCAAGATTTCCAAATTATCCAAGAACTTATCAAACACCCTTGTGGTTATGGAGAATCGAATTTGCAAAGTTGGGCAAAATTCACTTTTGTTCATGGCCAAAGCTTGTTCATAACATTGGCATTTTCAAGTCAGCAGGGTTTGTGATAGTTTGCAGGCCTCTAAACCTCTTCACACTCAATAATTAAATTCCTAACCTTTGTGTTCAAGCATTGTTTTATGCATTTAGTCATTACACAAAGAATTAGTCTTTAAATGGAAAAAGTAAATTTGCCATTTTGGAAAAGATGCACTTTATGTCAAATACCATATCCAAGAGGTACAAGCCAGATCTTTGAGGCACAAGTTTGTAGACAAATCCCACTGATCAAGAGAGAGTGCTGCAGCATGCTTGAGAGCCTTGTACAGGCCTATAACCCAACTTGAACCTTCTTACTTCAAAAAGAAGAAAGCTTGCCAAAACTCTCCATCTCTCATCCCTGTCAACACAGCCAAACAAAAACTTTGCAAACATCTTTAATACATCCAAGCAAGCCTAAAGCACGACTGAACCACCTCCCAAACCTCCTCATTCACAAAAACACCCTCTTGCTGCAGAAACAGGGCATCTGTTGCAGTTTGACTTCCATAATCCATTCCACTCGTGCATTTTGGCCAAAAAGAGTTCAAACATGTTCCATATCATCCACTGAAGCTATCCCAAGCATTGAACTCAAGCTGTAACACCCATAACCATGTTTGCCATTTTTATTTTCAAGCTGTGCAGGTTGACTTCCATAGCACGATTCAGTTGATTTTAAAGCAAGCTAGGAGTTGGAGAAGCATCCTTGGACTTCAGGCAAGCTGTACAAAAGCTCAAAATCCATTGGAAGTTGCTACATTGTTCTGTTCAAGTCAAGCTGAAACAGGTAAAAACATGAACTTCTATCTCTCTATCCAGGCATGATTAAGCTTAGGTTTGTGAAGAAAACATGTTCTACTCATAGCCCTGAATCCATCCATGTATTTACTTTTCATTTATATTGAGTATGCTGTGAGAATTTTGGCCATGAACATTGAAGAAAAATTAGGTCAGAAATTGGGGATGAAGAAATTCTCCCTCGTTTCTTAGAGTTAGGTCAAGTATTTTATATGTCTGAATTCGTCTCTTGATGCTCTACATTATTGGTGTTATGAGTTTTGCATGAAAGTCCAGGAATCAGGAGTTAGGAAACGCGCGTTTTTGCTTGTTCAAACAAAGCTGGAGGTTGAAGATGACTGGCTTGGGCTGGGCCTGAGTCAGTCCTGCTTTTTGCACCCCCTTTTCCAATTTACACCCCCCTGGCCCATTGTGTGATATATTTATCATTTTTGATTTTTTCTTTTTGATTCTGACTTATTATTTTTTGCTCAAATATAAAAAATATCAAAAATATTTTTCCACCCTTTTTTGCATTTATTTGGCATTTATTTGTTTTATTTAATATATGTATGTAAATAAATATAAAAACCTTTTTATTTAAAACCCTAAAAATAATACAAAAATAAATATTTTTCAGTTATTATTTTTTGTTTACATTTTGAAAGCATTTTCTAAAATATACATTTTTTTTTGTAAATAATTAATATTTTATTTTTGTACATATTTAGCTTATTAAATATATATATATATATAAATATACTTATACATATCTTATTAAATATTTAGGGCGAAAACATGAAAATAATACATTTTTAATTTTATTAATATATGACATCAAAAATACCTTTTAACCATATACTTTTTATTTTTTGTGCATAAATTAATTTCTTTTGTACATAATCAATAAATAAATACTATTTATTCAAAAACTAGGGTTTTGTCCTAAATGACAAAAATACTCAAAATTTGACCATTTCATTTTTGTTTATATCCCACATGAAAAAATACTTTCACATACATAAAAAATCATTTTTGTACATAATACATTTTGCATATTTATTGTATTTATTTAATTATTGTACAATTAAATATTTGTATATTCGATATGGATGTAATAGCTTAGAATTTAATTTCTTGTCAAATATCCCCCCATTCAAACACTTGTACCCCCATCCCCATAATCATGTTGTAATAATTTAGGACTTTAAATTTCCGCATTTAAAAGCTTTGAAATTATGCCATGATAGACCTAGGGTTTGTATGCAAATCAAATAACAAATAGCTTGACCTAATTCAAAGATAAACATGCATGAAAATGGACAACACAATACACACTTGCACCCTTAGGGTTACTCCACTTGTTGCCTTCAAAAATGGGCCATGTTGCATGTTGAGTGTCTTTGGCAAAACAAGAACAAATAAAATGATCATAGTCCCTCGATGACGCTTTCTCAAGTTGCCTAAAAAAATGAACAAGTCCCTTAAAGAAAAAATTGCCAAAGACACTTGGCACTATTGCATTCATGGTCTAAACGATGACCCGCGCCCGTCCCGTTAACATCCTAACACAAGGTTGTTCACCAAATACAATGGTGAAACAACACTGTTAAAAGGGTTAAAACATGAGAAAGACCTTTGAGTAAATTTAGGGGTAGACAACTCTTAGTTACTTGATCAAACTTGCAAAACACAGTTGCCTACTTTCAAAGCACACTCCACAACACAATTTCAAAAAACAACTTTCAAAAACATTGAAACATCTTTTCAAAAAGACAAACACCTTCGTAAAACATTCGAGTAAAGAATTGTTACAATGGTTTCCTAGACAAGGCATCTTTTTAAAAAACATTTTCAAAACCACACACACAAAGCACCATTTCAAACAATTGAAAAGCAAAGGCAAGTGATATAAAACAAGTAACTAAGAGCCCATGGTTAACCATGGATAGAAAGGGTTCTAATACCTTCCCTTTCTATAATCTACTCCCCGAACCCAAAAAAACATCTCAAAGGTTTTTCCTGTGCTTTTTAACCTTTCCTTAGGATAAAATAAAAAGTCGGTGGCGACTCTTGCTAAACCGAAACATTTGCGAAAACAAACGCAAAACCTCAAGTCAGTTCTCCCACCGTATCACACCATGGTAGTAAATGTCCCCTCTGTAATTCCACGACACAGTCTTGTCTGATACATATGGGAATGGCCCAGGCATTGTGGTTACTAGAGGAGCTGCTTTTGGAACCGATGTAATTCTAACGGGTCTTTTGGTGGAGACCCTGGAAGAATTGGCAGAAATGGTAATGATAGAAACATCTTCAACAGGAATAGGTGAAACAGGAGTCTTTTCAAACAAAATCTCTTTGTTATCTATCAGGCACTGAATGCCTGCCTTCAACAAAGGACAGCCAAATGGTAAGGATAAGCAGAGATGGCAAACTTCATTACAGCCCGGGAACACACCGTCTTTCAACAAGTTTATCTTAATAGTCTTAAGTGGGGTCATGAGTTCATCAATTGTGGTAACAAACAAATCTTCTTCAATGGCATTGGTATAGTGACCATGTCTGGGCATAGGAGCAAAAATGACATTTGGCTTCTCGGGCGCATCAAACTCAATTTCTTTTGCTTCAACGAGGTCTTGTATTTTGTTCTTCAAGGCCCAACAGTTATTAGTATCGTGACCAGGACTTTTAGAGTGATATGCGCAACGGGCATTGGGGTGATAATGAGGGGATGTTGTATTGGGGTTTTTCGGAGCTTCTTTCAAGGTTGCCAAGTTAGATCTTAGTATATGCGGTAATACTTGAGACAGAGTCATGTTATTTCTGGTGAATTGCCTGACTGTCCTTTCAACCCTTGTTTTATTACTTCATTATTGATCATATGTAGGCTTTGGAATCATAACAGCCCCCACCATTGGTCGGTGTTCGGCCCTCTGTTGGTTTCTTTGCAGATATACAGCAGCTATCTCTTTCTTCCCGATGAAAGGCTTCCTTATAGCTGTAGAAGAAGATGAATCCTTCTGAATCTTTCCACTTTTTATACCATCTTCCACCATCTCTCTGGTTAATATCAATTCAGTAAAGCCTGCAGATGAACTTCCGATTAAATGGTTGAAAAAGGGACCAGATAAGGTGCCTAAGAACATGTCCACCAATTCCCTTTCAGACAGAGGGGGTTGAACTCTTCCGGCCAAATCTCTCTATTTTTGTGCGTAATCCTTGAAACCTTCATTTGAAGCCATGGCTATACTCTGGAGTTGAGTACGGGTAGGCGCCAAATCAGCATCGTATTGATATTGCTTGTAGAAAGCTGCGGCAAGATCTTCCCAATTATGGATGTTGGCTCTTTCTAGTTTGTAAAACCAGTCGAGTTGTGTTCCAGACAGACTGTCTTGGAAAAAGTTCACCCATAAGTCTTTATCAGCGGTATGGGGTTGGATTTTTCTCACATATGACCGGAGATGCATTTTAGGGCATGACACTCCATCATATTTGGCAAACATAGGCACTTTGAATTTCGGAGGAATCACAATCCCAAAACTAGTCCCAATTCCTCAAAGTCTAAGCCTGGTACCTTTTGCATTTCCATCGCGCTCAAACGCTCTCCGAGATGTCTATACTTGTCATCAGCTGGAGGATATTGTTCCTCAGAGTAGTCTTCCTCTTCTTCCTCCTCTTCAGATTCTGACGGGACCGCTGTTTCCTTGCCTTTCCCTTCTCTTTCATCGGATGTTATTGCAAAATTCAAAGTCCTTCTTGTATGCCCATGAAATCTTCTCCCCATGTTTAAGACTCCAGTTACTTTCTTTGTTTTCTTTTTCCTCTCTTCAGCCAGCAGAGTCTTCAACTCTTTTTGCCCCTTGGCTAGGGTCATGAGCAACTGTTGAAATTGCATATTCTGAGCTTGGAGATCTTTCACTGTTTGTTCGAGATCCATCTTACTGAAATAAACAGTAGAGAGATGAGGAGACTTGTTACAAAAGACTTGTTTATATTATGATGAATGATATATGCATATGAAATGTTTTCAAGGATTTCAAAGATTCAAGTTTGTTTTAGACAACAAGAAGCACATGTTATATTAATAAGATAAAGTTTCAGTACATCAATTCCCCTTGGAAAAAATAATACAAAACTCTAAGATAAAAAAGTAGTACGCATCCTCTTTAGTGCAATGTAGGCATTCAGGGTCCGATCCTCATGAAGTAGCCTAGTGAGTTCGAAAACCTTCTTCTCGCTTGCATAGAATTGGGATTTGAAAGCATCTCGCTCTCCTTTGCGTTGTATCCAACCCCTTTGTAGATCTTCAAGAGATGTGGGCATGTCACGATGTAGGATAGTGTATGGAACATCTCCCTCCTTGACAGGCTCAATGATTACCGGGAGAATGGAGGGGTAAGGCATCATAAGACTCTGAGCGCGAGTTCGTACCCATTTGAGGTAAGGCTCAAGAGGAATAGAATTCTTGTGCCCCAAAGTCTTGCTATGCACCTTGTTTAGCATCCTCCAAGCTCGGATAAACCTATGGCGAAGACCTTGATCATCGTTGTCGTAGTCGAATACCAAACCTTGAATCAGCATCTCGTGCGGGCCATCCCTTAGGGCGTAACCAAATTGTCTTAAGGCTAAGCAAGGGTTGAAGGTTATACCTCCCCTAATGCCAAGTAGAGGGACATTAGGTAATTCTCCACAACGGTCGATGATGATAACATTCTCTTTGGATCGAGAGCACCAATGAATGTCTGAATGTTTGAGCGTCATCAACCTTTGTGACCACCTTGAACCTTGGTCATTCTTTAATACAGTTTGGGGAAGATGAGAAATAAACCACCTTTCCAAGAGAGGAGTGCTACACATAATTACTCCTCTTTTCCTCATTGTGCGAGTGTGAAAAGAGTGTAGGATATCCCCTAGCAATGTAGGCACTGGGTTGCGTGACATGAAGATTTTGACGGTGTTCACATCTATGAGTTGGTCAGGATTTGGAAACAAAACCATCCCATAGATGAGAAGAGCCATAATTTCCTCAAAGGCTTGCAAGTCTAAGGAATTCCAACATCTTTGGGCTTTCTCAAACAGGAACTTTTCTAAGAAACCTTTTACACCACTCCTAGTTTCCCAATGGGTTGTGATATCAGATGATTGCAAGTGTAGAGCTTGAGCAATCTCTTCTGACTTTGGGTCTCTTCCTGTACCGTTGAAAGGTAGTTGATTGAGAATAGGGATCCTCAAGAGTTGAGATAACTCTTCCAAAGTAGGCACAAGTTGATAGTCGGGAAATATGAAGCAATGGTGCAAAGGATCAAAGAACTGAAAGAGCACCTTCATCATATCCTCATTTGTGTTGGAGGTGACCAAGTTGAGTAGACGACCATGTCTCTCGGTGAATGGAGAGTTTTCAGGAATCTTTGAAGCTAGCTCCTTAAGTTGTGGTGGAATTATCACAAGATTGACTTGAATAGTTTTCCTGCAAAGTGAATCCATTTCCTACAAAACAAGAACAAAGATGAATCCCAAAATCCTTGAAATGGTTAGTGGATGTATATGATGTTCATGATGTCCATGATGTTATGTACAAGTATGCATATACAAACAAAGCAAACAAATCCTTAGTTTAGGCTTGCATGGAGTTTTATAGGTAAGTACCCTCTTGAAGTTTAGTTGGCTTAAAAACCTGTCCTAGTAATAGTAACCAGGTTTTAAGGAGCTCAATATCACTGGATTGTTTCCTTGGTCATTGTTTCAGCTCAAGCCTCTATAATGGCAACCGAAATATCCCAATAAACCAAACCTCAATGAGTGTAGTATCGAGTATCTACCAACTTCAGACTGCACCAAAGCCGGTCATCTCACTACATCCTAAAGACCAAGTTGGTCAAGTAAAGGTTCTAGAAGTTGATTAGTGCTTCATGACATCACTCAGCGGCCCCGTATTGTCTTTGATTAACTCAAAGGCTACCGGTACCCACAAATATGTCACACTAACGTAGTTATTGCTTAGACCATGTTGGTATACCCCGTATAGTTTCCGCAACGTATTGCTACTTACTTATAAGGTATCTTAAATCTGGGTAGAGGATTCAAACCCAAATAAAGAACCATAATTTAAAGCATACAAATCAACCAAATTAAGCAAGTAAATGTGATCTATCCCTAAGGTAACCCCACTTTTAGAATTTTCCCCAGCAGAGTCGCCAGTTCTGTGATACGGTGGGAGAATAGACTTGATTGTTTTGCGTTTTATCACAAATGTTGTGGTTAGCAAGAGTCGCCACCGACTTTATTTTATCCAAAAGGAAAGGTGAAAAAGAACTAGAAAGACCTTTGAGATTATATCTTGAGTTCGGGGGGTGGATTATGAAAAGGGAAGGTATTAGCACCCTTTTCATCCATGGTTTTCCATGGGCTCTTAGTTACTTGCTAGATCACTTTCTTTTTTGTTTGAAATTGTACTTTGTGTGGTTTTGAAAGTATTTTGTAAAAGAGGCCTTTGTTTAGGCAATCTTTGTAATGATTCTCGTTCGTAAGAATGTATACAAAGATGTTTGTCTTTTTGAAAAAAGTTTTCAATGTTTGCAAGATATTTGGAAATGTGTGTGTTTGTTTTAAAAATAGCAAGGATATTTGTTTGAAATGGAGCAAGTAACTAAAAACAATCTACCTACTCAAATGTCTTTCTTGTTTATTTTCTTTTCCTTTGATATTGTTGTCTTACCATTGATTTGGTAAGCAACCCTATCTTTGAATGTAAACGGTACGAGCGTGGGTCATCGTATAGCCATGATTAGCAATGTTGCAAAGTATCTTAGCATTTTTTGAGGGACTAAGATCATTTTTGTAAGGCAACTTTGAATAGTGTCATCGAGGGACTATGATCTTGTTTTTGTCTGTTTTGCTAAGATACATGCGTAATAAGGCCATTTTTGTATAAGGCAACCAAGTGGAGTAACCCTAGGGGTGCTTGTGTGCAAGTGTGCCATTTCATGTTTGTTTTTGTCTTGAATTATGGTTTTCTATTTGATTGGTTTTATCTTGCCATACAAGCCCTAATTACTAGCATGTTATATAAAAGTGATAAATTGCGAAATTTAAAGATTACTATGCTATTACAACATTTATGGGAGGGGGTATAAAATTTATGAATGGGGATTGAAATAATATAAACCTAATTAAGCTATTACAACCAAATTGAATATATACAAATATTGGAATAAATAATATACAAGATAAATTAAATATGCAAAGATGTTTGAATGCAAAGAAGATTTTGTTTGGTTTTTTTATGTGGGAAACTTTTAACCTAAACCTAATAATTAAATCAAGATTAAACTCAAATTAATTAGGAAAGGAAATTATTTTTAGAAAGGATTTTGATTAAACCCTAATTCTATTTCATTAAAAGAAAATAAATTTCTTTAAAAAAAAGTAAGTTTTTTTGCATTTTTTGTCTTGAAAAATAATATATGGTATTTATGAGGTATTTTGGTCTTTTTTACACTAAAATAATATATTTAATAGGTGTGAAGAAAAATAAATATTAAAACTAGTTCTAAATTAATTTTACAAGTTTATTATAAAAATATATATAATATGTAACTAAAGAAAATATTTTTTATTGAGAAAAATGAAATAAACTAAGTCAAAATAAAATCTATCATTTTTTATATTTTTTGTTATTTTTAATATTAAGAAAATATTATTAAGAAAATAAAATGAAAATAAAAATAAATAAATGATATGAGCCAGGGGGTACTGCAAGCAAATAGGAGGCAGGAGGTTAGCAAAAAAACACAAGGCCCAAAGTCGGAAGCCCACGCTGCAAAAACAACAAAAAAAGGTGGAAAAAATATAGAAAATTGCAAAAGGCAGCGCGTTGAGGCTCGAACCCATGACCTCTGGACTTTTTGCGCGTTGCCTTACCACTGGGGTGGTTGTACATCCGTTAAATAAACAAAAGCACAAATATATATTATAAAACGCCCCTGAAGGCAACTTCATCTTCAACCTTGAGCCATGTCCAAACCACCTGTATCTCTCTCATTTCTCCATGAAAATGGAAAATCCAAACATGAAAGTGATAGTGTTTCTTCCCACGATTTCAACCATATAATTCATGTAAACTAAAAGTCAAAGATCAAAGCTAATTTTACTGGCCCTAATTTGAAACCTAATTTTTACAAAAATTTCAAATCCAAAATTCTCTATACACAATGAATATAAATGAAATCTATGAACATGGTTGGCTTTAGTGCAAGGATATCTACATTTTGTTTTCACAAATCAAGACCAAAGGATGCTTGTATGAAGAGATAAAACTTTGAGTTTTTACCTCTTTCAGTTGAGATCGTGAATGAAGTTTGAGTACGTTTTGAGAAGGCCTGAGGATCTGTTTAGCTTGCCTGGACCTCCCTGAGTGTGTTCCAATCCTTACTTTTCCTTGAAAGTTCCTGAATCTCCCTACTCAAGTCAACCTGCAAGCTTGAAATGTAAAAATTCCAGATGGAGAAGGAGGAGTTACAGTGAGGGAACAGGGGTCTGGATCACTTAGATATGATGTATATTAAGTGTTTAGGTGGTTAAAACTTAAAACGCACGAGTGGTTTTTGAGATTGTTATGTAAGGTGCAAAACTACAACTTATGGCAGATTTTCAGTAATATAGTGTTTGGGAGAGTTTCTGAGCTTTAACATTCATGTTCTAGGTTGTAATACTCTTGTGTATATGTATGGAAAGGATTAGGGATCAAGCTTTCTCAAGATTTCTTAGTTATAGCCTTTTGGCTCTATTCCTTGCATTTGAAGAAAAGTGAGGAGACAAGTCTCTATGTGCTTGTACAAGCCTGATCTGAGTTGGTAGAGGTTCTAGACACATTTATTTTGGTTTATAGGGTTTGTGTGTGAAGAAAGAACAAGTGCAAAGCTTAAGGAGTTCACAATTGCAAAAGTTGTGCTTTATCAAAATGGAAATGGCAATTTTGTGCCATAAATGGAATTGTAGCTTGGACAAAGGCTCTAATGCTTGGATTAAAGCTCTATCAGCTGTGTAAACATTTAATTATGGAGTGAGAAACGAGTTTGAGGCCTGAAAAGCAAAGATTATGTAGCCTAGGTTTGAATTTGAATTTTGGTTCATCATGAAATGGCTTGAAATCAAAGTGAGAAATTGCCAACTTCATCTCTTCGATTCTTCCTACTCAAGAATGATCTCAAGGAGTTCTTTGACATTTTCGAAAGCTTGTAATGTTATCTACAACTCATATTTGAATTTCTTTCAAATATTCCCCTTGGGCAACATTTCAAAAACCTGCCTAACTAGGGCAACATTTCACTAAATTATTTTAGTTCATGAGCATGTATTCACAAAATTATATCTTAAGATACAAGCATATTTAGGAGAAATTATGTGAAGAAAAGTTGTAGATTTCATGGAGATCTACAACTTTCATGTTGGGAACTTCCTTTGAATCATCTTGTATCATGGTGAAAATTTGGCTCAAAATTGAGAAAAAATAAGTAATTTTATATACTTAGAAAAATTCCTAAGTTAAGAAATTTAAACTTTTCAAAACAAAATCTTGAATTCTTGATTTCTTGATAAACAAGTCTCATATTTTGACATGTTTTGATGAATTATGATCCTTGGCACTTGATTTTGACCAGAAAGTCAAAGTTTGACTTTTCAGTATACATTTGACTTTTGATCAGTTGACTGAAAAATTCATCTGTCAATCCAATGAATTTGTAATGTTTTGAACCATGTAATTAGGTCAAGATGATGCAATTGAATTCTTGAAATCATGCTTCAAACCAATTGATCATTTTCTAGGTCAAAAATCAGAAATTGCCACTTCTCAATCAAAACCCTAATTTTGACCATTTTGCCCTTTTGATTATTTGATCAAATTCCTTGAGGAATGGTGGTCCAAACTTGATCAAATGATACATATGAGTTTAAAATGTTGGTGTGGATAAAAAATTCTGAAGTTTGACTATAAATTGGCCATGGTTGACTTTTTCCACAATACAGCTGATTTTTAGGTCAACTGTCCAATTGACTGATCAAAAATGTGATTCAAGGCTTGAAACTTGACATGAGTAATCTTGGGGGTCCTTAATGATCCTTGAAAGTCAAATGAAGAATTGATAGTCCAAAAATCATTGTGCAAACTCAAATCCTAATTTTGATCATCAGTGCATGATGAGATGTCTTGAGCTGGTCTAACCCTAATCCAGTCTTGAGTCAAAGAGATCTTGTGAGAAAAATCTTGATAAATGAGAGGGCAAATTTTGGGGTAAAACACTCACCATTGGAATTGTTTTGGAAGAATTTTCATGGAAAGGTTTCTTTGGTTCATCACATTTCAAGGTTATTAGATTTGACTCAAAAGTACAAGGGGTTGATTGGAGAAGTTGTCATGTTTGGACAAGGCCTTGTTCCTATTGGTCACAAGATTATATTTCTATAAAATTTAAAGATATGGAAGTGGTTTTGGTGGCTATGAGTCCTCATTATCATCCTCAACAAATTCTATTCACAAAGCAAGAATATTGGTACAAGAAGTTTGTTCAAACTTGTCAAAGTTCCTCAAAGCATTTTCTTGATCTCGGAGCTAGGGTTTTAAACTTCAAAGGAGTGCATCTTGCTCACCTTTTGGTATTTTTGAGTGATTCCAAAGACATCATTATCTTCAAAGGGTTATTAACAAATCACTTCAAAAGTTCCAAGGAACTTTCATGTGGAAGAAACTTGGTGAAGAAGAAAGATTACAAGTCATCCAGATGAATCCACAATTTTACATGAGTGACTTCAAATGGTCATAACTTGGTCAATTTTTATCACCTTGAGTCCATTATTTTTCCATAATGATCTTGAGGATGTGAAATTTATGCCTTCTTTTATGTGCAAAGTGGGAAATGGATGGAAGTTGCCTTAAAGATGCAAAATATTATAGGTCATTTCATGATTTTTTGCCAACTTCAACAAGTCATAACTTGCTCAAATTTTGGATATTTTAAATGATTAAACTTTCAAAGTTTCATTCAAGAAGTCTACTTCATGCTATCTTTTTTTGGTCAAGAGCAAATTCCAAGTGGAAGGCCATGTTTGGATGCAAAACATTATAAGTCATTTTTGAAGAAGAATTTGAAATATTTCTAAGTATGGAAAGTCAACCCTTTTTCTTCAACGTTGACTCAATGAAACTTTCAGCTCAAGCATCCATTTGATTCCATTCTTTTTCCATTGTAAAGCTTGAAACCTCACCTTTCTAAAGCATCAAGAATCATGCCCTAAGACCCCTTGTGTTGAAAATGCCATTGGTCAGAAGTTGGCACTTTGAATATGAATTTCTCACCAAGTCAGAATTTTGAAATCCATAATGTGGCCTCTAATCACAAGTTTTCCATGCGTTTTTTCCTCTAAACATGTTTAGTGAAGTTACAGATTTGTTTAGCGCATCAAAACGTAAGAATTGGATGAGTTTTGATGAAGTTTGGATCACACTTCACTCGTGCATTAGGTTTGCACGAATTCCCTCCAAAACGCATCATTCACTATTCCTTTTGATCCCATTAGCTTCTCCTATAAATACATGAACTATCCCATTCAATTTCCTAAGCTTGGATAGCCAGAATCACCCTGCCAAACTTGTTTCACAACTCAAAATTTAGCAACTTCAAAATCCATTCTCGACCCTTTTTCAATCCAATTTTTTCATCAATTCACCTTCCTTGATCTTCCCTGAAGCTAACCATATAATTACATTCAAGAATCGTGCCCTATACTACTCCATAGAAGTCCAGTTTCAGAGCTCTGGAACTCAACTTCAATAGGTAGATTCCTTTATCAATTCTTCAAAACTTTGATATCATTGTGTTTCTCTCATTTCCCTGGTTCTAGTCAAAACACTTACCTTTTACTGGAAACACGTTTTGACCATGAAATTTCAAATCCCTTTTCAAAACATTCCTTCCAAATTGCTTGAGCTACAATTTATATAAATTTGGCGCGAGGGTGTGGTTGTCTTCGTCTTGAAGAAACGGAGCGAATGGCATAGGTCTGAGCTTCTGATTTTATAGTTTGAGACACCTGTAATTCGTGATGTCTGGAGGTTGAAGATGACCAACGTGTCATCTTCTAACCAATAAAGGTGCGCCATCTGTATTTTTCAAATTCTGATTTAATTAATGATTATGTACAATATTCACTAATGACCATGATATGCACAGCGCGCCAGATCCCTTGGATTTGATTACTAACGTGTTTTAACTCTTACCCAATGGTCCACATATTTTACTTTTATTTTCATTTCTGATTTTTATATTTTAATTGTTTTAAATTTCAAAAAATCATAGAAAATTCATTTTTTGTCCAAAAAATCTGGAAAAATTATGAAATTTTTTTTTGATTATTCTCTTTCTGATTTTTATTTTTTCATAATTTAATTTTGTGTTTTGGTATTTTTTTATGAATTTTACACTTATTTGATTTGTTTTAAATGTTTAAAAATACTTTTATACATTTTTAAATTCTGGAAAAATTACAGAATGATCCAATGATATTGTGACAAAAATTGGTGACCTTATTTTATTTTTGTTTTTGACTTTACTGTTTTTTTTTACCATTTTTTGTTTATTTTACCCATTTATTTTAATTTTAAAAATAGTTTCTGACTTTAAAAAATTATCAAAAAATTTGTAATATTATTTGGCCTTTTTTCTGATTTTTCTATGGTCTTACTTTTCATTTCTTGATTAATTTGAACATATTTGATATTTTTCTCTTTATTTTCTATTTTTAAAACATTTTTTAAACCCTTTTTTGTGTATATTAAATGTGATATTATTTTGTGACTATTTTCTGGATGATCTTGGGTTAGATTTTGGATCATGAACTTTATTAACATCATTGGATTCATGGTGTTGAGTTTGACTCCACAAAAATGGATGAATGATTTTAATAATAGTTTGATTAAAATTTAATTCAAATGTGGTTTGTATTTTCCCCCCATCCCTCTTCATCTCATCCCTTTCTTATTGCACTAAATGTTGTTGGAGCATGATCTCTATATCATGTCTCAAAACAAATGGTGCATAGATTGCTATTGACCGGCCTCAAAATAGGTGCGACTTCTATATAAGTCCACTTACGATTGCTTAACATAACGCTAAATTTTGTCCCGATTCCAATAAATGATCATTCGTGGCCCAAACTTGTGATTGCAAGCCCAAGTATGTTAATTTGATCTCTTTGATCCAATAACCTTGAGATTCATTGTGTGGAGGCTTTGGTTCTACCAATCCTCTAATGGATCTACAACACCTTTGGTCAACGCGATCACTTAAACATCGTTGATCATTAAATGATACTTATGAGAATTCTAAATGGATGATATACTTGACAAAAAGCAAATGCAACTTGTTGTGTGGAGGCTTTGGTTATACCAATCCTCTAATGAGTTCAAAATGCAAGCTTCAAGATGGTCATCCAACTAACCACTAATTATTGACTTATTTACTTTATACTTTTATTCTTTATTTTATGCTTTATGCACTATTTACTTTTAGCACTTACATTTCATGCCATTTTCATCTTTGCTCATTTGAGCATTTACTTTCTTGCCATTTTTATTTTGCTCACTTGAGCTTTTCTTTTCCTTTCTTAAGATACTTAATAATCAACATAAACACTAAAAAATCTTTAATGGTACTTGGACTATTTGGTTACTATCCTTGGCATTATGGAGCATGGGAATTTTCTTGGACTTAGGATTAGAAACCTTGGCCTATCTTAGAGACCTTATGATCTTATCTGATTATTTTTGTCTGGAGTTCTTGAGGTTCATCTTAAGACATTGGGTTGCTTGTTTGTTTTGTGTGCAGGTTTTTGTGATTACACCCTTTGTTTGTAATCTGGAATTCACCCGTATACAGTCGTTACTCTGCCCAATTTTTTATGAAGACTTAATACACTTGAAGTTTGGTTATCTCAAGAGGTCTAGTATTTTCTTGCTTGATTGGTTTCAATCCAAGGAATGAGAATTCTATCTTGGCTCATAATGTCAAGTATTAACTTCTTGTTGGTTAGATGATTCTTATCCCTAGCTTTTATCTTATGCTTTAGGATAGTCTCTTCTTCTCTTCCCATCTTCTTTAATTTCAAAAATCTTCTTCCCCCTTTTTGAAAACTATTCTTGTTTTTGAACTTAAACCATTTTCATAATAAACTTGGACTTATGTCCATGCATCTTCAAAAAATTTCATAAATAAAATCCAATTAACTTAATAATACCTTGACATTCTTTGTGAGAAGACTAAAAGTCAATCAAGCTCATTTCAAACCATTTTTCCACTTTGGATTTTTTATCTTTAAATTTTTCTCAAAAGGATGAACTTTTGCCATTCCTTGTAGTGATGCAAACAACTATACTCCTACAATATGTAGTGAAGAGAGATATTTTCCACTTGGGTGTTGAGAGAGGCCTTGTTGATTTTGAAATCCAAGCCATATCCTCCACTTTGAGATGATGCAAATTCTCCTTTCTCATGATTGTGGATAGTAGGTATGTTTTCCACACGGACAATGGTGATGATGTTTTATCTCATAAAATTAACCAACGCATTTGTGTTTTAATTTTTTAAAATAGGAACTACGTGTACCCTGATCCCCTATTGCACGAAAATGTGGTACGTAGGCACTAAAGATTCGCAATCGCGGCGGGTGCAAAAATTATAAAAAATAAATATATTTCTTTCCTCACCTCCTCCATCCATTTTTTTTATATATACAACATTTTTTATAGCCAAAATATACAGATTTTACAAAGAGGCTCCTGCGGAGTACCGTAGATGTTTAGGGTGCTAATACCTTCCCTTTTCATAACCAACCCCCTTACCTTGAACCTTTCCCCCTCTTTTTGGGTTATTCTCTCTTTTCCCATTCCTTTGGAAACAATAAAGCGCGGTGGCGATTTTTATTTTGATTTGTATAAAGTCTAGTCAATCCAATGGCTTAGTCTTGAACATTTCTACCGCTACAGAAAAATGGCGACTTCACTGGGGAAAGATTGACCTCTTGCTGGTCCATCCCTAAGTGGGTTAAGCCTATCTTTGTTTATATTTGTTTATGTGTTATTACAGTTTTTTGTGTTATATGTTGTATATATGTTTGTCTATATTTTCCTAGTTTTCAGGGTGCTTGGTGATTACTCATAAGTCCTATACCCAAACTTGGGCAAACTTTAAGATAGGACGGGCGGTATAGTCTTGTTAACTTTGAGGGAGTAATCCTAAAAAAGGAGGCATGAGATCCCCCACTCAGTGGAGGCCCATTTGACTGTAGTGTCATTTACCAAGTAATCGGGAAGACATACTGCTTTCGACCTGGGAGCCTGCTGAAACTGAGGACCGTAGAATACCAAACCCATCTTAGCCTTTTAGGTGTAGTGCAGAAGCTATGACGGAGTAATCCAGAAATAGTTGTCACGCGATACTATGCTCGGACGAGTCTTTCTTGAGAATATTATTAATTACCGAGTTAATCGGGAAGTTGGTAATATCCGAAGGAAGGATGTAGACTCTGGGAACCTCTAGAACCTTGTTCGGCAGGTGATAACTTTTAGACCAACACCTTATGAGTAGTACCTTCGACCTCATGCTCGTGACGTTGAACCTATGAACCCTATATGTGTGATCTTGTGTGTGATTGTTGCATCATGCATCCATGCACTCATAAGCATCTTTTGAAGAAACCATATTTCATGGGATTTAAAGGTTGACTATTTGTGAATATCTCAGGTACTTTCTAACCATGATTCTGGAAAGAGAAAGACCAGAAAATGCAGTTTCAAGGATCCCAAGATAGATGAGTTGATCAGTCTAATTCCCGAGATTGAGTGTTCTGCAGACTTTCGGAAGAAGTATGGGTCCATTATTCCTCTCATGAAGTTGAAGATGAAGGAGGGTATTCTCTCGGCCGTGGTCCAGTTCTATGATCCGATGTATCATTGCTTTACTTTTCCCGACTATCAGTTGATGCCTACACTGGAGGAGTATTCTTATCTATTGGATTTACTTGTTATCAATCGTGTTCCTTTTACTAGTTTGGAGGGTGAGCCAAAACCACATGAGATTGCTGCTTTGATTTACCTAGGGAAGTCTGAGGCGGAAGCCTATATGACTACCAAAGGAGGGATTAGAGGATTACCAGCTCAGTTCTTATTGGAGAAATTTCGTTACTTTGCCAGAATGAAGAGTACAGTTGCTTTTGAGGCCATCTTTGCTCTACTTGCTTACGGGTTGTTCTTATTTCCTAATGTGGACAAGTTTATTGACATTAATGCTATCAGGATTTTCATGATTGAAAACCTAGTTCCTACATTGTTGGGTGATGTTTATTACTTTATTCATCTTCGGAATTCTTATCATGGGGGGATGATTACCTGTTGCAGGCCTTTGTTGTACCAGTGGTTTATCTCTCATATGCCTCAGTCTGATGCTTTTTGGGATGTCAAGAAGGAACCCCGTTGGTCTCCTAAGATCATGGCACTTACTCACTCGGACATTGATTGGTATCATCGAGCTTACCAGGATGTATAGATTATTGACAGTTTCGGTAGTTTCCCTAATGTACCTCTTCTTGGTACAAAGGGAGGAATTAACTATAACCCTGTTCTTGCACGGCGACAGCTTGGTTATCCAATGATGGATAAAATGAATAGTATTCATTCGAGTAGTTTCTTTATGAAGGAAGGAGAAGACCATAAGGAAGCTAGGGAGCAGATTCCGAAGGCCTGGCGTCACATTCATAAGAATAGTAGGAAGGATTTGGGACCTAAGGGTGCTGTTTCTTTGGAGACATATCTTCAATGGATCCGATCGAGAGCCATTCAGTTAAAGATGCCATATACCCGGGAGACACCCATGCCTGATATATTTGTGAAGACCACTCTTCCCTTATTAGATGATCTAGAAGAGCAACAACTTGCTTTGGTTAGGATGCAACATGAAAGTGATGCTTGGAAGAACAAGTTCCAAACTTTAGAGAGTTCCTACAGAGAAGACCTGAAGGAGAAAGATGACTTGATTGAGATCCTTGAGAGTCGAGCGGTAGAGTCTATGGAGAGGCAGGGGGTTTATTTTCTCCTAAGCCTCAATCAGGTTCCGATCACTCACTTCCTGATTCAGATGATTCTAAGGAGATTGCCATCAGACAAGTGGAAGAAAACCAGAGGATGAAGGCTCAGATTGCTAGGCTCACAGGGAAGCGCCAATGTATAGAGTGATCTCCATCAATTCTTTTTCTCAGGATTTTAAATTTTTATTTTGTTGTACTTGGGATCATTGAAACTTGTAATCCATTTTGGAGTTATTATAATAAAAAAAAAATTCAGTATTTCAAAAAACGTTATTACTTTGATGTTTGCAATATGTCTATAAATCTCTAATCCCTTGAAATATTAAATAACAAAGTAAAAATAATCATGTACATTACATGTCATGCATCATATTGCACATATTTCTTGCATTTGGTATGCATATCCAGATGTCTTACCAAGCTTTTTACTTTGTTCAGGAAGCTGACTCATCACTACAATACTCGGGTTAATTTCAAAAAGAAGATGGACAACTAAGATCAAGAGAATCGCGAGATGTGCAAGGAAGTTTCTGCTTTGAAGGTCGGCATGGCCAATCTGACTACTCTGATGGAAGCTTTGGTGGCTGCTCAGAATCAGCCACCGAGTGTTCAACCTCAACCAACAAGGGAAACTACTAAAGCTCCAATTGTTCCTGTATCTTCTACTCTAGCTGTTGTTCAAAATCGCATGCCTCAAGGTTATCCATGGGGAATGCAAAAGAATTTTGCACCCAAAGGTTTCAATCTTGGTCCTCAAGATACTCAAGTGGTCTAGACTATTGTTACTCTAGCACCTCCTGTGGTGCATGCTATTCCTGTTGCACCTCCTTCGATGAATTTGATTCCGTTTGTTAATGATGATGTGTGTCGTCCTTTCCCTCTGCCGAGTGAAGACTTGGGTCTTTATGACAGAACGGATGATTTTCAAGGGCAGATTTACAAGATGCAAATAGAGATGAAGGCGCTTAGGGGAAAAGAGCTATTTGGGCAGAATGTGAATGAGTTATGTTTGGTCCCGAATGTTAAGATACCTGCTAAGTTCAAGGTCCCGGAATTTGAGAAGTATAAGGGCAACAATTTCCCTCGTGCTCATCTATTGATGTACGTAAGGAGGATGTCTACCCATACTAATGATCAACGTCTGCTGATTCACTTTTTTCAGGATAGTTTGACTGGTGTTGCGCTGAAGTGGTATATGAGTTTGGACAGCGCCAATATCCATACTTTTAATGATTTGGGAGAAGCATTCATCAAACAGTACAAGTACAACGTGGACATGGCGCCTGACCGTGACCAACTTAGGGCCCTAGTTCAGAAAGACAGGGAATCATTCAAAGAGTATACACAGAGATGGCGCGAGTTAGCCGCCCAAGTGATTCCTCCCATGGAAGAGAAGGAGATGACTAAGATTTTCTTGAAAACGCTAGGTGTTTTCTACTATGAGAGGATGGTAGCAAGTGCGCCAAGTGACTTTACTGATATGGTAGGAATGGGTATCCGCTTAGAGGAGGCTGTAAGAGAAGGCCGTTTGACGAAAAGTGAAGGATCTGGAGGTGTAAAGAAGCCATCTTATGGGTTTACCAAGAAGAAAGAAGGAGATTCAAATGTTGTTATACAAGAGAGGAGGGTAAACTCTCCTAGAAGGAATTATCAGCGTCATCAGCAGGTCGCCTCAGTTACTCCTGTTATAAATTCTGCTCCAACTACCATTGCTTATCAAAGACCGTCCGAGCAATGGAATCAAGGGTATAATAAGAGAAGAGAGAGTTATAACCCTATTCCCATGAGCTATACAGAGCTACTACCGGCATTGATTCAGAAAAAGTTGGTCCAGACACGACCACCTCCCGTCGTACCATTACCATTGCCTTGGTATTCCAAGGCAGGCCAAACATGTGCTTTTCATCAAGGAGCACCAGGGCATAATGTTGAGAATTGTTATCCTTTAAAGACTGGGGTACAGAAATTGGTAAAGTCTGGTGTTCTATCTTTCAAGGAAGTGGGACCTAATGTGAAAGATAACCCTCTACCCAAGCACGGGGGAGTAAATGTTGTGAATATGGTGGTCGATTGTCCAGGCGACTTTCGGGTTTTTGATATTAATATGGTTAGAAGAGATTTGGTGAAAATGCACGTAGACCTCTATGAATTTAGCTATTATACGCATGACCATTCTGGTTGTGCTATTTGCAGTACAAACATACAGGGTTGCGAGAAGATAAAGTCTGATTTATAAGAGATGATGGATGAGGGCCTCATCCACATAATCAGGCCTAGGGCGGAGTATGAAGAGGAAGTGAACATGGTTTCTGGATGTCCTGGTGAATTAAGAATTTTTGATGTGGAGTATATGAATGAGGATCTCGTGCAGTTGCATGCTACCTTCTGCCATACGGCTGGTCAGGTGGAACACCAATATTGATCTTGCCTAGTTTGCTGTCGAGATCCCCGAGGATGTTCAATCGTGAAGAAGGATGTTCAATTGTTGTTAGACAATGGAACTATCAAAATCACAGGTCAGAGGGATGATTATCATGAGATTGATATGGTTGAGGTTTGTTTAATGAAAGAAGAGCCAGATGAAGAGTATGCCTCCGTAGATGAGTATTTCTCTTCAGACAAAGATTTGTTTTCCATAAATGACTTATTGATGACTGATTGTGTTGAAGAAGGGGTAAACGTCATTTTTCCTTATTTTGGTACACCCGCCTATTTTGAAGTGGAGTATCATAGCAAGCCAGTTGTTACCCCATTGGTGATTAGTTTTCCAGGTCCTATCCCCTACAAATCAGATAAAGATGTGCCTTACAAATACAATGCTACAATATTAGAAGATGGAGTGGAAGTTCCCATCCAGCCAATGCCTGATGTTGGAAATATAGCTGAAAATAGCAGGGTGACCCATAGCGGTCGTGTGTTTGTGTAGGTTGTTCGGAGAGATGTTGATGCTGGAAAGAAAATTGCTGAGAATGATGAACCAAAGAAGGCTACAGGAGAGACTAGTGGAGCTACTCTAGAGAAAGAAGTGGATGATATTTTGAAGATAATTAAGATGAGCGACTACAAAATTGTAGATCAGCTACTGCAGACTCCTTCAAAAAAATCTATCTTAGCTTTATTGATGAACTCCTCTGCTCATAGAGAATCCTTGATGAGGGTACTGGACCAAGCTTTTATGGAGAGTGATATGATAGATCAATTCAGCAGCGTAATAGGAAACATTACGTCATGTAATAACTTGAGTTTCTGCGATGATGAATTGCCAGATGAAGGGAGGAATCACAACCTGGCCCTCCACATCTATATGAACTGCAAGAATGATTCACTATCCAATGTGCTAATTGATAATGGATCGGTGTTGAATGTTATACCAAGGAGTACTCTCATGAAGTTGAAATATCAAGGAACACCTATGCGCCCGAGTGGCATCATTGTGAAAGCATTTGATGGGTCAAGGAATTTTGTCATCGGTGAAGTGGACTTACCTATCCATATAGGACCACATTTGTTCCAGATAACCTTCCAAGTCATGAACATCATTCCCGC
Organism: Vicia faba; assembly: GCA_948472305.1. Taxonomy (NCBI): domain Eukaryota; kingdom Viridiplantae; phylum Streptophyta; class Magnoliopsida; order Fabales; family Fabaceae; genus Vicia; species Vicia faba. Next base: position 1,287,482,631 of record OX451740.1, on the reverse strand, counting down.
TTATAGTTGTTTGCTAGGACGGTCGTGGATACATGAAGTAGGGGTTGTCACTTCAACTTTGCACCAGAAGCTAAAGTTTATGCGTGAAGGGAAGGTAGTGATCATAAATGGGAAGCAGGCATTGTTGATATCTCATTTGTCCTCCTTCAGCATTGTAGAAGTGGATGAAGCTGTTGTTGGAACCCAGTTCCAAGCCTTATCCATTGACAACATAAGGAGAAATGATAATTCCATGGTCTCGCTGAAGGATGCGCAGCAGGTTGTGCGTAAGGGTCATAATGAAGTTTGGGGACGAATTGTGGATCCACCTGTGAACAAGAACAGAACTGGCTTGGGGTTCTCTTTGAAGTTTGGAAAAGGAGAAAGTTTGAAGTCAAAGCCTACTATGAGCAGCTATCATGATGTTTTCCGTAGTGGAGGTTACCTCCATCCAATTGATTTTGGAGTTAATGTTGTTGAGGAGGATGAAGCATAACAGGAAATGCTGAATTATGTGACGCACGAAGTCAAGGTTCAGAACTGGGTCACCATTGATGTTCCCTCTTACATACATGTTTCAAAGTAATTTGATTTGTTTATCTTTTTTTGAAAAGGCTTTCACTCTGCCCAAAGTGGAAGTATTAATGTTGTAGGGCTTATCTGTTTGTTGTGACTTTTAAGATCATTAATAAAAGTTTTCTTTGCTTCCCAAATTATGTCTTTATTTTCTGCTTTTTCTTGGAAAATGGTAATAAAAAAAACCTTTCAAAAATAAATAATGACTGAAATTCAATTTGCATGATCACTTGTTATATGTGTCAGTTTCTAAAAGAAATCATAAATCATATGTGCAGATTAACTAAAAAACCAGTTGAATACAATGAACATGCACCCTCTCCCAGTTTTGTATGTCCTGTGTTTGGGGATGAAGAAGAAGATTATGATGAGGTTCCAGAAGAGGTCTCACGGTTGCTTGAGCACAAGGAAAATACCATTCAGCCATATAAAGAGCCTTTGGAAGTGATCAGTTTGGGTTCAGAAGAAGATCCGAAAGAAGTCAAGATTGGAGCATTGCTGCATCTCGATGTGAAGAGAAGGTTGATTGAGTTGTTGAAGGAGTATGTGGATATCTTTTCTTGGTCTTACCAAGATATTCCTAGTCTAGACACAGATATTGTCGAGCACCATTTGTCATTGAAGCTAGAGTGTTCGCCAATTAAACAAAAGTTGAGAAGAACTCGCCGAGATATGGCAGTAAAGATCAAAGAGGAGGTTCTAAAGAAGATTAATGCCGGTTTTCTTGTGACTTCATTGTATCCTCAATGGATTGCCAATATTGTCCCAGTATCAAAAAAAGATGGAAAAGTCCACATGTGCGTAGATTACAAAGATCTAAATAAAGCTAGTCCAAAAGATGATTTTCCGTTTCCACATATTGACATGTTAGTTGATAGCACAACAAAATTCAAAGCATTCTAGTTCATGTACAGATTTTCCGGGTATAATAAAATAAGAATGGCTCCAGAGGACATGGAAAAACAACGTTTATCACACCCTGTGGAACATTCTGTTATAGAGTGATGCCCTTCAGGTTGAAGAACGCTGGTGCAACGTACCAGAGGGCTATGACAACCCTATTCCATGACCTGATGCACAAGGAAATTGAAGTATATGTTGATAATATGATTTCCAAATTCCAGACTGAAGAAGGGCATATAGAAGATTTGTTGAAGTTGTTTTAGCATTTGAGGAAGTATCGTCTCCGCTTGAATCCAAATAAATGCACCTTTGGTGTTCGATCAGGGAAGTTGTTGGGTTTCATTGTTATCCAGAAAGGAATCGAAGTTGACCCTGATAAAGTAAAAGCAATTCAAGAAATGCCAACACCGAGAACTGAAAAGGAAGTCAGAGGTTTCCTCGGGCATTTGAATTATATTTCTAGATTCATTTCCCACATGACTGCAACATGTGAATCGATCTTTAAGTTGTTAAAGAAAGATCAAGGTTGTGTATGGATGAATGACTGACAAAGGGAATTTGAGAGTATTAAGGAATATCTGCTTAAACCTCCCATCTTGCTCCATCCCGTAGAAGGAAGACCGTTGATTATGTATCTGACAGTGTTAGATAAATCCATGGGTTGTATTCTGGGACAACAGGATGAAACAGGGAAGAAGGAGTTCGCCATTTATTATCTCAGTAAAAAATTCACTGATTGTGAGTCACGGTATTCTATGCTGGAAAAAACATGTTGTGCTTTGGCTTGGGTGGAAAAGCGTTTGCGGCAATATATGTTGAATCACACCACTTGGTTGATCTCCAAAATGGATCTAATCAAGTACATTTTTGAAAAACCTGCTCTTACTGGGAGAATTACCCGCTGGCAGATGTTATTATCTGAGTATGATATTGAATACCGCACTCAAAAGGCTATTAAAAGTAGTGTGTTGGCAGATTATCTTGCTCACGAACTAGTGGAGGATCACCAGTCTGTAGAATATGAATTCCCCGATGAGGATGTGATGTTATTGAAAGTGAAGGATTGTGATGAACCATTACCTAAGGAAGGTCCTGACCCTGAATCTTGTTAGAGTATGATATTTGATGGAGTTGTGAATGCTTATGGTAAAGGAATTGGTGTTGTGATTGTCACTCCTCATGGATCACACATTCCTTTTACTGCAAGGTTAACATTTGATTGCACTAATAATATGGCAGAATATGAGGCTTGCATCATGGGTCTCGAGGAAGCTATTGATCTCAGAATCAAAATTCTAGATGTGTATGGTGATTCAACTTTGGTAATAAATCAAATTAAAGGAGAATGGGATACTCGTCACCTTGGCTTGATCCCTTACAAAGATTATGCTAGAAGATTATTACCATTCTTCAATAAAGTTGAATTCCATCACATCCCTAGATATGAAAATCAAATGGCGGATGCTCTGGCAACTCTGGCTTCTATGTACCAAGTGAATACTTGGAATGATATACCCTAAATTACGGTTCGACGGCTGGATAGGCCCGATCATGTGTTTACAACAGAGGAGGTAGCAGATGAAAAACCTTGGTATTATGATATCAAGCATTTTCTTCAGACTCAGGAATACCCGATTGGTGCGTCGAAGAAAGATAGAAAAACATTGAGAAGATTGGCAGGCAGTTTCTTCCTTAGTGAAAATGTGTTATACAAGAGAAATTATGACATGGTCTTGCTCAGATGCGTGGATAGACACGAAGCAGACATGTTGATGCATGAGATTCATGAAGGTTCATTTGGCACTCATGCCAATGGACATTCGATGGCTAGAAAGATGCTAAGGGCGGGTTATTATTGGCTGAGAATGGAATTCGACTGTTAAAAATTTACAAAGAAGTGCCATAAATGCCAGATTTATGCGGACAAGGTCCATGTGCCTCCGACACTTCTCAATGTGATTTCCTCCCCATGGCCTTTCTCTATGTGGCGTATTGACATGATTGGGATGATAGAACCCAAAGCTTCGAATGGGCACCGTTTTATCTTGGTAGCAATTGATTACTTCACCAAGTGGGTGGAAGTTGCTTCATATGCCAATGTTACTAAGAAGGTGGTTGGGCGCTTCATTAATAATAACCTTATATGTCGGTATGGTGTGCCGAGCAGAATCATCATTGACAATGGCTCGAATTTGAACAACAAGATGATGACATAACTGTGTGAAGAATTCAAGATTGTCCATCACAATTCATTTCCATACAGGCTAAAGATGAATGGGGCTCTTGAAGCTGCTAATAAGAATATCAAGAGAATTATCCAGAAAATGGTTATTACTTATAAGGATTGGCATGAAATGCTCCCTTTTGCTCTGCAGGGATATCGAACATCTGTCCGCACTTCAACAGGAGAAACCCCGTTATCCTTAGTGTATGGAATGGAAGTTGTACTCCCAGTCGAGGTAGAGATTCCCTTGTTACGTGTGATAATAGAAACCAAGTTGACAGAGGCTGAATGGGTCCAGGACAGGTTTCACCAATTGAATTTGATTGAGGATAAGAGAATGACAACCTTGTGTCATGGCCAGTTATATCAAAGAAGAATGAAGAAAGCTTTTGATAAAAAGGTCAAACCTCGTGAATTCAGAGAAGGCGACCTCGTGCTTAGGAAGATCATGTCTTTCAACAGTGATTCTAGGGGAAAATGGACTCCCAATTTTGAAGGCCCATATGTTCTCAAGAAATATTTCTCTGGCGGTGCATTAATTCTTGAAACTATGGATGGTGAGGAGTTCCCACGTCCCATGAACGCTTACGCAGTCAAGAAATACTTCTCCTAAAGAAATAAAAGAACAGCTCGCTAAGTTGAAAAACTGAAAGGGCGGCTTAGGAAAAAAAGGAGTGTCTCGGTAGGCCGAAAACCCGAAAGGGCGGTCTTGGCAAAAATTAGAGATCTAAACAGAATAAATTTCCCCCTAAGTTGAAAACCCGCAAGGGCAGCTTAGGAAAAATTTAGGGATTTTCTTGGCAAGTAACTACGTTAGACAAGACTTGATCATTGAAGCAACAATCTTCTCGGATCCTCACCATACTTTAACAAAAGATGTTGCTCAGGATTTCAAAAGTTGTTAGGGGCGATAGTGTTCATTGTATCTCAATGTATCTTTTCCATTATGTATTACCATTTCTCAAACTTTGTAATCATCTATGGAGTATCGCCATTTGCAGACTACCATTCTTTTAATGAAATTCGAGCTTTTACCTAATTATTTGTATTTCTTATTTTATTTAGCTTGCAAAGACTCCATTTATTACTGATAATAACTTTCAAAGCAAAGAGATTAAATAATAAAATTGATTTTTCAAAAAAAAAGATTTGTACAATTTACTTTTACTTTTAGATTTATGATGAAACAATGACAACAAAAATGGTGATCCTAGGAATGGAAAAACTCCAGTTGTTTTGAGAAGCTTTTGTTCCCCTCGTGAAGGTCTACTCGGGTTGTTTTCACCGTATTGGGTTTATGATTACGGTATCCTCGGTCAAGTTTGGATTCATTTTACCTCTTTTCTTAGTTTTCATGATGTGAAGTTTCAATCCGCATTTTCTCCAGTGAAGTAGGCCTAAATTCCCCAGCAAAGTTTGGATGTTTCGGTGTTAGTTTGCTTTATTTGAGACTGGTCTTGCAATCTCCAGTAGGTATGTTACTTTTGAGAAACATAGTTTCCCCGATGAAGCCTGAAGAAGGATGTTCCATCCCAGTATCCATTTATTTCATCACTTTGATTTGTCTACCTCCGGATTATGTTCTCCTCAGTAAAGTTAAAGCAGGCAGTAGGTTTTGTTTCCGCAGTTGGCCTTTCTCTTTCTTGGAATGATCATCTTAGATGAAGATTAGCCGAGCGTTGTTAGTGCCCGAGGCGATTTTGATTGGTTGTTCCCAATGTTGTGTATTTGTTCTGTCAGCATACACGCGATAACACTCATACATTCATGCATACATCATGCATAGCTAAAATTGGAAAATCATTTTTCATTAACATTTGTTAATATTTTGTTGACAGATTACCCTGTTTTGTAGAGTTACGTTGCCCTATTTTCAATAGAGTGTTGGACTTAAGCAGAAAACGTATATTCTTTCAATTTCCCTACTGAGTTGTCCCTCATAGAAGATGTATGCTTTAGCCTTCCGGTACAGTTCCTTGTTTGGATGGATTTGGTTTTCCCTCTTGAGTTTATTTCTAAAAGGATGTATTCTGGTTGACTGTTTCATTCCAGTTTATTTTTGGTTTGGATCTGTGGTTCCCCGGTAATGCTATTCACTTTGGATTGCTGAAAAATCCAAGCTTTGGTTGGTGCATTTATTTTGTATGAGAAGACTTTATCCCCTCAGAAAGAATATTATGGAATCTCCCCAGGAAGTCATACCTCCTTCCCAAAAACTCATCTCTTTTTACAATCCTCCGTGACAACAATTAGCAAGTCTCTTTATTTGAAATAGCTTATATATTATCTTTTCCAGGCGGAGTGCCTTGGTTAAAGAAGAAGTTGAGACCTGTTCTAGGTGAAACACCGGAATATTAGGGAAACTTGTTATCTTTTTTCTACCCTCAGTGAATGTTGGTAGTTCATCGTTAGTGAACGGCGATGCTATGATATATTCTCTTTCTACCTTCAGGGAAATTTGGGAGACCATCGGCAGTGAACGTCGGTGTTTGTTATCTTTTTGCTACCTTCAATGAACGTTGGTAGTTCATCGTCAGTGAACGGCGGTGATATGATATATTCTCTTTCTACCTTCAATGAAAGTTGGTAGACCATCGCCAGTGAACGTTGGTGTTTGTTATTTTTTTTCTATCTTCAGTGAACGTTGGTAGTTCATCAGCAATGAATGGCAATGCTATGATATATTCTCTTTCTACCTTCAGTGAAAGTTGGTAGACCATCGGCAGTGAATGTCGATGTTTGTTATCTTTTTACTACCCTCAGTGAACATTGGTAGTTCATCGTCAGTGAACAGAGATGCTATGATATATTCTCTTTCTACCTTCAATGAAAGTTGGTAGACCATCGACAGTGAATGTCGGTGTTTGTTATCTTTTTGCTATCTTCAGTGAGCGTTGATAGTTCATCGTCAGTAAACGGTAATGTTATGATATACTCTCTTTCTACCTTCAGTGAAAGTTGGTAGACCATCGGCAGTGAACGTCGGTCTTTGTTATCTTTTTGTTATCTTCAGTGAATGTTGGTAGTTCATCATCAGTGAATGGCGGTGATATGATATATTCTCTTTCTACCTTCAATGAAAGTTGGTAGACCATCGGCAGTGAACGTCGATATTTGTTATCTTTCTCTCTTCCTTTAGTAAACGTCGGTAGCTTCGCCTTCAGTAGAAGTTGGTGTGTCCTTTAATCATTCTACCATCCTCTCTGATTCAGTTCTTTGGGTCCACCAGTGATTTATTTTCCTGGTGGGGGTTCTCCTTTGTTTCTTTATTATTGTTACATCCTCAGTGTTGTTTTGTGTCTCTTTGGTCCTGTTCATATGCGTTCATGATCATAAGCATTTGCATGGTATCTTAGGGCCAAAAATAGGGTTTGTTTTATATTTAAGTATCTTCGATTGCGTCGACACGAAGATTCTTAACCTTCGTATCTCCGGATAGAAGAAACTCAAATAAGGGCAGCGGTTGTACCCCAATTTTTCCCCCTAATATCCCTTCATCATACCATGTCGATTCACTCATAACAAGATTAGACTAGGATTCTTGGTTCCCCTCCCTACATTTAGTTTTTCCCTTTTTGAGGGATTACCAAGCACCTTGACTTATGTTCCTTTTGTGATCATGAATATTATTTTGTTTTCTTCATTTAACTAATAAAATGCAATGTTGGCTTGTCTTGCTTGTTATCCATGTAGGTGAAGGCAATGAGATTTAACAAGCTACCCCATGGGTTCATGAGTTTATTTTCATGCTCTAGTCAATATAGCTTGAGAAGTTCAAACCTCACCATTGGATTGGTTTTGGAAGAATTGGCATGGGAAGGTTGCTTTAGTTCATCACATTTCAAGGTTATTAGATTTGACTCAAAAGTACAAGGGGTTGATTGGAGAAGTTGTCATGTTTGGACAAGGCCTTGTTCCTATTGGTCACAAGATCATATTTCTATCATATTTAAATATATGGAAGTGGTTTTGGTGGCTATGATTCCTCATTATCATCCTCAATAACTTCTATTAACAACGCAAGAATATTGGTACAAGAAGTTTGTTCAAACTTGTCAAAGTTGCTCAAAGCATTTTCTTGATCTAGGAGCTAGGGTTTTGAACTTCAAAGGAGTGCATCTTGCTCACCTTTTGGTATTTTTGAGTGATTCCAAAGAAATCATTCTCTTAAAAGGGTTATTAAAAAATCAATTCAAAAGTTCCAAGGAGCTTTTATGTGGAAGAAACTTGGGGAAGAAGAAAGATTACAAGTCATCCATATGAATCCACAATTTTACATGAGTGAATTCAAATGGTCATAACTTGGTAAATTTTTATCACCTTGAGTCCATTATTTTTCCATAATGATCTTGAGGATTGAAATTTATGCCTTCTTTTATGTGCAAAGTGGGAAAATGGATGGATGTTGCCTTAAAGATGCAAAAGATTATAGGTCATTTCATGATTTTTTGCCAACTTCAACATGTCATAACTTGCTCAAATTTTGGAGATTTTGAATGATTCAAGTTTGGATGCAAAACATTATAGGTCATTTTTGAAGAAGAATTGAAATATTTCTAAGTATGCAAAGTCAACCCTTTTTCTTCAAATTTGACTCAATGCAACTTTCATCTCAAGCATCCATTTAACTCCATTCTTTTTCCATTCCAAAGCTTGTAACCTCATCTTTTTAAAGCATCAAGAATCATTCCCTAAGACCCCTTGAGTTGAAAATGCCATTGGTCAGAAGTTGGCACTTTAAAATTGAATTTCTGACCAAGTCAGAATTTTGAAATCCATAACGTGGCCTCTAATCACAAGTTTTCCACGCGTTTTTGCCTCTAAACATGTTTAGTGAAGTTCAAGATTTGTTTAGCACATCAAAACGCAAGAATTGGATGAGTTTTGATAAAGTTTGGATCACAATTCACTCGTGCATCAGGTTTGAATGAATTCCCTCAAAAACACATCATTCACTCTTCCTTTTGAACCCATTTTCTTCTCCTATAAATACATGAACTATCCCATTCAATTTCCGAAGCTTGGATAGCCAGAATCACCCTGCCAAATTTGTTTCATAACTCAGAATTCAGAAACTTCAAAATCAATTCTCGACCCTTTTTCAATCCAATTTTTCCATCAATTCACCTTCCTTGATCTTCCCTGAAGCTAACCATATAATTACATTCAAGAATTGTGCCCTATACTGCTCCATAGAAGTCTAGTTTCAGAGCTCTGCAACTCAACTTCAATAGGTAGATTCCTTCATCAATTCTTTAAAACTTTGATATCATTGTGTTTCTCTCATTGCCCCGGTTCTAGTTGCAACACTTACCTTTTACCTGAAACACGTTATGACCATGAAATTTCAAATCCCTTTTCAAAACTTTCCTTCCAAATTGCTTGAGGTACAATTTATATAAATTTGGCGCGAGCGTGTGGTTGTCTTCGTCTTGAAGAGACGAAGCGGATGGCATAGGTCCGAGCTTCTAATTTTACAGTTTGAGAGACCTGCAATTCATGATGGCTGGAGGTTGAAGATGACCAACGTGTCATCTTCTAACCAATGAAGGCGCTCCATCTGTATTTTTCAAATTCTGATTTAATTAATGATTTTGTACAATATTCACTAATGACCATGATATGCACAGCGCGCCAGACCCCTTGGATTTGATTACTAACGCATTTTGACTCTCATCCAATGGTCCACATATTTTACTTTTATTTTCTTTTTCGGATTTTTATATTTTAATTGTTTTAAATTTCAAAAAGTCATAGAAAATTCATTTTTAGTCCAAAAAATCTAAAAAAATTATGAAAAGTAATTTTGATTATTCTCTTTCTGATTTTTATTTTTTTACAATTTAATTTTGTGTTTTAGTATTTTTTATGAATTTTACACTTATTTGATTTGTTTTAAATGTTTAAAAATACTTTTATACATTTTTAAATTCTAGAAAAATTAAGGAATGATCCAATGATATTTTGACAAATATTGGTGACCTTATTTTTTTTCTTCTGAATTTACTATTTTTTAACATTTTTTATTTATTTTACCCATTTATTTTAATTTTAAAAATAGTTTCTGACTTTAAAAAATTACCAAAAAATTTGTAAAAATCATTGGCCTTTTTTCTGATTTTTCTATGGTCTTAGTTTTCATTTCTTGATTAAATTGAACATAGTTGATATTTTTCTCATTATTTTATATTTTTAAAACATTTTTAAAACCCTTTTTGTGTATATTACATGTGATATTATTTTGTGACTATTTTCTGGATGATCTTGGGTTAGATTTTGGATCATGAGCTTTATTGATATCATTGGATTCATGGTGTTGAGTTTGACTCCACAAAAATGGATGAATGATTTTAATAATAGTTTGCTTAAAATTTAATTCAAATGTGGTTTCTATTTTTTCCCCCATCCCTCTTCGTATCATCCCTTTCTTATTGCACTAAATGTTGTTGGAGCATGATCTCTATATCATGTCTCAAAACAAATGGTGCATAGATTGTTATTGACCGACCTCAAAATAGGTGCGACTTCTATATAAGTCCACTTACGATTGCTTAACATAGCGCTAAATTTTGTCACGATTCGAATAAATGATCATTTATGGCCAAACTTATGATTGTAAGCCCAAGTATGTTAACTTGATCTCTTTGATCCAATAACCTTAAGATTCATTGTGTGGAGGTTTTGGTTATACCAATTCTCTAAAGGATCTACAACACCTTTGGTCAACGCGGATCACTTAAACATCGTTGATCATTTAATGGTACTTATGAGAATTCCAAATGGATGATATACTTGACAAAAAGAAAATGCAACTTGTTGTGTGACGACTTTGGTTCTACCAATCCTATAATAAGTTCCAAATGCAAGCTTCGAGATGGTCATCCAACTAACCACTAATTATTGACTTGTTTACTTTATACTTTTATTCTTTCTTTTATGCTTTATGCATTATTTACTTTTAGCACTTACATTTTATGCCATTTTCATCTTTGCTCATTTGAGCATTTACTTTCTTGCCATTTTTATTTCGCTCACTTGAGCCCTAAAAAATCTTTAATGTTACTTGGACTATTTGGTTACTATCCTTGGCATTATGGAGCATGGGACTTTTCTTGGACTTAGGATTAGAAACCTTGGCCTATCTTGGAGACCTTCTGATCTTATCTGATTATTTTTGTCTGGAGTTATTGAGGTTCACCTTAAGATATTAGTCTGCTTGTTTGTTTTGTATGCAGGTGTGGTGCGGTGGGAGAACTGACTTGGGATTTTGCGTTTGTGTTCACAAATGTTTCGGTTTAGCAAGAGTCGCCACCGACTTTTTATTTTATCCTAAGGAAAGGTCGAAAAGCACAGGAAAGACCTTTGAGATGTTTTCTTGGGTTCGGGGAGTAGATTATAGAAAGGGAAGGTATTAGCACCCTTTCTATCCATGGTTATCCATGGGCTCTTAGATCACTTGCTTAGATCACTTGCTTTGCATTTTCAATTGTTTGAAATGGTGCTTTGTGTGTGGTTTTGAAAGATGTTTTGAAAAGAGGCCATCGTTGTGGCAACCTTTGTAATGATTCTTGTTTGAATGTATACAAAGATGTTTTTGTCTTTTGAAAAGTTTCCAATGTTTGAAAGTAGGGTTTTGAAATTGTGTGGTGAAGTGTGTTTTGAAGATAGCAATGATGTTTTTACAAGTTTGATCAAGTAACTAAGAGCTATCTACCCTATTTTTCCCAAAGATCTTTCTTATGTTTTTAACCCTTTTAACAGTGTTGCTTCACCATTGTATTTGGTGAACAACCTTGTGTTAGGATGTTAAATAGGACAGGCGCGGGTCATCGTATAGACCATGATAGCAATTGTGTCAAGTATTTTTTGGCAATTTTCTTGAGGGACTTGATCATTTTGTTTAGGCAACTCAGATAGCGTCATCGAGGGACTATGATCTTTTTGTTTGTTTTTGTTTTGCCAAAGTACTTGACATGCAACCATGGCCCATTTTTGAAGGCAACAAGTGGATTGAAACCCTAGGGGTGCAAGTGTGCATTGTATTTGTTTTTCATGCATGTTTATCTTGGATTAGGTCAAACTAGTTGTTGATTTTATTTGCATACAAACCCTAAGTCTAAGCATGGCATAATTTGGAAGCTTTTAAATGTGCGAGAATTTAAATGCTACACTATTACAACATGATATAGGGAGGGGGTACAAATTTGAATTGGGGGTATTTGACAAGAAATTAAATTCTAAGTTATTACACCCAAATCGAATGTATAGGCAATATTTAAATGTACAATTAAATAAATAAAAATACAATAAATAAATGTTTAAATAAAATGTATTATGCAAAAAGTTTTTATGTATGTAAAAGATATTTTTTAATGTGAAATGTAAAAAAAAAAAGTCAATTTTAATTATTTTGTTATTTAGGGCAAAAACCCTAATTCTTAATAAATAGTATTATTTATTAATTATATACAATAATATATTAATTTATACAATAATATATTAATTTATACAAAAAATAAAAGTATATTTTAAAAAAGTTATTTTTAGTGTAAAATATTAATAAAAATAAAAATGTAATATTTTTGTATTTTTGACCTAATTATTTAATTAAATAATGTATATATATATATATATATATATATATATATATATATATATATATATATATATATATATATATATATATATATATATATATATATATATATATATATATATATATATATATATATATATATATATATATATATATATATATATATATATATATATATATATATATATATATATATATATATATATATATATATATATATATATATATATATATATATATATATATATATATATATATATATATATATATATATATATATATATATATATATATATATTAAAAATATTAAATAAATAAAAATAGAAATTAATTATTTACAAAGAATGTGTATATTCAAGAAAATGTTTTTAAAGTGTGTATAAAAATAATAAATAAAAATAAACATATTTTTTACAATATTCTTTAAGTTTTAATAAAAAGAAAATAGATTATTTACATGTTTATACTAGTAAGATAAAAATAAATATCAAATAAATATGAAAAATATAGAAAATAATTTTTTTGGCATTTTTTATATTTAGACAAAAAATAATAAAGTCAGAATAAAAAATAAAAATATCAAAATGACAAATATTCAAATAAATGGGCCAGGGGGGTATAAACAGAAAAGTGGGGTGTCAAAAGCAAAGAACAACCAGGCCCAGCCCAGTCAGACTTCATCTTCTTCCTTTGAATCAAAACACGCGTGCTTCTGTACACAAATGCCATCTCATGATTCTTTGATTTTTTGACAAAACTCATAACATGAACATTGTAGAGTATTAAACAACGAATCCAACCATATAAAAAACTTGGACTAACTCTCAAAGACCAGAGAGAATTTCTCTAGCCCTAATTTCTAACCTAGTTTTTTCAGAAAGTTCATGGATGAAATTCTCCTAGCACGATTAATGTAAATGAAAACTAAGCATATGTATGGCTTCAGGGCTATGAGTACAACATATTTCATTCACAAACCTAAGCCTAACTATTCCTAAATAGAGAGATAGAAGTCCATGAAATACCTATTTCAGTTGAGTTCGAGTTGGACAATATGGCAACCTTCAATGGTGTTTGAGCTTCTTTTGAGCTTGCCTGAGGTCCAAGGAAGCTTTTCCAATGCTTGGCTTGTTTTGAAATAGCTTGAATCCTTCCAGAGAACTCAACCTGCAAAGCTTTGAAACAAAAATGGCAATGTGTGTTAGAGGTGTTACAGCTATCAATGGATGATCTGGATAGCTTAGATATGTTGGTTGGAAGGTGTTTTAAGTATCTTTGGACAAAACGCACGATGGAATTTGGTTATGGCTTGAAGTTTGCAGAGCTTGCCCTGTTTTGCAGCAAAACAGGGATTTTGTGTACAAGGGGGTTTGGGAGGCAGAAGGGTCATGTTTCTGGCTTGTTGAGAGGTATGAAACTTGTCTACAATGTTTGTATAAGTTGGTCTTAACAGATGTGAGAGATTTAGTATGATTTGCAACTTTTCTTCTTCTTGAAGCAAGAGTGTGGAAGTGATGTTGTAGCTTTGTACAGGCCCTCCTATCACCCTGCACACAACACTCTTGGCCCCTCTAATTCATGGATTTGGTTTGCAGTATCAGATTTTATTCAAGGCTCAATGCTTAGTGTTTTGACATAAAGTAACCTTTTGCAAAAATGGCAATATACCTTTTACCAATTAGGGCTTAATCTTGTGTACAATGCCCTAATGACCAAGACAATACCTTAACTCAATGGATATGAATTAAATTATGGAGTACAAACTGCTTTTTGAGGCCTGTAGTTGTGAACCAAGCTAGCTAGATCAGATTTGCAAATTGGTATGAACATGTATTTGTCATGGACAAAAGTGTGTTTTTTCCAACTTCAAGCATTCGATTCTCTCTAACCACAAGGGTGTTTGAGGAGTTATTAGACAATTTGGAAAGCTTGGAACATGTACTATAATCCATCTTTGAAATTAAACTTGAAACTCCAAGGGTAAATATGTGAAAAATGGCCAAGAAGATGGGTCAAAATCCTGCCTAGATTAGGGCAAATTTTCTCTAAGTTAAAAGTTTTAGGTACCCTTGTTCCAAAAATCATAAATTGGGATACAAGCCTCTTTTGAGAAAACTTTGTGAATCAAAGTTGTAGACTTTGTTATGGACTACAACTTTCATGTTGCAAGTTTTGTTTGAATCCAATTTCATCTTGGTGAAAAAATGGGACAAATTTAGGAAAAAATAAGAAAATTTCATAACTTAGAAAAATTCGAAGTTATGAAAATTTTCCATTTTAAACCCTAATTTGTATTTTTGGGTTTCTTGATGAACAAGTTTCATAATTTGACATGTATTGATGAAAAATAACTCTTGGCACTTGATTATGACCAAAAAGTCAAAGTTTGACTTTTCAGTGTATAGTCAAATTTTGATTAGTTGACTGAAAAATTCATCTGTCAATCCTATGCATTTGAGATCTTTTGAACTTTTTGAATGGGTCAAGACAATTTCATTGAGTCGTTGAGTCCATGGGTGAGCTTTATTTGCCATTGGCTAGGTCAAACAGTCAAAAATTGCCTTTGTGCAGTCAAAACCCTAAAAATGACCATTTTGGCCTTTTGGTGATCTGATCAAATTTCTTGTGGAATTGTGATACAAACTTGATCAAATGGTTCATATGAGTTCATAATGTTGATGTGGGTCAAATTTCATGAGGTTTGACTGTCAATTGGCCATAGTTGACTTTTTCCCCAATACAGTTGATTTCTAGGTCAACTGTCCAATTGACTGGGCAAAAATTTGAATCAAGGCTTGAAACTTGGTATGGACAAACTTGTGGGTCCGAAAAGGAGTATGAAAGTCACTTTGGGAATTGTAGGTCAAAATATCCCTATGCAAACTCAAACCCTAATTTAGGTCAACAGTGCAAGGAGGTGTCTTGAGTAGAGCAAACCCTAGCTTGATCTTGAGTTCCAAGAGTCTTGAGATGAGAAAATGTTGGTGAAATGAGAGAGAAAATTTTGGGGTACAACAGTTTCCCCTGTTCAATCTTCTTGAACCTGAAGAGTTAGATTGGCAAGTTTGCGTTTCGCGGCTCGAAGGCAAAAGATGATTGGACACTAGAGTGCCCGTAAATTTGCACTCGTCAAAATATAGCTGAGTAAATGGGCTTAAAGATTCCATTTGGAGATGGTAGAATCTTGCTGGAGATGGGATTATAGATTCCATCTGAGAATGTTGAATTACAATGTTGTAGGTCAGAAGAATGAGCATCAAAATGGTATCCGTGTCTGGAATGCCATTGAACTGTATCTGGAGACTGAGTTTGTATGAGCAAAAGAATGGAGTTCGTGTTTGGCGCGTATCTGAGCTATAACTGTATATGAATTTTGAATGAATATCAGAATGACTACTGTGTCTGGAGTGTATCTGTATTATATCTAGGTAACCGAGAAGCGTCTGCATATGGAGCAACTGTGTGCTGGGGATAAACTATGAATGAGTGACAGAATGGCAACCGTGTTTGGAGCGTATCTGGACTGTATCTGAAGTTGAGATCTGCATGAGTAGTAGAATGACTGCCGTGTCTAGGGTGTATCCGTACTGTAACAGGGATCTGAATAAGTGACAGAATGACTTCCGTGGTGACTGCACGGGGAGAATCAGACTGCTGGTGTAAAGGCCAGAATGGCATCCGTGTTTGGAGCGTATCTGGACTTGTAGTTGATAGTTGAATCTGAATGAGAGATAGAATGGTTGTTGTGTCTGGAGCGTATCTAGTCTGTATCTGATTGCTGAAGTCTGAATGAGTAGTAGAATGATCGCCGCGTCTGGGGTGTATCCATACTGTATTTTGACTTGAAGTTCTGAATGAGTAATAGAATGACCGCCGTGTCTGGGGTGTATCCATACTGTATCTGAATAATTGTTAATGATAGCTTTTTAATCTTATCCTAAAAAGGGTAAAACGTTAGCTAGAACACGAAGTTATATTGCATGATATGTATGATGCAATGAATTGTAATCCATGTTTATGATATATGAATGTAATGGTTATGCATGTAAGCTGAGTAGCTGTCTTGCTGAGGAAGATAAATCCTGGTAGCTGGAGATAACGAAATCTTTGACTGCTGCCGGGGAAAATAAATCCATGACCGAAGCTGGGGATTCCAAAAAATCTTTGATTACTGAAGATGAGAAATCCTTGATGATTGCTGACTGCTTGGGGAATAAGGAAAACTTTGAAAATCTCTACTGGGAAGTTAAAACCTGGGAGACTTCTGCTGGAGAAATGAGACTGAGAATCTTCAATCTGCTGGGAAATAACTCTGGGGAAAATGTTCACTATTCTGGCTCCGCTGGGGATAGGATTTTTCAGGGTTTTCGGGCTCTATTGGGGATCTCGAAGTTTAACTCTGATGGGAGTTTTGAAAATTAACTCAGCTGGGGAAATATACTCCATATTTAAACTTGTTGAGGATCCAAATGATGTACCATAGAGGATTTCTTCTGGAATGGCATGAAGATTTCTTCCTACTCCTTCAACCTACCAGTAATTATCCTTTTTCAATTCGTTTTATTTGTAAGCAATGATTATATTCAAATGCATATGCCTATTTAACAAAACATTGGACGTTTTCAAATAAAACATAAGTGTAAAAAGGAAAAAGAAAGGCAAGCAATTTTCTGCACTTTGAAGTGTACTTGTATTAATTTTGGTAAGTATCTTTGTACAGAGGAGACAGACATCCTAGTAAGAGAATGTTGTCGTAAAAATTGCAAAATTTTATACAAAAGAAAGATGGCTATGTGTAACAATTCCATGGGATTCCCATTCTTCTATAGCCTTCACAACTCTGAATATTTTGTCCATTCGCCACTTCGTCCGCTGATGACTGGATTGATCAGAAGCTTGGAGCTTGTGGGTGAAGAGATTGTTCTTAAAGTGATCCGACGAGACATAGTCATACGCTTTAATTCCCTAACTTTTGCCTGGACCACCCTTTCGGTTTTTCGATCCATCGGGAAACCCCTTTTTGCCCAAGTCGCCATTTCGGGTTTTCAACTTGCCGGGTGTACAAATTTTTTTGTTTTATCCCTAATTTTTGCCTGAACCGCCCTTTCGGGTTTTCGATTCACCGGGATTCCCTTTTTTGCCCAAGTCGCCCTTTCGGGTTTTCAACTTGTCGGGTCGTTTTATGCGTAGTATCTTTTGACTATGTCTGCGTTTGCAGGGTGCGGCAAGTCGTCGCCGTCCATGGTGGTTAGAATCATTGCCCCACCAGAAAAGATGCTCTTGATCACAAATGGTCCTTCGTAAGTAGGAGTCCACTTTCCCATGGGATCACTTTGCGGCAAGATGATCCGCTTGATTACAAGATCTCCGACTTGATATACCTGACGCCTAACCTTTTTGTTGAAAGCCTTGATCATCCGCTTTTGATACGTCTGACCATGACAAACAGCAGTAAGTCGCTTCTCGTCGATTAAGTTAAGTTGATCAAGCCGGGTCTGAATCCAATCGTCTTCACTCAAACCGGCATCCTTCATAATCCTCAAGGAATGAATCTGAACTTCCATGGGTAGAACAGCTTCCATGCCATACACCAACGAAAATGGGGTTGCCCCTGTTGAAGTACGTGCCGTGATACGATATCCATACAGAGCAAACTGTAACATCTCATGCCAGTCCTTGTAGGTGACTGTCATCTTTTGAATGATCTTCTTAATATTTTTGTTCGCAGCTTCAATAGCACCGTTCATCTTCGGCCGATAGGGAGATGAATTGTGATGATAAATCTTGAAATGTTCACATAGAGCGGTGATCATAGTATTGTTCAAATTTGTACGTTGTCTGTGATGATCCTTTCGGGGACACCGTACCGGCATATGAGGTTCTGCTTGATAAAGCGGGCAACCACATTCTTTGTAACTGAGGCAAAGGAAGCTGCTTCGACCCACTCGGTGAAGTAATCGATAGCGACCAAGATTAAGCGATGCCCATTGGATGTCGTGGGCTTGATCTCTCCAATCATGTCAATGCCCCACATTGCAAATGTCCAAGGAGCTGACAGAACGTTGAGAGGAACATGAGGAATATGTACCTTGTCGGTGTAGACTTGGCATTTGTGGCAGGTGCGAGAATGTTGATGACAATCAGCTTCCATGGTAGACCATTAGTAGCCTGCCCTTAGAATATTCATAGCCATTGTATGTCCGCTCAAGTGGGTGCCAAATGTGCCACTGTGTATCTCAGTCATGATCAACTCTGCTTCAGCTTTGTCCATACAACGAAGGAGAACACAATCATGGCTGGGCTTATGTAGGATGCCATTGCTTAGCAAGAACTTGGCAGCAAATCTCCTTAAGAACTTTTTGTCATTGACGGAAGCTCCTTCAGGATATTCTCTAGTCTGGAGATACCTTTTGATTTCATGAAACCATGGTTGTTCCACTACTTCTTCGGTATTAATCTCATGACAGTGTGCGGGTTCGTCCATTCGCTCGATGGTAATTTGGGGTGCCTTATTATCCCAGTTGAGTTTAAACATGGAAGACATTGTAGCCAGAGCATCTGCTAGCTGATTTTCTTCTCGCGGGAAGTGCTCGAAAGTAATCTGCTCGAAATGAGGCAACAACGTCAGGACATGTTCTTTGTATGGGATAAGGTTAGGATGTTTAATGTCCCACTCTCCTTTGACTTGACTGATGACCAAAGCCGAGTCCCCAAATACGATCAAAGATTTGATTCCCAAGTCTATAGCAGCCTTGAGACCAAATATGCAAGCTTCATATTCAGCCATGTTGTTGGTACAGCTGAAACAAAGTCGGGCAGTGAAGGGTGTATGGCAACCTTCCAAAGAAATGAGTACCGCACCGATACTGTTGCCAAGTGCATTTGAAGCACCATCAAAGTACATGGTCCATCGGGGTCCTTGTTCAGGTCCGTCATATGGTTCGTTACCTTCAATGTTGTCCAATGTCATGATGTCCTCGTCAGGGAAGTCGAATCTCATAGATTGATAATCTTTGATGGCTTGATGAGCTAGATGGTCAGCTAGTACACTCCCCTTTATAGATTTTTGGGTAGTACACTGGATATCATACTCTGTCAGGATCATCTTCCATCTAGCGATTCTTCCAGATAAAGCAGGCTTCTCGAAGATATACTTGATTGAATCTATTTTGGAAAACAGCAAAGTGGTATGGGTCAACATATACTGCCTTAGTCGGTGAGCAGCCCATACCAAAGCGCAACAAGTTTTCTCGAGCAACGAGTAGCGAGTCTCACAGTCGGTAAACTTTTTGCTAAGGTAATAAATGGCATGCTCTTTTCGGCCAGACTCGTCATGTTGGCCCAGTACACACCCCATTAAGTTATCCAAAATAGTCAGATACATGATTAACGGTCTTCCTTCGACGGGTGGCATCAAGATAGGAGGTTCTAGTAAATACTCCTTAATCTTATCAAAAGAAACTTGACAATCATTGGTCCATTCAACTACCTGATCTTTCTTCAACAGTTTGAAAATTGGCTCACAGGTAGATGTCAGGTGAGAGATGAACCTCGCAATATAGTTCAAGCGTCCCAAGAATCCTCTAACCTCCTTTTCAGTACGGGGGGCAGGCATTTCTTGTATAGCCTTTACTTTATCTGGATCAACCTCAATGCCTTTGTTGCTGACAATAAATCCCAAAAGTTTACCAGACCTAACTCTGAAAGTGCACTTGCTTGGGTTCAGTCTGAGCTTATACTCCTTCAACCTGGCAAACAACTTTTGCAAATGACCAAGGTGTTCTTCTTCTGTTTGTGATCGAGCTATCATGTCGTCTACGTAAACTTCGATCTCATGATGTATTATATCATGAAATAGAGCTACCATGGTGCGTTGATAGGTTTCTCCTGCGTTCTTCAGTCCGAACGGCATCACTTTGTAGCAGAAGGTACCCCATTGCGTGACAAAGGTAGTTTTCTCCATGTCCTCAGGGGCCATTTTAATCTGGTTGTAGCCCGAGAATCCATCCATGAAGGAAAAAACCTTGTGTTGAGCTGTGTTATCAACCAAGATGTCGATATGCGGTAGCGGGAAATCATCTTTAGGGCTAGCCCTATTTAAATCCTGATAGTCCACGCACATTCTGACTTTGTCGTCCTTCTTAGGTATAGGCACAATGTTAGCAACCCATTGTGGATAGGAAGTAACATCCAGAAAGCCAGCGTTGAATTGCTTCATTACTTCAGCCTTAATCTTCTCAAACATGTCATGCCTCATTCGGCGAACCTTTTACTTGATCGGTGGATAGCCTTCTCTTGTAGGTAGATGGTGAACCACGATATATGTGTCTAACCCTGGCATGTCTTCATAAGACCATGCGAAGATTTCAACATATTCGTTCAACAACTGCACTAAGCGCTCCTTGACACTTGGTTCCAGGTTGGCACCCACTTTTACTTCTTTCCTGTCCTCTTCTGTCCCCAAGTTGATGGTTTCTAGCAACTCTTCATGAGGCAGAATAGCCCTCTCTTCTTGTTGCAAAAGTCTGGCTAACTCTCCCGGCACTTCACAATCTTCGTCAACTTCGTACTCAGCGTGATTGACCAAATCCTCAGAGTTATCGAAGGCTAAAACAGAACAGTTGCCCATGGAATTTGGAATGGATGGATACCTGCATTTGTGAGTGTGGGTGCGTGTAAGGGATAGCCATCCTTAAACAAACAAAAATGCAAAAGGAAAGAAAATGAACAGTTTATAGTTGAAAAACGTCCAATGATTCATTAAAACATGGCATATGATTATGAAGAAAATCAAGCCCTTACAAATGGGCCTACATGCCCCGGGCAAGGCATGAGGTGAAAATAGTGTGCGAATTGTTTTAGTTATTACAGACCATAAAAATGGGAAATTTTTCAAAGATAAAATTACTGGTGGATAAAGGTGATGGGAACAAAATCCTTTGCTTCCTAGTTGCTCAAACCCCCTTCGACAGTCGGAAAGATCCAATCTTCAAAGTGGCTTTCTTCATCTTCATCCTCAACAACATTAATTCTGTGATGAGTGATCCTTATGGGTGGCCTTCCAGTCTTGGAACGACGCATAGCCTTCTATCCTGCAGCTGTAAACCCTAGTCCAAATTTGTCCGTCTTATGGGGAAAATCAGGCAATTTCCCCATGCTATACTCTTCCCTTCTTTGATCACCGCCTCTGCATCCTTGAGAGATGCCATCCTAGATACATGCTTGGGAACGATAGGCACCTCAACCATTATCTTCTCAACTGCTACCTCGGGAGAAACTTCCTCAAAATGCTAAAAAGGCGTTTTGATGAACTCGCCATCCAATTCCACATAGCGAAAGGAATTAAGATGACTTATCATGTATTCTTCCTCGCCGTGCACCATTATAATTTTACCCTTAACAGGATATTTCAGCATCTGGTGCAAAGAGGAGGTAACTGCCACGGCATAATGGATCCATGGATTTCCTAGAAAACATGAATATGACGGACGGATGTCCATCACGTAGAAGGTGGAGTTGAAAACTTTTGTGCCTACTTTGATAGGAATATCAACCTCTCCATGAACCATTCTTTTGGAACCATCAAAATCCCTAACAACGATATTACTAGGTTTGAGAATCAGTCCTTCGCAGTCCAAACGGTCTAAGGCTTTCTTTGGCAGCACGTTCAAGGAAGAACCAGTATCAACTAAGACATGGGTGAGAGTGGTTCCCCGACATTCAACTTAAACATGTAACACATCGTTGTGTTTCCTTCCTTTGGGAGTTAAGTCAGCATCGGAAAAGCCAAGGCCATTATCAGCAGTAAGACTGGCCACACATTCCTGAAACTGGTCAGCCGAAGTCTCTTGGGGAACATGCGCCGCTTTCAAGAATTTGATCAGGGCCTTAGCGTGGGCCTCAGAACAGAGCAGAAGAGCCAACATTGAAATTTTAGAAGGGGTCTACCCTAATTGTTCCATAACGTCGTAGTCACTTTTTCTGATTATTTTCAAGATTTCATCCATTTCTTTCTGAGTGTTTTCGGGGATAACCACAGCATGGGCCTTCGTCCTGACAGGCACTTCCAGTATCCCCTTACCCTTGTCGGTAGTTTCAGCAGATGGTCTTACTTCAGGAGTATCTAGTTCTTCAATCACTGGGCCTTGCACAAATGGTCAAACAGGTGCAGAAGCTTTTGAGGGTCCGAAAACTGCTCGAGGGGGAGCAATCTCCGGAGAAAATATCCAGCCACTACGGGTTATCTTACTTGTACCTGTGATGTTTCCTACATCAGGGTTTTCTTCTTCAGAAATCTCTTGGACTGTCTCAAATTGTTTGACACCATGGTAGAAGATTTCTCCCCCATAGTTCCATGGTATCGTTTTGCTTGATTGGTACGGGACAGGTCCCGACATGGTGATCTTTAATGGTACACATTCAGAGTTGGGTGTAATCCTGATAGGCCTTTTGCAAGCCTTGGGAGGATTGTCGGAAATGGTTATGATCGCAATATCGTTGGTAGAAGTAGCGACAGTATCAGAAGTAACAGGATTGAAGGTATCAACATGGGTTTTCTGGAAAAGTATCTCTTGGGTATCCATCAGGCGTTGGACACCTGACTTCAACATTGGGCAATCACCTTGTATGTTCAAACAAAAATAGCAGTCTTTACCACAACCAGGAAAGATCCCGGCTCTCAACAAATTTTCCTTAATCACAAGTAACAGCGTCAACAGGTCAACAACATCAGTAACATGAAGGTCTTCCGTAACAACAAGAACATTATTACCGTGCTTGGGCATCGGAGCAGATATTACATTGGGCTTCTCAGGCGCCTCGAATTCTACTTCTTTGGCATCAATCAAGTCCTGGATTTTGTTCTTAAGTGCCCAGCAATTATTGGTATCATTCCCAGCACTGTCGGAATGGTAAGCACACTTGGCATTGGAGTGGTAGTATGGAGAGGAAGTGTTAGGGTTCTTTGGCGCTTCCGTCAAACTAGTCAGATTCAGCTTCAACAAATGAGGAAGTACCTGAGCGGGCGTCATGTTGATGCGGGTGAACTTCCGTTGTGGCCTTTCCACCCGTTGTTGATTAGGTCTCGACTGATTGTTACGAGGTTGATCATTTGACGAGTTTTGAATCATCACAGCCCCTACAGTCGGCCGACGCTCAGTTCTTCCCTGTCCCTTCTGAGAATACACAGCAGATGCTTCCTTTTTGGCTGGGAAGGGTTTCTTAACAACCGTGGATGTGGAAGCATCCTTTTGAATATTTCCACTCTTAATACCGGCCTCAACCCTTTCGCTGGTCAAAATCAGTTCAGTAAATCCCACGGAAGAACTTTCAATCAGATGATTGAAGAAGGGGCCAGACAGGGTCCCCAGAAACATGTCAACTAACTCCCTATCTGATATCGGTGGCTGCACCCTTCCAGCCAGATCACGCCACTTCTGGGCATACTCTTTAAACCCTTCATTGGAAGCCATCCCCATACTTTGTAACTGAGTACGAGTGGGCGCCAAATCAGCATTGTATTGATACTGACGATAAAAAGTAGCTGCCAAGTCTTCCCAATTGTGAACCTCTGATCTCTCGAGTTGATAAAACCAGTCTAACTGCGTGCCAGACAAGCTGTCTTGGAAAAAGTGTACCCAGAGGTCTTTATCGAATGAATGAGGTTGGATTTTTCTGACATACGACCTCAGGTGCATCTTTGGGCACGACAGGCCGTCATACTTGGCAAACGTTGGCACCTTGAACTTAGGGGGAATAACAATCCCAGCTACCAGCCCTAGTTCTTCAAAATCCAATCCGGGCACCCTCTGCAACTCCATAGCTGCTAGTCTATCTTCAAGGTTCTTATATTTATCATCCGCTGGTGGATACTGTTGTTCGGAGTAGTCTTCGTCTTCTTCCTCTTCCTCCTCTTCAACCTCGGATTCAAAAGGTACAGCAGTCCCTTTCCCTTTATCGGCTCCTTCGTCAGACGTTGAGGGGAACTCAAGAACTCTCCTGGCCTGATGCTTAAATCTTCTTCCCAAAGTGGCTACTCTAGGTCTCTTTTTCTTTTTCTCTTTATTCTTCTCCAAAAAAATTTTGAGGTCCTCTTGACCCTTTTCCAAGGTCATGAGGAGTTGCTGGAACTGTGAATTTTGTGCCTGCAGATCCTTTATCGTTTGCTCCAAATCCATCTTGCTGAAAGAAACAGCAGAAAGATAAGGAAACCTGGCGTGAAGACCTGCTTATGCATATGATGAATGGTATGTTATTCATGTAATGCATTCAAGGGTTCAAAAATTCAAATTTGTTGCAAACAAAAAGAACGCACGTCATATTAAGAAAGAAATGTGTTAGTACATAAGTTCCCCATGGGCGAAATATTACAAAATTCTTAATGTAAAATGACATGGCGCATCCTCTTTGGTGCGATGTAAGTGTTGAGAGTCTCCTCCTCGTGAAGTCGGAGGGTGAGTTCCAAAACCTTCTTCTCACTGGCATAGAAGTTGGCTTCAAAAGTATCTCGTTATTCCTTGAGTTGGATCCAACTCTTTTGCATTTCTTCCCATGATATTGGCATGTCTGGATGTAGGATGGTGTATGGAACCTCTCCTTCTATAACAGGCTCTTTGATCAAGGGGAGAATGTGAGGGTATGGCATCATAAGATTCTGGGAGCGGGTTCGTACCCACTTGAGGTAAGGCTCAAGGGGGATGGAATTCTTGTGCCCCAGTGTCTTACTACCCACCTTGTTAGGCATACTCCAAGCTATGATGAATCTTTGTCGAAGTCCTTGCGCATCGTTGTCGAAGTTAAAAACTAGGTCCGGAATCAGCATGTCATAAGGGCCATCCCTCCGAGCATATCCAAATTGTCTCAAAGCTAGACAGGGTTTGTAGGTGATGCCTCCTATAATGCCAAGTAGTGGGACATTAGGAAATTCCCCACAACGATCAATGATGATGACATTTTCTCTGGACCGAGAACACCAATGTACATCAGAATGTGTGAGGGTCATCAATCACTGTGACCACCTTAAACCCTGCTCATTCTTCAAAACTGATTGTGGAAGGTGAGAAATAAACCACCTTGCTAAGATAGGAGTACAGCACATGAGAACACCTCTTTTCCTCATTGTTCGTGTGTAAAATGAGTGTAGGATGTCCCCAAGCAATATGGGTATAGGATTCCTGGATATGAAAATCTTGACAGCGTTCACATCTATAAGCTGATCAGGGTTTGGAAACAAGACCAACCCATAGATGAGGAGTGCCACAATCTCTTCAAAGGCCTGTAGATCAAGAGAATTCCAACAGTCTTGTGCCTTCTCGAACAGAAACTTTGCCAAGAAGCCCTTGACACCACTTCTGGTTTTCCAATGCCCCTTGATGTCAGATGATTGCAAGTGTAATGCTTGAGCAACATCTTCAGGCTTTGGCTCTTTTTCCGTACCGTTGTAGGGTAGTTGATTAAGAATATGAATTCTCAAGAGTTGAGAAAATTCCTCCAAAGTGGGCACCAATTGATAATCAGGGAAGGTGAAACAGTGGTGTAGGGGGTCAAAGAACTGGAAGAGAACTTTAATCATGTCTTCTTCAATGTTGGAGTTGACCAAGTTGAGAAGCCTACCATGTCTTTCACTGAAGAGAGAATTCTCTAGAATCCTGGAAGTAAGATCCTTGAGTTGAGGAGGGATTCTCACAAGGTTGACTTGAATTGTTTTCCTGCGAAGAGATTCCATGACCTGCAAAACAAGAACAAAGATGAAGATCCAAACCCTTGAAATGGTTAGTGGATGCATATGATGCTTTATGATGTTTATGATGTATGCACAAGCACATGTACAAGCAAGTCACACAAAACCCTAGTTTCAGGCTTGCATGAGGTTTCATAGGTATGTACCCTCTTGAGTTTAGTTGGCTCAAAATCTGTCCTATAAATAGTAATCGGGTTCTAAGGAGCTCAATATCATTGGATTGTTTTCTATGTTCATTGTTTGGGTTTAGCCACTTAACTAGCGACCAAAATATTCCAAGAAAACAACCCTCAATGAGTGTAGTATCGAGTATCTACCAACTTTGGACTGCACCAAAGCCGGTCATCTCACTACCCCTAATAAAAGGCCAAGATGGTCAAGTAAGGTTCTAAGAGTTCATTAGTGCTTTATGACATCACTCAGCGGCCCCGTATTCTCTTTGATTGACTCAAAGGCTACGGGTACTCACAAATATGTCGCACTAATATAGCTATTGCTTCAACCGTGTCGGTATACCCTGCACAGTTTCCACAACGTATTTCTATTTACCTATGAATGTTTCCCAAATCCGGGTGGAGGATTTCAAGCCCAAACATGAGAACCAAAATGTAAAGCAATCAAAGCAAACAATAATCATGTAAAGGGTGATCTAAGCCCTAAGGTTACTCCACTTTTAAAGTTTTCCCCAGCATAGTCGCCAGTTCTCTGGTGCGGTGGGAGAACTGACTTGGGATTTTGCATTTGTGTTCGCAAATGTTTCGGTTTAGCAAGAGTAGCCACCGACTTTTTATTTTATCCTAAGGAAAGTTCAAAAAGCACAGGAAAGACCTTTGAGATGTTTTCTTGGGTTCGGGGAGTAGATTATAGAAAGGGAAGGTATTAGCACCCTTTCTATCCATGGTTATCCATGGGCTCTTAGTTACTTGCTTAGATCACTTGATTTGCATTTTCAATTGTTTGAAATGGTGCTTTGTGTGTGGTTTTGAAAGATGTTTTGAAAAGAGGCCATCGTTGTGGCAACCTTTGTAATGATTCCTGTTTGAATGTATACAAAGATGTTTTTGTCTTTTGAAAAGTTTCCAATGTTTGAAAGTAGGGTTTTGAAATTGTGTGGTGAAGTGTGTTTTGAAGATAGCAAGGATGTTTTTGCAAGTTTGATCAAGTAACTAAGAATCCAACCATATAAAAAACTTGGACTAACTCTCAAAGACCAGAGAGAATTTCTCTAGCCCTAATTTCTAACCTAGTTTTTTCAGAAAGTTCATGGATGAAATTCTCCTAGCACGATTAATGTAAATGAAAACTAAGCATATGTATGGCTTCAGGGCTATGAGTACAACATATTTCATTCACAAACCTAAGCCTAACTATTCCTAAATAGAGAGATAGAAGTCCATGAAATACCTGTTTCAGTTGAGTTCGAGTTGGACAATATGGCAACCTTCAATGGTGTTTGATCTTCTTTTGAGCTTGCCTGAGGTCCAAGGAAGCTTTTCCAATGCTTGGCTTGTTTTGAAATAGCTTGAATCGTGCCAGAGAACTCAACCTGCAAAGCTTTGAAACAAAAATGGCAATGTGTGTTAGAGGTGTTACAGCTATCAATGGATGATCTGGATAGCTTAGATATGTTGGTTGGAAGGTGTTTTAAGTATCTTTGGACAAAACGCACGATGGAATTTGGTTATAGCTTGAAGTTTGCAGAGCTTGCCCTGTTTTGCAGCAAAACAGGGATTTTGTGTACAAGGGGGTTTGGGAGGCAGAAGGGTCATGTTTCTGGCTTGTTGAGAGGTATGAAACTTGTCTACAATGTTTGTATAAGTTAGTCTTAACAGATGTGAGAGATTTAGTATGATTTGCAACTTTTCTTCTTCTTGAAGCAAGAGTGTGGAAGTGATGTTGTAGCTTTGTACAAGCCCTCCTATCACCCTGCACACAACACTCTTGGCCCCTCTAATTCATGGATTTGGTTTGCAGTATCAGATTTTATTCAAGGCTCAATGCTTAGTGTTTTGACATAAAGTAACCTTTTGCAAAAATGGCAATATACCTTTTACCAATTAGGGCTTAATCTTGTGTACAATGCCCTAATGACCAAGACAATACCTTAACTCAATGGATATGCATTAAATTATGGAGTACAAACTGGTTTTGAGGCCTGTAGTTATGAACCAAGCTAGCTAGATCAGATTTGCAAATTGGTATGAACATGTATGGGTCATGGACAAAAGTGAGTTTTTGCCAACTTCAAGCATTCGATTCTCTCTAACCACAAGGGTGTTTGAGGAGTTCTTGGACAATTTGGAAAGCTTGGAACATGTACTATAATCCATCTATGAAAATCTACTTGAAACTCCAAGTGTAACTATGTGAAAAATGGCCAAGAAGATGGGTCAAAATCCTGCCTAGATTAGGGCAAATTTTCTCTAAGTTAAAAGTTTTAGGTACCCTTGTTCCAAAAATCATAACTTGGGATACAAGCCTCTTTTGAGAAAACTTTGTGAATCAAAGTTGTAGACTTTGTGATGGAATACAACTTTCATTTTGCAAGTTTTGTTTTAATCCAATTGCATCTTGGTGAAAAAATGGGAAAAAGTTAGGAAAAAATAAGAAAATTTCATAACTTAGAAAATTTCTAAGTTATGAAATTTTTCCATTTTAAACCCTAATTTGTATTTTTGGGTTTCTTGATGAACAAGTTCCATAATTTTACATGTCTTGATGAAAAATAACTCTTGGCACTTGATTTTGACCAAAAAGTCAAAGTTTGACTTTTCAGTGTATAGTCAAATTTTGATCAGTTGACTGAAAAATTCATCTGTCAATCCTATGCATTTGAGATCTTTTGAACTTGTTGAATGAGTCAAGACAATGTAATTGGGTCCTTGAGTCCATGGGTGAGCTTGATTTGCCATTGGCTAGGTCAAACAGTCAAAAATTGCCTTTGTGCAGTCAAAACCCTAAAAATGACCATTTTGCCCTTTTGGTGATCTGATCAAATTTCTTGTGGAATTGGGATCCAAAATTGATCAAATGGTTCATATGAGTTCATAATGTTGATGTGGGTCAAATTTCATGAGGTTTGACTGTCAATTGGCCATAGTTCACTTTTTCCCCAATACAGTTGATTTCTAGGTCAACTGTCCAATTGACTGGGCAAAAATTTGAATCAAGGCTTGAAACTTGGTATTGACAAACTTGTGGGTCCCAAAAGGAGTATGAAATTCACTTTTGGAATTGTAGGTCAAAATATCCCAATGCAAACTCAAACCCTAATTTAGGTCAACAGTGCAAGGAGGTGTCTTGAGTAGAGCAAACCCTAGCTTGATCTTGAGTTCCAAGAGTCTTGAGATGAGAAAATGTTGGTGAAATGAGATAGAAAACTCCAATTAACTTAATAATACCGTGAAGTTATTTGTGAGAAGACTAAAAGTCAATCAATCTCATTTCAAACCATTTTGCCACTTTGGCTTTTTTATCTTTAAATTTTTCTCAAAAGGATGAACTTTTGCCAATCCTTGTAGTGATGCAAACAACTATACTCCTACAATATGTAGTGAAGAGAGATATTTTCCACTTGGTTGTTGAGAGAGGCCTTGTCGATTTTGAAATCCAATCCATATCCTCCACTTTGAGATGATGCAAATTCTCCTTTCTCATGATTGTGGGTAGTAGGTATGTTTTCCACACGGACAATGACGATGATGTTTTATCTCATAAAATTAACCAATGCATTTGTGTTTTAATTTTTTAAAAGAGGAACTACGTGTACCCTGATCCCCTATTGCACGAAAAGGTGGTACGTAGGCACTAAAGGTTCGCAACCGCGGCGGGTGCAAAAATTATAAAAAATAAATATATTTCTTTCCTCACCTCCACCATCCATTTTTTTTATATACAACATTTTTTATAGCCAAAATATACATATTTTACAAAGAGGCTCCTGCGGAGTACCATAGATGTTTAGGGTGCTAATACCTTCCCTTTGCATAACCAACACCCTAACCTTGAATCTTTCCCCCTCTTTTTGGGTTATTCGCTATTTTCCCATTCCTTTGGAAACAATAAAGCGCGGTGGCGATTTTGATTTTGATTTGTATAAAGTATAGTCAATCCAATGGCTTAGTCTTGAAAATTTATACCGCTACAATAGGCTTGGATTTGAATTCTTGTTCATCATGAAATGACTTGTAATTCAAGTTTGAAAACCCTTACTTCCTCTCTTCGATTCTCCTTGCTCACAAATGATCTCAAGGAGTTCTTGGACATTTTGGAAAGCTTGAAATGTGCTATACAACCCCTATTTGAATCACTTTTGAAAATTCCCCTTGGAACTATATGAAAAAGTTCCATGAAGTTAGGTCAAAATCCTGACCAAAATTAGGGCAAAAATTTCACAAAGTGTTCAATTTCTAGACCATGACTTTATGAATTAATAACTTGAGATCCAAGAATTTTTAGAAGAAGTTGTGTAAATAAATGTTGTAGATATCATGGATATCTACAACTTTCATGTTGAAAGTTTCTTTTGAATCCTCTTGCATCATGGTGAAAAATTGGCTCAAAGTTATGAAAAAACATGAAGTTTTAAACACAGAAAAATTTCTAAGTTAGAAAACTTAGACTTTTCAAAATGAAATCTTGACTTTTTGATTTCTTGATTAATAAGTTTCATATTTCGATGAATTGGGATCTTTTTCATTGGATTTTGACCAAAAAGTCAAAGTTTGACTTTTCAGTGTACAGTTGACTTTTGATCAGTTGACTGAAAATTCACTGTCAATCCAATTGATCTTTAGCAATATTTTGGGTCATGCCATTAGTTCAAAATGAGGCAATTGAACTTTTGAAATAATGCTTCAAACCAATTGACCATTTGCTAGGTCAAAAATCAGAAATTGCCCTTTCTCAGTCAAAACCCTAATTTTGACCATTTTGCCCTTTTGATGATTTGATCAAATTTTCTTGAGGAATTATGGTCCAAACTTGATCAAATGATACATATGATTTTATAATATTGATGTGGATAAAAAATTATGAAGTTTGACTGTAAATTGGCCATAGTTTACTTTTTCCCCAATACAGCTGATTTTTAGGTCAACTACTCAATTGACTGAGCAAAAGTGTGATCCAGGGCTTGAAACATGACATGAGTAATCTTGGGGGTCCATAATTATCCATGAAAGTCATATGAAGCATTGAAAGTTCAATTATCCTTGTGCAATCTCAAACCCTAATTTTAGTCTTCAGTGCTTAAGGAGGTGTCTAAAGCTGATCAACTTTATTGCAGTCTTGAACCGAAAGAGATCTTTGTGAGAAAATATTTGATAAGTGAGAGGGAAAATTTTGGGGTATAACACACTCAATCAATTTTTTCTACTGACTTCAAATGCAATCTATTTACACTCTTGTGAAATCGATTGCACACTCAAAATATTTGAAATTCTAGCTGTTGAAACCCCGTGCAATCGATTTACACAAAGGGTGCAATCGATTGCATGCTACACGATTTTGAAAAACAGCAGCTTTGCACATGCCTGTTCATAAAACCATTTCATGGAAACCTTTCACTCAATCTTGGCAATTGTTCATGATTTATCTCCAGATCTTTATGCTGTTTCAAAAAGGTGTTATGAACATATAAATACTCATTTTCAAAATCATTTTAAACAGCTCTTCCAATCATATTTTCTGAATTTTCAAAAAATCAAACTCAAGTTGCACACTTTCACATATTGTTAACCAGAAAACTTTGAGCATTATATATCTTGAGTCATTGTATATTATTATCATTGGAAGAGAAGATCAATTCATTGATTAAATCACTCAAAGTGATCATTGCTACTCAAACTCACTCAAATCAAATATTGCTATATACTTGCTTATTTTTCAGGATTGTTGGAAATAAGTTCAAGTGATTTTGAAATCTTTTATTTCCAGGATTGTTGGATACAAGTAAGGTCACCTTGAGAGGATTATTCTCATTATTGACGTAGTGAACATCCAAGAGGATTGTTCTTGGTCCAAGAGGAATGTTCTTGGTGGTTTTATTGGTTAGAGTCTTGTCTAGAAGGACTAGGGTGTCTTGTATAGAGATCTAAAAATAAGGAAATCTCTTTCATGTTGAAAGGGGACTGGAGTACTCTAAGACTGTGAGGGGAACCAGGATACATCTTTGTGTTCTTTACTTTTCCGCATTTACTTCTTTCATCACTAGTCATAAACCAGAAAAGAAAGAAACACTTTGGTAAACTCATGCCTAAACTAGAAAAATAATATCCATCATCACTAAAACTAGAAAAATTTTAAAGTACCTAATTCACCCCCCCCCCCCCCCCCCTCTTAGGCGCACTCTTACACTTACACCCTTCACATCCAATGATGGGGCTTCTCACCAATCAATGGTAAGATAAAAACATCTAAAGGAGGAGGAAAAGAACATAGACCTTTTGCGTAGGTAGGTCGCTTGAAGTTGCTTGCTTGCAAACTAAACCCATTTCCACACTTACACTTTCAAAAACATCTTCAAAAACAAACATCTCTTTGAACTATTTTTAAAACTAACACTTTGTATAAATTCTTATATAGACAAGAATCATTACAATGTTTTCCGCAACAAAGGCATTTTCAAAATACTTTCAAAAACCCATTACAAAACACATTTTCAAATAAAGCATTTCTTCAAGTGATCTAGCAAGCAACTAAGAGCCCGTAGATAACTACGGATGAAAAGGGTGTTAATACATTGCCTTTTCATAACCTACCTGTGATACAGTGGGAGAACTGACTTGAGGGTTTTGTGTTTGATCAAAAATGTTGGGTTAGCAAGAGTCGCCACCGACTTTTCTTTTATCCAAAAGGAAAGGTGAAAAAGCATAGGAAAGACCTTTGAGATTGTTTCTTGAGTTCGGGGGTAGATTATGAAAATGGAAGGTATTAGCACCCTTTTCATCCATGGTTTTCCATGGGCTCTTAGTTACTTGCTAGATCACTTGCTTTTTTTTTGTTTGAAATTGTGCTAGGTGTGGTTTTTGAAAGTATTTTGTAAAGAGGCCATTGTTTAGGAAATCTTTGTAATGATTCTTGTTTGCAGGAATGTATACAAAGATGTTTGATCTTTTGAAAATGATTTCAAGTTTATATGATGTTTGAAAGTGTTTGTTTTGAAAATAGCAACGCTGTTTGTTTGAAATTGAGCAAGTAATTAGGAACATTCTACCTACTCAAAAGTCTTTCTTGTTCATTTTCTTTTCCTTTGACATTGTTGTCTTACCATTGATTTGGTAAACAACCCTATCTTTGGATGTAAACGGGACGTGCGTGGGTCATTGTATAACCATGATTAGCAATATTGCAAGGTATCTTAGCATTCTTATTAGGGACTAAGATCATTTGAAAGTCAACTTAGATAGCGTCATCGAGGGACTATGATCTTGTATTTTTTTGTTTTTTCTAAGATATCTTACATGCGTAACATGGCCATTTTGTATAAGGCAACCAAGTGGAATCACCCTAGGGGTGCTTGTGTACAAATGTATTGTTTTCATGCTTGTTTTGTTTTGAATTAGGGTTTTCTAAGTATTGGTTTTAGTCTTTCCATACAAACCCTAATTACTAGCCTATTATATATAAAGCGATAAATTGCGGAATTTAAAGTTACTACGCTATTACAACATTTGTGGGGAGGGGGTGTACAATTTGTAATTGGGGATTGCAAGAATATAAACCTAGTTAATCTATTACAACCAAATTGAATTTGTATCAATGTACTAGAATTTAAATGAATATAATATACAAAGAGAATAAATGTGTGCAAAAATGCAAAATATGAAGTAAATTGATATTTGTTTGGATTTTTTAGAGAAAAGGGATTTTGTATTAATATAATTAATTAAAATAAAAATAATTAATGAAAAGTAAACCTTAATTTTCTAGGAAAAGATTTTTTAAGCAAAACCCTAAATCTACTAATTAAAATAAAAGAAATTAGGTTTTATAAGAAAATTATTTTTTTGGTATTTTTGTCTTGAAAATATTTATAGTATTGTAAAATATTTTTGGCCTTTTTCAATATTAAAAAAATATATTTTTTAATAGGTGTGAAAAGAAAAATAAATACTAACATAATTTTAATTAAATTTACAAGATAAATTAGTAAAAATAAATAAAATATAGTTAAATAAAATATTTTTATGAGAAAAAATAAGATAAACTAAGTCAAAATATAAATCTATCATTTTTGTATTTTTTATGATTTTTCAGTATTTAGAAAATATATTAAGAAAATAAAAATGAAATAAAAAGAAGAAAATAAATAAACTTAGGTCAGGGTGCAAATATCCTCCAGGGGGGTTAGTAAGCAAAAATAAAAAACAAGCCAGACCCAAAGAGGCCCAACGCATGCCAAAAATACAAAACTCAGAAAGTAAAATGTGAAAAAAAAAATGAAAAGGGTATCACTGGGGCTCGAACCCAGGTCCCAAAGGTTACAGGAGCGCGCTTCTACCACTGGGGTGGCTATACATCCGTTAACATAGGCAAATCAATAAATATACAAGACAAAATACGCCCTGATGACTTCATCTTCAACCTCCAGCCAGACCAACTGTAACTTGCTCATTTCTTATCAAAAATGAAAACTGTAAACATGAAACTTGTAGCAAATTTTTATCACGGTTTCAGAAATGTAAAGCATTAAAATTATAGATCAAAGATAAGCATGAATTTTAATGGCCCTAATCTGATTCCTAAAAATCTCAGAAATTTCAGTTTCAAAATTCTCTAAGCTCAAGCAAAATTAATGGAAACTATGGACATGGTTAGCTTTAGGGCAATGATATCTACATGTTTTGTTCACAGATAAATCATTGATGATGCCTGTATGAAGAGTTCCAAGTTGAGAAAACTTACCTCAAAACTAGAAATCGTGTTTTGAATTTGAGCTTATTTCAAGTGATGGTGATGATCAGGTTAGCTTCCTTGAGGTCCCAGGAAGCTAATGCAATGATTAGCTTGAACAATGAATGGCTGAAATGGTTTGGAGAAGTCAATGTGCAGAGCCAAGTTTTTGAAAATGGAGGATGGTGTTAATGGTGTTACAGTTCTATAACTGGGTATGGGATTGATTCTATGTAATGTTTAGAAACTTTAGAAACCAAAAGGCAAAGAAACGTACAAGTAGATTGTGAGTTTCAAGTTTTTGGTCAGTTTGTGTGAAAATGGAAGTGTGAAGTGTGATTCTGATTTCTAGGTTCTTTTAAGGCTTGAGCATTCGTGTGCTTGTGTAAAATGGTTTGTGTATGTATAAACAAAAGTGTTTGAGTGCATTGGCAAGGTAGAAGTACAAGTCCTTAGCTTTTGGCTAGGTTACTTGATTTTGAAGAAAAGAGGGAAACAAGTTTCAAGAAGAGGTACAAGCATGGGATGGGTGATTGTAAGTGTTTGAAACATTTCACGTGAGTTATAGGACTGGTTTGTTCATAAGAGAACAAGTGCAAGGCTCCAAAACAAGTTTTGTACAAAAAGTCACTTTATCAAAATGCCAATGTGACCTTTCTTCCAAAAATGGATATAAAGCATGTCCATGCATTGAATGCTTGAAGTGAGGCCTCTAACAGCTGTGTAAACCATTAATTATGGAGTGCCTAACAAGTTTGAGGCCTGCAAAGTAGTGTTTATGCAGCATGGTTTGAATTTGAATTTTGTTCATCACTAAAATGACTTGTAATTAAAGTGATAAAACCGTAACTTCATCTCTTCGATTATCCTTACTCAAGAATGATCTCAAGGAGTTCTTGGATATTTTGGAAATCTTGCAATATGCTTTACAACCCATCTTTGAATTTATTTTGAAGATTACCCTTGGAACTATATGAAAATGTGCCATGAAGTTGGGTCAAAATCCTGACCAAATTAGAGCAAAATTTCACTAAGTGTTTTGTTTCATGGCCCTATGTTCTTAAAATTATAACTTGAGATCCAAGAACTTTTGGAAGGAGTTGTGTAAATCAAAGTTGTAGATTTCATGGAGATCTACAACTTTCATGTTGGAATTTTCTCTTGAATCATCTTGCATCATGGTGAAAAATTTGTTCAAAGTTGTGAAAAAATATGAAATTTCCAACACAGAAAAATTTCTATGTTTAGAAATTTTGACTTTTCAAAATGAAATCATGACTTTTTGATTTCTTGATGAATAAGTTTCATATTTTGACATGTTTTGATGAATTATGATCTTTGGCACTTGATTTTGACCAAAAAGTCAAAGTTTGACTTTTCAGTATACAGTTGACTTTTGATCAGTTAACTGAAAAATTCATCCGTCAATTCAACGGACTTGCAATGTTTTGAACCATGTCACTAGGTCAAAATGATGCAATTGGACTCTTGATATCATGCCTTAAAACAATTGACCATTTTCTAGGCCAAAAATCAGAAATTTCCCTTTTCTAGTCAAAACCCTAATTTTGACCATTTTTCCCTTTTGATGATTTGATCAAATATCTTGAGGAATTATGGTCCAAACATGATAAAATGGTACATATGAGTTTAAAATGTTGATGTGGATCAAAAATCATGAAGTTTGACTGTAAATTGGCCATAATTTTGGTACAAATTCAAACCCTAATTTTGGTCATCAGTGCTTAAGGAGGTGTCTTAAGCTGATCAAACCCTAGTGCAACCTTGAGCTAAGGAGATCTTGTTGAGAAAATTATTAATAAGTGAGAGAGAAAATTTTTGGGTACAACATCTGCCCCTGTTCAATCTTCTTAAGCCTGCAGAGTTAGATTGGCGAGTTTTGCCATTCGTGACTCGAAGGTGGAAGATGATTGGACACGAGAGTGCCCAAAATTTTGCACTCGGTGATGTGATGGCAGATGGAATGGGCTTAAAGATTCCATTTGGAGGGATGATATAAAGTTGTTGGAGATGGGCTTGTAGATGCCATCCAAAAGTGATTGTTGAACTGTGTTTGTAATCTGAAACTGAATGAGTATCAGAATGGCGTCCGTGTCTGGAGCATATCTGAACTGTATCTGAAAGAGACTCTGAATAAGTATCAGAATAGCATTCATGTTTGAAGCGTATCTGAACTATATCTGAAAGTTGACTCTGGATGAGTATCATAATGGCGTCCGTGTCTGGAGCGTACCTGAACTGTATCTGAGAGATTGAATGAGTGTCAGAATGGCGTTCATGTTTGAAGCATATTTGAACTGTATTTGAAAGTTAAATCTAAATGAGTATCAGAATGGCATCCGTGTCTGGAGCGTATCTGAACTGTATCTAAGAGATTGAATGAGTGTCAGAATGGCATTCATATTTGAAGTGTATCTGAATTGTATCTGAAAGTTGAATCTGAATGAGTATCAGAATGGCATCCGTGTCTGGAGCGTATCTGAACTGTATCTGAAAACTTTGAACATTGTTAATGGTAGTTGTTAACCTTATCCTGAAAAGGGTAAAATGTTAGCTAAAATGCAAAGTCATATTGTATGAAATGCATGATATGATGCATTCATGTTATCAATGTTTATGATACATGGATGCGATGTATACGTATGTGAGCTAATTTATTGCACTGCTTGTTGGATTTGGGGAAGATAAATCTATGACTGCTGGTGAGGATATGGGGTGTAAGTCTTCATGTTGTGAAATTGAAGTGTTGATGAATTTCCGCTTAGAGAAATAAACTCTGTTGTAAGGGAAATTTCGTGTACCGTTTGTAAAATCCTGTTGGGGAATCCTGAGAAACTTGGTGACTTCTACTGGGGATTGATAACTGGAAGCTTTGTTCCGCTGGAGATTAAACTGCACACTGAGGGGATTTTTGTGGAAATAGTTTAGAGAGATTTCCCTACCTTAAAGCCATCAATGATTGTCTTTCTATTTTGTTTATTTGTAAACAGTAATTATGTTCAAATGCATATGTTCAAAAATAAATCACTGGACGATTTGTAAACAAAACACAAGAGTAAATAAAAACAAATAGTTTTGCACTTCCAAAGGAATATCTTTGTATTGACTTTGAGTAAATATTTTTGTATAATGAGACAAACACTCTAGTAAGAGAATGTTGTCATAAAAAATGAAAATTTTGATACAAAGGAAAGATAGCTATGTGCAATAATCCCATGGGGTTCCCATTCTGCTAGAGCCTTCGTATCTCTGAGCATCTTGTCTATTTGTTACCTCGTCTGAAGATGATTGAATTGATCAGAACCTCTGAGTTTGTCAGTTGAAGCCAAAAGTTGACCTTAAAGTGATCCAACGGGACATAGTCATGCGCTTTAATTCCCTAAATTTTTCCGGGACCGCTCTTTCGGGTTTTCAGTCCATCGGGATTCCCTTTTATGCCCAAGCCGCCCTTTCGGGTTTTCAGCTTGCCGGGTGTACATTTTTTTTTTGTTTTATCCCTAATTTTTGCCCGAACCTCTTTGGTTCGTCGGGATGCCCTTGTTTTGCCTAGGTGTGTCAACCTAGCGGGTCTCTTATGCGTAGTATCTTTTGGCTATGTCTACATTCGCAGGGTGCAGCAGGTCGTCGCCATCCATGGTGGTCAGAATCATTGCTCCACCAGAGAAAATATTTTTGATTACAAATGGTCCTTCGTATGTAGGAGTCCATTTACCCCTGGGATCACCTTGCGGCAGTATGATATGCTTAATCACCAGATCTCCAACTTGATATACTTGGCGTCTGACCTTTTTGTTGAAAGCCTTGATCATCCGTTTTTGATACATTTGACCATGGCAGGCAGCAATAAGCCTTTTCTCATTAATCAAGTTTAGTTGATCAAGATGAGTCTGGATCCAATCTTCTTCATTCAGCCCTGCATCCTTCATAATTCTCAGAGAAGAGATTTAGACCTCAATAGGCAAGACAACCTCCATGCCGTATACTAGAGAGTAGGGTGTTGCCCCGGTTGATGTGCAAGTTGTAGTACGATACCCGTGGAGAGCGAATGGTAGCATCTCATTCCAATCTTTGTATGTGACTGTCATTTTCTGTATGATCTTTTTAATGTTCTTATTCACGGCTTCGACAACACCATTCATCTTTGGCCGGTAAGGGGAAGAATTGTGACATTGGATCTTTAATTGCTCGCACAGGGTGCTGATCACAGTATTGTTCAGGTTCGTACCATTGTATGTAATGATCCTCTCCGGGATACCGTACAGACAAATGAGATTCCGCTTGATGAACCAGGAGACAATATTCTTGGTAACGGAAGCGAAAGAAGCTTTCTCCACCAACTTTGTAAAATAGTCAATGGCCACTAAGATGAAGCGATGTCCATTAGAGGTTGTTGGCTTGATTTCCCCAATCATATCGATGCCCCACATAGCAAAGGGCCAAGGAGACGTCAAGATATTCAGAGGAACCAGAGGTACATGCACCTTGTCAGCATAAATCTGACACTTGTGGCAGGTTTGAGAGTGTTGATAGCGATCTGCTTCCATGGTAGAACAGTAATAGCCTGCCCGTAGGATTTTCTTCGCCATCGTATGCCCACTAGAATGGGTGCCAAAAGTGCCTTCATATAACTCAGCCATGATCCTTTCAGCTTCAACCTTGTCTACGCACCTAAGTAACATAGAGTCATGGTTGCGTTTGTAAAGAATGTCGTAACTAAGGAAGAACTTAGCAGAGAATCTCCTTAAGAACTTCTTATCATTGACTGAAGCTCCTTCTGGATATTCTTGAGCCTCGAGATACCTCTTAACTTCATGAAACCAAGGATGGTATACTACTTCTTCGGTATTAATCTCGTGACAGTGAGTTGGTTCATCCATTCATTCGATGGTGATCTGGGGAGCCTCGTTATCCCATTTAAGTTTAAACATAGATGACATTGTGGCTAGTACGTCTGCTAGCTGATTTTCTTCTCGCGGGAAATGCTCGAAGGTAATCTTCTCAAAATGTGGGAGCAATGTCAAAACATGTTCTTTGTAAGGGATAAGGTTAGGGTGTTTGGTGTCCCATTCCCCTTTGATTTGGCTGATGACCAAAGATGAATCTCCGAATACATTCAAGGATTTGATCCCCAAATCTATGGCAGCTTTGAGACCAAAGATGCACGCTTCGTATTCTGCCATGTTTTTTGTACAATTGAAGCAGAGTCTTATAGTACAAGGAGTATGACATCCTTCAGGAGATATGAGTACAACACTGATACCGTTGCCGAGTGCGTTAGATGCCCCATCGAAAACCAGGGTCCATCGGGATCCTTGTTCAGGTTCATCATATGGCCTGAATTCTTCACCGTTGTTTACCATCATGATGTCTTCATCTGCGAATTCGAACTTCATGGATTAGTATTCTTCCACGGCTTGGTGAGAAAGGTGATCAACTAGTACACTGCCCTTTATTGCTTTCTGGGTAGTATATTGTATGTCATATTCTGTAAGGATCATCTGCCATCTCGCTATTCTCCCAGAGAGAGCAGGTTTCTCGAAGATGTATTTTGTTGGATCCATTTTAGATATCAACAAGGTAGTATGGGTCAACATATACTGTCTTAGCCGGCGAGCATCCCATGCAAGAGTGCAATAAGTTTTCTCGAGCAGTGAATATCTTGTTTCACAGTCGGTAAACTTTTTGCTCAGGTAATAAATAGAATGCTCTTTTCGGCCAGACTCGTCATGCTTCCCCAGCACACACCCCATTGAATTTTCCAAAATGGTCAGATACATGATCAATGGTCTTCCCTCGACTGGTGGCATCAAAATAGAAGGCTCTTGTAGGTTCTCTTTGATTTTGTCGAAAGCAGTTTGGCATTCGTCATTCCATTTGACTACTTGATCTTTCTTCAGTAACTTGCAAATTGGTTCACAAGTAGCTGTCAGATGAGAAATGAACCTGGCAATGTAGTTCAAACGTCCCAAGAATCCTCTGACTTCTTTTTCAGTACGAGGAACAGGCATCTATTGTATGGCTTTCACCTTGGCAAGATCTACTCCAATACCCTTATTGTTGATGACAAAGCATAGGATATTACCAGACGTTACTCCAAACTTGCATTTATTTAGGTTCAACCTCAGCTTGTACTTCTTTAGTCTCTCAAACAGTTTCTGTAAATGATCAAGATGCTCTTCTTTTGTTTGAGACCTAGCTATCATGTCATCCACATAGACCTCTATTTCGTGGTGATTCATGTCATGAAATAGAGCCACCTTGGCACGCTGATAGGTTG
Source organism: Vicia faba (assembly GCA_948472305.1). Lineage (NCBI taxonomy): Eukaryota > Viridiplantae > Streptophyta > Magnoliopsida > Fabales > Fabaceae > Vicia > Vicia faba. The sequence goes on along the minus strand of OX451740.1, from coordinate 1,287,441,422 downwards.
CCCCAACATTTTTCATCCCGAATGGCATAACCATGTAGCAGAATATGCCCCACTGTGTGACAAATGTTGTTTTCTCCATGTCCTCAGGCTCCATTTTGATTTGGTTGTAACCTAAGAAATCGTCCATGAAGGAAAACACTTTGTGTTGTGCCGTATTGTCAATTAGAATGTCAATGTGGGGAAGTGGGAAATCATCCTTAGGGCTTGCCCTATTCAAATCTCTGTAGTCCACTCACATTCTTACTTTGCCGTCCTTTTTGGGCATGGGAACAACATTGTAAACCCATTGCGGATAAGAGGTGACGGCCAAGAATCCAGCGTTAAATTGTTTCATGACTTTTGTTTTAATCTTCTCCGACATATCTGGTCGCATTCGACGGACTTTTTTCTTTACCAATGGACAGTCTTCTCTTGTAGGTGGACGATGTACCACAATATCTGCATCAAGTCCCGGCATGTCTTCATACAAACAGGCAAAGACCTCAACATACTCGTGTAGCAACTGAGTTAGACGCTCTTTGACACTGGGTTCCAGGTTGGCACCCACCTTGACTTCTCTTTTGTCTTCTTCAGTACCTAGGTTGATGGTGTCTACTGGATCCTCGTGGGGTTGAATAGTTCTCTCTTCTTGTTGTAGTAACTTGGCGAGTTCCCTTGGTACTTCACAATCTTCCTCACCTTCTTCTTCGGCTTGGTAGATTAGATTTTCAGAGTCAGAGAAGGCCATAGCAGAACCGTTACCCATTGGATCTCGAATGGATGTAGACATGCATTGTAAGTGTGAGTGTGTGTAAGAGTATAGCTATCTTTTAAAGGAACAGAAATGTAAAAAGAAAAACAACGAGCACAAAGTTTGTATGCAAAAATGTCCATGATTTATTGATGTCATATGGAAATGAGATAATAACCCTTACAATAGGACCATTGCGCCTCGGGTAAGACACAAGGTTTTAAGAGTCTGAATTGTTTTAATATTACAGATCCAACAAAATGTAAAGACAAATTACTGTGGGATAAAAGTGATTGAGATAAAATCTATGGCCTCCCAGTTGCTGAGCCCTCCACTGACAGTTGGGAAAATCCAATCCTCCAGGTCATAGTTGTCTTCATCCCCCTCTACCGCGTTGACTTCACAATTGCTGATCTTCAAGGGTGGTCCTCCAGCACGAGCGCGGCGTACAGCCTTCTGGGCACCTAAAGTGAAACCCGGGCCAAACTTATCAGATTTGTATGGGATATCTAGGAGTTGTCCCCAAATAGTGCACCCAACTTCTTTTATCACTGCCTTTGCATCCTTCAATGATGACATCCTGAGTGGGGGCCTTGTAATCTTAGGAACTTGAGACACAGTCTTGGTCACTGCCACATCTTACGGGACTTCTTCAAAGTGTTGGAATGGAGTTTCAATATATTCACCATCTAATTCCATATATCTGAAGGAATTGAGATGACTGATCATATACTCTTCTTCCCCGTGAACAGTGATAATCTTCCCTTGAATTAGATACTTCAGCATTTGGTGCAACGTAGAAGTAACAGCGCTGACATTGTGAATCTATGGTCGGCCCAAAAAGCAGGAATATGAAGGGAGGATATCCATTACATAAAAAGTTGAATCAAATGTTTGGGTTCCAACCTTTATGGGGATATCCACTTCCCTGTGCACCATCCTTTTCGAGCCGTCAAAAGCCCTCACTACTCTATTTCTCGGTTTCAATGTCAATCCCTCATAGTCAATCCTATCAAGAGCCTTTTTAGGAAAAACATTCATAGATGAACCAGTGTCCACCAAAACATGAGCCAAGGTTGTGCCCTTGCATTCCACTGAGACATGCAATGCCTCATTATGCTTCCTTCCTCTTGGTGTTAAATCAGAATCTGAAAAACCTAAACCATTATCTGTAGTCAATCTGGATACGCAGTCTTGGAACTGATTGGCAGATGCTTCTTGGGGAACATGAGAAGTTTTAAGGAATTTTACCAAGGCCTTTGCATGCGCCTCGGAACATAGTAATAAAGCCAGCATGGAAATTTTAGATGGAGTTTGCCCCATTTGCTCAACTACATTGTAGTCGCTTCTTTTTATGATCTTTAAAATTTCCTCCATCTCTTTGCGGGAGGTCTCAGGGATATCCAATGATTGTGCCTTCGTCCGGACAGGCTCAATCAAAATACCTTTACCTCGAGTCTCGGTTGACTCGGCAACAGGAATGTCAGTAGGAGTGATAACATGGGTTGTAACAGCTTTGTCAATTGGAGTATTAGCATAGATGTTTGTAGGAATGGGAATATCCTTTGGAGGAGCAACAACAACAGGAATGATTACGGGTCCAGAAACTGCTTTTGGGGGAGTAATATATGGAGAGAATATCCTTCCGCTTCGGGTAATCTTGCTAGTCCCTGCAATATTGCTAATATCAGAATCAACTTTCTCAGAACTTGAATCTTTGGTAGCTGGCCAATCTTTCTTGATACTGTGGTAGTAGACACCCCTTCCATAATTCCATGGTACGGTTTTGTCTGATGAATATGGGATTGGACCAGGCATTGTAATTATCAAAGGAGCTACTTTTGGAACTGATGTAATTCTAACGGGTCTTTTGGTGGAGACCCTGGAAGAATTTCCGGAAATGGTCACGATGGAAACATCATTATAAGGAACAGGTGGAACAAAAGTCTTTTCGAACAAAATTTCCTTGTTGTCTATTAGGCACTGAACGCCTGTTCTCAACAAAGGACAGCTGGTTGGTGAGGACAAACAGAAATGACAGCTTTCATCACAACTTGGGAAAACACTGGCATTCAATAAGTTCTTTTTGATAGCCTGGAATGGGGCTATAAGTTCATCAACTGAGATACACAAAAATATCTTCCTCAATGGCGTTGGTATTATGGTCGTGTTTGGGCATAGGGGCAGAAATGATATTGGGCTTTTCTGGCACATCGAATTCAATCTCTTTGGCTTCAAGGAGGTCTTGTACTTTGTTCTTTAGTGCCCAACATTTATTAGTGTCATGGCTGGGACTCTCAGAGTGGTATGCACAACGGGCATTAGGATGATAGTGATGAGAGGTTGTGTTAGGGTTCTTTGGAGCTTCTTTCAAAGTCACTAGGTTAGATCTTAACAAATGTGGCAATATTTGAGAGAGTGTCATATTAATTCTGGTGAACTGTCTGACTGGTCTTTCCATTCTTGGTTGGTTGTTTCTTTGCTGATCAGGCGCATGTTTAGGAATCATAACAGCCCCCACCATTGGATGGCGTTCAGCCCTATCTTGATTTCTCTGAGGATATAAAATAACCACCTCCTTCTTTCCGATGAATGGTTTTCTTACAACAGCAGAGGATGCATCCTTTTGAATCTTTCCATTCCTTATCCCGGCTTCTACCCTTTCTCCGGTCAATATCAATTCAGTAAAACCTGCCAATGAACTCCCAATTAAGTGATTGAAGAAGGGACCAGACAAGGTGCCCAAAAACATGTCTACCAACTCTCTTTCAGATAGAAGAAGTTGAACACTTCCGGCTAAATCTCTCCACTTTTGCGCAAGATCAGCATTGTATTGGTATTGTTTGTAAAAGGCTGCAACAAGATCTTCCTATTTATGAACATTGGCTCTTTCTAACTGATAAAACCAATCAAGTTGAGTACCAGACAGACTGTCTTAGAATAAGTGCACCCATAAATCCTTATCAGCGGTATGAGGCTGGATCTTCCTCACATAGGACCGGAGATGCATTTTGGGACATGAGACTCCATCATATTTGGCGAACACAGGTGCTTTGAATTTTGGAGGAATGACAATCTCTGACACTAAGCCCAACTCCTCAAAGTCTAATCCAGGCACTTTTTGGATTTCCATTGCGCTTAACCGTTCTTCTAGATGCTTATACTTGTCGTCGGCTAGAGGATATTGTTCTTCAGAATAGTCTTCTTCTTCCTCTTCCTCTTCTGATTCTAACTGGACAACTATTTCTTTGCCTTTCCCATCTTGATTGTCTTTCTCACCGGATGTCAATGCAAAGTCTAAGGCCCTTCTTTTCTTCCCTTGCAATCTTCTTCCTATGTTTAGAACTCTGGTAATTTTCTTTGTCTTATTTTTCTTCTCCTCAACCAGCAAGGTCTTCAACTCTTCTTGTCCTTTGGCCAGAGTTAAGAACAACTGTTGAAACTGTGCATTCTAAGCTTGGAGGTCCTTCACCATTTGCTCGAGATCCATCTTACTGAAATAAACAGTAGAGAGATGAGGAGACTTGTTGTAAGAAACCTGCTTATGTTATGATGAATGGTAAATGCATATGCAATGATTTCAAGGATTTTAAGATTCAAATTTGTTTTAGACAAAAAGGAAACACATGTTATATTAATAAATTAAAGCTTGAGTACATCAGTTCCTCCTTGGGAAAAAAAATACAAAAACTCTAAGATAGAAAAGTAGTACGCATCCTCTTTGGTGTAATGTAGGCATTCATAGTCTGCTCCTCATGAAGTAGCCTAGTGAGTTCCAAAACTTTCTTCTTGCTAGCGTAGAATTGGGCTTCGAAAGTATCTCGCTCCCCTTTGAGTTGTATCCGATCTCTTTGTAGGTCTTCAAGAGCGGTAGGCATGCCAGGATGTAGGATAGTGTATGGAACATCTCCTTCCATGACAGGCTCAATGATTACCGGGAGAATGGAAGGATAAGGCATCATAAGATTCTGAGCACGAGTTCGTACCCATTTGAGGTAAGGCTCAAGAGGGATGGAATTATTATGCCCTAAAGTCTTGATATCTACCTTGTTCAATATCCTCCAAGCTCGGATAAATCTCTGGCGAAGACCTTGATCGTTGTTGTCGTAGTCAAATACCAAACCTTGAATCAGCATCTCGTGCGAGCCATCCCTTCGGGCGTAACCAAATTGTCTTAAGGCTAAGCAGGAGTTGTAGGTGATAACTCCCCTAATGCCAAGTAAAGGGACATTAGGAAATTCTCCACAACGGTCGACAATAGTAACATTTTCTATGGATCAGGAGCACCAATGAATGTCTGAATGTTTGAGCATCATCAACGTTTGTGACCACCTTAAACCTTGCTCGTTCCTTAATACATATTGGGGAAGATGCGAAATAAACCATCTTGCCAAGAGAGAAGTGCAACTAATAAGGACACCTATTTTCCTCATAGTGCGAGTGTGAAAAGAGTGTAGGATATCTCCTAGCAAAGTAGGCACCGGGTTGCGGGATATGAAGATTTTGACGGTGTTCACATCTATGAGTTATTCAGGATTTAGAAACAAAACCATCCCATAGATGAGGAGAGCCACAATTTCCTCAAAGGATTGCAAGTCCAAAGAATTCCAACAGTTTTGGGCTTTCTCAAACAGGAACTTTGCTAGGAAACCCTTGACACCACTCCTTGTTTCCCAATGAGTTGCGACATCATATAAGTGCAAGTGTAGAGCTTGAGCAATCTCTTCTGGATTTGGGTCTCTTTCTGTACCATTGAAAGTTAGTTGATTGAGAATGGAAATCCTCAAGAGTCGGGAGAATTCTTCCAAAGTAGGCACAAGTTGATAATCGGGAAATGTGAAGCAATGGTGTAAGGGATCAAAGAACTGAAAGGCACCTTCATCATGTCCTCATCTGTGTTGGAGGTGACCAAGTTGAGTAGGCGACCATGTCTCTCGGTGAATGGAGAGTTTTCAGGAATCCTTGAAGCTAGCTCCTTCAGTTGTGGAGGGATCCTCACAAGATTGACTTGAATAGTTTTCCTGCGAATAGAATCCATGTCCTACAAAATAGAACAAAGATAAATCCCAAGATCCTTGAAATGGTTATTAAATGAGTATGATGTTATGATTTTCATGATGTTATGTACAAGTATGTATATACGAACAAAGCAAACAAATCCTTAGGTTTAGGCTTGCATGGAGTCTCATAGGTAAGTACCCTCTTGAAGTTTAGTTGGCTCAACCTGTCCTAGCAATAGTAACCGGGTTCTAAGGAGCTCAATATCATTGGTTTGTTTCCTTGGCCATTGTTTCAGCACAAGCCTCTTTAATGGCGACCGAAATATCCAAAGAAACCAAACCTAAAAGAGTGTAGTATCGAGTATCTACCAATTTGGACTGCACCAAAGCTGGTCATCTCACTACGTCCTAAAGGCCAAGTTGGTCAAGTAAAGATTCTAAAAGTTCATTAGTGCTTCATGACATCACTCAGCGGCCCCGTATTCTCCTTGATTAACTCAAGGGCTACCAGTACCCACAAATATGTCGCATTAATGTAGCTATTGCTTAGACTATGTCGGTATACCCCGCACAGTTTCCGCAACGTATTGCTACTTACCTACAAGGTATCCCAAATTCGGGTAGAGGATACAAACCCAAACAAAGAACCATAATGTAAAGCATACAATTAAAACAATGAAAGCAAGTAAATATGATATAACCCTAAGGTAACCCAATTTTAGAATAATCCCCAACAGAGTCGTCAGTTCTGTGATACGGTGGGAGAACTGACTTGAGGTTTTTGCGTTTGATCGCAAATGGTGCGGTTAGCAAGAGTCGCCACCGACTTTTCTTTTATCCAAAAGGAAAGGTCAAAAAGCAACGGAAATACCTTTGAGATTTTTTCTTGAGTTCATGGGGTAGATTATGAAAAGGGAAGGTATTAACACCCTTTTCATCCATGGTTTTCCATGGGCTCTTAGTTACTTACTAGATCACTTGCTTTTTTTTATTTGAAATTGTGCTAGGTGTGGTTTTTGAAAGTATTTTGTAAAGAGGCCATTGTTTAGACAATCTTTGTAATGATTCTTGTTTGTAGGAATGTATAAAAAGATGTTTGATCTTTTGAAAATGATTTCAAGTTTGTAAGATGTTTGAAAGTGTTTGTTTTGAAAATAGCAAGGATGTTTGTTTGAAATTGAGCAAGTAATTAGGAGCATTCTACCTACTCAAAAGTCTTTCTTGTTCATTTTCTTTTCCTTTGACATTGTTGTCTTACCATTGATTTGGTAAACAACCCTATCTTTGGATGTAAACGGGACAGGCGTGGGTCATCGTATAACCATGATTAGCAATGTTGCAAGGTACCTTAGTATTCTTTTAAGGGACTAAGATCATTTGAAAGGCAACTTAGATAGCGTCACCGAGGGACTATGATCTTGTATTTGTTTGTTTTTGCTAAGATACCTCACATGCGTAACATGGCCATTTTGTATAAGGCAACCAAGTGGAAGAACCCTAGGGGTGCTTGTGTGCAAATGTATTGTTTTCATGCTTGTTTTTGTTTTGAATTAGGGTTTTCTAAGTATTGGTTTTAGTCTTTCCATACAAACCCTAATTACTAGCATATTATATATAAAGCGATAAATTGTGGAATTTAAAGTTACTACGCTATTACAACATTTGTTGGGAGGGGGTGTACAATTTGTAAATGGGGATTGCAAGAAATAACCCTAGTTAATCTATTACAACCAAATTGAATTTGTATCAATGTACAAGAATTTCAATGAATAATAATGTACAAAGAGAATAAATATGTGCAAAAATGCAAAATATGAAGTAAATTGATATTTGTTTGTATTTTTTAGAGAAAAGGGATTTTGTATTAATATAATTAATTAAAAGAAAAATAATTAATGAAAAGCAAACCCTAATTTGCTAGGAAAAGATTTTTTAAGCAAAATCCTAAATCTATTCATTAAAATAAAAGAAATTAGGTTTTATAAGAAAAGTTTTTTTTTGGTATTTTTGTCTTGAAAATATTTATAGTATTATAAACTATTTTTGGCCTTTTTCAATATTAAAAATATATATAATTTAATAGGTGTGAAAAGAACAATAAATACTAACATAATTTTAATTAAATTTACAAGATAAATTAGTAAAAATAAATAAAATATAGTTAAATAAAATATTTTTTATAAGAAAAAATAAAATAAACTAATTCAAATTATAAATCTATCGTTTTTGTATTTTTTTATGATTTTTCAGTATTTAGAAAATATATTAAGAAAATAAAAATGAAATAAAAAGAAGAAAATAAATAAACTTGGGCCAGGGTGCAAATAGCCTGCAGGGGGGTTAGTAAGAAAAAATAAAAAACAAGCCAGGCCCAAAGAGGCCCAGCGCCTGCCAAAAAGACAAAACTCAGAAAGTAAAATGTGAAAAAAATGAAAAGGGTACCACTGGGGCTCGAACCCAGGTCCCAAAGGTTACTGGCGCGCGCTTCTACCACTGGGGTGGCTATACATCCGTTAACATAGGAAAATAAATAAATATACAAGGCAAAATGCACCATGATTACTTCATCTTCAACCTCCAGCCAGACCAACTGTAACTTGCTCATTTCTTATCAAAAATGAAAACTGTAAACATGAAACTTGTAGCAAATTTTCTCACGGTCTCAGAAATGTAAAGCATTAAAACTATAGATCAAAGATAAGCATGAATTTTAATGGCCCTAATCTGAACCCTAAAAATCTCAGAAAATTCAGTTTCAAAATTCTCTAAGCTCAAGCAAAATTAATGGAAATTATGGACATGGTTAGCTTTAGGGCAATGATATCTACATGTTTTGTTCACAAATAAATCATTGATGATGCCTGTATGAAGAGTTCCAAGTTGAGAAAACTTACCTCAAAATTGGAAATCGTGTTTTGAGTTTGAGCTTGTTTCAAGTGATGGTGATGATCAGGTTAGCTTCCTTGAGGTCCCAGGAAGCTAATGCAAGGATTAGCTTGAACAATGGATGGCTGAAATGGTCTGGAGAAGTCAATGTGCAGAGATGAGTTTTTGAAAATGGAGGATGGTGTTAATGGTGTTATAGTTATGTAACATGGTGTTGGATTGATTCTATGTGATGTTTAGAAACTTTAGAAACCAAAAGGCCAAGAAACGCACGAGTAGATTGTGAGTTTCAAGTTTTTGGTCAGTTTGTGTGAAAATGGAAGTGTGAAGTGTGATTCTGAGTTCTAGGTTCTTTGAAGGCTTGAGCATTAGTGTGCTTGTGTTAAATGGCTTGTGTATGTATAAACAAAAGTGTTTGAGTGCATTGGCAAGTCAGAAGTACAAGTCCTTAGCTTTTGCATAGGTTACTTGATTTTGAAGAAAAGAGGGAAACAAGTTTCAAGAAAAGGTACAAGCATGGGATGGGTGATTGTAAGTGTTTGAAACATTTCTCATGAGTTATAGGACTGGTTTGATCAGAAGAGAACAAGTGCAAGGCTCAAGAATAAGTTTTGTACAAAAAGTCAATTTATCAAAATGGTAATGTGACCTTTCTTCCAAAAATGGATATAAAGCATGTCCATGCATTGAATTCTTGAAGTGAGGCCTCTAACAACTGTGTAAACCATTAATTATATAGTGCCTAACAAGTTTGAGGCCTGAAAAGTAGTTCTTATGCAGCAATGGTTTGAATTTGAATTTTGTTCATCACTAAAATGACTTGTAATTAAAGTGATAAAACCGTAAATTCATCTCTTCGATTCTCCCTACTCAAGAATGATATCAAGGAGTTCTTTAACATTTTGGAAAGCTTGAAATGTGATTTACAACCCATCTTTGAATTGATTTTGAATATTCCCCTTGGAACTATATGAAAAAGTTCCATGAAGTTGAGTCAAAATCCTGACCAAATTAGGGCAAAATTTCACTAATTGTTTTGTTTCATGGCCCTATGTTCTTAACATTATAACTTGAGATACAATAACTTTTGGAAGGAGTTGTGTAAAGAAAAGTTTTAGATTTCATAGAGATCTAAAACTTTAATTTTGTAAGTTTCTCTTGAATCATCTTGCATCATGGTGAAAAATTTGTTCAAATTTGTGAAAAAATATGAAATTTCCAACACTTAGAAAAATTTCGAAGTTTAGAAATTTTGACTTTTCAAAATGAAATCTTGACTTTTTGATTTCTTGATGAATAAGTTTCATATTTTGCATGTTTTTATGAATTATGATCTTTGGCACTTGAATTTGACCAAAAAGTCAAAGTTTGATTTTTCAGTATACAATTGACTTTTGATTAGTTGACTGAAAAATTCATTTGTCAATCCAACGGACTTGCAATGTTTTAAACCATGTCACTAGGTAAAATTGATGCAATTGCTCTCTTGAGATCATGCCTTAAACCAATTGACCATTTGCTAGGCCAAAAATTAGAAATTTCCCTTTCACAATCAAAATCCTAATTTTGACCATTTTGCCCTTTTGATGATTTGATCAAATTTCTTGAGGAATTATGGTCCAAACTTGATCAAATGATACATATGAGTTTAAAATGTTGATGTGGATCAAAAATCATGAAGTTTGACTGTAAATTGGCCATAGTTGACTTTTTCCCCAATACAGCTGATTTTTAGGTCAACTGCTCAATTAACTGAGCAAAAGTGTGATTCAAAGCTTGAAACTTGATATGAGTGATATTGGGGGTCCATAATGATCCATGAAAGTCATATGGGGAATTGGAAGTTCAAAAATACTTGTGCAAACCCAAACCCTAATTTTGGTCATCAGTGCTTAAGGAGGTGTCTTGAGCTGATCAAACCGTAGTGCAGCCTTGAGCTAAGGAGATCTTGTTGAGCAAATTCTTGATAAGTGAGAGGGAAAATTTTGGGGTACAAAACTACCCCTCAAACTCAAGAAAAAATCTCAAAGGTCTTTCCTGTTCTTTTCACCCTTCCTTTATTGGATAAAAGAAAAGTCGGTGGCGACTCTTGCTATCTGCAACAATTGCGATCAAACGAAAGTGGGGTTACCTTAGAGTTAGATCACATTTAATTGCTTTTATTGTTTGATCTGTTTGCTTTATCTTTATGGGACCTTGTTTGAGTTTGTATTGATCCTCTACCCGGATCAGGGAACGCCATTAGGTAAGTTACAATAGATTATGGAAACTGTACGACATAGACCGATATGGTTGAAGCAATGGCTACGTTAGTGTGACACATTTTTTGGTACCAGTATCCCTTGTGTTGAATCGAGGAGAATACGGGGCCGTTGAGCGGTGTCTTGAAGCACTAATTGACCATAGAGCCTTTAATTGAATAACTTGGCCATTAGGAAGTAGTGAGATAGTCGAATTTGGGGTAAAGCTGAATATTGGTTGATACTCGATACTACACTCATTAAGATTGGTCTTTTGGGATATTTCGGCCGCAAGAAAAGATTGATTATGCTGAGATAATACACAATGAAGAAATATCAATGATATTGAGATCCCCTAGAACCTGATTACTTTCAAGGACAGGTTGAACCAACTAAACTTCAAGAGGGTACTTACCTATTGAAACCCATGCAAGCCTAAACATAAGATCTTGATGTGATTTATTTGCAATTATTATTCATGACATCATAAGCATCATAACATCATAAGTATTCTCACTAACCATTTCAAGGATTTAGGGATTCATCTTTGTTCTGTTTTGTAGCTCATGACTTCAATTCGTAGGAATACCATCTGAGTCAACTTCGTGAAAGTGCACCCTCAACTTCAAGAGTTAGCATCAAGGGTGCCTGGAGATTCTTCCTTCACCAAGAAATATGGTCGACTTATAAACTTAGCTACCTCAAACTTCCAAGAAGAAATGATGTGTATGCTTTTCCAATTCTTTGATCCTATGCATCATTTCTTCACCTTTCCTGACTACCAATTAGTGCCTACATTAGAAGAGTTCTATGAGTTTCTATGAGTGCTTGTGCTTGATCAAATACCATTCACCGGTTTAGAGGAGTCTCCAAAGCCTGAAGTTATTATCGAAGCCTTGCATTTGAAGATGTCTGGCATTATGGCAAATTGTGAGACAAGAAGTGGAGTTAAGAGTTTCTTAGCTAAGTTTCCGTTGGAAAAGACTCGTTCGTTCTGGGAAAATATGGATTTTCGAGCTTTTGAGGATGTCTTGGCCCTTCTAATCTATGGGTTGGTTCTATTTTCCAATCTGGACCAACTCATAGATGTGAATTCCATCAAAGTTTTTCTCTCTCGCAATCTCATACCTACCCTGCTTGGAGACATTCTACATTGTTTCCACACCCGCACCATGAAGAAAAGAGGCACTCTTTTTTTTTGCATTCCCTTAATCTCTAGGTGGTTTATTTCGCACCTACCTTGATCAACATTGAAGAATGATCAAGGCTTGACATGGTCTCAAAGGATGATGTCACTCACACATTCTGGCATTCATTGGTGTTCTCGATCCTTGGGGGACATTACTATCATCGAACATTATGGGTAATTACCTAATGTCCCTCTACTTGGCATTAGGGGAGGTATTACCTACAATCCTTGTTTGGCTTTACGACAGTTTGGGTATGCATGAAGAGATGGTCCCAATGATGCACTCATCCAAAGTTTGGTATTCGATTACCAGGGCGACAATCGAGGCCATCGTCAAAGGTTCATACGAGCTTGGAGAATGATAAACAAAGTGGATAGTAAGACATTGGGACATAAGAATTCCATTCCCCTTGAGCCTTACCTTAAGTGAGTACGAACTCGTGCTCAAAGTCTCGTGATGCCTTACCCCACCATCTTACCAATCATCATGGAGCCTGTTGCCGAAGGAGATGTTCCATATATTGTCCTTTATCTTGATATGCCTACTTCTCTTGCAGATTTGCAAATATCTTGGATTAAGCTAAAGGGGGAGCGAGACACCTTTGAAGCCCAATTTTATGCAAGTTAGAAGAAGAGATTGGAGCTCACAAGACAACTTCATTAGGAGAGGAGCCTGGATGCCTATATCGCTCCAAAGAGGAAACATCCAAAGGAAATTTGAGCAATTGTTATTGTATTTTAGTTCATTTTGTTTCTTTTATCAGCCCAAGAGGCATGTTGTAATCAATTTGAACTTATTAAATACAATTAATGTTTGTTCCATTTTTGTCTAAACAAATTTAGATCTTCTAAGTCCTTGAAATAATTTGCATACGCATGTTCATGCATCATAACATAAACAGGTTTTCCACAACAGATTTCCTTATCTTTCTACTGTTTATTTCAGTAAGATGGATATCAAACAAACAGTGAAGGATCTTCAAGCACAAAATGCTCAATTCCTACAGATGTTTTTGGCTCTGGATAAAGGACAAGAGGACCTAAAAGCTCTCATGATCAAAGACAAGAAGAAAAATACAAGGAAACCAGTGGGTGTCCTGAATATGGGAAGAAGATTCAGAGGACCAGCAAAGCGATCTCTAGAATTTGCAACTCCGTCAAATGAGGGGGACAAATACACGCATAAAAAAACATAAAGACCGTTATTAATGGCTTTATGAAATGAAACAATGTCTAAGAAAGCCATCTGCAAATCCCCAAGCAGGTTACAGAATTTTCTTTCCCCGGTAGAGTTTATTTCTCTAGCCACGGAAGTCCATCTCCCGGCAATTCAATTTCAACAAATAATGAAGAATCACATTCTTCATCCCCAGCTGAGTTGGTCTAAAAAAAAGAGAGGGAACCGTGTGGATTTCTCCCTAAAGAAAACACCTCCCCAACAGGTCGTCAAAATATTCTCTTCAATAGGCTTTATTTCCCCAACAAACTGTAAATTCCACAGCATGAGTTTTTTTCTTAGACGACTACAAATCAATGGATGAAAATCCTCCTCCCCAGTAGAGTTTTCCACTATTCCCAGTGAGTTGCTGCAAAGCCTCGAATCTGATCAGATAACAGTTAACTTATTTATCTCCAACAAGTTATTAGCTTCCATTCTCTCCAATCAAGAGATAACTCCCCAGTAGAGCAACGAATAACTAAAACTCCTGAACTCTTTTCCGCAAGCAGAAATCAACACTCTCCATAAAGATTTCTCAAGCCAAATTCAATCTTCCCAAGTGGATTTCTCCTCAAACAACAAAACGGGAATCCCCAGTGGAAACATCCTAAACAAAGTTTGAAGATACACACATTCTTCATCCCCAGCAGTAGTCTGGGACTTAATTTCCCAAGGTTCACCAGCATTTATCAAGGATTTATTTTCCGAGACAAAGATACATTTTAACAAATATTTCACATTCATACATCATATTACATACATGATAAATGCATACAGCATAATCTCATTTATTTTGAGAACATCATCAAGCCATGCATACATTTGCATGCAACTAACCCACTTCCTTGCAGGGAAAAGTCAATCAACAAAAATCCTCTTTTGGCAAATACCACAACCATTTCTCAAAAGGTCAGAGATTAAATCCAGAAACAAGCTAGGGCAACTATCTCTACAGCCAACAAAAACAAGTTCCATATTAATACCTGAAACAAGACAGGACAGCTATCTGTGAACAACCGATTATAGATCAATACCTGAAACAATACATGAGCAGATTGAAGATTAACTCCCGAAACAAGCCGGGAAAACTATCGTTATTTCAAATAGGTCAGAGATTAATTCCTGAAACAAGCCAGGGCAACTATCTACATGTACAAATTGAAGATTAACTCCCGAAATAAGCGGGGGAAACTATCTTTCTTTCAAATAGGTCAGAGATTAATTCCTGAAACAATCCAGGGCAACTATCTCTACGGCCAACAAAAAACAAGTACCAGATTCATACATGAAACAAGACAAGACATCTATCTGTGAACAACCGATTATAGATTAATACCTGAAACAAGCTAGGACAACTATCTACATGAGCAAATTGAAGATTAACTCCAGAAACAAGTTGGGTAAACTATATTTCTTTCAAATAGGTCAGAGATTAATTCCTGAAACAAGCCAGAGAAACTATCTCTACGGCCAACAAAAAACAAGTTCCAGATTAATAACTGAAACAAGATAGGACAACTATCTGTGAGCGATTGATTGTATATTAATACCTGAAACAAGCTAGGATAACTATCTACATGAACAGATTGAAGATTAACTTCCGAAACAAGTTGGGGAAACTATCTTTCTTTCTCTAAGGTCAGAGATGAATTCCTGAAACAAGTCAGGGCAACTATCTCTACGACCAACAAAAAACAAGTTCCAGATTAATACCTGAAACAAGACAGGAAAACTATCTATGAGCGATTGATTATAGATTAATACCTGAAACAAGCCAAGACAACTATCTACATGAACATATTGAAGATTAACTCCCGAAACAAGCCGGGGAAACTATCTTTCTTTCTCTAAGTTCAGAGATTAATTCCTGAAACAAGCCAGGGCAACTATCTCTATGACCAACAAAAAAATAAGTTCTAGAAATAAGATATGACAACTATCTGTGAACAAATTGATTGTAGATCAATTCCCGAAACAAGACGGGGAGACTATCTACATGATAAACAATTCCTTCAAGACATCCACTATTTCAGTATAAATCGACAAGATATTTATTCTGACACTTCTTCCAATTTTAACCAACAATCACTTTGGATGGCATCTGTAAGCCCGTCTCTGACAGGCTCTTTATCACCTCTCCAAATGGAATCTTTAAGCCTATTCCCAACACAATCTACCACCACATCATCAAGTGAAAATTTCTGGGCACTCTAGTGTTCAATCATCTTCCACCTTCAAGTCACGAATGGCGGACTTGCCAATCTAACTCTTGAGGTTTAAGAAGATTGAATAGGGGAAACTGTTGTACCCCAAAATTTTACCTCTCTTTTCTCAAGACATTGCTCACAAAGATTTTCAAAAGCTAAAGTTTTCACAAGTACAAAGCAGATAAAAAGGGTGTGTAGATGCAGGTAACTATTTTGAATTCAAAATCTGGTTCAGGCTACATAACTGGTCGAAATGAGTGGTTGGCAGATTTGGAGAAAACACAGAAGACGCTTTGATCCACAAGCTTCGACTGAGCAGTGGCTTCCTTCATGCTTTCTTAGATTCACAAGGCAATGGCTTCCTTCATTCTCGGTTCGATCCACAAGGCAATGGCTTCCTCCATGTTTGGTTCAACCCACAAAGCAGTGACTTCCTTCATGCTTGCTTTGATCCACAAAGCAGTGGCTTCCTTCATGCTTACTTCGATCCACAAGGCAATGGCTTCCTTCATGCTTGCTTCGATCCACAAGGCAATGGCTCCCTTCGAAACAACCTGCTTCGATTCCACTGTGAATTGCAATTTGAGGTTTGAACATTTGAACTTTAGACCACTTAATCAACTGATGGTTATTGGTAGGAAAGCAATCCAGAAATTATTTTGTTTTGACTATGCCAATGAGATCATCTTGCATGCTTAATATTTTAGACAATTTGAAGAACACACATTTGGTAGAAACAAATATTGTTTCGTCTGTTGTTGAGTATGGTCGAAGGTTGTGTGGTCCATTCGAAGGACAGGCATTTGGTGGAAAGAAATATTGTTCCGTCTGTTATTGAGTATGGTTGATCGTTGTGTGGTCCATTCAAAGGACACACATTTGTTAGAAACAAATATCGTTTCATCTGTTATTGAGTCTGGTCGAAGATTGTGTGGTTCATTCCAAGGACACACATTTGGTGGAAACAAATATTGTTTCTCATGATGTTGAGTCTCATTGAAGGTTGTGTGGTCCATTCGAAGGACACACATTTGGTGGAAACAAATATTGCTTCGTCTGTTGATCAGTTTGGTCGAAGGTTGTGGATCTTTGTGATCAAACAAAAGGGTGAAGTATTTAAGATGCTTGCTGAACAAAATCCTATATATTGCCAAGCCCAAGCTTGTTGTACTGTCCATATAACAGCCTAAAACCATGTCAAAAACAGTCTGTTGCACTGCTATGAAACAACCCTGCGCAAGCTGCCACAACACTCCAAAACTGCTGCAAAACAGCCCCACTATGCTGCTCCTAAACCAGTCCCATATTTGCACCAAACTAGAACATACGAGCTGCACCTCGAAAGCTATGAAAAGAACACACCCAAAATGTTCAAATTTCATTTGTTTTCCCCCCAAAACCTCACCAAAACTCTTCTATAAATAAGTTGTTTCACAACACATCTAAGGGGGCTTTTGGGCAAAGAAAAAAGAGAAGAAGAAAAAAAGAGAGAGGAGAGAACACAAAGGTTGAAGTCTTAAAGCATTCTTAAACCCAAAATATAAAAAAACACCTTTGTTCTTGTCTTTCGAACCCAAAACCATAAAACACAACACCTCTTTTCTTTTCTTTCGAACCCAAGAGCATTCAAGGAAGAAACTCAAGTTCGAAGCACACATTCCAGCTTCAAGGTAAGTCTTCTTGACTTTAAACCTTTCATTTCAAGCATTATTAATCACTGCCTTCAAAGCTACTCTTTTTTTTTGTTTTCCTTTCTTGTCATGAACTAACTTGTACAGACCATAAAACAATGTGGGAGTGAGAAATTACAGCATGCTTTGACACAAAGACTTAGGCTTTGACACGCACTTCTTTATAGGCCCAAACAGAAGTAAAAAAGGGTGTGTGAATCAAAGGACATGCTTCGAACATACTGCATGAATCGAAAGATTTGTTTTTTCTCTATGAATCGATGGGTGTATACTGTGTGAATTGAAAGATTGGTTTTTTCTCTCTTTTGCGCTGTTTTTTTTTTCTATATATTTTCTTTTATTGCTATTCAATATGGTTGTAATAATTAGGACTTTTATTGCTTTCCACCCCCCATTTGCAAATTTGTATCCCTCATCCCCTAATGATGTAATAGCTTAGGATTTTAATTTCCGCAATTTACCGCTTTAATATAAATTGTTAGTAATTAGGGTGTGTATGACAAGATAAAACCAACCATTAGAAAACCCTAATTTCAAAGACAAAAATGCATGAAATACAATACACTACTCACACACGTGCACCTCTAGGGTAACCTCGCTTGTTACCTCGGAAAATAGTCATGTCCCTCGAATATGGGCGTTTTAGCAAAGACCCTCGATAAAAAAGATCATAGTCTCTCTATATCCCTTGATGTTGCCTCCGGTAAACGATCTAGTCCCATACAAAAATTGCTAAAACGTCTTATAAGCTGCCTTCTATGACTATACGATTGACCCACACCCGTCCCTTCATATCCAATGATGGGGCTTCTCACTAATCAATGGTATGATAGCAATATCTAAAGGAGGAGTAAAAGAACATAAACCTTTTGAGTAGGTAAGACGCTCCTAGTTGCTTGCTTGCAAACTAAAACTATTTCCACACTTACACTTTCAAAAACAACTTCAAAATCAAAAATCTCTTTGAACTATTTTCAAAACCCACACTTTATATAAATTCTTATAGAGACCAGAATCATTACAAAGTTTTCCGCAACAAAGGCATTTTCAAAATACTTTCAAAAACCCATCACAAAACACATTTTCAAACAAAGCATTTTTTTCAAGTGATCTAGCAAGCAACTAAGAGCCCGTAGATAACTACAGATGAAAAGGATGCTAATACCTTCCATTTTCATAACCTACCCCCCAAACTCAAGAACATATATCAAAGGTCTTTCCTGTTCTTTTCACCCTTTCTTTTATTGGATAAAAGAAAAGTCGGTGGTGACTCTTGCTATCCACAACAATTGAGATCAAACACAAAACACCCAAGTCAGTTCTCCCACCGTATTACACAAGGAAAAGGAGGTAGACAAGAGGTCTATACTTTTATGGCATGTAGCTCTATGTACTCTACTATAGAGCAAGATGATAGTGGAACAAGTGATGATGATTGTTCGGATGATGAAGAAATGAGATTGTTTGTTAGAAGATACAATAGGAATCTCAAGAATAATAGAATGAAGAATTTCGATAAATGTCTCATCAACTACAGAAGGAAATCAAATTCCTTATGGAAAGATGATAATAAGAAAGAAAAATCAAAAAGTTCATGATGTAATTATGGAAAGGTCAGTCACTACAAACTATATTATCCATTGCTTAATAAAGACAAAGGAAAGAGCCAATACAAGAAGTCTAGCTAGCCTAGAAGAGCATACATTGCTTGGGAGAGTGATAGTGAATCCGCAAGTGAAGATAACTCAAGTGATGATGATGAATTGGAAAAAATTTATCTCTCAGCTCACTATAAGAATAAGAAGGTTAGTAAGCCTAGAAGAGCATATTTTACTTTGGAAAGTGATAATGAATCCTCAAGTAAAGATATCTCAAATAAATGTGATGCAAAGACAAAAATTTTCTTCATGGACCATCAAAAGAAAAATAAAGTAAGTCACTCTAAACAAGAACCTATTGATAATATGTCTTATTTCGAATTGCAAGTTACTTTTGAAAAAACTACATGGATGAGCCATATATGCCTTCAAATAAAATGATTGTTTTAAACTTAGAAGCTAAACTTTTAGAAACTAAAAAACAAATGGAAGCTCTTAATAAATTCATGTTAGATATTTCATAAGTAAAAAATGATGATGAGAAGTCCTCTCAGTTTGGTTGTGAAACTTGTCATATTTGAAAACAAAAAAGGTAAATACTCTAAAAGATAAATTGAACAAGGAATCAGAACCAAAAATCAATTTTGCTATTAATCCTTTAAAATTTAAAAAAAAAATCTTTGAATGTACCATATAAAAGGTACAAATTTTTTGAAAAAAATCTAATAGCAAAAGACCCTCTCATTGGGTACCTAACACTCTTAATTGTTTTTGTAGGATAGATGTCTTGGCTTCATGGAAAGAATATGAGTTCTTGATAGTGGATGTTCAAGGAATGCTATGGGTAACACTTCCCTTATTCATACCGCCTGGTCATATAGATAGTTGCCCTGTCCTATTTCGGGAATTTATTTGCGGCCTATTTTTCGTTGGTAAACTTATTCTGTTTCGAGAATTCATATCGCCTGGTCATATAGATAGTTGCCATGTCCTGTTTCGGGAATTAATTTGCGACCTGTTTTTCGTTGGTAAACATGTCCTATTTCAGGAATTTATACCACCTGGTCATATAGATAGTTGCCATGTCTTATTTTGGGAATTAATATGCAACCTATTTTTCGTTGGTAAACCTGTATTATTTTGGGAATTCATACCACTTGGTCATATAGATAGTTGTCCTTTCTTGTTTTGGGAATTAATCTGCGACCTATTTTTCGTTGGTAAACCCATCTTGTTTCTGGAATTCATACCGCCTGGTCATATAGATAGTTGCCATGTCATGTTTTGAAAATTAATCTGCGACCTGTTTTTCATTGGTAAACTCGTCATGTTTCGGGAATTCATACTGCATGGTCATATAGATAGTTGCCCCGTCATGTTTCGGGAATTAATCTACGACCTATTTTTTGGTTGGTAAACCCGTCCTGTTGCGGGAATTCATACCGTCTGGTCATATAGATAGTTGCCCCGTCCTGTTTCGGAAATTAATCTCTGACCTATTTGAAAATTGTTGATGATATTTGTCTATTTGGGAACTTTACCTGAAAAGGCAAAATTAGCTTTATGTAATGTCATGATGCATGTAATGCATTGCAAATGATGCTCTAAAAATGAGAATGTTATATGCGTTTCGGTATGTACATGCTATGATGTATTTTGAAATGATGTATGGACGCAATATGTCATTGAATCGTATCGATAGCTCCTTGTAACAATGTCTACTTGGGGAAAATAAATCCCAGACTGTTGTTGGGGATGAAGAAAGTAATTCTTCAATTTCTGCTGGGAATAATTTTGCTGGGGATTCTAGCTTTCTATTTGAGGATGCTCCACTATGGATTTTCGACTTCTGCTTAAGGATAGAGGCATTCAAGGAGAGTCAATCGTTTGCTGTTCTTTTTGTTGAAGGATTTGATTCTTATGTACCCTGGTTGGGGATAAAAGAGATGGATATCCTTCCGGTGTGCTATCTGTCCAGGTTTCAGATACCGTAGAAACTCTTTTGGGGATAGCAACTTTAATTAAACCCTGCTGGAGAAGAGAATTTTGTTAGGGATTTATGGTGTGGGAGTAATAAACTCCGTTGGGGAAATAAATTCTTGTAAACTGTGTCGAAGAAATAAATTCTGATGGGGATTGGAATTTTATAGGTTGCGTTGAGGAAGACTCCATTGTATGCTGAAGAAATGATCAAACTTTCTTATCCGCTAAAGGACCTATTGGGGATGATGATCAGGTCAAGCTATCCATTAGGGATATGAAGGTGAACTACTAGAAGATACCCCAATTTCTGCCTGAGGGCATATTAGACTTATTGAGGAATATATCTTTGTTGAGGATGAGCTTGCGAAGATAGCTCTATAGAGATGGTTTTATGGAGATTGCTCTGTGGGGATTTATGAATGACTTAAACATCACCCCAACTCCTAGAGTCTTCGATAAATGTTAATCCTATTTTTATGCAAATATTTATAAATGGTGATCATATTCAAATGCATATGTTCATTCAAAGAAACCATTGAACGTATTCGCAAACAAAATAGAGGAAGTAAAAACAAATAGTTTTGAATTTTGAAATAGACTGAGTTATATTGATTTTGAAAGTATTCCTATGAACAGACAGTTTTATACAAGGAGACAAAAATCCCACTAAGAGGAAGTTGTGAAATACAAAGTGATAAACAAGAAAAACAACTATGTGGAAATGATCCCATCGAGTTTCAACTCTGCTATTTCCTCTATGTCTTAAAGCATCTCATCACTAGCCGTCGGAAGAAGATGACCGGATTGATATGTACCATTTGATCTTGACATTGATAATAAATCTTGTTGTAAGTAGATGATCCAACGGAGCATAGTCATACGCTTTAATCCCTAACTTTTTCCTGGACCTCCCTTTCGGGTTTTCAGTCCACCAGGATACCCCTTTTTTCCCAAGTCTCCTTTTCAGGTTTTTGACTTACCGGGTGTACAATTATATATATATATATATATATATATATATATATATATATATATATATATATATATTTATCCCTAATTTTTGCCCGAACCCTTTTGGTTCGCCGAGATGCCCTTATTTTTTCCCAGGCCTGTCAACCTAGCAAGTCTCTTTTATTCATAGTATTTTTTTACTATGTCCGCGTTCACAGGGTGCGGAAAATATTCACCATCCATGGTGGTAAGTATCATAGAATCGTCAGAAAATATCTTTTTGATTAAAAATGTCCCTTTGTATGTGGGAGTCCATTTTCCCCTGGGATCACCTAGTTGTAGGATGATGCGCTTTATTACCAAATCACCAGCCTGGTACACCTGATGTCTGAATTTCTTATTAAAGGCCTTGATCATGCGCTTCTAATACCTCTGACCATGACAAATAGCCGCAAGCCTTTTCTCGTCAATAAAATTTATCTGGTTTATCCTAGTCTGAATCCATTCATCTTCATCTAAACTTGCGTCTTTCATAACCCTTAGGGAAGGAATCCGGACTTCGATAGGTAAGATAACCTCTATCCCATAGACTACAGAGAATGGGGTTGCCCTAGTTGATGTACGTGCTGAAGTGAGATAACCATGAAGAGCAAATGGTAACATCTCGTGCCAATCTTTCTATATTCCTGTCATCTTCTGCAAAATCTTCTTGATATTCTTGTTGGCGGCTTCCACTGCACCATTCATCTTTGGTCGATACGGAGAAGAATTGTGGTGTTTAATCTTGAACTGCATGCAGAGTTCCGTGATCATAGTATTGTTAAGATTGGTACATTATCTGTGATGATTCTTTTAGGGATGCCATACCGACATATAAGGTTATGCTTGATGAATCGATCCACAACATTCTTGTTAACAAAAGCAATCAAGGTTGTCTCTACCCACTTCGTGAAGTAATCAATAGCGACGAGGATGAAATGATGGCCATTAGAAGTAGTAGGCTTAATCTATCCAATCATATCAATTCACCACATTGCAAATAGCCAAGGAGCAGTCAAGACATTCAAAGGAACCAGAGGAACATGTACATTGTCAGCATAAATCTGGCATTTGTGGCATGTTCTGGAATGACGATAGCAATCAGTTTCCATAGTCGACCAATAATAACCCGCTCTCAAAATTTTCTTAGCCATTGTATGCCCACTGGAGTAAGTACCAAAAACTCTATTGTACCCCAATTTCCCCCCTAAGATCCCTTCATCATACCATGTTGATTCCATTACAATAAGATAACACTATGATTCTGGGTTCCCCTCCCTATATTTAGCATTGCACTTTTAGGAATCTCCAAGCACCTTGACTTGTGTTCTTTTATGATCATGAATATTTTTGTCTTGATTTCTTCTTTTAATTAATAAAATTCAATTTTGGTTTATCTTGCTTGTTATCCATGTAGGTAAAGTCAATGAGGTTTAACAAGCAACACATGGGTTCATGAGTTTATTTTCATGCCCTAGTCATTGAAGCTTGAGAAGTTCAAGTCTCACCAATGAAGTTGTTTTGGAGGAAATGGCATGGAAAGGTTATTTTGGTTCATTACATTCCAAGATATCAAGATTGATCCAAAAGTACAAGGGGTTGATTGAAGGAGTTATCATGCTTGGACAAGGCCTTGTTCCCATTGATCACAAGTGCATACTTCTCTAAATTCTCAAGATATGGAAGTGGTTTTGGTGGCTATGAGTTCTCATTTTTCATCCTCAACAACTTCTATTTATAAAGCAAGGGTGTTGGTACAAGAAGGTGGTTCAAAATTATCAAGGTTCCTCCAAGCATTTTCTTGATCTAGGAGCTAGGGTTTTGAACTTCAAAGGAGTATATCTTGCTAATCTTTTGGTATTTTTGAGTGATTCTAAAGACATCCTTCTCTTCAAAGGGTTATCAACAAATCACTTCAAAAGTTCCAAGGAGTTTTCATGTGGAAGAAACTTGATGAAGAAGAAAGATTACAAGTCCTCCAGATGAATCCCCAATTTTCCATGTGTGACTTCAAATGATCATAACTTGGTCAATTTTTATCACCTTGAGCCCATTATTTTTCCATAATTATATTTAATATGTGAACTTTCTTTTATGTGCAAAGTGAGAAAATGGATGGAAATTGCCTTAAGGATACAAAAGATTATAGGTCATTTCATGATTTTTTTGCCAACTTCAATAATTCATAACTCTCTCAATTTTTGGAGATTTTGAATGGTTCAAGTCCCAAAATTTCATTCAAGATATCTACTTCATTCCATCTTTTTTGGTCAAGAGAAAATTCCAAGTGGAAGGCTATGTTTGGATGCAAGACATTATAGGTCACTTTTGAAGAAAAATTTGAAATATTTATAAGTATGGAAAGTCAACATTTTTCTCCAACTTTGACTCAACACAACTTTTAGCTCAAGCATCCATTTGATTCCATTATTTTTCCATTTCAAAGCTTGTAACCTCATCTTTCTGAAGCATCAAGAATCATGCTCTAAGACCCCTTGAGCTGAGAATGCCATTGGTCAGAAGTTGGCACTTGGAAACTAAATTTTTCACCAAGTCATAAGTTTGAAATCTCTGTTTTGGCTTCTAATCACAAGTTTTCCACGCGTTTTTGCCTCTAAACATGTTTAGTAAGGTTCCAGAATTATTTAGCACCTCAAAACGCAAGGGCTGGATGAGTTTTGGTGAAAATAAGATCACACTTCACTTGTGCATCAGGTTTGCACGAATTCCCTCCAAAACGCATCATTCACTCTTCCTTTTGATCCCATTTGCTTCTCCTATAAATACATGACCTATCCCATTCATTTTCTCAAGCTTAGATAGCCAGAATCACCCTGCCAAACTTGTTCCATAACTCAGAATTCAGCAACTTCGAAATCCATATACAAGCCTTTTTCAATCCAATTTTCTCATCAATTCACCTTCCTTGATCTTCCCTGAAGCTACCCATATAATTACATTCAAGAATCGTGCCCTATATTGCTCCATAGAAGTCCAGTTTCAGAGCTCTGTAACTCAACTTCAATAGGTAGATTCCTTCACCAATTCTTCAAAACTTTGATATCATTGTGATTCTCTCATTGCCCTGGTTCTAGTCGCAACACTTGCTTTTTAATGGAAACACGTTTTGACCATGAAATTTCAAATCCCTTTTCAAAACTTTCTTTCCAAATTGCTTGAGCTACAGTTTATATAAATTTGGCGCGAGGGTGTGGTTGTCTTCGTCTTGAAGAGACGAAGTGAATGGCATAGGTCTAAGCTTTTGATTTTACAGTTTGAGAGACTTTCAATTCACGTTGGCTGGAGGTTGAAGATGACTAATGTGTCATCTTCCAACCAATGATGGCACGCCACTTGTTATTTTTGAATTTTGATTTAATAATTAATTCAGTGTTTTATTCACTAATGACCATGATATGCACGGCGCGCCAGATCTCTTGGATTTGATTACTAACATGTTTTGACTCTCATCCAATGGTCCACATATTTTTTACTTTTATTTTCTTTTCTGATTTTTTATATTTAATTGTTTAAAACTCAAAAATATATAGAAAATTCATTTTTAGTCCAAAAAATCTGAAAAATTATGAAAAATATTTTTCATTATTCTCTTTTTGATTTTTATTTTTTCACAATTTAATTTTGTGTTTTAGTATTTTTTATAAATTTACACTTTATTTGTATTGTTTTAAATGTTTAAAAATACTTTTATGCATTTTTAAATTCTAAAAAAATTATGGAATGATCCAATGATATTGTGACAAATATTGGTAACCTTATTTTATTTTTGTTCTTGACTTTGTTATTTTTTATCATTTTTGGTTTATTTTACCCCTTTCTTTTAATTTTAAAAATAGTTTCCGACTTTAAAAAATTACCAAAAAAGGTATAAAAATCATTTGAGCCCTTTCTTGATTTTTCTATGGTCTTACTTTTTATTTATTGATTAATTTGAACATAGTTGATATTTTTCTCTTTTATTTCTATTTTTAAATATTATTTTTAAACCTTTTTGTATATATTAAAATGTAATATTATTTTATGACTATTTTCTGGCTGATCTTGGGTTAGATTTTTTTGATCATGAACTTTATTAACATCATTGGATCCATGGTGTTGAGTCTAACTCCACAAAAGAGGATGAATGATTTTAATAATAGTTTGATTAAATTTAATCCAAAAGTGGTTTGTATATTCTCTCCCACCCCTCTTAATCTCATCCCCTTCTTATTGCACTAAATGTTGTTGGATCATGATCTCTATATCATGTCTCAAAACAAATGGTGCATAGATTGCTATTGACCGACCTCAAAATAGGTGCGACTTCTATATAAGTACACTTACGATTACTTAACGTAGTGCTAAATTTTGTCCCGATTCGAATAAATGATCATTCGTGGCCCAAACTTATGTTTGCAAGCCCAAGTATGTTAATTTGATCTCTTTGATCCAATAACTTTGAGATTCATTGTGTGGAGGCTTTGGTTCTACCAATCCTCTAATGGATCTACAACACCTTTGGTCAACGCGGACCACTTAAACATCGTTGATCATTAAATGATACTAATAAGGATTCCAAATGGATGATATACTTGACAAAAAGCAAATGAAACTTGTTGTGTGGAGGATTTGGTTCTACCAATCCTCTAATGATTTTCAAATGCAAGTTTCAATATGATCATCCAACTAACCACTAATCACTAATAATTGACTTTATCATTTATTCTTTTATATGCCCCCTTTTATTTTTATGCTCTATTTACTTTTAGCATTTACATTTCATTCCATTTTCATCTTTGCTCATTTGAGTATTTACTTTCTTGTCATTTTTATTTTTCTCACTTGAGCTTTTCTTTTCTTTTTAAAACACCTAATAATCAACATAAACCCTAAAAATATTTAACGATACTTGGACTATTTGGTTACTATCCTTGGCATTATGGGGGCGTTGGACTTTTTGGACTTAGGATTAGAAACCTTGGCCTATGATTGGAGACCTTGTGATCTTATCTCATTATTTTGTCTGGAGCTCTTGAGGTTTACCTCAAGATATTAGGTTATTTATTTGTTTTGTGTGCACTTTATTGTGATTACACCCTTTGTTTATAATCTGGAATTCACCCGTATACAGCCGTTACTCTGCCCAATTTTTGTGAAGACTTAATACACTTGAAGTTTGGTTTTCTTAAGAGGTCTAGTATCATTGCTGTTTGGTTTCAATCCAAAGAATGGGAATTCTATCTTGGCTCATAGTGTCAAGTATTGGCTTCTTGTTGGTTAGATGGTTCGTATCCCTGGCTTTTACCTTATGCTTTAGGATAGCCTCTTATTCTCCTCCCATCTTCTTTAATTTCAAAAATCATCTCCCTCCTTTTTGAAAACTCTTCTTGTTTTAAACTTGAACCACTCTCATAATAAACTTGGACTTAGGTCCATGCATTTTCAAACATTTTCATAAATAAACTTCAATAAACTTAATAATACTTTGACATTTTTGTGAGAAGACTAAAATTCAATCAATCTCATTTCAAACCATTTTGCCACTTTTGCTTTTATCTTTAAACTTTTCTCAAAAGATTGAAATCTTGTCAATCCTTGTAGTGATGCAAACAACTATAATTCTACAATATGTAGTGAAGAGAGATTTTCTGTACTTGGGTGTTGAGTGAGGCACTGTTGATTTTAAAATCCAAGCCATATCCTTCACTTTGAGATGATGCAAATTCTCCTTTCTCATGATTGTGGGTAGTAGGTATGTTTTCCACACGGACAATGACGATGATGTTTTATCTCATAAAATTGCCAAACACATTTGTGTTTTAAAATTTTTAAAATAGTAACTACGTGTACCCTGATCCCCTATTGCACGAAAAGGTGGTACGTAGGCACTAAAGGTTCACAACCACGGCGGTTGCAAAAATCATAAAAAATATATTTCTTTTCTCACCTCCACCATCCATTTTTTATACAACATTTTTTATAGCCAAAATATACAGATTTTTCAAAGAGGTTCCTGCGGAGTACTGGAGATGTTTAGGGTTATTACCTTCCCTTTGCATAACCAACCCCCTTACCTTGAATCTTTCCCCACTCTTTTTTGGGTTACTCTCTCTTTTCCATTCCTTTGGAAACAATAAAGCGCGGTGGCGATTTTTATTTTGATTTGTATAAGTCTAGTCAATCCAATGGCTTAGTCTTTAAACATTTCTACTGCTACAGAAAAATGGCGACTTCACTGGGGACAAATTGACCTTTTGTTGGTCCATCCCTAAGTGGGTTGAGCCTATCTTTGTTTATATCTGTATATGTGTTATTATTGTTTTTATTATATACGTTGTATATATGTTTGTCTGGATTTTCCTGGTTTTCAGGGTGCTTGGTGATTACTCATAAGTCCTATACCCAGAATTGGGAAAACTTTAAGATAGGACCGGCAGTATAGTCATGTTCACTTTGAGGGAGTAATCCCAAAAAATGAGGCATTAGATCCCCCACTCAGTGGAGGTCCCTTTGGTTGTAGTGTCGTTTACCGAGTAATCGGGAAGACGTACTGCTTTCGACCTGGGAGCTTGCTGAAGCTTAGGACCGTAGAATACCAAACCCATCTTGGCCTTTTAGGTATAGTGCGGAAGCTATGACGAAGTAATCTGGAAATAGTTGTCACGCGATACTATGCTCAGACGAGTTTTTCTTGAGAATATTACTAATTACTGAGCTAATCAAGAAGTTGGTAATATCCGAAGGAAGGATGTATACTATGGGAACCTTTAGAACCTTGTTCCGCAGGTGATAACTTTTAGACCAATACCTTATGGGTAGTACCTTCGACCTCATGCTCATGACATTGAACCTATGAACCCTATATGTGTGATCTTGTGTGTGATTGTTGCATCATGCATCCATGCACTCATAAGCTTCTTTTCGAGAGATCATATTTCAAGGGATTTAAAGGTTGACCATTTGTGAATATCTCAGGTATATTTTAACCATGGATTCTGGAAAGAGAAAGACCGGGAAGTACAGTTTCAAGGATCCCAAGATAGATGAGTTGATCAGTCTAATTCCCAAGATCGAATGTTCTGCAGACTTTCGGAAGAAGTATGGATCCATTATTCCTCTCATGAAGCTGAAGACGAAGGAGGGTATTCTCTCGACCTTGGTCCAGTTCTATGATCTGATGTATCATTTCTTTACTTTTCCCGACTATCAGTTGATACCCACACTGGAATAATACTCTTATCTATTGGATTTACCTGTTACCGATCATGTTCCTTTTACTGGTTTGGAGGGTGCACAAAAACCACAAGATATTGCTGCTTTGATTCATTTGGGGAAGTCTGAGGTGGAAGCCCATATGACTACTAAAGGAGGGATTAGAGGATTACCAGCTCAGTTCTTATTGGAGAAAGCTCGTTACTTTTCCAGGATGAAGAGTACAGTCGCTTTTGAGGCCATCTTTGCTCTACTTTCTTACGGGTTGTTCTTATTTCCTAATGTGGACAAGTTTGTTGACATTAATGCTGTCAGGATCTTCATGATTGGAAACCCAGTTCCTACCTTGTTGGGTGATGCTTATTACTCTATTCATCTTGGGAATTATTATCACGGGGGGATGATTATCTGTTGCACGCCTCTGTTGTACCGGTGGTTTATCTCTCATATTCCTCGGTCTGATGCTTTTTGGGATGTCAAGAAGGAACCCCGTTGGGATCCTAAGATCATGGCACTTACTCATTCGGATATTGATTGGTATCATCGAGCTTACCATGATATAGAGATTATTGAAAGTTGTGGTAGTTTCCCCAATGTACCTCTTCTTGGTACAAAGGTAGGAATTAGCTATAACCTTGTTCCTGGACGATGACAGCTTGGTTATCCGATGAGGGATAAACCAAATAGTATTCATTTGAGTAGTTTCTTTCTGAAGGAGGGAGAAGATCATAGGGAAGCTAGGGAGCATATTGTGAAGGCCTGGCGTCACATTCATAAGAAGAGTAGGAAGGATTTAGGATATAGGGGTGTTTTTTTATTTGGAGCCATATCTTCAGTGGATCCAAATGAGAGTTATTCAGTTGAAGATGTTGTATTCCCGGGAAATACCTATGCTTGATCTATTTTTGAAGACCACTCCTCCCTTATTAGATGATCTAGAAGAGCTGAAACTTTCTTTGGTTAGGATGCAACAGGAAAAGGACGCTTGGAAGAACAAGTTCCAAACTTTAGAGATTTCCTATAGAGCAGACTTGAAGGAGAAAGACGACTTGATTGAGATCCTTGAGAGTCGAGCGGTAGAGACTACAGAGAGGCAAGGGGATTTATTTTCTCCTAAGCCTCAATCAGATACTGATCACTCACTTCCTGATTCAGGTGATTGGAAGGAGGTTACCATCAGACATGCGGAAGAAAACTAGAGGTTGAAAGCTCAGATTTCCAGGCTCATGGGGAAACGCCAGTGTATAGAGTGATCTCCATCAGTTTTACTTCTCAGGGCTTTATATTTTATTTTCATCTTGTACTTGGGATCATTGAAACTTGTAATCCATTTTGGATTTGTTATAATAAATTTTTTTAGTATTTCAAATGCGTTATTACTTTGATATTTGCAATATGTCCATAAATTTTAAATCCCTTGAAATATTAAATAATAAAATAAAATCATGTGCATTACACTTCATGCATCATATTGCACATATTTCTTGCATTTGTTATACATATCCAGGTGTCTTACCAAGCTTCTTTACTTCGTTCAGCAAGCTGACTCACCACTACAACACTCGGGCTAAGTTCAGAAAGAAGATGGACAACTTAGAACAAGATAATCACGAGTTGTGCGAGGAAGTTTCTGCTTTGAAGGCCGGCATGGCCAATCTGACTGCTCTGATGGAAGCTCTAGTGGCTGCTCAAAATCAGCCACCGAGTGTCCAACCTCAACCAACAAGGGAAACTACTGAAGCTCTAACTGTTCCCGTATCTGCTACTCCAGTTGTTGTTCAGAATCTCATGCCTCAAGGTTATCCATGGGGAATGCCAAAAAAATTTGCACCTGAAGGTTTCAATCTTGGTCCTCAAGATACTCTGATTGTTCAGACTACTGTTACTCCGGCACCTCCTGTGGTGCATGCTGCTCCTATTGCGCCTCCGCCGGTGAATATGGTTCGGTTTGTTAATGATGATGTGTGTCGTCCTTTCCCTCCACCGAGTGAATGCTTGGGTCTTTATGAAATAATGGATGATTTTCAAGAGCAGTTTGACAAGATGCGAAGAGAGATGAAGGCCCTCAGGGGAAAAGAGTTATTTGGGAAGAATGTGAATGAGTTATGCTTGGTCCCGAATGTTAAGATACCTGCTAAGTTTAAGGTCCCGGAATTTGAGAAGTACAAGGGCAACACTTGCCCTCGTGGTCATCTGGTGATGTACGTGGGAAGAATGTCTACCCATACTAATGATCAGCGTCTGCTGATTCACTTTTTTCAGGATAGTTTGATCGGTGCTGCACTGAAGTGGTATATGAGTTTGGACATCGCCAATATCCATACTTTCAATGATTTGGGAGAAGTATTCATCAAAAAATATAACTACAACATGGACATGGCGCCTGAATGTGATCAACTCAGGGCCATGGCTCAGAAAGACAGGGAATCGTTCAAAGAATATGCACAGAGATGGCTTGAGGTAGTCACCCAAGTGATTCCTCCCATGGAATAGAAGGAGATGACCAAGATTTTCTTGAAAACGCTGGGTGCTTTCTACTACAAGAGTATGGTAGCAAGTGCGCCAAGTGACTTTACTGAAATGGTAGGAATGGGTATCTGCTTAGAAGAGGCTGTAAGAGAGGGCCGTTTAATGAAGAGTAAAGTTCTGGAGGTATGAAGAAACCATCTTATGGGTTTACCAAGAAGAAGGAAGGGGATGCAAATGTTGTTATGCAAGAGAGGAGGGTTAATACTCCTAGAAGGAATTATCAATGTCATCAGCAAATCCCCTCAGTTACCCCAATTGTGGGTGCAACTCCAACTACCGTTACGTATCAGAGACCGTCCCAGCAGGGGAATCAAGGTTATAGTCAGAGAAGGGAGAGTTATGACCCTATTCCTATGATCTATACAGAGTTACTACCGGCATTGATTCAGAAGAAGTTAGTTCAGACCCGACCACCTCCCGCCGTACCATCACCATTGCCTTGGTATTACAAAGTAGATCAAACATGTGCTTTTCATCATGGAGCACCAGGGCATAATGTTGAGAATTTTTATCCTTTAAAGACTGAGGTGAAGAAGTTGGTGAAGTCTGGTGTTCTATCTTTCAAAGACGTGGGACCTAATGTGAAAGACAATCCTCTACCAGAGCATGGGGAGTAAATGTTGTGAATATGGTGGCCGGTTTTCCAGGCGACTTCCAGATTTTTGATATTAATCTGGTTAGAGGAAATTTGGTGAAAATGCATGCAGACCTTTGTGAATTTAGCTACTATACGCATGACCATTTCGGTTGTGCTATTTGCAGTACAAACATACAGGGTTGCGATAAGATAAAGGATGATTTACAAGAGATGATGGATGAGGGCATAATCCACATAATAAGGCCTAGGATAGAGTAGAAGAGGAGGTGAATATGGTTTCTGGATGTCCCGGAGAATTCAGAATTTTTGATGTAGAGTATATGTATGAGGACCTTCTGCAATTGCATGCTATATTCTGCCATATGGCTGGCCAGGTGGAATACCAATATGGATCTTACCGAGTTTGCTGTCGAGATTCCCGAGGATGTTCAACCGTTGTTAGATAACGGAATTATCAATGTTATAAGTCAAAGGGATGATTACAATGAAGTTGATATGGTTGAGGTTTGTTTGACGGAAGAAGAGTCGGATGAAGAGTATGCCTCCGCAGATGAGTATTTCTCCTCAGATGAGGTTTTGTTTTCCATAAATGACTCAATAATGACTGATTATGTTGAAGAAGGGGTAAACGTCATTGTACCTTTTTTGGGGGAACCTGCCCATCTTGAAGTTGAGTATTATAGCAAGCCAGTTGTTACCCCATTGGTGATTAGTTTGCCAGGACCTATCCCCTAGAAGTCAGATAAGGTTATACCATACAAATACAATGATACAATCTTAGAGGATGGAGTGGAAGTTCCCATCCAGCCAATGCTTGATGTTGGGAATATTGCTAAGAATAGTAGGGTGACTCGCAGCGGTCGTGTGTTTGCACCAGTTGTTCGAAGAGATGTTAATGCTGGAAAGAAAATTACTAGGAACATTGAACCCAAGAAGGCTACGGGTGAGACTAGTGGGGCTACGTTAGAGAAAGAAGTGGATGATATTTTAAAGATAATCAAGATGAGCGACTACAGAATTGTAGATCAGCTACTGCAAACTCCTTCAAAAATATTTATCTTGGCGTTATT
Organism: Vicia faba; assembly: GCA_948472305.1. Taxonomy (NCBI): domain Eukaryota; kingdom Viridiplantae; phylum Streptophyta; class Magnoliopsida; order Fabales; family Fabaceae; genus Vicia; species Vicia faba. The sequence goes on along the minus strand of OX451740.1, from coordinate 1,287,408,280 downwards.
GATGAACTCCTCTGCTCACAGAGAATCCTTGAAGAGGGTATTGGACCAAGCTTTTGTGGAGAGTGATATGCCACTAGACTAATTCAGCAGTGTAATAGGGAACATTAAGTCATGTAAAAACTTGAGTTTCTGCGATGATGAATTACCAGATGAAGGAAGGAATCACAACCTGGCCCTCCACATCTCTATGAACTGCAAGAATGATTTACTATCCAATGTGCTGATTGATAATGGGTCCGCGTTGAATGTTATACCGAGGAGTATGCTTATGAATTTGAAATATCAAGGAACACCTATGCGCCCGAGTGGCATCATTGTGAAAGCGTTTGATGGATCAAGGAAATTTGTTATTGGTGAAGTGGACTTGCCTATTCATATAGGACCACATTTGTTTAAAATAACTTTCCAGGTCACGGATATTCTACCCGCTTATAGCTGTTTACTAGGAAGGCCGTGGATACATGAGGCAGGGGCTGTCACTTCAACTTTACACCAGAAACTGAAGTTTGTACCTGAAAGGAAAGTAGTGATCATAAATGGGGAACAGACATTATTGATATCTCATTTGTCCTCTTTCAGCATTGTGGAGGCAGATGAAGCTGCTGTTGGAAGCCAGTTCCAAGCCTTATCCATTGACAATATAAGAGGAAATGAGATTTCCTGGTTTCACTTAAGGATGCGGAACAGGTTGTGCGTAAGGGTCATAATGAAGTGTGGGTACAGATTGTGGATCCACCCGTGAACAAGAACAGAGCTGGCTGGGGGTTCTCTTTGAAGAATGACAAAGGTAAGGACATGAAGCCGAAGTCTGCTGCGAGCAAGTATCAAGACATCTTCTGTAGCAGGGGTTATCTTCATCCAATTGTTTCCAGGATTAACGCCATTGTGGAAGATGAAGCAGAGCAGGAAATGCCAAATTATGTGACGCACGGAGTTAGGGTTTAGAACTGGATCACCATTGATGTTCCCTCTTACATACATGTTTCAAAGTAATTTTTTGTTAATCTTTTTGAAAAAATCTTTCACTCTGCCCAAGGTGGAAGTATTAATGTTGTAGGGCTTATCTGTTTGTTGTGACTTTTAAAATCAATAATAAAAGTTGTATTTGTTTCCCAAATTGTGTCTTTATTTTCTGCTTTTTCTTAGAAAATGGTAATAAAAAAAACCCTTCAAAATAAATAATAACTGAAATTCAATCAGCATGATCACTTGTTATATGTGTCAGTTTCTAAAAGCAATCATAAATCATATGTGCAGATTAATTAAAAAACTCGTTGAATACAATGATCCTACACCCTCTCCCAACTTTGAATGTCCTGTGTATGGGGCTGAAGAAGAAGTTTATGATGAGATTCTAGAAGAGGTCTCAAGGTTGCTTGAGCACGAGGAAAATAACATTCATCCATATAAAGAGCCATTGGAAGTGATCAATTTGGGTTCAGAAGAAAATCCGAAGGAAGTCAAGATTGGAGCATTGTTGCATCCTGATGTGAAGAGCAGGTTGATTGAGCTGTTGAAAGAGTATGTGGATATTTTTTCTTGGTCTTACCAAGATATGCCTAGTCTACATACAGATATTGTAGAGCACCGTTTTTCGTTGAAGCCAGAGTGTCCTCCAATTAAACAAAAGTTGAGAAGAACTCACCCAGATATGGCAGTGAAGATCAAAGAGGAGTTCTAAAGCAGATTAATGCTAGTTTTCTTGTGACGTCAGTGTATCCTTAATGGATTTCAAATATTTTCCCAGTACCGAAAAAAGACGGAAAAGTCCGCATGTGCGTAGATTACAGAGATCTAAATAAAGCTAGTCTAAAAGATGATTTTCCATTGCCACACGTTGATATGTTAGTGGATAGCACAACAAAATTCAAAGTCTTCTCGTTCATGGACGGATTTTTCGGGTATAATCGAATAATAATGGCTCCGGAGGACATGGAAAAATCAATGTTTATCATACCCTGGGGAACATTCTGTTACAGAGTGATGCCCTTCGGGTTGAAGAACACTGGTGCAACGTATTAGAGGGCTATGACAACCCTATTCCATGATCTGATGCATAAGGAAATCGAAGTATATGTTGATGATATGATTGCAAAATCCCTAACTGGAGAAGGGCATGTAGAAGATTTGTTGAAGTTGTTTCAACGTTTGAGGAAGTATCGTCTCCGCTTGAATCCAAATAAATGCACCTTCGGTGTTCGATCAGGGAAATTGTTGGGTTTCATTGTTAGCCAGAAAGGAATTGAGGTTGACCCTGATAAATTCAAAGCAATTTAAGAGATGCCAGCGCCAAGAACTGAAAAGCAAGTCAGAGGTTTCCTCGGGCGTTTGAATTATATTTCCATATTCATTTCCTACATGACTGCAACATGTGAACCGATCTTTAAGTTATTAAATAAAGATAAAGGTTGTGTGTGGACGGATGATTGCGAAAGGGCATTTGAAAGTATTAAAGAATATCTGCTTGAACCTCCTATCTTGCTCCCTCCTGTCGAAGGAAGACCGTTAATTATGTATCTGACAGTGTTAGATAAATCCATGGGTTATATTCTGGGACAATAGGATGAAACAGGGAAGAAGGAGTTCGACATTTATTATCTCAGTAAAAAATTAACTGATTGTGAGTCACGGTATTCCATGCTGGAAAAGACATGTTGTGCTTTGGCCTGGGAGGCAAAGCGTTTACGGCAGTATATGTTGAATCACACTACTTGGTTGATCTCCAAAATGGATCCAATCAAGTACATTTTTTAAAAGCCTGCTCTTACTGGGAGAATTGCCCGCTAGAAGATGTTGTTATCTAAATATGATATTGAATACCACACTCAAAAAGCTATTAAAATCAGTGTGTTGGCAGATTATCTTACTCACCAACCAGTGGAGAATCACCAGTCTGTAGAATATGAGTTCCCCGATGAGGATGTGATGTTCCTGAAAGTGAAAGATTGTGATGAACCATTGCATGAGGAAGGTCCTGGCCCTGAATCTCGTTGGATTATGATATTTGATGGAGTTGTGAATGCTTATGGTAAAGGAATTAGTGCCATGATTGTCACTCCCCATGGATCGCACATTCCTTTTACCGCAAGGTTAACATTTGATTGTACTAATAATATGGCAGAATATGAGGCTTACATCATGGGTCTTGAAGAAGCTATTGATCTCAGAATTAAAATTCTAGATGTGTATGGTGATTCAGCTTTGGTAATAAATCAGATTAAAGGAGAATGGGATACTCGTCACCCCGACTTGATCCCTTACAAAGATTATGCTAGAAGATTGTTACCCTTCTTTAACAAAGTTGAATTCCATCATATTCCTAGAGATGAAAATCAAATGGCGGATACTCTGGCAACTCTGGCTTCTATGTACCAAGTGAATAATTGGAATGATATACCTCGAATTACAGTTCGGCGACTGGATAGGCCCGCTCATGTGTTTACAACAGAGGAGGTAGCAGATGAAAAACCTTGGTATCTTAATATCAAGCATTTTCTTCAGACTCAGGAATACTCGATTGGTACTTCGAAGAAAGATAGAAAAACATTGAGAAGATTGGCAGGTAGTTTCTTCCTCAATGAAAATGTGTTGTATAAAAGAAATTATGACATGGTATTGCTCAGATGCGTGGATAGACACGAAGCAGACATGTTAATGCATGAGGTTCATGAAGGTTCATTTGGAACTCATGCCAATGGACATTCGATGGCTAAAAGGATGCTAAGGCAGGTTACTATTGGCTGACAATGGAATCTAATTGTTACAAATTTGCAAAGAAGTGTCATAATTGCCAGATTTATGCAGACAAGGTCCATGTGCCTCCGACACTTCTCAATGTGATCTCTTCCCCATGGCATTTCTCTATGTGGGGTATTGACGTGATAGGGATGATAGAACCTAAAGATTTGAATGGGCACCGTTTCATCTTGGTAGCAATTGATTAATTCACCAAATGGGTGGAGGCTGCTTCATATGCCAATGTTACTAAGCAGGTGGTTGTGCGTTTCATCAAGAATAATCTTATATGTCGGTATGGTGTGCCGAGAAAAATTATCACCGACAATGGTTCAAATTTGAACAATAAAATGATGACAGGACTGTGCGAAGAATTCAAGACTGTCCATCACAATTCATCTCCATACAACCCAAAGATGAATGGGGCTGTTGAAGCTGCTAATAAAAATATCAAGAAAATTATCCATAAAATGGTTGTTACTTATAAAGATTGGCATGAAATGCTCCCTTTTGCTTTGCATGGATATTGAACATCTGTCCGCACTTCAACAGGAGCAACCCCATTCTCCCTTGTGTATATAATGGAAGTTGTGCTCCCAATTGAGGTTGAGATTCCCTCTTTGCGTGTGATAATGGAAACCAAGTTGTCAGAGGCTGAATGGGTCCAAAACCGGTTTGACCAATTGAATTTGATTGAGGGGAAGAGGGTGACAGCTTTATGCCATGGACCGTTATATCAGAAAAGAATGAAGAACGCTTTTGATAAAAAGGTAAAACCTCGTGAATTCAAAGAAGGCGACCTCGTGCTCAGGAAGATCATGTCTTTCAGCACTGATTCTAGGGGCAAGTGGACTCCCAACTTTGAAGGCCCATATGTTGTCAAGAAAGCCTTCTCTGGAGGTGCATTAATTCTTGAAACTATGAATGGCGAGGAGTTCCCACGTCCCGTGAATGCTGATGCAGTCAATAAATACTTCGCCTAAAGAAATAAAACAACAGCTCACTAAGTTGAAAACCCAAAATGGCGGCTTAGGCAAAAAAGAGCGTCTTGGTAGGCCGAAAACCCGAAAGGGCGGTCTAGGCAAAAATTAGAGACATAAACAGAATAAAATTTCCCGCTAAGTTGAAAACCCGCAAGGGCAGCTTAGGCAAAAGTTAGGGACTTTCTTGGCAAGTAACTACATCAGACAAGACTTGATCATTGGAGCAACAATCTTCTCAGATTCTTATCACACTTCAACAGAAGTTGCTGCTTAGAATTTTAAAATTTGTTAGAGGGTATAGGGGTCATTGTATCTCAATGTATCTTTTCCATTATGTATTACCATTTTCTGAACTTTGTAATAATCCATGGAGTCTCGCCATTCGCAGACTGCCATTCTATTAATGAAATTTGAGCTTTTATCCAATTATTTGTATTTCTTATTTTATTTAGCTTGAAAGAGATCCATTTATTATTGATAATAACTTTCAAAGCAAAAATATTAAATAAAAAAATCGATTTTTCAAAAAGAATTTACAATTTGCTTTTACTTTAGAATATGTGATGCGGAAAAAAAAAACAATGACAACAAAATGGTGATCCCAAGAATGGACAAACTCCAGTTTGTTTTAAAGAGTTTTTGTTCCCCTCGGGAAGGTTTACTCGGGATGATTTGCCGTATTGGGTTCGTGACTCCAGCATCCTCAATCAAGTTTGGATTCATTTCTCCTCTTTTCTGAGTTTTCATGATGTGAAGTTTCAATCTGAGATTTCTCCAGTGAAGTTTTGGTTCGGTCTGATGGAAGTTCTTTTTCCCGAGAAGTTGGTACCATAATCACTCTTGAAAAATGCAGGTCCCTGGTTTCTCTAGTAAAGAACGTATTGTGGTTTTCCCTTTGAGGATTTGGTGTTAACCTCCCCAATAAAGTGGGCCTGGATTCCCCAGTGAATGTTTTGATGATTTGGTGTCCATCTGCTTTACTTGAGACTGGTTTTGCAATCCCTAGTAGAAATGTTACTTTTGAAAATGTTTGTTTCCCCGGTGAGGCCTGGAGAAGGATGTTATATCCCTGTATCTGTACTATTATGTCACTTTGTTTTGTTTACTTTCGGATTGTGTTTCTACCCATTAAAGCTAAAGCAGGCAGTAGGTTTTGTTTCCTCAGTTGGAATTTACTTTTTCTTGGAATGATCATCTTGGATGTGGTTTAGCCGAGCATTGTTTGGGCCAGAGTTGGTTTTGCATGGTTATTCCCAATGTTATATATTTGTTTTGTCAGCATGCGCATGATAACACTCATACATTCATACATACATCATGCATAGCTAAAATTGGCATGTCATTGTTCATTGGCATTTTCTAATATTTTTGTTGACATATCACCCTGTTTTGCAGAGTTACAATGTCCTATCTTTAATAGAGTGTTGGCCTTAAGCAGAAAGCGTATATTCTTTCAATTTCCCCACTGAGTTGTCCCTCGTGGAAGATTTTTGCTTTAGCCTTCCTGTACAGCTTCTTGTTTGGATGGATTTGGTTTACTATTTCATTTCAGTTTATTTCTGATTTGAATCTTTGGTTCCACAACAATATTATTTACTTTGGATTTCTGAAAGCTTCGAGATTCAGTTTGTACATTTATATTGCACGAGAAGACTTTATCTCCTCAGCAGGAATATCGTGGCATCTCCCCGGGAAGTCATATTTCTTTCCCCAGGAAGATCGTGGCATATCCCCAGGAAGATCATGGCATATCCCCAGGAAGTCATATTTCTTTCCCCAAGAAGTCATATTTATTTCCCCAGGAAGCCATATTTCTATCTCCAGAAAGTCATTTCTTTTTACAATCCTCCATGACAATAAGTAGCAGGTCTCTTTATCTGAGAAACTTGTGCTTCCCTGTAAAAGTCGACGTAACTTTTTTTTGCTATCTCCTCTATGAGTGGACAGTTTGCAGTCCGTCATCAGATTACGCCAGTGGAGGGCAAGACTTTTAAATTCGCAGAAACAGCTCGTTGTGAAATCTTTTCAAGTGGAAGTCTCTTTATTTGAGACAACCTACATATTACCCTTTCCAGGAAAATTGCTTCGGTTAAGGAAGAAGTTGAGACCCATTCTAGGCGAAATGCCAGAATTTTAGGGAAACTTGTTATCTTTTTGCTACCCTCAGTGAACATTGGTAGTTCATTGTCAGTGAATGGCGATGCTATGATATATTCTCTTTCTACCTTCAGTGAAAGTTGGTAGGTCATTGGCAGTGAACGTCGATGAATGTTATCTTTTTGCTACCCTCAGTGAATGTTGGTAGTTCATCGTCAATGCACGAAGATGCTATGATATATTCTCTTTCTAACTTCAATGAAAGTTGGTAGGTCATTGGCAGTGAACGTCGATGATTGTTATCTTTTTGCTACCTTCAGTGAACGTTGGTAGTTCATTATCAGTGAACGACGATGCTATGATGTATTTTCTTTCTACCTTCAGTGAAAGTTGGTAGGTCATTGGCAGTGAACGCCGATGATTGTTATCTTTTTGCTACCCTCAGTAAACGTTGGTAGTTCATCATCAGTGAACGACGATGCTATGATATATTTTCTTTCTACCTTCAGTGAAAGTTGGTAGGTCATTGGCAGTGAACATCAATGATTATTATCTTTTTTCTACCTTCAGTGAACGTTGGTAGTTCATCGTCAATGAACGGCGATGCTATGTATTCTCTTTCTACCTTCAGTGAAAGTTTGTAGGTCATTGGCAGTGAATGTCGATGATTGTTATCTTTTTGCTACCCTCAGTGAACGTTGGTAGTTCATCGTCAGTGAATGGCGATGCTATGATATATTCTCTTTCTACCTTCAGTGAAAGTTGGTTGGTCATTGACAGTGAACATCGATGATTGTTATCTTTTTGCTACCTTCAGTTAACGTTGGTAGTTCATCGTCAGTGAACAGCAATGTTGTGATATTTCTTTTCCTTCTACCTTCAGTGAACGTTGTTAGCTCACCGTCAATGAACGTCAGTGTTGTTATTTCTTTTCCTTCTACCTTCAGTGAACGTTGGTAGCTTTACCTCTAGTAGGAGTTGGTTTATCCTTTGACCATTTTACCATCCTCTCTGAGTCGGGTCTTTTGGTCCACCAGTGATTTATTTTCCTGGTCAGGTCACTCTCTCATTTCTTTATTATTGTTACATCCCCAATGGTGTTTTACGTCTCTTTGGTCTTATTCATATGCATTCATGATCATAAACATTTGCATGGCATCTTATGGACAAAAATAGGGTTTATTTTATATTTAAGTATCTTCGATCGCGTAGACACGAAGATTTTTAACCTTCGTATCTCTGGATAGAAGAAACTTAAATAAGGGCAGTTGTTGTACCCCAATTTTTCCCCCTAAGATCCCTTCATCATACCATGTTGATTCCATTACAATAATATCACACTAGGATTCTGGGTTCCCCTCCCTATATTTAGCTTTGCACTTTGAGGAATCGCCAAGCACCTTGACTTGTGTTCTTTTGTGATCATGAATATTTTTGTCTTGATTTCTTCTTTTAATTAATAAAATGCAATGTTGGTTTGCCTTGCTTGTTATCCATGTAGGTAAAGGCAATGAGGTTTAACAAGCTACACATTGGTTCATGAGTTTATTTCCATGCCCTAGTCATTAAAGCTTGAGAAGTTCAAGCCTCACCATTGAAGTTGTTTTGGAGTAAATGTAATGGCAAGGTTATTTTGGTTCATTACATTCCAACATATCAAGATTGATCCAAAAGTACAAGGGGTTGATTGAAGGAGTTATCATGCTTGGACAAGACCTTGTTCCCATTGATCACAAGTGCATACTTCTCTAAATTCTCAAGATATGGAAGTGGTTTTGGTGGCTATGAGTTATCATTTTTCATCCTCAACAACTTCTATTTACAAAGCAAGGGTGTTGGTACAAGAAGGTGGTTCAAAATTATCAAGGTTCCTCCAAGCATTTTCTTGATCTAGGAGCTAGGGTTTTGAACTTCAAAGGAGTATATCTTGCTCATATTTTGGTATTTTTGAATGATTCCAAAGACATCCTTCTCTTAAAAGGGTTATCAACAAATCACTTCAAAAGTTCCAAGGAGTTTTCATGTGGAAGAAGCTTGATGAAGAAGAAAGATTACAATTCCTTCAGATGAATCTCCAATTTTCCATGTGTGACTTCAAATGATCATAACTTGGTCAATTTTTATCACCTTGAGCCCATTCTTTTTCCATAATGATCTTGAAGTAGTGAACTTTATTTTATTTGCAAAGTAAGAAAATGGATGGAAATTTCCTTAAGGATACAAAAGATTATAGGTCATTTCATGATTTTTTACAAACTTCAACAATTCATAACTCTCTCAATTTTTGGAGATTTTGAATGGTTCAAGTCCCAAAATGTCATTCAAGAGATCTACTTCATGCCATATTTTTTGGTCAAGAGCAAATTCAAAGTGGAAGGCTATGTTTGGATGTAAGACATTGTAGGTCACTTTTGAAGAAAAATTTGAAATATTTCAAAGTATGGAAAGTCAACATTTTTTCTCCAACTTAGACTCAACACAACTTTCAGCTCAAGCATCCATTTGATTCCATTATTTTTCAATTTAAAAGCTTGTAACCTCATCTTTATGAAGTGTGATACGGTGGCAGAACCGGCTGTTTGATGCTGGTTTACGCTTTGTGTTTTGTATTCGCAAAATGTCGCGGTAAGCAAGAGTCGCCACCGACTTTTATTCCATCCAACCGGAAAGGAAAAAAGTACAGAAAAAATCCTTTTTCGAGATGTTTCTGAGTACGGGGGGTAGATTATATAAATGGAAGGTGTTAGCACCCTTTCTATCCAAGGTTTTCCATGGGCTCTTAGGTACCTTCTCATCTTTTTAAAATTGCTTGTGTATGTGCTTTGCTTTTGAAAAGTTTAACTTCGTGATAACCCTTGTATCAGTCCTCAAAGGTTTGACGAAGTTTTTTTGAAATTTTTTTGAAAAGTGTAAGTGTGAAAAGTTTTGATTTGAGCAAGTACCTACTAGCATCTACCTACTCGAAAAAAGATTGTTTCTATTCGTGTTTCCTTTAGACAGCGCTATCCTAATATTGAGAAATAGGTAGCACCGTTGTTGGAATTGCAAAGGGTCAATTCAAAAGGGATGTACGATCACTAAAGCAATGTTAGGACATCTTAGTAATAACCCTAGAGTCTTAAGATCATATTCGAGGCAACATTTCTGAGGCAACATTTCTGAGGCAACATTTCCGAGGCAACATTCGAATGGGACGTTTGATCTTTTTTAGACAGGAGGACAACCACTAAGACACCCTATGCTTAATGATCATTTACCGAAGGTAACCGAAGGCAACCGTAGTGAGAGTATACCCTAAGAGTGATATGTGCGAGTGATTTGTTTTCAGTTATTTATCTTTGCACATTAGGGTTTTCTAACCGTTTTAACTTTGTCATGCATTCTTGCCATACAATACTATTAGCATACATCTACACAGTTAAATATTTACGGGAATTAAAAATGCAAGAAAGTAAATCTACACTATTACAAGGCTTTGGGGACGGAGATTAATTACATAGCCAAAAACCCGGGGATTTAAACAGTAAATAAAACCCTGAATTAAACTATTACAAACCATGATCTGTTATAAAATATTGTCAAAATAAATAATAAGCGTGCGGCGAATTAAATGAGAAACAATTAGGGTTTTGACCCTTGACTAAACCTATTCGCGATTGAAAAACAGACCAGATAGTGTCCTCAGAAACATGTCCACCAACTCCCTGTCAGACAAAGGGGGTTGAACTCTCCCAGCCAAGTCTCTCCATTTCTGAGCATAGTCTTTAAAACCTTCACCTGCACCCATGGACATACTCTGGAGTTGAGTACGAGTGGGAGCAAGGTCGGCATTATACTGATACTGCTTGTAGAAAGCAACAGTGAGATCTTCCCAGTTTCGGACACTGGCTCCCTCCAACTGGTAGAATCATTCAAGTTGAGTCCCTGACATACTATCTTGAAAGAAATGCACCCACAAAATTTCTATCAGCAGTGTGGGGTTGGATTTTCCTGACATATGAGTGGAGATGGAGTTTTGGGCAGAACGCCCCATCGTACTTGGCAAAAACCGGAGCTTTGAACTTATGAGGGATGACCAGTCCCAATTCCCCGAAATCCAAACCAGGTATCTTCTGAACCTCCATAGCACTCAGACGGTCTTCTAACTGCTTGTATATATCCTCGGCAGGAGGATATTGCTCATCGTCGTAATCAGTATCGTTGTCAGAAACTGCAGGACTAGGGTCCTTTTCCCTTTCTTGGTTTTCTCCGTCCTTGGATGAAGAGGTCAGATCAGTTTTATGCTTCAACCTTTCTCCGAACCTTCTGCCCATATTCAGAATTTCGACCTTCTTCTTTTTCTTCTTCTCTTTCAGAATAAGGGTCTTCAAATCCTCCTGTCCCTTAGCCAGACTTATGAATATTTGTTGGAACTGGGCATTCTGCACCTGAAGATCTTTGATGACTTGATCGGAAGACATCTCTGCTAAAATAAACAGCGAAGAAGATGAGAAACTTGTAGTGGTACCTATAATGATGTGCATGATAATGGGATGCGCATGTAATGATTTCAAAGACTTTGGGAGATTTAAATTTGCAAACCAAAATAAACAAAACTTTATTAGCTTAAACTTTGAAGGTTCACAATGCCTTTAAGGCTTTACAAAATAAGTAAATAAAACAAATCTAAAACTAGAAAAGAAAAATAAAAAGTTCCATGAACGCTTCCTCTTTGTGTTGATATAGTCATTGATCACTCTTTCTTCCTCGAGTTGCCTGGTGAGCTTCAAAATCTTCCTCTCTTGCTCATGGAACTTCTCCCGATAAGTATCCCGCTCATTCTTTAGCTGAATCCAAGACCTTTGTAGCTCCCCAAGATCAGTGGGCATGTAAGGATAGAGAACTGTGTAAGGAATACCTTCTTCATTAGTGGGCTCCACAATCACTAGTAATACGGCCTCATAAGGCATCATAAGCTTCTGGGCACGAGCTCGTACCCATTGGAGGTAAGGCTGCATAGGAAGGGAAGTCTTCGGTCCCAACTCTTCGGGGTCAGATCTGTTTACCATGCCCCAAGCTCGAATGAACCTCCGGCAATCCTCCTTAACGTCATCCTTATAGTCAAATACAATTTCCTCGAGAAGTAACTCATGGGGACCATCCCTTCGAGCACGACCAAATTGTCGTAAGGCTAGACAAGGACTGTAAGTTATACCCCCTCTGATACCAAGTAATGGGACATTAGGGTATCCCCCACAGCGGTCAATAACAGCAGTGTCTTCCATAGCCCGGGAACACCAAAGAATATCCGTATGAGCGAGTGACATTATCCTGTGCGACTAACCTAAACCTTCTTCGTTCTTCAGTACAAACTTAGGGAGGTGAGAAATAAACCACCTCGACAACAACGGTATGCAGCACATAAGAGTCCCTATTCTCTTCATAGTACGAGTATGGAGAGCATGCAAGATATCTCCAAGCAAGGTAGGCACAAGGTTGCGAGAAAGGAAAATCTTGACAGCATTGACATCTACAAAGGAGTCCGGATTAGGGAAGAGAACTAAACCATAGATAAGAAGAGCCAAGACATCTTCAAAAGCCTGAAAATCCAAATCATCCCAAAATAGCTGAGCCTGGTCTATCAGAAATTTTGCTAAAAAACCCTCGACTCCGCTTCGAGTTTCCCAATTGGATACCACATCGGCCCGTTTTAAATGCATGGCTGAGGCAATGTCTTCTAGCCTAGGAACTTCTTCCATACCTGTGAAGGGTACCTGTTCAAGAATGGATATGCCCAATAAATGAGAGAATTCTTCCAAGGTGGGTACCAGCTGGTAATCTGGGAAGGTGAAGTAGTGATGTTTAGGATCGAAGAACTGAAATAGTGCGCTCATCATCTATTCATCAAGGTTTTAAGTAACCAGGATGAGAAGTTAAATGTGTCTCTTAATGAAAGTAGAAGTTTCGGAAACTCTTAATGCTAGCTCTTTAAGTTGGGCAGGTATCTGCACAAAGTTGATTTGGATGGTATTTCTACGCACGGAAGCCGTGATCTGTAAAAAAGAACAAAGATAAATTCCATTGGTCTTTGAAATGGTTAGTGTAATGAAGCATGAATGCCATGTTATGATGCATGATGTCATGATAAACTAAGGTATAGCAAACACAAATATTGCAAACACAGTCAAATCACATAAAGCCCTTACGTTTAAGGCTTGCATGAGGTCAAAGGTAATACCCTCTTGAAGTTAAGTTGGTTCAACCTGTCCTAGAAAAGTAACCAGGTTCTAGAGTATCTCAATATCACTGACCATCCTCCATCGGTCATGGTTTCAGCTCACGCAATCTTTTCTTGCAGCCAAAATTATTCCGAGAGTATGGTCTCAATGAGTGTAGCATCGAGTATCAACCAGTTCTCAACTCTACACCGAGGCCGGCTATCTCGCTACTTTCTAATGGCCCAGTTGGGCGATTAAAGGTTCTAAGGTCAGTTGATACTTAACGACACCATGCGGCGTCCCCGTATTCTCCTCGTTTCTCCACAAGAGATACCAGTACCAACCAAAGTGCCACACCAACATAGCTACGACTTCAACTGTATCAGTCTACGCCGTACAATTCCCTCACAGTCTATTGCTACATACCTAAGAGGTGTTCCCCAGATTCGGGTGTAGGATCTATAGTAACCACAAACAAAACCCTTAAAAGTAAAGCAAACAAAGCAATCAAGAGAAGCAATTATGATGACCTAGATCCTAAGGTATACCCCACTTATTAACATTCCCCAACAGAGTCTCCAGTTCTGTGATACGGTGGCAGAACCGACTGTTTGATGCTGGTTTGCGCTTTGCGTTTTGTATTTGCAAAATGTCGCGGTAAGCAAGAGTCGCCACCGAATTTTATTCCATCCAACAGGAAAGGAAAAAAGTACAAAAAAAATCCTTTTTCGAGATGTTTCTGAGTACGGGGGATAGATTATAGAAAGGGAAGGTGTTAGCACCCTTTCTATCCAAGGTTTTCCATGGGCTCTTAGGTACTTGCTCATCTTTTTAAAATTGCTTGTGTATGTGCTTTGTGTGATCGGTGGATCTGGAACTGACTGTTTAACGCTGGTTCGCGAAATGTCGCGGAAGCAAGAGTCGCCACCGTCTTTTATTTTCTCCAAATGGAAAGGACAAAAGCACAGAAAAATTCCTTAAAGAGATTGCTCTCGGTTCGGGAGGTAGGTTATAGAAAGGGAAGGTGTTAGCACCCTTTCTATCCATGGTTATCCATGGGCTCTTAGATACTTGCTCATTGTGTTTTCAAAAATGGTTTGTTTGCTTTTCAACTGTGGGTTTTAAAAAGTTTCTTTGAAAATTTCAGTTCGACTCTTGTATCAGTCCTCAAGAGTGTTTGAAAAGTTGCTTTCGAAAGCTTTTTGAAAAGTGTCGGTGTGAAAAGTATTTTGATTTGTTTTGAAGTTAGAGCAAGTATCAAGAGTCGTCTACCTACCCTAAGGAATTCGTCTGTGTAAATGTCCTTGAGATAGTGCCATCCCACCATTGAGAGGTAGGTAGCACCACCGTTGGAGGTGTTCGGGTCAATTCGAGTTTGTAGGGACATGGTGATCACCAGAGCAATAGGAAGACACCATAGAAGCTACCCTCATGCCAGGTTCCCGGATCATGAGGACTTACTAAGACATCCTCTACTCGACGATCACCTTTCGAGGCAAGGCAACAGTGAGGCGTACCCTAGGGGTGGTGTGTGATTTGTGTGTCTTTTTCAGATATTTTTGTCTTTTGTCATGTTATTGGTGATCTAGCGTTTGTTTTTATTTTTGTCCATTCATTCTTTCATGCCTTGATTAACAGTTAAAAGTGCAAGAAATAAAAGATTCTAAGCTATTACAAAAGGCGCGGGTCCATATCGCCAAAATTTCTTGAACCCGATTTGACAGAAAAATAAAGAAAGTAAAGAAAATAAAGAATTAAAAGTGCGAGAAATTAATTACAAGGCCTTGAGAGATACATAAATATTAAACGGAAAAGAAATAAATACGTGAATTAAATAAGAATTAAAATGAGGGCGTTGGACCCTTTTTTTGCAAAATTAAATTAAATGATGAAATTAATTAATTAAGAAAAGAAAAGAAATTGCTTTTGGTATTTTTTTGATTTTTATGAAAAATAATTAATTAAAATAACATGCTAACCCTAATTCTACAATTTTTATTTTATTATGAAAACATGTTAAAGTTTTAACCTAAAATTAACCCTAATTAAGTTACATGCAATTTAATTATAAAAATAAATAATAGTAAATATTTTAATTATTATGGAATAAAAAAAGATAAAAATTAATTAAACCTTAATTCTATAAGTTTTGAGTTTTAGTAAAAAATATTAAGATTAAAACCTAAATTTAAAACTAAATGAATTGATGAATTTATTTACAAAATACTAGTTAAAAAAAATATTTATTATTTTTTTTCATCTTTTCTGATTTCTTTATGTTTTTTTTTATATATTATGCAAATATTAAATTAATTAATAAAACAATAATTAAAAGAAAATAGAAATTATGAAAAATAAAGAAAGTAAAGAAAATTTGCAAACCAAAGGGGGTCTGCCCCTAAAGTGGAGGTTAGTCTTTAGCAATTTGGGCCCAGTTGCTCTTTGGCCTGATTGACTTTTCCAGGCACCGTGTGGCATCTTTGGCTAGGACCTACCATGTTCTTTAGATCTGGACCCTTGGATGAATGAGATTGACCAAGTGGATGGCTTGATGGAGTGACGTATGATGGTCTTCAGCATGGAAACTGCATATGAACATTAATTGAAAAAATATATGGAAAGGGGTGAGGACCTGGGGCTCGAACCCAGGTCCTGAACGTTACCAACCAAGCGCTTTACCAACCCTGCCATTTTGTTTATCTGTTAATAATATAATCAATAAATATAATAAAACAAACAAACGTCAACGCTTTTTTTTTTCGCGCGAGATTTTGAATTAACCAATCAGCTTATGCCACCGAGTCATCTTCCTCATTGTTTTATTTTTCCTGAAACATAAAAACATAGGCCACGGTTTTCATATTGTTCCCTTAGGCCCCTTTTCTGGAAAATAGCGAATAGCCCAAGAAGGCTCATAAATTGAGCGCGAGGGTGGCCTTGTGATCGTCTAAACGCTCTGAGTTGAATGGCCTTGGTTTCAAGCTCCAATTTTTTCATATTCAAAAACCCCCAATTCGGAGCTTCATGAACCCTAATAAACAACAATGGCATATTTGCATATAGTGTATAAAAATACAATTAATCTATATGGTTAGCTTCAGAATACATTACTCAGTATGAATACACAATCAAAATGCCATGAAAATGTCTAAATCTTGAAATACGATTTTGAAAAAAATATGAGAAAACTTGATTTATGTATACCGTTTCAAGGTGTTAGAATTGATGCTTTTGATCCAGGAAGGTTCCTTGATGTCCCAGGAATGTGATAAAATGAGTTTTGTGGCTTGAAACGACCTACAAATGTGTTTTCAGATTTTTGTTTTCAAGTAAAATTTTCAAGTTTGTGTAAGGATTTCTGCGCAGCTTTTTTGGTCCATGGCATTAGGGTTGCGTTTGGTACTTATGTATGAATGATTTAGGGTTGAAAACCTGATCCAAAAACTTTGCATTCATGGTTTGGAAGATTTGATTTTTCAAGATCTTTTTTCAATATTTTTTCATGCTATTTTGACCCTAATCATATCCAATCAATTCAATTCCTTCCATATCTGATCATGCACGAATTATTGAGTATATTTCATGCACAAAAAGATTGAAAAAACTTAGGTTAAGTATTTTTCATGTATTTAATTGATTTAAATGAATTATTATTAATAAAAATTCAAATAAATAAATAAAAAATGAAGAAAAACTTCCCTTTGGGCCAAGTGGTCGTGCACATGCCTTGGATGATGAATTGTGGAAGAAAAATAGGCCCATTAGCAATTTTAAGTCATTTGAATCAATGTTGACTTTTCAAAATATCCAAACTTTTCCCAACTTCCACAAGGCCTAACTTGCTCAATTTTTAAGCTTTGCTCATGTTCTTGGACATTTTGGAAAGGTCTTTGAGTCCTCTAACCAATGCCTTTGGTCCCATGTCATTTTGATTTACCAATCTCAAGTTATGGCCTTTGACTTAAAGTCCCTTTTTGTTGACTTTTGAAAATGACCTATAATGTTGAAATTGATAACTTTTTGTGAGAGCATTTCTTGGACTTGAAGTATGAAGAGGAGTTGTAGTAAATGTCTTTCTCTTCAAAATGAGCTTTTGATGGAATTTTGCTGATAATCCATGTGAAAGTTATGCCCTGGTCAATTTACAGTTGACTTTTTCAACTGTCCAAATAAGGAAACTTTTGCATCTTGATGATTTTTGAGCCAAGCTTTGAGAATCATGATCAAGCATTGATCAAATGATGTTTGTGGCTTCAAAATGAGATGTTGACCAAAAATTTGGACTTTTGACTGTCAAATGACCATTTTGCCCCTACAGTTGACTGTAGTGCAATTAGGGTTTTGACTGTGCAATTTTGTGCTGAAAGTCTTGAAACTTGGTATGAGGATGCTTGACCATATTTGTAGGCATGTGAAGCTTGATTGGACCCTTGGAAACTTCATTTTCTTGATCAGAACCAAAACCCTAATTTTGACTGCTTAGGAGGCCCTTACACTGTGCAACCCTTGGGGAATTTTAAAGCTTGACTTGGCAAATCTTTGAAGAATATGGGAGGGAAAATTTTGGGGTACAACAGTTGCCCCTGTTCAATCTTCTTAGACCTGAGGATGCAGATTGGCTGACGTGCTTTTCGTAATCCGAAGGTGGAAGATGATTGAACACTAGAGTGCCCAGAAATTTGCGCTCACATAGTAGCAGTGTGATGATGGGAATGGGCTTATAGATGCCATTTGGACATTGATGGATAGGATGATGGGCTTATAGATGCCATCTAGATGTTGATCGCGTAAGAGATTCCTTAGCGAGAACCTGCGTACCTGCAAAAGAAAAAATGAGTACCTGACATGTTGCAGAAGCTGGTCTTCAGATGCTTTGTGTAGATATGTCCTGACTGGTTACAGGAGCTGGATCTGGAGCTTCAAACGGTGATGAATGAACCAGGGGTGGTTACTACCTCAGCAGGAACGGTGAGAGAACCTTGGATGACCTTAACCTCAACAGCAATCGTTGAGAAAGTCTTGGGATTACCACCTCCGCAGTATCGGGGGGAGAACCATAGGAAATTATAATCTCAAAAGCAAACATTGAGAAAAACCTGGAATGGATTTATCATCTCCGCAGCATTGGGGAGAGAACCATAGGAAATTATAATCTCAAAAGCAAACATTGAAAAAAACCTGGAATGGTATTATCGTCTCCGCAGCATTGGGGAGAGAACCATAGGAAATTATAATCTCAAAAGCAAACATTGAGAAAAACCTGGAATGGAATTATCATCTCCGCAGCATTGGGGAGAGAACCATAGGAAATTATAATCTCAAAAGCAAACATTGAGAAAAACCTGGAATGGAATTATCGTCTCCGCAACATTGGGGAGAGAACCATAGGAAATTATAATCTAAAAAGCAAACATTGAGAAAAACCTGGAATGAAATTATCGTCTCCGCAGCATTGGGGAGAGAACCATAGGAAATTATAATCTCAAAAGCAAACATTGAGAAAAACCTGGAATGGAATTATCGTCTCCGCAGCATTGGGGAGAGAACCATAGGAAATTATAATCTCAAAAGCAAACATTGAGAAAAACCTGGAATGGAATTATCGTCTCCGCAGCATTGGGGAGAGAACCATAGGAAATTATAATCCCAAAAGCAAACATTGAGAAAAACCTGGGATAACTTCTACTGAGTCTTCATCAGAAAAATCTGTTTGGGGTCGATTTAGCTGGACTAGAGAAGGCCTTGGACTGGATAAGAAATCTTTGGAGTCGATTAACTGAACCGGTCTAGGTCTTGAAATACGATTGAGAATTTAACTGAATCTTTCCTGAAAGAATAGAGGTCAGTCATATGCAATGCATGATATGGATTAAGCAATGATGTTCTCCATATAAATGAGATTTGTATGATGTGTCTATGCATGCTATAATGATGTATGTGATGTTTAGGAATGTATGTTTTCGTCTAGGAAAGTAAATCCTTGACGGGTGCCGGGAAGTCATATCCTGGGCTGATGTTGGAGAATAGATTTTGCTTCCGCTGGAGATGATAGTTGCAAGAATACCGGTAGGAGAAGATAACTCTGTTGGGGAATAAACTTGGCGAATGGAATAACTCTGCGGGGAGGAAAGTACTCTAGTGATCTTGCTGAGAAACAATACTCTGTGGGGAGAAGGATACCTTGTTGAGTTGTTGATAATAACTTGTTGGGGATAACCTTGTTGTATTGGAAGCCTTAATAGACTTCGCTGGGGATAAGAAGCCTTTGCTGAGGACGGTCTTTCCGTGACTTTTGGCTGAGGATAACCCAGTTATATCTTGGTAAGGAAATAACTCTTTGAATAAAGCCGGGCGAAGCGTTCGTGCTCTGCAAGGATAAGCTTCCAGAATCTACTGGGGATAAGCTTACTGCTTGGGGAGATGAATTTCCAACTTTCCTGGGGGACTAGATTGGACTCTCCTGAGGAAGTTTTGAACTGCGGGGGAAGTGATTCCTTTGAACGTTTGATATGCCGCCGGGGAACAATCTTTAGACCAAGATTGCCGGGGATGCTTGTTAAGAATATATGTATATATGCTGCTGGGGAGATGTTGAGATCCACTGGAGGATACCCTTAAGGCCTGATAATACAACTTGGAGAGAGTGTACTGACTGCTTACTCTCTGGGGAATTAGGATATCTGGTTATGTTCTTTAACTGAACCTATCTTGGTACCTTGGAGGATAGAACAATTAGATTGCTTAGACAACTCTTTATTGCCCCTGTTTCTAATGTTACCTGTAATTAATCCTTTGTTTCATACGCAAATATTTATGAGTTAGCAAATTATTGTCAATGCATATATCACAAATTGAACCTTGGACGTTCTTCGCAAAACAAAACAGAAAAAGAAAAACGATTGGCACTTTTAAAATATGTTTGTATTGATTTTTGAATGGCCTGTAAATAGGCGTTTTGTGTACAAGAGGCTGACGTCCTAGTAAGAGAACGCCGCCGAACAAAAGAGTTTATACAAATTTTGTACAAAAGAAAAACTGTGTGAAAGGAATGATCCCACTGGGTTTCAACTCTGCTATTGCCTTTATAACTCCGAGCGTCTCATCACTTGATGACCTAAACGAGGATGAAGCTGACTGATCGATGCCGTCTGAGCTTGATATAGATACCTGATTCTGGATGCAAAGTGATCCAATGAGACATAGTATTACGCTTTTATCCCTAATTTTTGCCTGGACCGCCCTTTCGGGTTTTCAGTCCATCGGGATACCCATTTTTGCCCAAGCCGCCTTTTCAGATTTTCGACTTGCCGGGTGTACAGTTTTTTTCATTTCATCCCTTCATTTTGCCCGAACCCTTTTGGTTCGCCGGGAAGCCCTAATTTTTGCCTAGGCATGTCAGCCTAGCGGGTCTTTATCATGCGTAGTATCTTTTTACTATGTCTGCATTAGCGGGGTGAGGAAGGTCGTCACCATCCATGTTGGTTAGAATCATGGCTCCTCTTGAGAACACATGTTTAACCATAAATGGCCCTTCGTACGTAGGGGTCCATTTGCCCCTTGGATCACTCTGAGGAAGGATGATTCTCTTGATTACCAGATCCCCGACTTGATATTCCTGTGGTCTGACCTTTTTGTTAAATGCCCTGATCATCCGTTTTTGATACGTCTGACCATGGCAGATAGCAGCAAGTCTCTTTTCATCAATAAGGTTGCGCTGATCAAGTCGTGTCTGGATCCAATCATCTTCGTTCATATTTGCATCCTTCATTATCCGGAGAGAGGGTATTTGCACTTCGATTGGTAAGACTGCCTCTATACCATAAACCAAAGAAAAAGGAGTTGCCCCAGTTGACGTCCTAGCTGAGGTACGGTACCCATGTAGAGCGAACGGTAACATCTCGTGCCAATCTTTATAAGTCACCGTCATCTTCTGCACGATTTTCTTGATGTTCTTATTTGCTGCTTCTACAGCCCCATTCATCTTCGGTCTGTAAGGAGAAGAATTGTGGTGCTGTATCTTGAACTGCTCGCAGAGCTCAGTGATCATCTTGTTATTTATATTGGTATCGTTGTCTGTAATAATTCTCTCAGGGACGCCGTATCGACAAATCAGGTTATGCCGAATGAACCGTGCCACAACAGTCTTGGTTACCGTAGCATAGGATGCTGCTTCGACCCACTTTGTAAAATAATCGATTGCTACTAGGATGAAGCGATGCCCATTAAATGCCGTAGGTTTAATCTCGCCGATCATGTCTATACCCCACATTGCAAACGGCCAAGGCGCAGTCAGAACATTCAGGGGGACTGGAGGAACATGCACCTTGTCTGCATAAATCTGGCACTTATGGCATGTCCTGGAATGTTGGTAACAGTCAGCTTCCATTGTGGACCAGTAGTACCCTGCCCGAAGGATCTTCTTAGCCATAGTGTGTCCGCTGGAATGTGTACCAAAGGTCCCTTCATGTAGCTCTTCCATGATCCTTTCTGCTTCAGTCTTATCCACACAACGCAGTAAGGTTGAATCATGGGTTCGCTTGTACAAGATGCCGTTGCTAAGGAAGAACTTTGCTGCGAACCTTCTCAGAAACTTCTTATCATTGACAGATGCACCTTCAGGGTAATCCTGAGCTTCCAAATATCTCTTCACCTCATGGTACCAAGGCTTCTCAGTCACCAATTCAGTCTCGAGATCACAACAGTATGCCGGTTCGTCCACTTTCCAGATGATGATCCGGGGAGCCTCATTATCCCATTTGACCTTGAACATAGAAGACATTGTAGCTAACGCGTCCGCCAACTGATTCTCTTCTCTCAGAAAGTGTTCAAATGTTATCTCTGTGAAGTGGGGGATCAAGGTCAACACACATTCTTTGTAAGGAATCAGGTTTGGATGTTTCGTATCCCACTCTCCTTTGATCTGATTGATCACCAGAGCGGAATCTCTGAAGACACTCAGAAACTTGATCCTTAAGTCGATCGCAGCTTGAAGACCCATGATGCACGCCTCATACTCGGCCATGTTGTTGGTACAGTTGAAACATAGTCGGGCAGTGAGTGGAGTATGAGTACCTTGAGGTGATATGATTATGGCGCCGATACCGTTACCCAAAGCATTGGAGGCTCCATCAAAGTGCATAGACCATCGGGATCCTTCCTCAGGTCCTTCATCCGGTCCAGGTACTTCACAATCAGTTACTATCATGATGTTTTCATCCGGAAACTCGAAGTTCATTGATTGATAGTCATCTACGGCCTGATGTGCCAAGTGGTCTGCCAATACACTTCCCTTGATGGCTTTCTGGGTCGTGTACTGAATGTCGTATTCCGTCAAGATCATCTGCCATCTTGCTATCCTCCCAGACAGAGCAGGCTTTTCGAATATGTACTTTATAGGATCCATCTTTGAGATCAACAAGGTAGTGTGAGTCAGCATATACTGTCTCAGCCGGAGAGCAGCCCATACCAAAGCGCAGCAAGTTTTCTCAAGCAGTGAGTATCGGGTCTCACAGTCGGTAAACTTTTTGCTAAGGTAATAAATGGCATGCTCTTTTCGGCCAGACTCGTCATGCTGCCCCAGCACACACCCCATTGAGTTGTCAAGCACTGTCAGGTATAGTATCAGAGGTCTCCCTTCAACCGGTGGCATAAGGATGGGTGGTTCTTGGAGATACTCTTTAATTCTGTCAAAAGCAGCCTGACATTCATCATTCCAACGTACTACCTGATCTTTCTTCAGCAGCTTGAAGATTGGTTCACAGGTAGCAGTCAGGTGTGAGATGAACCGAGCAATGTAATTCAGGCGTCCTAGAAAGCCTCTGACTTCCTTCTCTGTCCTAGGAACTGGCATCTCTTGAATAGCTTTGACCTTAGCAGGGTCCACTTGAATACCCTTATCACTTACAACAAAGCCTAGCAACTTCCCAGATCTTACCCCGAAGGTGCACTTGTTCGGGTTCAATCTCAGCTTGTACAGTTTCAACCGGTCAAACAACTTCTGCAGATGATCTAGGTGCTCTTCCTCAGTCAGGGACCTTGCGATCATGTCGTCAACATACACTTCTATCTCATGATGGATCATGTCATGAAATAAAGCAACCATGGCACGTTGGTAGGTTTCCCCAGTGTTCTTTAGTCCAAAAGGCATGACCTTGTAGCAGAAGGTGCCCCACTGAGTAACAAATGTAGTCTTTTCCATGTCTTCAGGTGCCATCTTGATCTGATTGTAACCTGAAAAGCCATCCATGAAAGAGAATACCTTGTGCTGAGCTGTATTATCAACAAGGACATCAATGTGAGGTAGGGGGAAGTCATCTTTGGGGCTGGCCCTGTTCAGATCCCTGTAGTCGACACACATTCTGACCTTACCGTCCTTCTTAGGTACCGGCACCACATTAGCAACCCACTGAGGGTAAGAAGTCACTGCAAGGAAACCGGCATCAAACTGCTTCATAACCTCGGCCTTGATCTTCTCAGACATCTCTGGACGCATACGGCGGACCTTTTGCTTAACCGGGGGGCAGTCTTCCTTAGTAGGAAAGTGATGTACCACAATATCGGTATCCAACCCGGGCATGTCTTCGTAGGACCAGGCAAAGATCTCCATATAATCATGTAGCATCTGAGTCAACCGTTGCTTCACGCTGAGCTCTAGGTTGGCACCAATCTTTACCTCTTTCCTCTCTGCCTCAGTACCCAAGTTTATTATCTCCACTGGCTCTTCATGTGGTTGAATTGCCCTCTCTTCCTGAAGTAACAGTCTTGCAAGCTCGCCAGGCACTTCGCAATCATCTTCACCTTCGTCTTCGGCTAAGTTGATCGGATTTTCGAAGTCATAACTGGCAGTAGCAGAGTCGTTATCAGTGAGATCCAGAGTGGATTGAAACCTGTATGAGTGAGTGTGTGTGTAAATACAGCTGTTTTAAAATATGTATAAAGGAAAGGAAGACAGAAAAGGAGCATAAGATTTGCAATGCGAGAAAACGTCCAAGATTTTCATTCATGATAAATGAAATGACAATTTATATGCCCTCACAAATGAAACCACGGTGCCTCGGGTAAGACACCGGGCCACAGAGTTTATTTATTGTTTATTACAAAATAACAAAACAAGGAAGTTTATTACTGCGTAACAAAAGTAACAGGAGTATGGTCCTTAGCAATCCAATTGGTCAATCCGCCTTCAGTCGTTGGATAGATCCAGCTATTGAACTCTGCTTCATCCACTTCATTGTCTTCACCAACAGCATTCACTCCTGGATTTGTAATGAACACCAGAGGTCTTCTGATCTTCGCCTTCCGCATAGCCTTCTGACCCTCTGCAGTAAAACCCAGCCCGAATTTGTCAGTTTTCTGTGTGAAGTCTAGAAGCCTGCCCCAGTTAGCACATTCACCTTTTTGAACCACAACCCGGGAATCCTTCAGGGAAGCCATCTTCAAAGGAACATTCTCTTCTACTGTTGTTTCTGCTGCTGCTGAAATTGGAAGCACCTCCTCGAAATGCTGAAAGGGGGTTTCAATGAACTCCCCGTCCATCTCAATGTATCTGAAGGAATTCAGGTGGCTCACCATATACTCCTCCTCTCCTTGCACAATGACGATCTTCCCTCTGACAGGATACTTCAGTTTCTGGTGCAAGGTAGAGGTCACTGCCCCAGCTTTATGGATCCAAGGTCGACCCAGTAGACAAGAGTACGATGGACGGATATCCATCACATAAAATGTAGAGTCAAACACCTGAGAACCCACACGAATGGGAATGTCAACCTCTCCATGAACCATCCTTTTTGAACCGTCAAAGGCCCTAACGATGATATTGCTGGGTTTCAGTTCCAGGCCTTCACAATCTAAACGGTCTAAAGCCTTCTTGGGTAGCACGTTTAAGGACGAACCAGTATCCACCAATACATGTGCCAGAGTAGTGCCCCTGCATTCGATAGAGACATGCAGGGCATCATTGTGGTCTCTTCCTTTTGCAGTCAGATCAGCATCTGAGAAACCCAGGCCATTGTCTACTGTCAGATTTGCTACGCAATCAGTGAACTGGACTGCAGATGTCTCCTGTGGCACATGGGCCGTCTTGAGGAACGAGATTAAGGCCTTAGCATGGGCCTCGGAGCACAGCAATAAAGAGAGCATGGAGATCTTGGAGGGCGTGTGCCCCAGCTGTTCCACAACATTAAAGTCACTCTTCTTTATTATCTTTAGAATCTCCTCCATTTCTTGTTGGAAGGCTTCAGCAGTTACAGGTATAGGTGCCTCCATCTGGGCAGGCTCAACTTCAATTCCTTTGCCCCGAGCATTGGATGACTCGGCAGCAGGAGAAACAACTTGATCGGTAATAGGAACAGGTACACTTGTAGGAGTTATAAGAAGTGGTCTTCGAGCAGCAGGCGGTGCAATGTCAGGCGAGAAGAGCCTGCCACTGCGGGTGACTTTGGCTGGGCCGGTGATATCACAGATACTGGCGCCAGTATTGAACTCTTGTTTAATCCCGTTTACATACACATCGGACCCATAATGCCAGGGGACAGCTTTATCAGATACATAGGGAAGGGGCCCCGGAACAGTGATAACCACAGGTGCAACAGTCATGATTTGAATAGGCTTCTTTGGGAGAGCCTTGATTGGATTATTGAAGATGGTAACCACAGAGACTTCTTCTACCGGAACCAACTGAACAGCAGACTTCTTAAACAGAATCTCCTTGCTATCCATTAGGCTTTGGATGCCTAACTTCAGCAAGGGACACCCAGATAGGGAAACAGCACAGAATAGGAAACCCTCACTGCAACCCGGAAATAAACCGGCCAGCAGTAGGTTCCTCTTGACGGTCTTCAAAGGAGTAGATAGATCATCCACAGAAACAGCGTAAACATCTTCGTCAACAGCATTTACTCCATGCTGGGGCATAGGAGCAGTAACCACATTCGGCCTCTCAGGCGCTTCAAACTGTATCTCTTTCGCGTCGATAAGGTCTTGCACCTTACTCCTTAATGCCCAACAGTCATCAGTGGCATGCCCCGGGCTATCAGAATGGTAAGCACAGCGAGCATTTGGGTTGTACTTAGGAGATGTAGTATTTGGAAACTTCGGAGCCTCTCTGACGGTCACTAAGTTGGTTGAGAGCAACTGTGGTAAGATCTGCGACAAGGTCATGCTCAAACGGGTAAACTCTCTCTGGGGTCTTTCAGCCCTTTGAGGATTGGTTGGCCGAGGAGCGGCAGTAGGCTTAGCAATCATTACCGCACTGACAGATTGGCGGCGCTCAGATCTCTCTGGTCTCTTGGAACCATATACCGCGCTAGCCTCCTTCTTGAAGGGTTTCTTCTCAGAACTAGACGATACACCCTTCGGAATCTTACCAGACTTTAACCCAGCCTCAATTCTCTCTCCAGTCAGAATCAGATCAGTGAACCCTGCAGACGAATTCCCAATAAGATGGTTGAAAAATGGCCCAGATAGGGTCCCCGAGAACATGTCTACCAACTCCCGATCAGTCAACAGAGGCTGCACCTGCCAGCCAGGTCTCTCCACTTCTGAGCGTACTCCTTAAAACCTTCACTTGAACCTAACGACATACCCTGGAGTTGGGTACGTGTAGGGGCAAGGTCGACATTATATTGATACTGCTTGTAGAAAGCAGTAGCCAACTCCTCCCAGTTACGAACCTTGGTCCCATCCAGCTGATAGAACCATTCGAGATGAGTCCCTGAAAGACTCTCCTGGAAGAAGTGGATCCACAAATTCTTATCCGCTGAGTACGGTTGGATTTTCCGAACATAGGACCTGAGATGTAGCTTGGGACAAGACACCCCGTCATATTTAGTGAAAGATGGTGCTTTGAACTTCCGAGGAATGATCACACCAGTAGACAAACCCAGATCTCCAAAATCCAGCCCAGGTACTTGTTGTATTTCCATAGCATTCAGCCTGTCTTCCAGCTGCTTGTAACGGTCTTCTGCCGGAGGATATTGCTCTTCATCAAAATCAGTCTCGTTGTCAGAGACTACCGGACTAGGACCTTTTTCTGCTTGAGGAGTACTTTTGCCAATGGAAGAACCAGCCTCTTCATTCTGCAAAGTATTGCCAAACCTTCGGCCCGAGCTAAACAGAACAGTTCTTCTCTTTTTCTTCTTCTCCTTCTTCAGGAGCAGAGCCTTCAGCTCTTCTTGGCCTTGAGACAAACCCTTGATTAATTCCTGAAATTGCGCATTCTGCGCCTGAAGAGCTTTGATGGATGTCTCAGTTGATGATGAGTCAGGATTCATGATGCTGAAATAAACAGCGAAGAACTGTAAGCAACCTGAAAAGAGGAAAAACCTGCTATGCACATGATGAATGGAATGCGTATGATTTATGTTTTCAAAGACAATCGGGAATCAACTTTGTAAACAAAAAGGAACACACTTCATTAGATTCAACTTTGAAACTGAAATTATTCAACAGGTTGCCCTTAGGCGTTTACATGAAAGGAAATACTGAAAAGGAAAATAAAATTGTAAAAGAACATCCAGAACTCCTTATTGATCCCATGGTCTCCTCTTCTCAGTACGGATGTAGGCATTCAGAGCCCTCTCATTCTCCAACTGCGTTGTCAGCTTCTGGATTTTTAATTCCTGCTCGTTGAACTTTTCCCGGTAAGAATCCCGCTCTTCTCGCAGTTGCGACCAAGATCTCTTCAATGTCTCATAATCAGTAGGTATCTGAGGAGGAAGGACAGTTGGAGGAACACCATCTTTGTCAGGAGACTCAAGAATGATAGGTCTGACGGCTTCGTACGGCATACCTAACTTCTGAGCACGGATGCGAACCCATTTGTAGTAGGCTTCCATAGGTAAAGAAGTCTTTGGCCCTAACTCCTGGGGGTCAGCTTTATGGACTTTTTCCCAAGCTTTGATGAACCTACGACGCAGCTCGTCACTATCCACCTGAAACTCAAAACTGATGTGAGGCACCAACATCTCATGGGGGCCTGCTCTTCTTGCTCTTCCAAACTGACGGAGTGCTAGACATGGATTGTAAGAAATCCCTCCTTGGGTACCAATCAGAGGAACATTAGGGTATTCCCCGCATTGATCAATAATAGCTATCTCATCCAAACCTCTGCAAGTCCAAATGATGTCTTTGTCGGTGAGAGACATTAACCTGTGAGCCCAACCTCTTCCTTCTTGGTTCTTCAGTATGAACTTGGGGAGGTGCGAAATAAACCACCTCACCAACAAAGGGATACAACACCATAGGGTTCCTCGTCTTCGGGTAGTACGAGCATGAAGTTGTTGCAAGATGTCACACAAGAGAGTGGGCACCGGATTCTGAGACATAAAGATCCTTATGGCAGTGACACTGATGAAGTTGTCAGGATTAGGAAACAAGACTGACCCATAGATTAGGAGAGCCAAGATGTCTTCATATGCCCTAAAGTCCAGGTCATTCCAGAAACTGTTAGCTTTACCCATCAGAAACTTGGCCAAGAAACCCTTAACTCCGCTTCTAGTGACCCAGTTGTCTGTTACCTCTTGATGGGTCAAAGGAAGAACTGCAGCAACATCCTCAAGCCTGAGGGTCTTTTCCCAACCAGTAAAGGGAGTCTGATCCAAGATAGGGATACCAAGCAAATCAGAGAACTCTTCCAGGGTAGGGACCAGCTGGAAGTCTTGAAAGGTGAAGCACTGGTACAGAGGGTCATAGAACTGGGTTAGAACACTCATCAACTGTTGATCCCGCTTTGCAGTGACTAAACTGAGAAGAGAACCATGCCTCTGAATGAAGGAAGTGGTATTTGGAATTCTGCTAACCAACTCATCAAGCAACTCAGGTGAACGAACAAAGTTGAACCGGATAGTATTCCTTCGCACAGGTATCATGATGTCCTACAAAACAGAGCAAAGGTGAAACCTTCTTGTCTTTGAAATGGTCAGTCCTTATGCAGGATGCATGCAATGCTCATGATGTTATGATGTTATGATAAAGCATACCACAAACAGATACAAAGGCAAACATGGTAAGGCACACAAGTCACACAAGGCAAGCCCCTAAAGTTTAGGCCAGCATGAGGTCTAGGTACTACCCTCTTTCAGTTTGTGTGTTCATACCTGTCCTATCAAAGTAACCGGGTTCTTAGAGGATCCCAATATCATTGACTACCCTCAATCGGTCATAACTCCAGCGTCGCAATCTTTTCTTGCGGCAAGAACCATTACGAGAGTTTAGCCTCAATGGGCGTAGCATACTGCTACAATTCTAAAGGCCAAGTTGTGTCAATTAAGGTTCTAAGGTTGTTGGTGCTTAATGACTCCTTAGAAGACCCATATTCTCCTCGTTGCGACACAAGTGGAAGTCTCTTTATTTGAGACAACCTACATATTACCCTTTCTAGGAAAATTGCTTCGGTTAAGGAAGAAGTTGAGACCCATTCTAGGCGAAATGCCAGAATTTTAGGGAAACTTGTTATCTTTTTGCTACCCTCAGTGAACATTGGTAGTTCATTGTCAGTGAATGGCGATGCTATGATATATTCTCTTTCTACCTTCAGTGAAAGTTGGTAGGTCATTGGCAGTGAACGTCGATGAATGTTATCTTTTTGCTACCCTCAGTGAATGTTGGTAGTTCATCGTCAATGCACGAAGATGCTATGATATATTCTCTTTCTAACTTCAATGAAAGTTGGTAGGTCATTGGCAGTGAACGTCGATGATTGTTATCTTTTTGCTACCTTCAGTGAACGTTGGTAGTTCATTATCAGTGAACGACGATGCTATGATGTATTTTCTTTCTACCTTCAGTGAAAGTTGGTAGGTCATTGGCAGTGAACGCCGATGATTGTTATCTTTTTGCTACCCTCAGTGAACGTTGGTAGTTCATCATCAGTGAACGACGATGCTATGATATATTTTCTTTCTACCTTCAGTGAAAGTTGGTACGTCATTGGCAGTGAACATCAATGATTATTATCTTTTTTCTACCTTCAGTGAACGTTGGTAGTTCATCGTCAATGAACGGCGATGCTATGTATTCTCTTTCTACCTTCAGTGAAAGTTTGTAGGTCATTGGCAGTGAATGTCGATGATTGTTATCTTTTTGCTACCCTCAGTGAACGTTGGTAGGTCATCGTCAGTGAATGGCGATGCTATGATATATTCTCTTTCTACCTTCAGTGAAAGTTGGTTGGTCATTGACAGTGAACATCGATGATTGTTATCTTTTTGCTACCTTCAGTTAACGTTGGTAGTTCATCGTCAGTGAACAGCAATGTTGTGATATTTCTTTTCCTTCTACCTTCAGTGAACGTTGTTAGCTCACCGTCAATGAACGTCAGTGTTGTTATTTCTTTTCCTTCTACCTTCAGTGAACGTTGGTAGCTTTACCTCCAGTAGGAGTTGGTTTATCCTTTGACCATTTTACCATCCTCTCTGAGTCGGGTCTTTTGGTCCACCAGTGATTTATTTTCCTGGTCAGGTCACTCTCTCATTTCTTTATTATTGTTACATCCCCAATGGTGTTTTACGTCTCTTTGGTCTTATTCATATGCATTCATGATCATAAACATTTGCATGGCATCTTATGGCCAAAAATAGGGTTTGTTTTATATTTAAGTATCTTCGATCGCGTAGACACGAAGATTTTTAACCTTCGTATCTCTGGATAGAAGAAACTTAAATAAGGGCAGTTGTTGTACCCCAATTTTTCCCCCTAAGATCCCTTCATCATACCATGTTGATTCCATTACAATAATATCCCACTAGGATTCTGGGTTCCCCTCCCTATATTTAGCTTTGCACTTTGAGGAATCGCCAAGCACCTTGACTTGTGTTCTTTTGTGATCATGAATATTTTTGTCTTGATTTCTTCTTTTAATTAATAAAATGCAATGTTGGTTTGCCTTGCTTGTTATCCATGTAGGTAAAGGCAATGAGGTTTAACAAGCTACACATTGGTTCATGAGTTTATTTCCATGCCCTAGTCATTAAAGCTTGAGAAGTTCAAGCCTCACCATTGAAGTTGTTTTGGAGGAAATGGCATGGCAAGGTTATTTTGGTTCATTACATTCCAACATATCAAGATTGATCCAAAAGTACAAGGGGTTGATTGAAGGAGTTATCATGCTTGGACAAGACCTTGTTCCCATTGATCACAAGTGCATACTTCTCTAAATTCTCAAGATATGGAAGTGGTTTTGGTGGCTATGAGTTATCATTTTTCATCCTCAACAACTTCTATTTACAAAGCAAGGGTGTTGGTACAAGAAGGTGGTTCAAAATTATCAAGGTTCCTCCAAGCATTTTATTGATCTAGGAGCTAGGGTTTTGAACTTCAAAGGAGTATATCTTGCTCATGTTTTGGTATTTTTGAGTGATTCCAAAGACATCCTTCTCTTAAAAGGGTTATCAACAAATCACTTCAAAAGTTCCAAGGAGTTTTCATGTGGAAGAAGCTTGATGAAGAAGAAAGATTACAATTCCTTCAGATGAATCTCCAATTTTCCATGTGTGACTTCAAATGATCATAACTTGGTCAATTTTTATCACCTTGAGCCCATTCTTTTTCCATAATGATCTTGAAGTAGTGAACTTTATTTTATTTGCAAAGTGAGAAAATGGATGGAAATTTCCTTAAGGATACAAAAGATTATAGGTCATTTCATGATTTTTTACAAACTTCAACAATTCATAACTCTCTCAATTTTTGGAGATTTTGAATGGTTCAAGTCCCAAAATGTCATTCAAGAGATCTACTTCATGCCATATTTTTTGGTCAAGAGCAAATTCAAAGTGGAAGGCTATGTTTGGATGTAAGACATTGTAGGTCACTTTTGAAGAAAAATTTGAAATATTTCTAAGTATGGAAAGTCAACATTTTTTCTCCAACTTAGACTCAACACAACTTTCAGCTCAAGCATCCATTTGATTCCATTATATTTCAATTTAAAAGCTTGTAACCTCATCTTTATGAAGTGTGATATGGTGGCAGAACCGGTTGTTTGATGCTGGTTTACGCTTTGTGTTTTGTATTCGCAAAATGTCGCGGTAAGCAAGAGTCGCCACCGACTTTTATTCCATTCAACCGGAAAGGAAAAAAGTACAGAAAAAATCCTTTTTCGAGATGTTTCTGAGTACGGGGGGTAGATTATATAAATGGAAGGTGTTAGCACCCTTTCTATCCAAGGTTTTCCATGGGCTCTTAGGTACCTTCTCATCTTTTTAAAATTGCTTGTGTATGTGCTTTGCTTTTGAAAAGTTTAACTTCGTGATAACCCTTGTATCAGTCCTCAAAGGTTTGAAGAAGTTTTTTTGAAATTTTTTTAAAAAGTGTAAGTGTGAAAAGTTTTGATTTGAGCAAGTACCTACTAGCATCTACCTACTCAAAAAAAGATTGTTTCTATTCGTGTTTCCTTTAGACAGCGCTATCCTAATATTGAGAAATAGGTAGCACCGTTGTTGGAATTGCAAATGGTCAATTCAAAAGGGATGTACGATCACTAAAGCAATGTTAGGACACCTTAGTAATAACCCTAGAGTCTTAAGATCATATTCGAGGCAACATTTCTGAGGCAACATTTCTGAGGCAACATTTCTGAGGCAACATTTCTGAGGCAACATTTCCGAGGCAACATTCGAATGGGACGTTTGATCTTTTTTAGACAGGAGGACAACCACTAAGACACCCTATGCTTAATGATCGTTTACCGAAGGCAACCGAAGGCAACCGTAGTGAGAGTATACCCTAAGAGTGATATGTGCGAGTGATTTGTTTTCAGTTATTTATCTTTGCACATTAGGGTTTTCTAACCGTTTTAACTTTGTCATGCATTCTTGCCATACAATACTATTAGCATATATCTACACAGTTAAATATTTACGGGAATTAAAAATGCAAGAAAGTAAATCTACACTATTACAAGGCTTTGGGGACGGAGATTAATTACATAGCCAAAAATCCGGGGATTTAAACAGTAAATAAAACCCTGAATTAAACTATTACAAACCATGATCTGTTATAAAATATTGTCAAAATAAATAATAAGCGTGCGGCGAATTAAATGAGAAACAATTAGGGTTTTGACCCTTGACTAAACCTATTCGCGATTGAAAAACAGACCAGATAGTGTCCTCAGAAACATGTCCACCAACTCCCTGTCAGACAAAGGGGGTTGAACTCTCCCAGCCAAGTCTCTCCATTTCTGAGCATAGTCTTTAAAACCTTCACCTGCACCCATGGACATACTCTGGAGTTGAGTACGAGTGGTAGCAAGGTCGGCATTATACTTATACTGCTTGTAGAAAGCAACAGTAAGATCTTCCCAGTTTCGGACACTGGCTCCCTCCAACTGGTAGAATCATTCAAGTTGAGTCCCTGACATACTATCTTGAAAGAAATGCACCCACAAAATTTCTATCAGCAGTGTGGGGTTGGATTTTCCTGACATATGAGTGGAGATGGAGTTTTGGGCAGAACGCCCCATCATACTTGGCAAAAACCGGTGCTTTGAACTTATGAGGGATGACCAGTCCCAATTCCCCGAAATCCAAACCAGGTATCTTCTAAACCTCCATAGCACTCAGACGGTCTTCTAACTGCTTGTATCTATCCTCGGCAGGAGGATATTGCTCATCGTCGTAATCAGTATCGTTGTCAGAAACTGCAGGACTAGGGTCCTTTTCCCTTTCTTGGTTTTCTCCGTCCTTGGATGAAGAGGTCAGATCAGTTTTATGCTTCAACCTTTCTCCGAACCTTCTGCCCATATTCAGAATTTCCACCTTCTTCATTTTCTTCTTCTCTTTCAGAATAAGGGTCTTCAAATCCTCCTGTCCCTTAGCCAGACTTATGAATATTTGTTGGAACTGGGCATTCTGCACCTGAAGATCTTTGATGACTTGATCGGAAGACATCTCTGCTAAAATAAACAGCGAAGAAGATGAGAAACTTGTAGTGGTACCTATAATGATGTGCATGATAATGGGATGCGCATGTAATGATTTCAAAGACTTTGGGAGATTTAAATTTGCAAACTAAAATAAACAAAACTTTATTAGCTTAAACTTTGAAGGTTCACAATGCCTTTAAGGCTTTACAAAATAAGTAAATAAAACAAATCTAAAACTAGAAAAGAAAAATAAAAAGTTCCATGAACGCTTCCTCTTTGTGTTGATATAGTCATTGATCACTCTTTCTTCCTCGAGTTGCCTGGTGAGCTTCAAAATCTTCCTCTCTTGCTCATGGAACTTCTCCCGGTAAGTATCCCGCTCATTCTTTAGCTGAATCCAAGACCTTTGTAGCTCCCCAAGATCAGTGCGCATGTAAGGATAGAGAACTGTGTAAGGAATACCTTCTTCATTAGTGGGCTCCATAATCACTAGTAATACGGCATCATAAGGCATCATAAGCTTCTGGGCACGAGCTCGTACCCATTGGAGGTAAGGCTGCATAGGAAGGGAAGTCTTCGGTCCCAACTCTTCGGGGTCAGATCTGTTTACCATGCCCCAAGCTCGAATGAACCTCCGGCAATCCTCCTTAACGTCATCCTTATAGTCAAATACAATTTCCTCGAGAAGTAACTCATGGGGACCATCCCTTCGAGCACGACCAAATTGTCACAAGGCTAGACAAGGACTGTAAGTTATACCCCCTCTGATACCAAGTAATGGGACATTAGGGTATCCCCCACAGCGGTCAATAACAGCAGTGTCTTCCATAGCCCGGGAACACCAAAGAATATCCGTATGAGCGAGTGACATTATCCTGTGCGACTAACCTAAACCTTCTTCGTTCTTCAGTACAAACTTAGGGAGGTGAGAAATAAACCACCTCGACAGCAACGGTATGCAGCACATAAGAGTCCCTATTCTCTTCATAGTACGAGTATGGAGAGCATGCAAGATATCTCCAAGCAAGGTAGGCACAAGGTTGCGAGAAAGGAAAATCTTGACAGCATTGACATCTACAAAGGAGTCCGGATTAGGGAAGAGAACTAAACCATAGATAAGAAGAGCCAAGACATCTTCAAAAGCCGGAAAATCCAAATCATCCCAAAATAGCTGAGCCTGGTCTATCAGAAATTTTGCTAAAAAACCCTCGACTCCGCTTCGAGTTTCCCAATTGGATACCACATCGACCCGTTTTAAATGCAAGGCTGAGGCAATGTCTTCTAGCCTAGGAACTTCTTCCATACCTGTGAAGGGTACCTGTTCAAGAATGGATACGCCCAATAAATGAGAGAATTCTTCCAAGGTGGGTACCAGCTGGTAATCTGGGAAGGTGAAGTATTGATGTTTAGGATCGAAGAACTGAAATAGTGCGCTCATCATCTATTCATCAAGGTTTTAAGTAACCAGGCTGAGAAGTTAAATGTGTCTCTTAATGAAAGTAGAAGTTTCGGAAACTCTTGATGCTAGCTCTTTAAGTTGGGCAGGTATCTGCACAAAGTTGATTTGGATGGTATTTCTACGCACGGAAGCCGTGATCTGTAAAAAAGAACAAAGATAAATTCCATTGGTCTTTGAAATGGTTAGTGTAATGAAGCATGAATGCCATGTTATGATGCATGATGTCATGATAAACTAAGGTATAGCAAACACAAATATTGCAAACACAGTCAAATCACACAAAGCCCCTACGTTTAAGGCCTGCATGAGGTCAAAGGTAATACCCTCTTGAAGTTAAGTTGGTTCAACCTGTCCTAGAAAAGTAACCAGGTTCTAGAGGATCTCAATATCACTGACCATCCTCCATCGGTCATGGTTTCAGCTCACGCAATCTTTTCTTGCGGCCAAAATTATTCCGAGAGTATGGTCTCAATGAGTGTAGCATCGAGTATCAACCAGTTCTCAACTCTACACCGAGGCCGGCTATCTTGCTACTTTCTAATGGCCCAGTTGGGCAATTAAAGGTTCTAAGGTCAGTTGATACTTAACGACACCATGCAGCGTCCCCGTATTCTCCTCGTTTCTCCACAAGAGATACCAGTACCAACCAAAGTGCCACACCAACATAGCTACGGCTTCAACTGTATCAGTCTACGCTGTACAATTCCCTCACAGTCTATTGCTACATACCTAAGAGGTGTTCCCCAGATTCGGGTGTAGGATCTATAGTAACCACAAACAAAACCCTTAAAAGTAAAGCAAACAAAGCAATCAAGAGAAGCAATTATGATGACCTAGATCCTAATGTATACCCCACTTATTAACATTCCCCAACAGAGTCTCCAGTTCTGTGATACGGTGGCAGAACCGACTGTTTGATGCTGGTTTGCGCTTTGCGTTTTGTATTTGCAAAATGTCGCGGTAAGCAAGAGTCGCCACCAAATTTTATTCCATCCAACCGGAAAGGAAAAAAGTACAAAAAAAATCCTTTTTCGAGATGTTTCTGAGTACGGGGGATAGATTATAGAAAGGGAAGGTGTTAGCACCCTTTCTATCCAAGGTTTTCCATGGGCTCTTAGGTACTTGCTCATCTTTTTAAAATTGCTTGTGTATGTGCTTTGTGTGATCGGTGGATCTGGAACTGACTGTTTAACGCTGGTTCGCGAAATTTCGCGGAAGCAAGAGTCACCACCGTCTTTTATTTTCTCCAAATGGAAAGGACAAAAGCACAGAAAAATTCCTTAAAGAGATTGCTCTCGGTTCGGGAGGTAGGTTATAGAAATGGAAGGTGTTAGCACCCTTTCTATCCATGGTTATCCATGGGCTCTTAGATACTTGCTCATTGTGTTTTCAAAAATGGTTTGTTTGCTTTTCAACTGTGGGTTTTAAAAAGTTTCTTTGAAAATTTCAGTTCGACTCTTGTATCAGTCCTCAAGAGTGTTTGAAAAGTTGCTTTCGAAAGCTTTTTGAAAAGTGTCGGTGTGAAAAGTATTTTGATTTGTTTTGAAGTTAGAGAAAGTATCAAGAGTCGTCTACCTACCCTAAGGAATTCGTCTGTGTAAATGTCCTTGAGATAGTGCCATCCCACCATTGAGAGGTAGGTAGCACCACCGTTGGAGGTGTTCGGGTCAATTCGAGTTTGTAGGGACATGGTGATCACTAGAGCAATAGGAAGACACCTTAGAAGCTACCCTCATGCCAGGTTCCCGGATCATGAGGACTTACTAAGACATCCTCTACTCGACGATCACCTTTCGAGGCAAGGCAACAGTGAGGCGTACCCTAGGGGTGGTGTGTGATTTGTGTGTCTTTTTCAGATATTTTTGTCTTTTGTCATGTTATTGGTGATCTAGCGTTTGTTTTTATTTTTGTCCATTCATTCTTTCATGCCTTGATTAACAGTTAAAAGTGCGAGAAATAAAAGATTCTAAGCTATTACAAAAGGCGCGGGTCCACATCGCCAAAATTTCTTGAACCCGATTTGACAGAAAAATAAAGAAAGCAAAGAAAATAAAGAATTAAAAGTGCGAGAAATTAATTACAAGGCCTTGAGAGATACATAAATATTAAACGGAAAAGAAATAAATACGCGAATTAAATAAGAATTAAAATGAGGGCGTTGGACCCTTTTTTTGCAAAATTAAATTAAATGATGAAATTAATTAATTAAGAAAAGAAAAGAAATTGCTTTTGGTATTTTTTTGATTTTTATGAAAAAGAATTAATTAAAATAACATGCTAACCCTAATTCTACAATTTTTATTTTATTATGAAAACATGTTAAAGTTTTAACCTAAAATTAACCCTAATTAAGTTACATGCAATTTAATTATAAAAATAAATAATAGTAAATATTTTAATTATTATGGAATAAAAAAAGATAAAAATTATTTAAACCTTAATTCTATAAGTTTTGAGTTTTAGTAAAAAATATTAAGATTAAAACCTAAATTTAAAACTAAATGAATTGATGAATTTATTTACAAAATACTAGTTAAAAAAAATATTTATTATTTTTTTTCATCTTTTCTGATTTCTTTATGTTTTTTTATATATTATGCAAATATTAAATTAATTAATAAAACAATAATTAAAAGAAAATAGAAATTATGAAAAATAAAGAAAGTAAAGAAAATTTGTAAACCAAAGGGGGTCTGCCCCTAAAGTGGAGGTTAGTCTTTAGCAATTTGGGCCCAGTTGCTCTTTGGCCTGATTGACTTTTCCAGGCACCGTGTGGCATCTTTGGCTAGGACCTACCATGTTCTTTAGATCTGAACCCTTGGATGAATGAGATTGACCAAGTGGATGGCTTGATGGAGAGACGTATTGAAAATTCTGGCTGCAGATACTCAATGTCACGCCCAATGTTATGACACCGTATCTGACTTACTATATGACAGTAAATACAAAAGCGGTAAAGAACACAGTCAATTGTTTACCCAGTTCAGTGTGCAACAACACCTACTCTGGGGGCTACCAAGCCAGGGAGAGAATCCACTATAAGAGATGTTAATTCAGGAATAAACCAACCAGTTTATCTCCTTCACTTAAGATCTACCCAATGCAATTCTAATCTAAGTACTACTTAAACCTGAGTTCCTACTCACTCCCCTTCAATCACAGCAGTGATACATAAACCAATTTGACTTAAGAATTGATGAAGACACTCTTCAAAACAAAACACACTTGATTAAACTTCACAGCTTTTTAATCAAGCAACA
This sequence comes from Vicia faba, assembly GCA_948472305.1. Classification (NCBI taxonomy): domain Eukaryota; kingdom Viridiplantae; phylum Streptophyta; class Magnoliopsida; order Fabales; family Fabaceae; genus Vicia; species Vicia faba. The sequence goes on along the minus strand of OX451740.1, from coordinate 1,287,369,686 downwards.
CAATCACTCGTGCTTCACAGCTTTGAGTGATGTACACAACTAACTTGACTCTGCTTCACAGCTTTAGTCAAGGGACATTCAAACACTCTTGCTTCAAAGCTTTGAGTGCTACACAACCCTTACAATCGAAACCTATTCCAAGGCACTTATCACAATGATAATTGCTTGGAGTACAATAAACAAATCTATACAGATTACAAAATTGATCTTCTAATCAATCAGCAGGGGTGTCTTGGAAAACAGCAGCTCTGTTGGATATATAACAGCTGCATCTTCAGTTAGGGTTTCCAAAAACCTAGGGTTGATTCCGTTTGACCTAAAGACCAGGTCACAGGACTTTATTGACCAGGTTAGGATTGAGCTAGGTTACTCCTCAGAAAACGCAGGATTCTGTTCAGAAAGGACTGAGTTATTTCCTGAAAAAACTCAGACTTATCCAATCCTACAATCCTGTTAGTTCAGAACAGGATGTCATAACATCTGTTATGACATCTGAGAAAACCTGTCTACTGATTTAGCAAAATGTGATCATTTTGCAAACATGCTCAGATACACACTTATAAACATCAGTATTTGAATTACAATATTTTTCTGCACATGTACCTAATGAGTTAGTACAACCTGAACTAGAATGTTATGACATCAGTCATGACATTCACACATACACTTGGGATTTACCAAAAATGCAAGCCAATACCTAAACACCTACAAACTCCCCCTTTGGCAGATTTTTGGCTAAAGTCCCTAAACAATCAGAGATAGATGGATAGCAGCAGAAATAAGTGACAGCAGAAAAATATAATGTCAAGTACTAATTAAGCAAGTACCAAAATATTCTCCCCCTCTTTAGCCACAAATGGGCCAAAGATACATGTTCATAAAATTATACAGTTATCCAAAAAATAATGAGATCAGCAGCACACACTTCCAAACACCATCAGCAACACCACCAAGCAGCAATCAACCTTCAAGCACTGTCATCAGACTCAGAGGATTCAGTTTCTTCAATGTTGAGCTGTCCTTCAGGTTCTATACCTTCTTCCCTTCTGCTTTCTTCAGCTTCCTCCTTTTCTAGCCTGGCAATTAGAGCTTCTAGGGTCCTTTTTCTAGCATCCAGATCTTTGCAAGTTTCTTTTAAAACAGTTATGACATCTGATGTCTTGGACTGGGTCTTTGCAGACGATGTCTCAGCTGATGTTATGACAATGTCTGGAGCATGAGATCCCTGAAACAGTTTGTAGTGCAGGCCAAGGGCAGGAGCTCTTTTGCAGACTGTATCTCTTGCTACAAGGATGTCAGGGTATTGTGCAAGGATGATTCCACAAAGGAGGGAGGGAAAGGCAATTGGTCCTTTGACAGTATAACTGCCAGCATGCTTCACAGTTTGTTCAAAGATGTACCTTCCATAGTCAAAGGCAGTCTTGGTTCCTACAGCATAGATAAATCTCCCCAATCCTGTGGAGATGGTTGATTTGTGATTTGTAGGCACCCAGTTTGCTGCACCTATTTTATGCAAGATGGCAAATTTCATGCTGATTTTACTAGCATTCAGCTTCCCTTTCAATGGCCAGCACTTTACTTGCCTGGCAGTGATGGTTAAACACACTTCATTGTCAGTTTCCTCTAGATCAGGATAGTCCTTATTTTTTCTTCCAAGAAACTTGTTGATTTCTGATGGAGAGAACTTGACCCTTCTTCCTCTAACAAACACACTCTCAAAGTCAGCTGACCTCCTATCAGCACAATCATTGGACAAGTTCACTACAAACTCCTTAACCAGATTTTCATAACATTTGTTAAACTTCATCACTGTCTTCATTAGCCCAGCATTCCTGATCAGATCCATGATGTCCTTGCACTCCAAGGCATCATTGTTGAGTTCTCTCTCCAAGGCTATTCTCTTCAAGCAGACATACTTCCATCTGTTTGCATTGTCAGGATGATGAAAGGAGATGTTGTCTGTTGGCACTTCAGGCACTCTAGCAATCTTGCTGGAGGGGAGCTTCCTTCTGATGGGAGTATCTTCAATATCAATCTCAAATTCTGATTCATCATCAGAATCAGAAGTTTCAGGTTCTTTACTTTTCTTAGAGATTGGTTGTCTAGCAGTCTGCACCTGTGCCTTCTTTCCTTTTGTCTGAATTTTCTCAGCCATCCCTTCAGCCTTGGATTTCTTAGCATCAGGTTTAACATTCTGACTACTCTTTCTTTTCATCAATCTCCTAGCAATGCTAGGGTTCACATTAGCAATCAGTTCATTATCTGAGTAATCTTCATCCACATCAATGATAGGTGGATCAGCAGCCTTTTCAGAGGTGTTCTGAATGTTGTCTTTTGGTGTCACAACATCCTCAGTGACATCTACATTTTCAGAACCTTCCACATTTGGACTTTCTGATTGATTCAAAGGGATAGAAATCCCCGGTACAGATTGGTTGCCACTCAGAATGCTAGTAACCAGCCTAGCAATAGCTTGGTGTACTTGAACTGATCCTTCTCTATTAGGTATAGAAGACGAAGGATGAGAAGAATTACCAGAGACTGTAGCTTGAGCTCTTCCTGCATGTCTGGTTTTGAGCTTTTTGACTCTGGCTGGGTCAGTTGCCATCTCCCTGAGAGGAGTGACCTCAAGAACTTCAGATTCTATGCATGTAGTGATTGCCCTAGAATCTTGATCAGATGATGACGATGATGAGGAAGACGAAGCCGCCATGGTGGAAGACGATGTCTGAGACATTTTGTTTAACTTTGAGTAATAGTAGCAGTTTGAGAAAAATCTTTGATTGGGAGGAGGAAACAGGTTGCAAGGATGAGAGAGGTAGGGAGTAAAAGGGAGTCTCTTCAACTTCTCAAGGCTTTTGAAGGAATTGTGAATGAATATGATTAACCCACTAAATATAGACTTAATAAAATTAATCCCTTCAACCCTTATTTTCAGCAATACTAATTGCTATAATTTCTCATGTTGGTGAATACCCAATCTGCCCCTCAAATTTTCAAGTTTATTTCCAACAAGCGCCTTGGTAGAAGAATCAGTCAGCTGAAGCTTAGAGAAACTATGTTCCAGTTCAAATGACTTCTTCTCTTCAAAGTCAATAGGGTTCAAGGAAATGTTGAATGTTTTCAGATTATCACACCACAATGTCACAACATCTTGTGTAACATTGTACTCAGGGAGCATCTGTTTTGAACAGAATTTATGAGACTTGTTCTTTCCGACATCCTTGTCAAGATGACTTAAGGTTCTGACAACACATTCTTCTTCAAGTTTATTTGCCACATCACATATATTATCAGCCTGTAGTTTTGGAGTTCTTCTGACAGCTTCCATAGGAATAGCTCTTTTCATTCTTCCAAGCTTATGCTGCCACTGTTTCATCTCTTTTTCTTCTTTGATGATTTGACTCATAGTGGAGATATCAGTGTTCTCAGGCTGCCACACATAACAGTTATCTTTGGATTTGATTCCTCTCATTACAACATCTAGTTTTTCATTAAATACTAGACATTCAGATCTTGAGAAGTTGACCATGAATCCTAGATCACATAGTTGACTGATGCTAATGAGATTAGTAGTCAACCCTTTTACCAGCAGTACCTTATTCAGACTTGGAACTCCAGGGCAGTCCAAATTACTAACTCCTTTGACTTCTCCTTTAGCACCATCTCCAAAGGTCACAAAACTGGTGGTGTGAGGCATAACATTATTGAGGAGATTTTTGAATCCAGTCATGTGTCTGGAACATCCATTGTCAAAGTACCAATCTTCCTTTGCAGTGACCCTCAGGGAAGTGTGAGCTATCAGTGCAGTAGCCTTTTTCTTCCATTGTGGAGCATGCGGTACCTTTTTAGACTTAGGTTTGATATCTGAGTTCTGATTAGGATATCCATATAATCTGAAGCAGAAGGGCTTTATGTGACCATATTTCCCACAATGATGACATCTCCATCTTTGGTACCTCTTCTTCATATGTCTCTGTCCCTGATGTTGAGAGTAATGTTGAGACATCCGTTTTGACATTTGCTTCCCAGTACCAAATTTCTTTGTTTCCACAAATCCTAGGCCAGATTTATTTCCCATATTTTGTCCAGCCTGAAGGATCTCTTCCAATTTGTCTGTTCCATTGGTCAACATCTTGACAGATTTGGTCATTTGATTCAGTTGTGAGTTCAGCAGTTGAACTTCTCCTTCTAAATGACTTATAGTTTCAAGATTTGCCCTCTTTTCAGCCTCCAGCTTTATAATGAGTTTTGATTGTTTCTCATTTTGCACACAGACTTCACCACTTCTGATACACAATTTCTTGTAGGTATCAGCCAGTTCTTCAAATGTCACTTCTTCATCATTGGTGTAACTTTCAGAAGTACAAACACTAGTTAGGGCAGTAACTAGTTTGGCAGATTCTTCTTCAGAATTGCTTTCTGAATCATAGTCAGACCAAGTAACAGTCATTCCTTTCTTTTGCTTCTTAAGAAAGGTAGGACATTCAGCTCGAATATGTCCATATCCTTCACATCCATGGCATTGAATACCTCTGCCTTGGTTTCCCTTATCTTCTGACCTTGGTCTTCTGCTGGAACTGTCAATGTCAGAAGGAATGTTATGAACATTAGACCTTGACTTTGGGTCCATTCTTTTGATGAGCCTGTTGAACTGTCTTCCAAGCATGGCAATGGCTTCTGATATGTTTTCTTCTTCATCCTCCTTGTATTCATCATCAGTGTTGGATACAAGTGCTATGCTTTTGTTCTTCTTGTCACCATTATCAGTGATCCCCATCTCAAATGTCTGAAGAGACCCAATAAGTTCATCCACTTTTAACTTGCTAATGTCCTGGGCTTCCTCTATGGCAGTTACCTTCATTGCAAATCTTTTAGGCAAGGATCTGAGAATCTTCCTCACCAGTTTTTCTTCTGACATTTTTTCTCCCAGTGCTCCTGAGGTGTTGGCAATCTCCAAGATGTTCATGTGAAACTCATGAATGGTTTCATCTTCCATCATTTTTAGATTCTCAAACTTAGTGGTCAACATCTGAAGCCTTGACATTTTTACTTTGGAAGTGCCCTCATGAGTAGTTTTGAGAGTGTCCCAAACTTCCTTGGCCAGTTCATATTGATGTACTAGTCTGAAGATGTTTCTATCAATTCCATTGAACAAGGCATTTAAAGCTTTTGAATTTCCCAGAGCTAACTCATCTTCTTCTTTACTCCAATCTTCCTCAGGCTTCAGACTGATTGTCCCATCTCTTTCAGTTATGGTGGGATGAATCCATCCTTTGTCAGCAGCTCTCCAAGCCTTTTTGTCCAGAGATTTTAGGAAGGCAATCATACGAGGTTTCCAGTAGTCATAATTGGTTCCATCCAGAATGGGTGGTCTATTTCCAAAAACTCCTTCTTTGTCCATAGTGCCAGAAAGTGATATCCCTAGATCTCACCCAGTAATACAGGCAGGGTGCCTGCTCTGATGCCAATTGAAAATTCTGGCTGCAGATACTCAATGTCACGCCCAATGTTATGACACCGTATCTGACTTACTGAATGACAGTAAATACAAAAGCGGTAAAGAACACAGTCAATTGTTTACCCAGTTCAGTGTGCAACAACACCTACTCTGGGGGCTACCAAGCCAGGGAGAGAATCCACTATAAGAGATGTTAATTCAGGAATAAACCAACCAGTTTATCTCCTTCACTTAAGATCTACCCAATGCAATTCTAATCTAAGTACTACTTAAACCTGAGTTCCTACTCACTCCCCTTCAATCACAGCAGTGATACATAAACCAATTTGACTTAAGAATTGATGAAGACACTCTTCAAAACAAAACACACTTGATTAAACTTCACAGCTTTTTAATCAAGCAACACAATCACTCGTGCTTCACAGCTTTGAGTGATGTACGCAACTAACTTGACTCTGCTTCACAGCTTTAGTCAAGGGACATTCAAACACTCTTGCTTCAAAGCTTTGAGTGCTACACAACCCTTACAATCGAAACCTATTCCAAGGCACTTATCACAATGATAATTGCTTGGAGTACAATAAACAAATCTATACAGATTACAAAATTGATCTTCTAATCAATCAGCAGGGGTGTCTTGGAAAACAGCAGCTCTGTTGGATATATAACAGCTGCATCTTCAGTTAGGGTTTCCAAAAACCTAGGGTTGATTCCGTTTGACCTAAAGACCAGGTCACAGGACTTTATTGACCAGGTTAGGATTGAGCTAGGTTACTCCTCAGAAAACACAGGATTCTGTTCAGAAAGGACTGAGTTATTTCCTGAAAAAACTTAGACTTATCCAATCCTGCAATCCTGTTAGTTCAGAACAGGATGTCATAACATCTGTTATGACATCTGAGAAAACCTGTCTACTGATTTAGCAAAATGTGATCATTTTGCAAACATGCTCAGATACACACTTATAAACATCAGTATTTGAATTACAATATTTTTCTGCACATGTACCTAATGAGTTAGTACAACCTGAACTAGAATGTTATGACATCAGTCATGACATTCACACATACACTTGGGATTTACCAAAAATGCAAGCCAATACCTAAACACCTACACGTATGATGGTCTTCAGCATGGAAACTGCATATGAACATTAATTGAAAAAATATATGGAAAGGGGTGACGACCTGGGGCTCGAACCCAGGTTCTGAACGTTACCAACCAAGCGCTTTACCAACCCTGCCATTTTGTTTATCTGTTAATAATATAATCAATAAATATAATAAAACAAACAAACGTCAACGCTCTTTTTTTTCGCGCGAGATTTTGAATTAACCAATCAGCTTATGCCACCGAGTCATCTTCCTCATTGTTTTATTTTTCCTGAAACATAAAAACATAGGCCACGGTTATCATATTGTTCCCTTAGGCCCCTTTCTGGAAAATAGAGAATAGCCCAAGAAGGCTCATAAATTGAGCGCGAGGGTGGCCTTGTGATCGTCTAAACGCTCTGAGTTGAATGGCCTTGGTTTCAAGCTCCAATTTTTTCATATTCAAAAACCCCCAATTCGAAGCTTCATGAACCCTAATAAACAACAATGGCATATTTGCATATAGTGTATAAAAATACAATTAATCCATATGGTTAGCTTCAGAATACATTACTCAGTATGAATACACAATCAAAATGCCATGAAAATGTCTAAATCTTGAAATACGATTTTGAAAAAAATATGAGAAAACTTGATTTCTGTATACTGTTTCAAGGTGTTAGAATTGATGCTTTTGATCCAGGAGGGTTCCTTGATGTCCCAGGAATGTGATAGAATGAGTTTTGTGGCTTGAAACGACCTGCAAATGTGTTTTCAGATTTTTGTTTTCAAGTAAAATTTTCAAGTTTGTGTAAGGATTTCTGTGCAGCTTTTTTGGTCCATGGCATTAGGGTTGCGTTTGGTACTTATGTATGAATGATTTAGGGTTGAAAACTTGATCCACAAACTTTGCATTCATGGTTTGGAAGATTTGATTTTTCAAGATCTTTTTTCAATATTTTTTCATGCTATTTTGACCCTAATCATATCCAATCAATTCAATTCCTTCCATATCTGATCATGCACGAATTATTGAGTATATTTCATGCACAAAAAGATTGAAAAAACTTAGGTTAAGTATTTTTCATGTATTTAATTGATTTAAATGAATTATTATTAATAAAAATTCAAATAAATAAATAAAAATGAAGAAAAACTTCCCTTTGGGCCAAGTGGTCGTGCACATGCCTTGGATGATGAATTGTGGAAGAAAAATAGGCCCATTGGCAATTTTAGGTCATTTGAATCAATGTTGACTTTTCAAAATATCCAAAAATTTCCCAACTTCCACAAGGCCTAACTTGCTCAATTTTTAAGCTTTGCTCATGTTCTTTGACATTTTGGAAAGGTCTTTGAGTCCTCTAACCAATGCCGTTGGTCCCATGTCAGTTTGATTTACCAATCTCAAGTTATGGCCTTTGACTTAAAGTACCTTTTTGTTGACTTTTGAAAATGACCTATAATGTTGAAATTGATAACTTTTTGTGAGAGCATTTCTTGGACTTGAAGTATGAAGAGGAGTTGTAGGAAATGTCTTTCTCTTCAAAATGAGCTTTGGATGGAATTTTTCTGATAATCCATGTGAAAGTTATGCCCTGGTCAATTTACAGTTGACTTTTTCAACTGTCCAAATAAGGAAACTTTTGCATCTTGATGATTTTTGAGCCAAGCTTTGAGAATCATGATCAAGCATTGATCAAATGATGTTTGTGGCTTCAAAATGAGATGTTGACCAAAAATTTGGACTTTTGACTGTCAAATGACCATTTTGCCCCTACAGTTGACTGTAGTGCAATTAGGGTTTTGACTGTGCAATTTTGTGCTGAAAGTCTTGAAACTTGGTATGAGGATGATTGACCATATTTGTAGGCATGTGAAGCTTGATTGGACCCTTGGAAACTTCATTTTCTTGATCAGAACCAAAACCCTAATTTTGACTGCTTAGGAGGCCCTTACACTGTGCAACCCTTGGGGAATTTTAAAGCTTGACTTGGCAAATCTTTGAAGAATATGGGAGGGCAAATTTTGGGGTACAACACTTTGCTTTTGAAAAGTTTGACTTCGTGATAACCCTTGTATCAGTCCTCAAAGGTTTGACGAAGTTGTTTTGAATTTTTTTTTGAAAAGTGTAAGTGTGAAAAGTTTTGATTTGAGCAAGTACCTACTAACATCTACCTACTCGAAAAAAGATCGTTTCTATTATTGTTTCCTTTAGACAGCGCTATCCTACTATTGAGAAATAGGTAGCACCGTTGTTTGAATTGCAAAGGGTCAATTCGAAAGGGACGTACGATCACTAAAGCAATGTTAGGACACCTTAGTAATAACCCTAGAGTCTTAAGATCATATTCGAGGCAACATTTCTGAGGCAACATTTCTGAGGCAACATTCGAATGGGACGTTTGATATTTTTTAGACAGGAGGACAACCACTAAGAAACCCTATGCTTAATGATCGTTTACCGAAGGCAACCGAAGTGAGAGTATACCCAAAGAGTGATATGTGCGAGTGATTTGTTTTCAGTTATTTATCTTTGCACATTAGGGTTTTCTAACCGTTTTAACTTTGTCATGCATTCTTGCCATACAATCCTATTAGCATACATCACCGCAGTTAAATATTTGCGGGAATTAAAAATGCAAGAAAGTAAATCTACACTATTACAAGGCTTCGGGGAGGGGGATTAATTACCTAGCCAAAAACCCGGGGATTTAAACAGTAAATAAAACCCTAAATTAAACTATTACAAACCATGATCAGTTACAAAAATATTGGCAAAATAAATAATAAGCGCGCGGCGAATTAAATGCGAAACAATTAGGGTTTTTACCCTCGACTAAACCTATTCGCCATTGAAAAACAGACCAGATAGAATCCTCAGAAACATGTCCACCAACTCCCTGTCAGACAAAGGGGGTTGAACTCTCCCAGCCAAGTCTCTCCATTTCTGAGCACAATCTTTAAAACCTTCACCTGCACCCATGGACATACTCTGGAGTTGAGTACGAGTGGGAGCAAGGTCAGCATTGTACTGATACTGCTTGTAGAAAGCAACAGCAAGATCTCTCCAGTTTTGGACACTGGCTCCCTCCAACTGGTAGAATCATTCAAGCTGAGTCCCTGACAGACTATCTTGAAAGAAATGCACCCACAAATTTCTATCAGCAGTGTGGGGTTAGATTCTCCTGACATATGACTGGAGATGGAGTTTTGGGCAAGACGCCCCATCATACTTGGCAAAAACCGGAGCTTTGAACTTATGAGGGATGACCAGTCCTAATTCCCCCGAAATCCAAACCAGGTATCTTCTGAACTTCCATAGCACTCAGACGGTCTTCTAATTGCTTATATCTATCCTCGGCAGGAGGATATTGCTCATCGTCGTAATCAGTATCATTGTCAGAAACTGCAGGACTAGGGTCCTTTTCCCTTTCTTGGTTTTCTCCGTCCTTGGATGAAGAGGTCAGATCAGTTTGATGCTTCAACCTTTCTCCGAACCTTCTGCCCATATTCAGAGTTTCGACCTTCTTCTTTTTCTCCTTCTCTTTCAGAATAAGGGTCTTCAAATCCTCATATCCCTTAGCCAGACTTATGAACATCTGTTGGAACTGGGCGTTCTGCGCCTGAAGATCTTTGATGACTTGATCGGAAGACATCTCTGCTAAAATAAACAGCAAAGAAGATGAGAAACATGTAGTGGTACCTGTAATGATGTGCATGATAATGGAATGCACATGTAATGATTTCAAAGACTTTGGGAGATTTAAATTTGCAAACCAAAATAAACAAAAATTTATTAGCTTAAACTTTGAAGGTTCACAATGCCTTTAAGGCTTTACAAAATAAGTAAATAAAACAAATCTAAAACTAGAAAAGCAAAATCAAAAGTTCCATGAATGCTTCCTCTTTGTGTTGATATAGTCATTGATCACTCTTTCTTCCTCGAGTTAACTGGTGTGCTTCAAAATCTTCCTCTCTTGCTCATGGAACTTCTCCCGGTAAGTATCCCGCTCATTCTTTAGCTGAATCCAAGACCTTTGTAGCTCCCCAAGATCAGTGGGCATGTAAGGATAGAGAACTGTGTAAGGAATACCTTCTTCATTAGTGGGCTCCACATTAACTGGTAATACGGCCTCATAAGGCATCATAAGCTTCTGGGCACGAGCTCGTACCCATTGGAGGTAAGGCTGCATAGGAAGGGAAGTCTTCGGTCCCAACTCTTTGGGGTCAGATCTGTTTACCATGCCCCAAGCTCGTATGAACCTCCGGCAATGCTCCTTAACGTCATCCTTATAGTAGAATACAATTTCCCCGAGAAGTAACTCATGAGTTCCATCCCTTCGAGCACGACCAAATTGTCGCAAGGCTAGACAAGGACTGTAAGTTATACCCCTTCTGATACCAAGTAATGGTACATTAGGGAATCCCCCACAGCGGTCAATAACAGCAGTGTCTTCCATAGCCAGGGAACACCAAAGAATATCAGTATGAGCGAGTGACATAATCCTGTGCGACTAACCCAAACCTTCTTCGTTCTTCAGTATAGACTTAGGGAGGTGAGAAATAAACCACCTCGACAGCAACGGTATGCAACACATAAGAGTCCCTCTTCTCTTCATAGTACGAGTATGGAGATCATGCAAGATATCTCCAAGCAAGGTAGGCACAGGGTTACGAGAAAGGAAAATCTTGACAGCATTGACATCTACAAAGGAGTTCGGATTAGGGAAGAGAACTAAACCATAGATAAGAAGAGCCAAGACATCTTCAAAAGCCTGAAAATCCAAATCATCCCAAAATAGTTGAGCCTGATCTATCAGAAATTTGGCTAAAAAACCCTCGACTCCGCTTCGAGTTTCCCAATTGGATACCACATCGGCCCGTTTTAAATGCAAGGCTGAGGAAATGTCTTCTAGCCTAGGAACTTCTTCCATACCTGTGAAGGGTACCTATTTAATAATGGATATGCCCAATAAATGAGAGAATTCTTCCAAGGTGGGTACCAGCTGGTAATCTGGGAAGGTGAAGTAGTGATGTTTGGGATCGAAGAACTGAAATAGTACGCTCATCATCTATTCATCAAGGTTTTAAGTAACCAGGCTGAGAAGTTAACTGTGTCTCTTAATGAAAGTAGAAGTTTCGGAAACTCTTGATGCTAGCTCTTTAAGTTGGGCAGGTATCTGCACAAAGTTGATTCGGATGGTATTTCTACGCACAGAAGCCGTGATCTGTAAAAAAGAACAAAGATAAATTCCCTTGGTCTTTGAAATGGTTAGTGTAATGAAGCATGAATTCCATGTTATGATGCATGATGTCATGATAAACCAAGGTATAGCAAACACAAATATTGCAAACACAGTCAAATCACACAAAGCCCTTACGTTTAAGGCTTGCATGAGGTCAAAGGTAATACCCTCTTGAAGTTAAGTTGGTTCAACCTTTCCTAGAAAAGTAATCGGGTTCTAGAGGATCTCAATATCACTGACCATCCTCCATCGGTCATGGTTTCAGCTCACGCAATCTTTTCTTGCGGCCAAAATTATTCCGAGAGTATGGTCTCAATGAGTGTAGCATTGAGTATCAACCAGTTCTCAGCTGTACACTGAGGCCGGCTATCTCGCTACTTTCTAATGGCCAAGTTGGGAGATTAAAGGTTCTAAGGTCATTTGATACTTAACGACACCATGCGGCATCCCCGTATTCTCCTCGTTTCTCCACAAGAGATACCAGTACCAACCAAAGTGCCACACCAACGTAGCTATTGCTTCAACCGTATCGGTCTATGCCGTAAAATTCCATCACAGTCTATTGCTACATACCTAAGAGGTGTTCCCCAGATCCGGGTGTAGGATCTATAGTAACCACAAACAAAACCCTTAAAAGTAAAGCAAACAAAGCAATCAAGAGAAGCAATTATGATGACCTAGATCCTAAGGTATACCCCACTTATTAACATTCCCAAGCAGAGTCTCCAGTTCTGTGATATGGTGGCAGAACCAACTGTTTGATGCTGGTTTGCGCTTTGAGTTTTGTATTTGCAAAATGTCGCGGTAAGCAAGAGTCGCCACCGACTTTTATTCCATCCAACCGGAAAGGAAAAAAGTACAAAAAAAATCCTTTTTCGAGATGTTTCTGAGTACGGGGGGTAGATTATAGAAATGGAAGGTGTTATCACCCTTTCTATCCAAGGTTTTCCATGGGCTCTTAGGTACTTTCTCATCTTTTTAAAATTGCTTGTGTATGTGTTTTGCTTTTGAAAAGTTTGACTTCGTGATAACCCTTGTATCAGTCCTCAAAGGTTTGACGAAGTTGTTTTGAAAATTTGTTTGAAAAGTGTAAGTGTGAAAAGTTTTGATTTGAGCAAGTACCTACTAGCATCTACCTACTCGAAAAAAGATCATTTATATTCTTGTTTCCTTTAGACAGCGCTATCCTACTATTAAGAAATAAGTAGCACCGTCGTTGGAATTGCAAAGGGTCAATTCAAAAGGGACGCACGATCACTAAAGCAATGTTAGGACACCTTAGTAATAACCCTAGAGTCTTAAGATCATATTCGAGGCAATATTTCTGAGGCAACATTTCTGAGACAACATTTGCGAGGCAACATTCGAATGGGAAGTTTGATATTTTTTAGACAGGAGGGCTACCACTAAGACACCCTATGCTCAATGATCATTTACCGAAGGCAACTGAAGTGAGAGTATACCCTAAGAGTGATATGTGCGAGTGATTTGTTTTCAGTTATTTATCTTTTCACATTAGGGTTTCCTAACCGTTTTAACTTTGTCATGCATTCTTGCCATACAATCCTATTAGCATACATAAACGCAGTTAAATATTTGCGGGAATTAAAAATGCGAGAAAGTAAATCTACGCTATTACAAGGCTTCGGGGAGGGGGATTAATTACATAGCCAAAAACCCGGGGATTTAAGCAGTAAATAAAACCCTAAATTAAACTATTACAAACCATGATCAGTTACAAAAATATTGGCAAAATAAATAATATGCGCGCGGAGAATTAAATGCGAAACAATTAGGGTTTTTACCCTCGACTAAACCTATTCGCGATTGAAAATTAGACCAGATAGCGTCCCCAGAAACATGTCCACCAACTCCTTGTCAGACAAAGGGGGTTGAACTCTCCCAGCCAAGTCTCTCCATTTCTGAGCATAATCTTTAAAACCTTCACCTGCATCCATGGACATACTCTGGAGTTATGTATGAGTGGGAGCAAGGTCGGCATTCTACTAATACTGCTTGTAGAAAGCAGCAGCAAGATCTTCCCAGTTTCAGACACTGGCTCCCTCCAACTGGTAGAACCATTCAAGCTGAGTCCCTGACAGACTATCTTGAAAGAAATGCACCCACAAATTTCTATCAGCAGTGTGGGTTGGATTTTCCTGACATATGAGTGGATATGGAGTTTTGGGCAGGACGCCCCATCATACTTGGCAAAAACCGGAGCTTTAAACTTATGAGGGATGACCAGTCCTGATACCAGTCCCAATTCCCCGAAATCCAAACCAGGTATCTTCTAAACCTCCATAGCACTCAGACGGTATTCTAACTGCTTGTATTTATCCTCGGCATGAGGATATTGCTCATCGTCATAATCAGTATCGTTGTCAGAAACTGCAGGACTAGGGTCCTTTTCCCTTTCTTGGTTTTCTCCATCCTTGGATGAAGAGGCCATATCAGTTTGATGCTTCAACCTTTCTCCGAACCTTTTGCCCCTATTCAGAATTTTGACCTTCTTCTTTTTCTTCCTCTCTTTCAGAATAAGGGTCTTCAAATCCTCTTGTCCCTTAGCCAGACTTATGAACATTTGTTGGAACTGGGCGTTTTGTGCCTGAAGATCTTCGATGACTTGATCGGAAGAAATCTCTGCTGAAATAAACAGCGAAGAAGATGAGAAACCTGTAGTGGTACCTGTAATGATGTGCATGATAATGGGATGTGCATGTAATGATTTCAAAGACTTTGGGAGATTTAAATTTGCAAACCAAAATAAAAAAAATTTTATTAGCTTAAACTTTGAAGGTTCACAATGCCTTTAAGGCTTTACAAAATAAGTAAATAAAACAAATCTAAAACTAGAAAAGCAAAACCAAAAGTCCCATGGACGCTTCCTCTTTGTGTTGATATAGTCATTGATCACTCTTTCTTCCTCGAGCTGCCTGGTGAGCTTCAAAACCTTCCTCTCTTACTCATGGAACTGCTCCCGGTAAGTATCCCGCTCATTCTTTAGCTGAATCCAAGACCTCTGTAGCTCCCCAAGATCAGTGTGCATGTAAGGATAGAGAACCGTGTAAGGAATACCTTCTTCATTAGTGGGCTACACAATCACTGGTAATACTGCCTCATAAGGCATCATAAGCTTCTGGGCAGGAGCTCAGACCCATTGGAGGTAAGGCTGCATAGGAAGGGAAGTCTTTGGTCCCAAATCTTCGTAATCATATTTGTTTACCATGCCCCAAGCTCGTATGAACCTCCGACAATGCTCCTTAACGTCATCCTTATAGTTGAATACAATTTCCTCGAGAAGTAACTCATGGGGACCATCCCTTCGAGCACGACCAAATTGTGGCAAGGCTAGACAAGGACTGTAAGTTATACCCCCTCTGATACCAAGTAATGGGACATTAGGGTATCCCCCACAACGGTCAATAATAGCAGTGTCTTCCATAGCCCGGGAACACCAAAGAATATCCATATGAGCGAGTGACATTATCCTATGCGACCAACCCAAACCTTCTTCGTTCTTCTGTACAGACTTAGGGAGGTGAGAAATAAACCACCTCGACAACAACGGCATGCAGCACATAAGAGTTCCTCTTCTCTTCATAGTACGAGTATGGAGAGCATGCAAGATATCTCCAAGCAAGGTAGGCACAGGGTTGCGAGAAAGAAAAATCTTAACAGCATTCACATCTACAAAGGAGTCTGGATTAGGGAAGAAAACTAAACCATAGATAAGAAGAGCCAAGACATCTTCAAAAGCCTGAAAATCCAAATCATCCCAAAATAGATGAGCCTGGTCTATCAGAAATTTGGCTAAAAAACACTCGACTCCGCTTCGAGTTTCCCATTAGGATACCATATCGGCCCGTTTTAAATGCAAGGCTGATGCAATGTCTTCTAGCCTAGGAACTTATTCCATACCTGTGAAGGGTACCTGTTCAAGAATGGATTCGCCTAATAAATGAGAGAATTCTTCTAAGGTGGGTACCAGCTGGTAATCTGGGAAGGTGAAGCAGTGATGCTTGGGATCGAAGAACTGAAATAGTACGCTCATCATCTATTCATCAAGGTTTGAAGTAACCAGGATGAGAAGTTGACTGTGTTTCTTAATGAAAGTAGAAGTTTCAGAAACTCTTGATGCTAGCTCTTTAAGTTGGGCAGGTATCTGCACAAAGTTGATTCGAATGGTATTTCCACGCACGAAAGCCATGATCTGTAAAAAAGAACAAAGATAAATTCCCTTGGTCTTTGAAATGGTTAGTGTAATGAAGCATGAATTCCATTTTATGATGCATGATGTCATGATAAACCAAGGTATAACAAACACAAATATTGCAAACACAGTCAAATCACACAAAGCCCTTACGTTTAAGGCTTGCATGAGGTCAAAGGTAATACCCTCTTGAAGTTAATTTGGTTCAACCTATCCTAGAAAAGTAACCGGGTTCTATAGGATCTCAATATCACTGACCATCCTTCATCGGTCATGGTTTCAGCTCACGCAATCTTTTCTTGCGGCCAAAATTATTCCGAGAGTATGGTCTCAATGAGTGTAGCATCGAGTATCAACCAGTTCTCAGCTCTACACCGAGGCTGGCTATCTCGCTACTTTCTAATGGCCAAGTTGGGCGATTAAAGGTTCTAAGGTCAGTTGATGCTTAACGACACCATGCGGCAGCCCCGTATTCTCCTCGTTTCTCCATAAGGGATACCGGTACCAACCAAAGTGCCACACCAACATAGCTATTGCTTCAACCGTATCGATATACACCGTACAGTTCCCTCATAGGCTATTGCTACTTACCTAAGAGTTGTTCCCCAGATCCGAGTGAAGGATCTATAGTAACCCAAAACAAAACCCTTAAAAGTAAAGAAAACAAAGCAATCAAGAGAAGCAATAATGATGACCTAGATCCTAAGGTATACCCCACTTATTAACATTCCCCAGCAGAGTCGCCAGTTCTGTGATACGGTGGAAAAACCGACTGTTTGACGCTGGTTTGCGCTTTGCGTTTTGTATTCGCAAAATGTCGCGGTAAGTAAGAGTCTCCACCGACTTTTATTTTATCCAACCGGAAAGGAAAAAAGTACAGAAAAAATCCTTTTTCGAGATGTTTCTGAGTACGGGGGTTATATTATAGAAAGGAAAGGTGTTAGCACCTTTTCTATCCATGGTTTTCCATGGGCTCTTAGGTACTTTCTCATCTTTTTAAAATTGCTTGTGTATGTGCTTTACTTTTGAAAAGTTTGACTTCGTGATAACCCTTGTATCAGTCCTCAAAGGTGTGATGAAGTTGTTTTGAAAATTTGTTTGAAAAGTGTAAGTGTGAAAAGTTTTGATTTGAGCAAGTACCTACTAGCATCTACCTACTCATAAAAAGATCGTTTCTATTCTTGTCTCCTTTAGACAGCGATATCCTACTATTGAGAAATAGGTAGCACCGTCGTTGGAATTGCTAAGGGTCAATTCGAAAGGGACGCACGATCACTAAAGCAATGTTAGGACATCTTAGTAATAACCCTAGAGTCTTAAGATCATATTCGAGGCAACATTTTCGAGGCAACATTTCTGAGGCAACATTCGAATGAGACGTTTGATCTTTTTTAGACAGGAGTGCAACCACTTAGACACCCTATGCTTAATGATCATTTACCGAAGGCAACCGAAGTGAGAGTATACCTTAAGAGTGATTTGTTTTCAGTTATTTATCTTTGCACATTAAGGTTTTCTAACCGTTTTAACTTTGTCATGCATTATTGCCATACAATCCTATTAGCATACATCTACATAGTTAAATATTTGCGGGAATTAAAAATGCGAGAAAGTAAATCTACGTTATTATAAGGCTTCGCGGAGGGGGATTAATTACATAGCCAAAAACCCGGGGATTTAAACAGTAAATAAAACCCTAAATTAAACTATTACAAACCATGATCAGTTACAAAAATATTGGCAAAATAAATAATAAGCACGCGGCGAATTAAATGTGAAACAATTAGGGTTTTGACCCTCGACTAAACCTATTCGCGATTGATTAAAAAAAAGATGTTTTTTGTTATTTAAGAAAATAATGAAACAATTAAATTAAAAAGAAATCCCTAAGCCTAATTAATTTTAAATTAAGAAAAATAAATTTATTCACTCTAAAAAACCTATGTTTGTATTTTTATTTATTTGAGAAAAAGTAAAAAGAATTAAATCAAGAGTTTAACCTAATTTCTAATTAGTTTTAATTAAAAAAAACAAGTTAAAATTGCCCTAAGTTAAACTAAATTAAATTAACAAAATTAATTTTGATAAAAAAAAAGTCTAATTCTAATATTTGATTTTCTTGATTTTATGATTTTATGAAAAATAGTAATTAATTATCAATTAAAATAAATAAAAGAAATATTAAAAGAATAAAAATAAGAAAGAAAAATTAGAAGTGGGCCTGATTGCTAGCAATTATGGGGGGTGTAGATCTGACTTTTGGGCCCAAACAATCCAAGCCCATTTGACTTTGCCAAATCTGATGTGTATGTTGACTTGAGGTGTATGATGGACCCTCAATGGAAAGGCATTGGATCTTGGCTGAAGATGCGTTTGATGATTGGATCTTGATGGCATATGGTGGACGTCATGTTAAGCAACGCGCCTGATCACCTGATGAAAAATAATATGAAACAAAGGTTGGGACCTGGGGATCGAACCCAGGTCCTTATGCTCTCTCCCCATACTACGCTGCCAGCTGAGTTGTGATGCTTATTTGTAATTATAATAATAACAAAGAATAATATAAGAAAACATACATTAGTGGTCAAAACAAAAAGAAAAACACGCGTCAGTTTGAATGAGCCAATGATGATGTGCCACGCAGGCTTCTTCTTCCTCTCTTCGTCGTTTTATCCTAGGACACTTTTACCTACAGACACCTTGTTGTAGGTACAAACATGTGCATCTCAAAAATTATATACAAGCAAGATAAATGACAAGTGAGGGTACCCATCAACTAATCTCATCATCACGGGTATCATGGTACCAGAATCCAGGTCTAATTTTGCCTATATTGCAAACCCCTAAAACGAGCCAAGGAACCCTAACAATGGCATATCATGATTCTTGTACTGAAAACACAATTAAATGATACCAACAGCTTGCAAACTCAGTGATGAACAAAAATATATAATTAAAACATGCCAATGATGCGTAAATTGCAAAAATCGAAATCAACTTTTTAGACAAATCGTGGTTCCTATAGCTTATGATTTCGGGCGTGAAAATGCTTGCAATTGATTTAGATCCCTTCTGGAGATGTCCAGGAGTCTAGTGGTGGCCTTAGAATGGCTTGAATCACTCTTTAAGTCCAACGAACGATCACCCACTTTCTTGCAAATTTTTGAGTTTTCTTTTGGTGCTTTCACGACTGCTAACCTCCTTTGCTTGCTTTGTTTTTGTTCATTATATATCCCTCAATGAATTAGGGTTGCAAATCATATTCAATCTTCAAGCTTTGATGATATTTGATTTGATTCTTTAGCCATATGATATCTTTCTAAATTTGGCCTAATCATGCTCTTTTTGTACCGATTGCCATTGATTCGAATTGATCTTGAAAGCTCATCATATCTTGGTTGCTAACCTGTCAAAAAACAAATCAAATCATATCTTTGATAATTTTCATCATTTACTTGATTTAATTCACTTTTTAATCATTGAAAAATCAAGATAAATTGAAAAATGGAGAAAAAATTGATGGATAAGTATTTGAGTCGTGGACCACATTATAAGTGAGGTGCAAGCATAAAAGGTTAGGCCCATTTAGTAAAAAATGCAAATTTGAGCACATTTGACTTTTAGCAATTTTGCAAAAATTGTCAACTTGGCCAATGCATAACTCTCTCAATTTTGACCCTAGAGAGGTGTTCTTGGACTTTTTAGAAATCTTAGGATGTCCTTTAAGAAACACTTTTGTTCTCATCTCAATTGAGTCTTCCATGTTCATGTATGAAGGTTTGACCCAAAAGGTGTTTTTGTTGACTTTCCAAAATGACCTATAATGTCAAAATTCATATATTTTTGTGAGTGCATATTCTGAACTTGGGAGATGAATATGAATTGTAGGGAATTTCATCCTCTTAAAAATGAGCTTTGGATGGGTCATTTCTGATAAAGCATGAGAAAGTTATGCTTGGTCAAAGTTGAGTTGACTTTTCTTGCAAAACCTTAAATTAGCAACTTTTGGGTTTTGATGAATTGTGAGAAATCCTTGAGGAATCATGATCAACCCTTGATCAAATGATGAATAATACTTCAATATGAGTATGTTGACCAAAAATATTGAAGTTTGACTGTATTTTGGCCACAATTGACTTTTGACCTAGCACAGTTGATTATCAGGCATTTGAGCAATTGACTGAGAAAACTTCTACTGCAAGGCTTGAAACTTGACATGGATGATCTTGAGAACATATTAGGACAATGGTGAGAATTTTATTCTTTTGTGGTTCACACATCTTGATGAAAATGGAAACCCTAATTTGAGGTAGACTGCCTTAGGAGAGAGTTTGTCTGGTTAACTCTTGAACTTCCTTGAGCAATTTGGGGAGCTCATTTACCATGTGTTGAGAAATATGGGAGGGAAAATTTTGGGGTACAATAGCTTCCCCTGTTCAATCTTCTTAAACCTGAGGATGTAGATTGGCTCGTCTGTCTTTCGTGATCTGAAGGTGGAAGATGATTGAACATTAGAGTGCCCTGAAATTTTCACTCGCATGAAGTGATACTTGATTTGTGATATCGGGAATGGGCTTATAGATGCCATTTGTTAGTTTCTAGATAATTGTAGGAGATGGGCTTAAAGATGCCATCCTAAGAAGTGTCGATCTTATAAGAGATTCCTTCGCGAGAACCCGTATACCTGTTGTTGAGAAATACTTCGCTGGGGAATGCTGGTCTTTGTCTTGAGAGAAATAGAGTTTTAGGAGCTTCAGTTGTCTGTTACTCTACTGGGGAATAATTCCGGATTGGAAAGAGGAAGTGAAATTGTGTGTTTGGTCGAGGTATATGCTGCACCGCGACTTTCTGGGGAACTGTGAAATCAATTGTGTTTGATCGGGTCCCGGTCTTACAATGTTGTGGACTGTTGTATGGGGATAAGAGAGGAAGAACTCGGATAGTAAGGTTGTGAGAAGGAACCTGGATCGTAAGGTTTGAGAAGGAACCTGGATAGTAGGGTTACTTTGAGGTGAAATCCTGGATAGTAGGGTTGTGAGAAGGAACCTGGATGGTAGGGTTACTTCGATATGAAAGCCTGGATAGTAGGGCTATGAGAAGGAACCTGGATGGTAGGGTTACTTTGATATGAAAGCCTGGGTAGTAGGGTTGTGAGAAGGAACGAGGATGGTAGGGTTACTTCGATATGAAAGCCTGGATAGTAGGGCTGTGAGAAGGAACCTGGATGGTAGGGTTACTTCGATATGAAAGCCTAGGTAGTAGGGTTGTGAGAAGGAACCTGGATAGTAGGGTTACTTAGATATGAAATCCTGGATAATAGGGCTGTGAGAAGGAACTTGGGTAGTAGGGTTACTTTGATATGAAAGCCTGGATAGTAGGGCTGTGAGAAGGAACCTGGGTAGTAGGGTTACTTAGAGATGAAAGCCTGGATAGTAGGGCTGTGAGAAGGAACCTGAGTAGTAGGGTTACTTAGAGATGAAAGCCTGGGTAGTAGGGCTGCTTCGGAATGAGTTTGGGTAAACTGCAGGGGGAACCTGGGTAAGGTTGTTCTTGTCGCACCGATTATTACTCTGTTTAGCTTCGAGTGTTGATCACGGGTCTGCTGGAATTTTTTTATAATAATTGTCTTTCCTGAAGGAGATACATGGTTAGTTATGTGCGATGCATGAGATGCATTGTATGATGACGTTCTCAAAATAAATGAGACTATGCTATATGTGATGTATGCATATGTCATGATGAAATGCTGACTTAATAATCTGAGTTCGGGAAAATAAATCCCTAACTGCTATAAAAAACCATAGTTCCTCTACTTCTGTTGAGGATGGTGAACAAAGATGACTATGATGGGGATTTGTCATCCATTCAGATGATGAGTACTCTACCGGAAGTGACCCTGTCTAAGGATAACTCTACGGGGAATAAATCTATTGGAGAGGAGATACTCTGTTGATAGATCTGCTGACTTGGAGAAATAACTCAGCTGGGGATGAATTCCCGTTGCTGGTGATAATGAATTTTGTTGGAGATTGAATTTCTGCTTGTGAGAGAAATAAACTCTGCTTAGGTAAAAATTTACTGACTCACTCACGATTGTGAACCTCAGCTGGGGAGAGTTATGTCCTGTTCGGAAAGCTAACATCACTGTCTTTGGATACTTTTTGCTCTGTGGGGAGTGTATGTACCACTAGTCATGTTCTCAAGCTGGCTCTATCCTGGTACCTGATGGGCAGAGTAACTGTAAGGTTTGGGTACTTCTTGTTTTCCCTGTTTCTAGAATTACGAGTAATCGTCTTTTGTTTCTTATGTAAATATTTATGAGCAGAAATTATTTTCAAATGCATATATCAAAAATGAATCATTGGACGTTCTTGCAAAACAAAACAGAAAAAAGAAAAAAACAAGTTGAAATTTCTTATGAAAATGAATTGTATTGATTTTTGAAGTTGGCCTGTAATAGGCGTTTTGTACAAGGAGGTTGACGTCCTAGTAAGAGAACACTGCCGAAAGAAATTACAATTTGTGTAAAAGAAATAAAACAACTATGTGAAACAACCCCCATTGAGTTCCAACTCTGCTATTGCCTTTATATCTTCAAGCGTCTCATCACCTTGCTACATGGCCGAAGGTTGATCAGATTGATTGGTGTTGTCCAAGCTTGATAGTCTATACTGAAGCCTGGTTGCAAGATGATCCAATGAGACATAGTGTTACGCATTAATCCCTAATTTTTTCTTGGACCGCTGTTGTACCCCAAAATTTGCCCTCCCATATTCTTCAAGAAATTGCAAAGTCATGCTTCAAAATTCCCCAAGGGTTGCACAGTTCAAGAGCCTCCTGAACAGTCAAAATTAGGGTTTTGGTTCTGATCAAGAAAATGAAGTTTCCAAGGGTCCAATCAAGTCCCACATGCCTATAAATATGGTCAAGCATCCTCATACCAAGTTTCAAGACTTTCAGCACAAAATTGCACAGTCAAAACCCTAATTGCACTACAGTTAACTGTAGGGGCAAAATGGTCATTTAACAGTCAAAAGTTCAAATTTTTGGTCAACATCTCATTTTGA
Organism: Vicia faba; assembly: GCA_948472305.1. Lineage (NCBI taxonomy): Eukaryota > Viridiplantae > Streptophyta > Magnoliopsida > Fabales > Fabaceae > Vicia > Vicia faba. Next base: position 1,287,346,605 of record OX451740.1, on the reverse strand, counting down.
AGCCACAAACATCATTTGATCAATACTTGATCATGATTCTCAAAGCTTGGCTCAAAAATCATCAAGATGCAAAAGTTTCCTTATTTGGACAGTTGAAAAAGTCAACTGTAAATTGACCAGGGCATAACTTTCACATGGATTATCAGAAAAATTCTATCCAAAGCTCATTTTGAAGAGAAAGACATTTCCTACAACTCCTCTTCACACTTCAAGTCCATGAAATGTTCTCACAAAAAGTTATCAATTTCAACATTATAGGTCATTTTCAAAAGTCAACAAAAAGGGACTTTAAGTCAAAGGCCATAATTTGCGATTGGTAAATCAAAAGGACATGGGACCAAAGGCATTGGTTAGAGGACTCAAATACCTTTCCAAAATGTCCAAGAACATGAGCAAAGCTTAAAAATTGAGCAAGTTATGCCTTGTGGAAGTTGGGAAATTTTTGGATATTTTGAAAAGTCAACATTGATTCAAATGACCTAAAATTGCTAATGGGCCTCTTTTTCTTCCACAATTCATTATCCAAGGCATGTGCACGACCATTTTGCCCAAAGGGAGGTTTTTCTTCATTATTTATTTATTTATTTGGATTTTTATTATTAATAATTCATTTAAATTAATTAAAATACATGAAAAATGTTAAACCTACTATTTCAAATCTTTTTGTGCATATAATATCTTCAATATTTCGTGTAAATTAAATTAGGGAAGAATTGAAATTGATTGGATATGATTGAGAGCTAAAAAGCATGAAAAAAGATTGAAAAATTATGGTTTGCAAATCAAATCTTTTTCACATGAATGCATGGATTTTGATCAAGTTTCTTAACCTAAAACACTCACACATAAATACAGAACGAAACCCTCATGCCAAAAACCAAAAAGCTGCGCAAGAATCTGGAGAACAAAACTTGAATTTTTGCTTAAAAATTCCAAATCTGAAAACACATTTGCAGGTCGATTGAAGCCAAGAAACTCATTCTGTTGCATCCCTGGGACATCAAGCAACATACCAGGATCAAGAACACCAACCCTAAAGCCTTAAATCATTGTACATAATCAAAAATTTTCTCATAATAATGCATATTCGTATTCTGAGTTCTAGGCATATTCATGGCATTTTATTTGTAGATTCATACTAAGCAATGTGTTTTAAAGCTAACCATATACTTTGATTAGATTTTTATGCACTGTATGCAAAACCACCATTGTCATATTTTAGGGTTTCAGACTTGGAAATTTAGGGCTTTTCATTCAAGGAACAATTGGGGCATGATAATGGCACCATCAGGTTCAGAAGCTTCACGACAATCACATCCATATGTCGCGCCTAATTTCTAATGCGAGGATTCCTATTCGTTATTTTTCAGAAAGGTGCCTAAGGGAACGACGTGAAACCGTTGCCAATCTCTTTCATGTTTCAGAAAAAAAACACAACCACGAAGAAGATGGTTATGTGGCAGGAGATAGTTGGCTCGTTTAAAAATTCGCGCTAAAATCCACTAACGTTTTTGTTTTATTTGATATTAATTGATTGTTGTATTATAAACAAAGTGAGCGCTTGGATCAACTGGCAGGCACAAGCATTGGTAAACCACAGGACCTGGGTTCGAGCCCCAGGTCCCTCACTCTTTCCATGCTATTTTTCAATCAATGTTTCTATGCAGTTTCAACGCTGAAGACCATCATACGTTCCTCCATCAAGCCGTCCACGCGTTCAATTTCATCAATTCAAGGGCACAGATTTGGAGAGCATGGTACACGTGAGTCAAAGCTTGGGTACGTGAGTGGAAAAGTCAGCCAGGCCTAAGGCTTATTGGGCTCAAATTTCTGGACTTCACCCTCCAAATTAGGGGCAGACCCCCTTAGGTTTGCAAACTCTTTTACATTCTTTATTTTTTTTCATTATTTTTACTTTCTTTTAATTATTGTTTTTTTAATTAATTTAATATTTTCATAATATATAAAAAAAACACCAAAAAATCAGAGAAGAGAAAAAAAATAATAAATATTTTATTTTAGTATTTTTGTAAATAAATTGCATTAATTAAATTTAGTTATTAAATTAGGTTTAATTGTAATATTTTCCTTAATAAAAATCTAAAATTGGTAGAATTAGGGTTTATAATCATTTTTGTCCTTTTTTATTTTCTTTCATAATAATTAAATATTTCCTATTATTTATTTTTATAATTAAATGGCATGTAAATAATTAGGTTAAATATTAGGTTAAAATTTAATCTTTTCTTAATAAACTAAAAACAGCTAGAATTAGGGTTAGCATTTTATTTTAATTAATTCTTTTTCATTAAAATCATAAAATACAAAAATACCAAAAAAAAAATTTCTTTTCCTTTTAATTTTATTAATTTAATAATCGTTTAATTTAATTTAGTTAAAAAGGGTCCAACGCCCTCGTTTCAACTTTAATTCCAATTCGCATATTTATTTTTTATTCTTTATAATATTTATGTATCTCTCCCAAGGCCATGTAACATTTTTATCTGTCGCACTTTTAATTCTTTATTTTTCTGTCAAATCGGGTTCTGGAAATTTTGGCGATGTGGACCCGCGCCTTTTGTAATAGTTTAGAATTCTATCTTTCTCACAATTTTTAACTGTTAACAAATGCATGCAAGAATGAATGGAAAATAAAAACAAACGCGTAGATCACCTATACCATGACAAGATAAATGCAAATGAATCTGACACACAAATCACACATCACCCCTAGGGTACGTCTCACTGTTGCCTTGCCTCGAAAGGTGATCGTCGAGTAGAGGATGTCTTAGTAAGTCCTCATGATCCGGGAACCTGGCATGAGGGTAGCTTCTAAGGTGTCTTCCCATTGCTCTGGTGATCACCATGTCCCGAACCTCGAATTGACCCGAACACCTCCAACGGTGGTGCTACCTACCTCTCAATGGTGGGATGGCACTACTTTAAAGGACATTTACACAGACGAATTCCTTAGGGTAGGTAGACGACTCTAGATACTTGCTCTAAATTTCAAAACAAATCAAAAATACTTTTCACACCGACACCTTTTCAAAAAGCTTTCGAAAGCAATTTTTCAAACACTCTTGAGGACCGATACAAGAGTCGAACTGAAATTTTCAAAGAAACTTTTTAAACCCACAGTTGAAAAGCAAACAAACCATTTTTGAAAAAACAAATGAGCAAGTATCTAAGAGCCCATGGATAACCATGGATAGAAAGGGTGCTAACACCTTCCCTTTCTATAATCTACCTCCCGAACCGAGAGCAATCTCTTTAAGGAATTTTTCTGTGCTTTTGTCCTTTCCATTTGGAGAAAATAAAAGACGGTGGCGACTCTTGCTTCCGCGACATTTCGCGAACCAGCGTTAAACAGTCAGTTCCAGATCCACCGATCACAGAACTGGCGACTCTGCTGGGGAATACTTTATAAAGTGAGGTGTACCTTAGGGTTAGTTCATAACTGTGTTTTCAATTGTATTGACTTGTCTGCTTTAAATTTGTGGGTTGCCTGGGAGTTACATAGATCCTAACCCGGATCTAGGGATACCCTGTTTAGTTAGCATAAGCTGTGAGGGACCTGTCCGGCGTAGACCGACACGGGTGAAACAGTGGCTACATTAGTGTAGCACCTTGGTCTGTACCGATATCCCTTGTGTTGCAACGAGGAGAATATGGGTCTTCTAAGGAGTCATTAAGCACCAACAACCTTAGAACCTTAAATGACACAACTTGGCCATTAGAACAGTAGCGGTATGTTACGCCCATTGAGGCTAAACTCTCGTGATGGTTCTGGCCGCAAGAAAAGATTGCGATGCTGGAGTTATGACCGATTGAGGGTAGTCAATGATATTGGGATCCTCTAAGAACCCGGTTACTTTTGATTAGGACAGGTATGAACCAACAAACTGAAAGAGGGTAGTACCTAGACCTCATGCTGGCCTAAACTCTAAGGGCTTGCCTTGTGTGACTTGTGTGCCTTACCATGTTTGCCTTTGTATCTATTTGTGGTGTGCTTTATTATAACATCATAACATCATGAGCATTGCATGCATCCTGCATAAGGACTGACCATTTCAAAGACAAGAGGGTTTCACCTTTGCTCTATTTTGTAGGATATCATGATGCCTGTGCGAAGGAATACTATCCGATTCAACTTTGTTCATTCACCTGAGTTGCTTGAAGAGTTGGTTAGCAGAATTCCAAATACCACTTCCTTCATTCAGAGGCATGGTTCTCTTCTCAGTTTAGTCACTGCAAAGCGGGATCAACAGTTGATGAGTGTTCTGACCCAGTTCTATGACCCCCTGTACCAGTGCTTCACCTTTCAAGACTTCCAGCTGGTCCCTACCCTGGAAGAGTTCTATGATTTGCTTGGTATCCCTATCTTGGATCAGACTCCCTTTACTGGTTGGGAAAAGACCCTCAGGCTTGAGGATGTTGCTGCAGCTCTTCCTTTGACCCATCAAGAGGTAACAGACAACTGGGTAACTAGAAGCGGAGTTAAGGGTTTCTTGGCCAAGTTTCTGATTGTTAAAGCTAACAGTTTCTGGAATGACCTGGACTTTAGGGCATATGAAGACATCTTGGCTCTCCTAATCTATGGGTTAGTCCTGTTTCCTAATCCTGACAACTTCATCAATGTCACTGCCATAAGGATCTTTATGTCTCAGAATCCGGTGCCCACTCTCTTGGGTGACATCTTGCAACAACTTCATGCTCGTACTACCCGAAGACGAGGAACCCTATGGTGTAGTATCCCTTTGTTGGTAAGGTGGTTTATTTCGCACCTCCCCAAGTTCGTACTGAAAAACCAAGAAGGAAGAGGTTGGGCTCATAGGTTAATGTCTCTCACTGACAAAGACATCATTTGGACTTGCAGAGGTTTGGATGAGATAGCTGTCATTAATCGATGCGGGGAATACCCTAATGTTCCTCTGATTGGTACCCAAGGAGGAATCTCTTACAATCCATGTCTAGCGCTCCTTCAGTTTGGAAGAGCAAGAAGAGCAGGTCCTCATGAGATGTTGGTGCCTCACATCAGTTTTGAGTTTCAGGTGGATAGTGACGAGCTGCGTCGTAGGTTCATCAAGGCTTGGGACAAAGTTCATAAAGCTGACCCACAAGAGTTAGGGCCAAAGACTTCTTTACCTATGGAAGCCTACTACAAATGGGTTCGCATCCGTGCTCAGAAGTTAGGTATGCCATACGAAGCCGTCAGACCCGTCATTCTTGAGTGTCCTGACAAGGATGGTGTTCCTCCAACTGTCCTTCCTCCTCAGATACCTACTGATTTTGAGACACTGAAGAGATCTTGGTCGCAACTGCGAGAAGAGCGGGATTCTTACCGGGAAAAGTTCAACGAGCAGGAATTAAAGATCCAGAAGCTGACAAAGCAGTTGGAGAATGAGCGAGCTCTGAATGCCTACATCCGTACTGAGAAGAGAAGACCATGGGATCAATAAGGAGCTCCGGATGTTCTTTTACAGTTTTATTTCCCTTTTCAGTATTTCCTTTCATGTAACGCCTAAGGGCAACCTGTTGAATAATTTCAGTTGCAAAGTTGAATCTAATGAAGTGTGTTCCTTTTTGTTTACAAAGTTGATTCCCGATTGTCTTTGAAAACATAATTCATACGCATCTCATTCATCATGTGCATAGCAGGTTTTCTTCTTTTCAGGTTGCTTACCGTTCTTCGCTGTTTATTTCAGCATCATGAATCCTGACTCATCATCAACTGAGACATCCATCAAAGCTCTTCAGGCGCAGAATGCGCAATTTCAGGAATTAATCAAGGGTTTGGCTCAAGGCCAAGAAGAGCTGAAAGCTCTGCTCCTGAAGAAGGAGAAGAAGAAGAAGAGAAAAACTATTATGTTTAGCTCGGGCCGAAGGTTTGGCAACACTTTGCAGAATGAAGAGGTTGGTTCTTCCATTGGCAAGAGTACTCCTCAAGCAGAAAAAGGTCCTAGTCTGGTAGTATCCGACAACGAGACTGATTTTGATGAAGAGCAGTATCCTCCTGCAGAAGACAGATACAAGCAATTGGAAGACAGGTTGAATGCTATGGAGATACAACAGGTGCCTGGGCTGGATTTTGGAGATCTGGGTTTGTCTACTGGTGTGATTATTCCTCGGAAGTTCAAAGCACCATCTTTCACTAAGTACAACGGGGCGTCTTGTCCCAAGCTACATCTCAGGTCCTATGTTCGGAAGATTCAACCGTACTCAGCGGATAAGAATTTGTGGATCCACTTCTTCCAGGAGAGTCTTTCAGGGACTCATCTCGAATGGTTCTATCAGCTGGATGGGACCAAGGTTCGTAACTGGGAGGAGTTGGCTACTGCTTTTTACAAGCAGTATCAATATAATGCCGACCTTGCCCCTACACGTACCCAACTCCAGGGTATGTCGTTAGGTTCAAGTGAAGGTTTTAAAGAGTACGCTCAGAAGTGGAGGGATCTGGCTGGCAGAGTGCAGCCTCCGTTGACTGATCGGGAGTTGGTAGACATGTTCTTGGGGACCCTATCTGGGCCATTTTTCAACCATCTTATTGGGAATTCTTCTGCTGGATTCACTGATCTTATCTTGACCGGAGAGAGAATTGAGGCTGGGTTGAAGTCTGGTAAGATTCCAAAAGGCGCATCTACAGGTTCAGAGAAGAAACCCTTCAAAAAAGAGGCCAGTGTGGTGTATGGGCCTAGAAGGCAAGACAAACCAGAGCGCCGCCAATCTGTCAACGCATTGGTAATTGCGAAGCCTACAGCCGCTCCTCGGCAAGCTAACCTACCCAGGGCTGAGAGACCCAAAAGGGAATTCACCCGTTTGAGTATGACCTTGTCGCAGATCTTACCATAGTTGCTCTCAACCAACTTAGTAACCGACAGAGAGGCTCCGAAGTTTGCAAATACTACATCTCCTAAGTACAATCCAAATGCCCGCTGTGCTTATCACTCCGATAGCCCGGGGCGTGCCACTGATGACTGTTGGGCATTAAAGAACAAGCTGCAGGACCTTATTGACGCCAAGGAGGTACAGTTTGAGGCATCTGAGAAGCCTAATGTAGTGACGGCTCCCCTGCCTGCTCATGGAGTGAATGCTATTGGGGACGAGGATGAAGTGGATGAAGCTGAGTTTGATAGCTGGATTTACCCGGCAACCGACATTGGACCTAACAATTGGAGTGCAAAGGACAATCTATATGTTTCTCTTGTAACTGAGTAATGAATTCTCTTGTTTCGGTATCTGTAATGAACAATAAATAAACTCTATGGCCCGGTGTCTTACCCGAGGCACCGTGGTTTCATTTGTGAGGGCATATAAATTGTCATTTCATATATCATAAATAAAAGTCTTGGACGTTTTCTCGCATTACAAATCTTATGCTCCTTTTCTGTCTTTCTTTCCTTTATATATATTTCAAAACAGCTGTATTTACACACACACTCACTCATACAGGTTTCAATCCACTCTGGATCTCACTGGTAACGACTCTGCTACTGCCAGTTATGACTTCGAAAATCCGATCAACTTAGCCGAAGACGAAGGTGAAGATGATTGCGAAGTGCCTGGCGAGCTTGCAAGACTGTTACTTCAGGAAGAAAGGGAAATTCAACCCCATGAAGAGCCAGTGGAAACAATAAACCTGGGTACTGAGGCAGACAGGAAAGAGGTAAAGATTGGTGCCAACCTAGAGCTCAGCGTGAAGCAACGGTTGACTAAGATGCTACATGATTATATGGAGATATTTGCCTGGTCCTACGAAGACATGCCCGGATTGGATACCGATATTGTGGTCCATCACTTGCCAACTAAGGAAGATTGCCCTCCGGTCAAGCAAAAGGTCCGTCGGATGCGTCCAGAGATGTCTGAAAAGATTAAAGCCGAGGTTATGAAACAGTTTGACGCTGGGTTCCTTGCAGTGACTTCTTACCCTCAGTGGGTTGCTAATGTGGTGCCGGTACCAAAGAAAGACGGTAAGGTCAGAATGTGTGTCGACTACAGGGATCTGAGCAGGGCCAGCCCCAAGGATGACTTCCCCCTACCTCACATTGATGTCCTTGTTGACAATACAGCTCAGCATAAAGTGTTCTCTTTCATGGATGGCTTTTCAGGTTACAATCAGATCAAGATGGCCCCTGAAGACATGGAGAAGACTACCTTTGTTACTCAGTGGGGCACCTTCTGCTACAAGGTCATGCCTTTCGGACTAAAGAACGATGGGGCAACCTACCAACGTGCCATGGTTGCTTTATTTCATGATATGATCCATCATGAGATAGAAGTGTATGTCGACGACATGATCGCAAGGTCCCAGACTGAGGAAGAGCACCTAGATCATCTGCAAAAGTTGTTTGACCGGCTGAAACTATACAAGCTGAGGTTGAACCCGAACAAGTGCACCTTCGGGGTAAGATCTGGGAAGTTGCTAGGCTTTGTTGTAAGTGATAAGGGTATTCAAGTGGACCCTGCTAAGGTAAAAGCTATTCAAGAGATGCCAGTTCCTAGGACAGAGAAGGAAGTCAGAGGCTTTTTAGGACGCCTGAATTACATTGCTCGATTCATCTCACACCTAACTGCTACCTGTGAGCCAATCTTCAAGCTGCTGAAGAAAGATCAGGTAATACGTTGGAATGATGAATGTCAGGCCGCTTTTGACAGAATCAAAAAGTATCTCCAAGAACCACCGATCCTTATGCCACCGGTTGAAGGGAGACCTCTAATATTATACCTGACAGTACTTGACAACTCAATGGGGTGTGTGCTGGGGCAGCATGACGAGTCTGGCTGAAAAGAGCATGCCATTTATTACCTTAGCAAAAAGTTTACCGACTGTGAGACCCGATACTCACTGCTTGAGAAAACTTGCTGCGCTTTGGTATGGGCTGCTCGCCGGCTGAGACAATATATGTTGACTCACACTACCTTGTTGATCTCAAAGATGGATCCTATAAAGTACATATTCGAAAAGCCCGCTCTGTCTGGGAGAATTGCAAGATGGCAAATGATCTTGACGGAATACGACATTCAGTACACGACCCAGAAAGCCATCAAGGGAAGTGTATTGGCAGACCACTTGGCACATCAGGCAGTCGACAATTATCAGTCAATGAACTTTGAGTTTCCTGACGAAAGCATCATGATAGTGACTGATTGTGAAGTACCTGGACCGGATGAAGGACCTGAGGAAGGATCCCGATGGTCTATGCACTTTGACGGAGCCTCCAACGCTTTGGGAAACGGTATCGGCGCCATAATCATATCTCCTCAAGGCACGCATACTCCACTCACTGCCCGACTATGTTTCAACTGTACCAACAACATGGCGGAGTATGAGGCGTGCATCATGGGTCTTCAAGCTGCGATCGACCTAAGGATCAAGTTTCTGAGTGTCTTCGGAGATTCTGCTCTCGTGATCAATCAGATCAAAGGAAAGTGGGATACGAAACATCTGAATCTTATCCCTTACAGAGAATGTGTGTTGACCCTGATCCCCCACTTCACAGAGATAACATTTGAACACTTTCCGAGAGAAGAGAATCAGTTGGCGGACGCGTTAGCTACAATGTCTTGTATGTTCAAAGTTAAATGGGATAATGAGGCTCCCCGGATCATCATCTGGAAACTGGACGAACCGGCATACTGTTGTGATCTCGAGACTGAATTGGTAACTGAGAAGCCTTGGTACCATGAGGTGAAGAGATATTTGGAAGCTCAGGAATACCCTGAAGGGGCATCTGTCAACGATAAGAAGTTCCTGAGAAGGTTCGCAGCAAAGTTCTTCCTTAGCAACGACACCTTGTACAAGAGAAACCATGATTCAACCTTACTGCGTTGTGTGGATAAGATTGAAGCAGAAAGGATCATGGAAGAGCTACATGAAGGGACCTTTGGTACACATTCCAGTGGACACACTATGGCTAAAAAGATCCTTCGGGCAGGGTATTACTGGTCCACAATGGAAGCTGACTGTTACCAACATTCCAGGACATGCCATAAGTGCCAGATTTATGCAGACAAGGTGCATGTTCCTCCAGTTCCCCTGAATGTTCTGACTGCGCCTTGGCCGTTTGCAATGTGGGGCATAGACATGATCGGTGAGATTAAACCTACGGCATCTAATGGGCACCGCTTCATCCTAGTGGCGATCTATTATTTTACAAAATGGGTCGAAGCAGCATCCTATGCTACGGTAACCAAGACTGTTGTGGCACAGTTCATTCGGCATAATCTGATCTGTCGGTACGGCGTCCCAGAAAGAATTATTACAGACAACGGTACCAATTTGAATAACAAGATGATCACTGAGCTCTGCGAGCAGTTCAGAATACGGCACCACAATTCTTCTCCTTACAGACCGAAGATGAATGGGGCTGTCGAAGCAGCAAATAAGAATATCAAGAAAATCGTGCAAAAGATGACAGTGACTTATAAAGATTGGCACGAGATGTTACTGTTCGCTCTACATGGGTACCGTACCTCAGCCAGGACGTCAACCGGGGCAACTCCCTTCTCTTTGGTTTATGGTATGGAGGCAGTCTTACCGATCGAAGTGCAAATACCCTCGCTCCGGATAATGAAGGATGCAAATCTGAACGAGGATGATTGGATCCAGACACGACTTGATCAGCTCAACCTTATTGATGAAAAGAGACTCGCTGCTATCTGCCATGGTCAGACGTATCAGAAACGAATGATCAGGGCATTTAACAAAAAGGTCAGACCACAAGAGTATCAAGTTGGGGATCTGGTAATCAAGCGAATCATCCTTCCTCAGAGTGATCCAAGGGGCAAATGGGCCCCTACGTACGAAGGGCCATTTATGGTTAAACATGTGTTCTCAGGAGGAGCTATGATTCTAACCAACATGGATGGTGACGACCTTCCTCACCCCGCTAATGCAGACATAGTAAAAAGATACTACGCATGAAAAAAGACCCGCTAGGCTGACATGCCTAGGCAAAAATTAAGGCTTCCCGTCGAACCAAAAGGGTTCGGGCAAAATGAAGGGATGAAATGAAAAAAAATCTGTACACCCGGCAAGTCGAAAACCTGAAAAGGCGGCTTGGGCAAAAATGGGTATCCCGGTGGACTGAAAACCCGAAAGGGCGGTCCAGGCAAAAATTAGGGATAAAGCGTAATACTATGTCTCATTGGATCACTTTGCATCCAGAATCCGGTATCTACATCAAGTTCAGACGGCATCGATCAGTCAGCTTCACCTTCAACCAAGGTCATCAAGTGATGAGACGCTCGGAGTTATAAAGGAGATAGCAGAGTTGAAACCCAGTGGGATCATTCATTGTACACAGCTGTTTTATTTTCTTTTGTACAAAATTTGTATAAACTCTTTTGTTCGGCGGCGTTCTCTTACTAGGACGTCAGCCTCTTGTACACAAAACGCCTATTTTCAGGCCATTCAAAAATCAATACAAGTATACTTTTCAGTTAAAAGTGCCAATTGTTTTTATTTTTCTGTTTTGTTTTGCGAAGAACGTCCAAGGTTCAATTTGTGATATATGTATTGACAATAATTTGCTAACTCATGAATATTTGCATACGAAACAAAGGATTAATTACAGGTAACATTAGAAACAGGGGCAATAAAGAGTTGTCTGAGCAATCTAATTGTTCTGTCCTCCAAGGTACCAAGGTAGGTTCATCTAAAAAACATAACCAGTACATCTTAATTCCCCAGAGAGTGACCCAGCAAGTCAGTGCGCTCTTCTCCAAGCAAAGTTATCAAATCTTAAGGAAGTTGGGTATCCTCCAGTGGATCTCAACATCTCCCCGGCGGCATACCAATATTCAAAGGAATCACTTCCCCCGCAGTTCAAAACTTCCCCAGGAGAGTCCAATCTAGTTCCCCAGGAAAGTTGGAATCCATCTCCCCAAGCAGTAAGCTTATCCCCAGTAGATTCTGGAAGCTTATCCTCGCAGAGCACGAACGCGTCGCCCGGCTTTATTCAAAGAGTTATTTCCCTACCAGGATATAACTGGGTTATCCTCAGCCAAAAGCCACAGAAAGGTCGTCGTCAACACAGTTCTTTCTTATCCCCAGCGAAGTCTATCAGCACTTCCAACACAACAAGGGTTTCCCCAGCAAGTTATTTTCGACGCTCAACAAAGTCTTTCTCCCCACAGAGTTCACTCCCCGCAGAGTAATCTATTCGCCAAGTTTATTCCCCGGCGGAGTCCTCTTCTCCTACCGGTATTCTTGCAACCATCTCTCCCCAGCGGAAACAAAGCACTATCCTTCAACATCAAGCCCAGGATTTAACTTCCCGGCACTCGTCAAGGATTTATTTTCCTAGACGAAAGATACATTCATAAACATCTTCATACATTATAGCATGCATATACGCATCATGAACATACAATCTCACGTATTCAGAGAGTATCTCGCATGTCATACCACATGACATCGCATACAACTAACGCTTGTCTTTTCAGGACAAAAGTACAAAAATGATTACCATCAATGGTCGCAACTAAAGATCTGATTCCTGAATCTTGCCAGGGTGTATCTGTTGATGACCAATTACCAGATCCGATTCCTGTATCTTGCCAGGGTGTGTCTGAAGAGTCCTAGGATCCGATACCTGAATCTTGCCAGGGTGTATCCGTTGAAGACTAACATTACCAGATCCGATTCCTGTATCTTGCCAGGGTGTGTCTGAAGATTCCGAGGATCCGATACCTGAATCTTGCCAGGGTGTATCCGTTGAAGACTAACATTACAAGATCCGATTCCTGTATCTTGCCAGGGTGTGTCTGAAGAGTCCGAGGATCCGATACCTGAATCTTGCCAGGGTGTATCCGTTGAAGACTAACATTACCAGATCCGATTCTTGTATCTTGCCAGGGTGTGTCTTAAGAGTTCGAGGATCCGATACCTGAATCTTGCCAGGGTGTGTCCGTTGAAGACTAGCATTACCAGATCCGATTCCTGTATCTTGCCAGGGTGTGTCTGAAGAGTTCGAGGATCCGATACCTGAATCTTGCCAGGGTGTATCCGTTGAAGACTAGCATTACCAGATCCGATTCCTGTATCTTGCCAGGGTGTGTCTGAAGAGTTCGAGGATCCGATGCCTGAATCTTGCCAGGGTGTATCCGTTGAAGACTAACATTACCAGACTCGATTCCTATATCTCGCCAGGGCACGTCTGAAGAGTTCGAAGATCTGATTCCTGTAACCATTCAGGACATATCTACATAAAGCATCTGAAGACCAGCTCCTGCAACATGTCAGGTACTCATTTTTTCTTTTGCAGGTACGCAAGTTCTCGCTAAGGAATCTCTCACGCGATCAACATCCAGATGGCATCTATAAGCCCATCATCCTATTCATCACCCTCTAAATGGCATCTATAAGCCCATTCCATCATCACACTGCTACTATGTGAGCACAAATTTCTAGGCACTCTAGTGTTCAATCATCTTCCACCTTCGGATTACGAAAGGCACGTCAGCCAATCTGCATCCTCAGGTCTAAGAAGATTGAACAGGGGCAACTGTTGTACCCCAAAATTTTCCCTCCCATATTCTTCAAGAAATTGCCAAGTCATGCTTCAAAATTCCCCAAGGGTTGCACAGTTCAAGAGCCTCCTGAACAGTCAAAATTAGGGTTTTAGTTCTGATCAAGAAAATGAAGTTTCCAAGGGTCCAATCAAGTCCCACATGCCTATAAATATGGTCAAGCATCCTCATACCAAGTTTCAAGACTTTCAGCACATAATTGCACAGTCAAAACCCTAATTGCACTACAGTCAACTGTAGGGGCAAAATGGTTATTTGACAGTCAAAAGTTCAAATTTTTGGTCAACATCTAATTTTGAAGCCACAAACATCATTTGATCAATACTTGATCATGATTCTCAAAGCTTGGCTCAAAAATCATCAAGATGCAAAAGTTTCCTTATTTGGACAGTTGAAAAAGTCAACTGTAAATTGACCAGGGCATAACTTTCACATGGATTATCAGAAAAATTCCATCCAAAGCTCATTTTGAAGAGAAAGACATTTCCTACAACTCCTCTTCACACTTCAAGTCCAAGAAATGTTCTCACAAAAAGTTATCAATTTCAACATTATAGGTCATTTTCAAAAGTCAACAAAAAGGGACTTTAAGTCAAAGGCCATAATTTTAAATTGGTAAATCAAAAGGACATGGGACCAAAGGAATTGGTTAGAGGACTCAAATACATTTCCAAAATGTCCAAGAACATGAGCAAAGCTTAAAAATTGAGCAAGTTATGCCTTGTGGAAGTTGGGAAATTTTTGGATATTTTGAAAAGTCAACATTGATTCAAATGACCTAAAATTGCTAATGGGCCTCTTTTTCTTCCACAATTCATTATCCAAGGCATGTGCACGACCATTTGGCCCAAAGGGAGGTTTTTCTTCATTATTTATTTATTTATTTGGATTTTTATTATTAATAATTCATTTAAATTAATTAAAATACATGAAAAATGTTAAACCTACTATTTCAAATCTTTTTGTGCATATAACATCTTCAATATTTCGTGCAAATCAAATTAGGGAAGAATTGAAATTGATTGGATATGATTGAGAGCTAAAAAGCATGAAAAAAGATTGAAAAATTATGGTTTGCAAATCAAATCTTTTTCACATCAATGCATGGATTTTGATCAAGTTTCTTAACCTAAAACACTCACATAAGTACAGAACGAAACCCTCATGCCAAAAACCAAAAAGCTGTGCAAGAATCTGGAGAACAAAACTTGAATTTTTGCTTAAAATTCCAAATCTGAAAACACATTTGTAGGTCGATTGAAGCCAAGAAACTCATTCCATTGCATCCCTGGGACATCAAGCAACGTACCAGGATCAAGAACACCAACCCTACAGCCTTAAATCATTGTACAGAATCAAAAAATTTCTCATAATAATGCATATTCGTATTCTGAGTTCTAGGCATATTCATGGCATTTTATTTGTAGATTCATTCTAAGCAATGTGTTTTAAAGCTAACCATATACTTTGATTAGATTTTTATGCACTGTATGCAAAACCACCATTGTCATATTTTAGGGTTTCAGACTTGGAAATTTAGGGCTTTTCATTCAAGGAACAATTGGGGCATGATAATGGCACCATCAGGTTCAGAAGCTTCACGACAATCACATCCATATGTCGCACCTAATTTCTAATGCGAGGATTCCTATTCGTTATTTTTCAGAAAGGTGCCTAAGGGAACGACATGAAACTGTTGCCAATCTCTTTCATGTTTCAGAAAAAAAAACACAACCACGAAGAAGATGGTTATGTGGCAGGCGATAGTTGGCTCGTTTAAAAATTCGCGCTAAAATCCACTAACGTTTTTGTTTTATTTGATATTAATTGATTGTTGTATTATAAACAAAGTGAGCGCTTGGATCAACTGGCAGGCACAAGCATTGGTAAACCACAGGACCTGGGTTCGAGCCCCAGGTCCCTCACTCTTTCCATGCTATTTTTCAATCAATGTTTCTATGCAGTTTCAACGCTGAAGACCATCATACGTTCCTCCATCAAGCCGTCCACGCGTTCAATTTCATCAATTCAAGGGCACAGATTTGGAGAGCATGGTACACGTGAGTCAAAGCTTGGGTACGTGAGTGGAAAAGTCAGCCAGGCCTAAGGCTTATTGGGCTCAAATTGCTGGACTTCACCCTCCAAATTAGGGGCAGACCCCCTTAGGTTTGCAAACTCTTTTACATTCTTTATTTTTTTTCATTATTTTTACTTTCTTTTAATTATTGTTTTTTTAATTAATTTAATATTTTCATAATATATAAAAAAACACCAAAAAATCATAAAAGAGAAAAAAAATAATAAATATTTTATTTTAGTATTTTTGTAAATAAATTGCATTAATTAAATTTAGTTATTAAATTAGGTTTAATTGTAATATTTTCCTTAATAAAAATCTAAAATTGGTAGAATTAGGGTTCATAATCATTTTTGTCCTTTTTTCTTTTCTTTCATAATAATTAAATATTTCCTATTATTTATTTTTATAATTAAATGGCATGTAAATAATTAGGTTAAATATTAGGTTAAAATTTAATCTTTTCTTAATAAACTAAAAACAGCTAGAATTAGGGTTAGCATTTTATTTTAATTAATTCTTTTTCATTAAAATCATAAAATACAAAAATACCAAAAAAACAAATTTCTTTTCCTTTTAATTTTATTAATTTAATAATCGTTTAATTTAATTTAGTTAAAAAGGGTCCAACGCCCTCGTTTCAACTTTAATTCCAATTCGCATATTTATTTTTTATTCTTTATAATATTTATGTATCTCTCCCAAGGCCATGTAACATTTTTATCTGTCGCACTTTTAATTCTTTATTTTTCTGTCAAATCGGGTTCTGGAAATTTTGGCGATGTGGACCCGCGCCTTTTGTAATAGTTTAGAATTTTATCTTTCTCGCAATTTTTAACTGTTAACAAATGCATGCAAGAATGAATGGAAAATAAAAACAAACGCGTAGATCACCTATACCATGACAAGATAAATGCAAATGAATCTGACACACAAATCACACACCACCCCTAGGGTACGTCTCACTGTTGCCTTGCCTCGAAAGGTGATCGTCGAGTAGAGGATGTCTTAGTAAGTCCTCATGATCCGGGAACCTGGCATGAGGGTAGCTTCTAAGGTGTCTTCCCATTGCTCTGGTGATCACCATGTCCCGAACCTCGAATTGACCCGAACACCTCCAACGGTGGTGCTACCTACCTCTCAATGGTGGGATAGCACTACTTTAAAGGACATTTACACAGACGAATTCCTTAGGGTAGGTAGACGACTCTAGATACTTGCTCTAAATTTCAAAACAAATCAAAAATACTTTTCACACCGACACCTTTTCAAAAAGCTTTCGAAAGCAATTTTTCAAACACTCTTGAGGACCGATACAAGAGTCGAACTGAAATTTTCAAAGAAACTTTTTAAACCCACAGTTGAAAAGCAAACAAACCATTTTTGAAAACACAAATGAGCAAGTATCTAAGAGCCCATGGATAACCATGGATAGAAAGGGTGCTAACACCTTCCCTTTCTATAATCTACCTCCCGAACCGAGAGCAATCTCTTTAAGGAATTTTTCTGTGCTTTTGTCCTTTCCATTTGGAGAAAATAAAAGACGGTGGCGACTCTTGCTTCCGCGACATTTTGCGAACCAGCGTTAAACAGTCAGTTCCAGATCCACCGATCACAACCGCCCTTTCGGTTTTTCGGTCCACTGGGATACCCTTTTTTTCCCAAGCCGCCTTTTCAGGTTTTCGACTTACCGAGTGTACAGTTTTTCCATTTTCATCCCTTATTTTTGCCCGAACCCTTTTGGTTCGCTGGGAAGCCCTTATTTTTTCCTAGGCCAGTCAACCTAGCGGGTCTTTGATTATGCGTAGTATCTTTTCACTATGTCTGCATTGACGGGGTGAGGAAGGTCGTCACCATCCATGGTGGTTAGAATCATAGCTCCTCCCGAGAAAATGTTCTTAACCACAAATGGCCCTTCGTATGTAGGGGTCCATTTTCCCCTGGGATCACCTTCCGGTAGTATGATGCGTTTGATCACTAGATCCCTGACTTGATATTCTTGACGTCTGACTTTCTTGTTAAAAGCCTTGATCATTCACTTTTGATATGTCTGACCATTACAGATAGCAGTAAGTCTCTTTTCATCGATTAGATTCAGCTGATCAAGTCGTGTCTGGATCCAGTCGTCTTCGTTCAAACCTGCATCCTTCATAATCCTGAGAGAGGGTATCTGGACTTCGATGGGTAGGACTGCCTCCATGCCATACACCAAAGAGTAGGGTGTTTCCCTTGTTGACGTCTGTGCTGAGGTACGGTACCCATGAAGAGCGAATGGTAACATCTCGTGCCAGTCTTTGTATGTCACTGTCATCTTCTACACAATCTTTTTGATGTTCTAGTTAGCCACTTCAACAGCCCCATTCATCTTCGGCCGATAGGGAGAAGAGTTATGATGTTGAATCTTGAACTATTTGCAGAGCTCGGTGATCATTGTGTTATTGATATTTGTACCATTGTCAGTAATGATTCTCTCTGGTACACCATATCGACAGATCAGATTGTGTCGGATGAATTGTGCCACGACGTTCTTGGTTACTGTAGCGAAGGAATCTGCCTCGACCCACTTTGTAAAGTAATCAATGGCTACCAGAATGAAACGATGCCCGTTAGATGCAGTAGGTCTGATCTCGCCAATCATGTTGATTCCCCACATTGCAAAGGGCCAAGGAGCTGTCAAAATATTTAGGGGAACCGGAGGTACATGCACCTTATCAGCATAGACTTGGCACTTATGAAAGGTTCGAGAATGCTGATAACAATCGGCTTCCATAGTGGACCAGTAATATCCTGCTCGTAGGATTTTCTTCGCCATGGTATGTCCACTAGAATGAGTTCCGAAGGTACCTTCATATAATCCTGCCATGATCCTTTCTGCCTCGCTCTTGTCTATACACCGCAGTAAGGTTGAATCATGGTTACGCTTATAGAGGATTCCATTACTGATGAAGAACTTCGCAGCGAACCTTCTCAGAAACTTCTTATCATTAACAGATGCCCCCTCGGGGTATTCTTGAGCCTCAAGATACCTCTTTACCTCGTGAAACCAGGGTTTATCTGCTACCTCTTTAGTCTCAATGTCACAGCAATGTGCGGGTTCATCCAACCTCTCAATGGTAATCTGGTGAGCTTCATTGTCCCACCTGACTTTGAACATAGAAGACATGGTAGCTAGCGCGTTCGCCAACTGGTTCTCTTCTCGTGGGAAATGTTCAAAGGTTATTTCCTCAAAGTGTGGGAGTAATGTCAGTACATACTCTTTGTAAGGAATAAGATTCAGGTGCTTCATATCCCACTCGCCTTTGATCTGACTTATCACTAGAGCGGAATTTCCGAATACACTTAAGAACTTAATCCTCATGTCAATAGAAGCTCGAAGACCCATGATACACGCTTCATACTCCGCCATATTGTTGGTGTAGTTAAAACACAATCGGGCAATGAACGCAGTATGACAACCCTCAGGAGATATGATTACAGTGCCAATGCCATTACCCAATGCGTTCGAGGATCCATTAAAATACATAGACCATCAGGATCCCTCCTTGGGTCCTTCATCTGGTCTAGGTTCTTCGCAGTCAGTTACCAACATGATATTCTCATCCGGGAACTCGAAATTCATGGACTGGTAGTCATCCACGGCCTGATGCGCCAAATAATCCCCCAATACACTCACCTTGATTACTTTTTGGGTTGTGTATTGGATGTCGTACTCGGTTAAGATCATCTTCCATCTTGCTATTCTTCCGGATAAGGCGGGCTTCTCAAAAATATACTTGACTGGATCCATCTTTGATATCAACAAGGTAGTGTGAGTCAGCATATACTGTCTCAGTCGGCGAGCATCCCATGCCAAAGCACAGCAAGTTTTCTCAAGCAATGAGTATCGGGTCTCACAGTCGGTAAACGTTTTGCTAAGGTAATAAATGGCGTGCTCTTTTCGACCAGACTCGTCATGCTGCCCCAGCACACACCCCATTGAATTGTCTAGCACTGTCAAGTATAATATCAAAGGTCTTCCTTCAACTGGAGGCATCAAAATTGGCGGTTCTTGAAGGTATTCCTTAATCCTTTCAAAAGCGGTATGGCATTCATCATTCCACCTTACCACTTGATCTTTCTTCAGAAGCTTGAAGATTGGCTCACAAGTAGCAGTCAGATGTGAAATGAACCTGGCGATGTAGTTCAGACGTCCTAAGAAACCTCTATCTTCCTTCTCTGTGCGGGGAGCCGGCATCTCTTGTATGGATTTTACCTTTGCAGGGCCTACCTGAATACCTTTGTCACTAACAACAAAACCCAG
The DNA here is from genome assembly GCA_948472305.1 of Vicia faba. NCBI lineage: Eukaryota > Viridiplantae > Streptophyta > Magnoliopsida > Fabales > Fabaceae > Vicia > Vicia faba. The sequence goes on along the minus strand of OX451740.1, from coordinate 1,287,326,695 downwards.
AAGCTTACCAAACCTTACCCCGAAGGTACACTTGTTCGGATTCAACCTCAGCTTGTACGTCTTCAACTTGTCAAACAGTTTCTGGAGATGATCAAGGTGTTCTTCCTTAGTTTTTGACCTGGCTATCATGTCATCAACATAAACCTCGATCTCGTGGTGAATCATATCGTGGAACAAAGCGACCATGGCGCGCTGATAAGTTTCCCCAACTTTCTTCAACCCAAAAGGAATTACCTTGTAATAGAAGGTGCCCCACTGTGTAACGAAGGTTGTCTTCTCCATGTCCTCAGGAGCCATCTTGATCTGGTTGTAGCCAGAAAAACCATCCATAAAGGAGAAGATCTTGTGTTGCACGGTGTTATCGACTAGAACATCAATGTGAGGAAGTGGGAAGTCATCCTTGGGGCTGGCCCTGTTCAGATCTTTGTAGTCCACACACATTCGTACCTTACCATCCTTCTTAGGTACCGGAACTACGTTGGCAACCCACTGCGGATAAGAAGTTACAACTAAGAATCCTGCGTCGAACTGTTTCATGACCTCTGCCTTAATTTTCTCTGACATTTCAGGGCACATACGGCGGACCTTCTTCTTTACTGAAGGGTAGTGTTCTTTAGTCTGCATGCGATGTACCACAATATCAGTGTCTAAACCAGGCATGTCTTCATAGGACCAGGCGAAGATCTCAACATAGTCGTGTAGCATCTGTATTAACTGTTGCTTGACACTAGGCTCCAGATTCGCACCTATCTTAACCTCTTTCCTGTCTTCCTCTGTACCTAAATTCACTGATTCAATCGGCTCTTCATGAGGCTGTATGGCCCTTTATTCCTGCTGTAACAGTCTAGCAAGTTCTCCAGGAACCTCACAATCATCCTCACATTCGTCCTCGGCTTGGTTGATCGGTTTTTTGAAGTCATAACTGGCATTAGCAGAGTTGTTATCAATGGGATCCCGAGTGGATATGGATCTGCAATATGATACTTGAGTGTGTGTAAGACAATAGATGTTTTGATAGACAAAAAAAGAAAAACAAGGAGCTCAAAATTTGTATGCAAGAAACGTCCAATGCTTTATTAATGATATATGAAATGACAAATAATAACCCTCACACGCAAAGCCAAGGTGCCTCGGGCAAGGCACCGGGCCGTAAAATTTCAAACTGTTTATTATAAATCTTAAAACAAAAGTCAATTACTGCAGAATAAAAGAAACAGGTATGAAGTCCTTCGCCGTCCAGTTATTCGGTCCACCGTTGGTTGTTGGGTAGATCCAGCTGTCAATGTCTAAATCCTCTTCACTGTCTTCAATTGCATTAATTCCCCGATTGCTGATGCGTAGAGGAGGTCTTCCAATCCGAGCACGCCGAACAGCCCTTTAAGCCCCTTCTTCAACCGCAGCCCTGGCGTCCTTGAGAGAAGCCATCTTAAACAGAGGTTTGTCGGTAGTCACTTCAATTGATGCCAAGACCTGAGGGACCTCTTCGAAATTCGGACAAGGAGTTTCTATGAATTCCCCGCCCATCTCTATGTAGCGGAAGGAATTGAGGTGACTCACCATATATTCTTCTTCACCTCGCACTGTGACAATCTTCCCCTTCACTGGGTACTTCAACATTTGATGGAGAGTGGAAGTAATTGCCCCAGCCCTATGGATCCAAGCACGACCCAGCAAGCAAGAATATGATGGCCTGATATCCATCACGTAGAAGGTGGACCCAAAAGTATGAGAACCCACTTTGACAGGGATGTCCACCTCCCCTTGCACCATTCTCTTTTATCCGTCAAAATCCCTTACCACAATGTTACTCGGCTTTAAAATCAAACCCTCACAATCCAAACGGTCCAAATCTTTCTTCGGCAGAACATTCAGCGAAGACCCGGTATCTACCAACACATGCGCCATAGTGGTTCCCCTGCACTCAATCGAGACATGCAGATCATAATTATGATTCCTCCCCTTAGGGGTCAGATCCGCATCTGAAAAACCTAGCCCATTGTCAGCAGTCAGGCTGGCCACGCAATCTTTGAACTGATCTGCTCAAGTTTCCTGCGGCACATGCGCAGTCTTGAGAAATGCAATTAAAGCCTTCGCGTGGGCTTCAGAACATAACAATAGAGACAACATGGATATCTTCGATGGGGTCTTCCCCAGCTGCTCGACCACATTGTAGTCGCTCTTCTTAATGATTTTCAGTATTTCCTCTATTTCTTGTTTAGAGGCTTCCACGACAATTTTCTTAGGTGCCTCCGTCTGGGCAGGCTCACCTATAATTTCCTTGCCCGGAGTCCTAGATGGCTCAGCAGCAGGGGTAATAACTGGAGTAGGAAAAGGATAAATGTCAGGAGTGCTGGTTGGAGCAGTAGTTGGAATAACATTAGGCTTGATGATCGGCGGAGAAATCTCAGGAGAAAAAATCCTTCCACTTCGGGTAACCTTACTAGTCCCGACAATATTACTGACATCAGTATCAGCTTCTTCATTCTTTAGATCTTGCTTAATACTATGATAGTACACATCAGCACCGTAATGCCATGGGACAGTCTTATCTGAGGTGTACGGGATGGGACCAGGAACAATGATCATTAGCGGAGCAATTCTTTGAACAGGTGTAATCCTAACAGGTTTTCTCGAGGAAACCTTGGAAGGATTGGAGGAAATGGTTATAATAGCGACATCTTCAACAGGAACAACAGGGATCATAGTCTTCTCGAACAAAATTTATTTATTATCCATCATGCGTTGAACACCTGACTTCAACAAGCGGCAACCAGGAGGTATAATCGAACACATGTGGCAACCTTCACCACAACCCGGAAATAAACCGGCCAACAACAAATTCTTCTTAACAGTCATCAGAGGAGTAGAAATTTCTTCAACAGAGGTCACAAACAAATCGGTGTCAACAACATTAACTCCACGACCATGTTTGGGCATGGGAGCAGTTATAACATTCGGCTTTTCTGGAGCATCGAATTCTATCTCCTTGGCTTCAAGTAACTCTTGTAATTTGTTCCTCAGAGCCCAGCAATCGTTTGTATGATGGCCTAGACTCTCGGAATGGTATGTGCACCATGCGTTGGGATTGTATTTGGGAGAGGTAGTGTTTGGATTCTTGGGAGCCTCTCTAAAGGTCGCCAAGTTGGATTTCAGCAGGTGAGGTAACACTTCAGCCAATGTCATGTTGATGTGGATAAATTACCGTTGTATTCTTTCCAGCCTTTGTTGATTGTTGCGTTATGGAGCAATTGCGGGTCTTGGTATCACTACAGCATTTACCGTTTGACGGTGTTCAGATCTTCTTTGGCCCCTCGGGCTATAGGCTGCACTAGCTTCCTTCTTACCAACGAAAGGCTTCTTTGTGAAACTCGGGGACGCATCCTTTTTGTATTTTACCACTCCAAATTCCAGCTTCTACTCTTTCTCCAGTTAAAATCAGCTCGGTGAAACCAGATGGCGAGCTGTCGATCAAGTGATTGAAAAACGGACCAGATAGTGTCCCCAGAAACATGTCCACCAACTCCCTGTCAGACAAAGGGGGTTGAACTCACCAAGCCAAGTCTCTCTATTTCTGAGCATAATCTTTAAAACCTTCACCTGCACCCATGGACATACTCTGGAGTTGAGTACGAGTGGGAGCAAGGTCGGCATTATACTGATACTGCTTTTAGAAAGCAGCAGCAAGATCTTCCCAGTTTCGGACACTGGCTCCCTCCAACTGGTAGAACCATTCAAGCTGAGTCACTGACAGACTATCTTGAAAGAAATGCACCCACAAATTTCTATCAGTAGTGTGGGGTTGGATTTTCCTGACATATGAGCGGAGATGGAGTTTTGGGCAGGACGCCCCATCATACTTGGCAAAAACCGGAGCTTTGAACTTATTAGGAATGACCAGTCCCGATACCAGTCCCAATTCCCCGAAATCCAAATCAGGTATCTTTTGAACCTCCATAGCACTCAGACGGTCTTCTAACTGCTTGATCTATCCTCGGCAGGAGGATATTTCTCATCGTCGTAATCAATATCCTTGTCAAAAACTGCAGGACTAGGGTCCTTTTCCCTTTCTTGGTTTTCTCCGTCCTTGGATGAAGAGGTCAGATCAGTTTGACGCTTCAACCTTTCTCCAAACCTTCTGCCCATATTCAGAATTCTCACCTTCTTCTTTTTCTTCTTCTCTTTCAGAATAAGGGCCTTCAAATCCTCCTGTCCCTTAGCCAGACTTATGAACATCTGTTGGAACTGGGCATTCTGCACCTGAAGATCTTTGATGACTTGATCGGAAGACATCTCTGCTGAAATAAACAGCGAAGAAGATGAGAAACTTGTAGTGGTACCTGTAATGATATGCATGATAATGGGATGCGCATGTAATGATTTCAAAGACTTTGGGAGATTTAAATTTTCAAACCAATATAAAAAAAACTTTATTAGCTTAAACTTTGAAGGTTCACAATGCCTTTAAGGCTTTACAAAATAAGTAAATAAAACAAATCTAAATCTAGAAAAGCAAAATGAAAAGTCCCATCGACGCTTCCTCTTTGTGCTGATATAGTCATTGATCACTCTTTCTTCCTCAAGCTGCCTGGTGAGCTTCAAAACCATCCTCTCTTGCTCATGGAACTGCTCCCGGTAAGTATCCCGCTCATTCTTTAGCTGAATCCAAGACCTCTGTAGCTCCCCAAGATCAGTGGGAATGTAAGGATAGAGAACCGTGTAAGGAATACCTTCTTTATTAGTGGGCTCCACAATCACTGGTAATACGGCCTCATAAGGCATCATAAGCTTCTGGGCACGAGCTCGGGCCCATTGGAAGAAAGGCTGCATAGGAAGGGAAGTCTTCGGTCCCAAGTCTTCGGGGTCAGATCTGTTTACCATGCCCCAAGCTCGTATGAACCTCCGGCGATGCTCCTTAACGTCATCCTTATAGTCGAATACAATTTCCTCGAGAAGTAACTCATGGGGACCATCCCTTCGAGCACGACTAAGTTGTCGCAAGGCTAGACAAGGACTGTAAGGTATACCCCCTCTGATACCAAGTAATGGGACATTAGGGTATCCCCCACAGCGGTCAATAACAACAGTGTCTTCCATAGCCCGGGAACACCAAAGAATATCCGTATGAGCGAGTAACATTATCCTGTGCGACCAACCCAAACCTTCTTTGTTCTTCAGTACAGACTTAGGGAGGTGAGAAATAAACCACCTCGACAAAAACGGTATGAAGCACATAAGAGTCCCTCTTCTCTTCATAGTACGAGTATGGAGAGCATGTAAGATATCTCCAAGCAAGGTAGGCACATGGTTGCAATAAATTAAAATCTTGACAGCATTGACATCTACAAAGGAGTCCGGATTAGGGAAGAGAACTAAACCATAGATAAGAAGAGCCAAGACATCTTCAAAAGCCTGAAAATCAAAATCATCCCAAAATAGCTGAGCCTGGTCTATCAGAAATTTAGCTAAAAAACCCTCGACTCCGCTTCGAGTTTCCCAATTGGATACCACATCGGCCCGTTTTAAATGCAAGGTTGAGGCAATGTCTTATGGCCTAGGAACTTCTTCCATACCTGTGAAGGGTACTTGTTCAAGAATGGATACGCCCAATAAATGAGAGAATTCTTCCAATGTGGGTACCAGCTGGTAATCTGGGAAGGTGAAGCAGTGATGCTTGGGATTGAAGAACTGAAATAGTACGCTCATCATTTGTTCATCAAGGTTTAAGGTAACCAGGCTGAGAAGTTTACCGTGTCTCTTAATGAAAGTAGAAGTTTCGGAAACTCTTGATGCTAGCTCTTTAAGTTGGGCAGGTATCTGCACAAAGTTGATTCGGATGGTATTTCTACGCACGGAAGCCATGATCTGTAAAAAAGAACAAAGATAAATTCCCTTGGTCTTTGAAATGGTTAGTGTAATGAAGCATGAATGCCATGTTATGATGCATGATGTCATGATAAACCAAGGTTTAGCAAACACAAATATTGCAAACACAGTCAAATCACACAAAGCCCTTATGTTTAAGGCTTGCATGAGGTCAAAGGTAATACCCTCTTGAAGTTAAGTTGGTTCAACCTGTCCGAGAAAAGTAATTGGGTTCTAGAGGATCTCAATATCACTGACCATCCTCCATCGGTCATGGTTTCAGCTCACACAATCTTTTCTTGCGGCCAAAATTATTCCGAGAGTATGGTCTCAATGAGTGTAGCATCGAGTATCAACCAGTTCTCAGCTCTACACAGAGGCCGGCTATCTCGCTACTTTCTAATGGCCAAGTTGGGCGATTAAAGGTTTTAAGGTCAGTTGATGCTTAACGACACCACGCGGCGGCCCCGTATTCTCCTCGTTTCTCCATAAGGGATACCGATACCAACCAAAGTGCCACACCAACATAGCTACTGCTTCAACCGTATCGGTCTACGTCGTACAGTTCCCTCACAGTCTATTACTACTTACCTAAGAGGTGTTCCCTAGATCCGGGTGTAGGATCTATAATAACCCCAAACAAAACCCTTAAAAGTAAAGCAAATAAAGCATTCAAGAGAAGAAATTATGATGACCTAGATCCTAAGGTATACCAAACTTATTAACATTCCCCAGCAGAGTCGCCAGTTATGTGATACGGTGGCAGAACAGACTGTTTGATGCTGGTTTGCGCTTTGCGTTTTGTATTCGCAAAATATCGCGGTAAGCAAGAGTCTCCACCAACTTTTATTTTATCCAACCGGAAAGGAAAAAAGTACAGAAAAAATCCTTTTTCGAGATGTTTCTGAGTACGGGGGGTAGATTATAGATGGGGAAGGTGTTATCACCCTTTCTATCCATGGTTTTCCATGGGCTCTTAGGTACTTGCTCATCTTTTTAAAATTGCTTGTGTATGTGCTTTGCTTTTGAAAAGTTTGACTTCGTGATAACCCTTGTATCAGTCCTCAAAGGTGTGACGAAGTTGTTTTTAGAATTTGTTTGAAAAGTGTAAGTGTGAAAATTTTTTATTTGAGCAAGTACCAACTAGCATCTACCTACTCCAAAAAGGATCGCTTCTATTCTTCTTTCCTTTAAACAGCGCTATCCTACTATTGAGTAATAGGTAGCACCGTCGTTGGAATTGCAAAGGGTCAATTTGAAAGGGACGTACGATCACTAAAGCAATGTTAGGACACCTTATTAATAACCCTAGAGTCTTAAGATCATATTCGAGGCAACATTTCCGAGGCAACATTCAAATGGGACGTTTGATCTTTTTTAGAAAGGAGGGCAACCACTAAGACACCCAATGCTTAATGATCGTTTATCTTTGCACATTAGGGTTTTCTAACAGTTTTAAATTTATCATGCATTCTTGCCATACAATTCTATTAGCATACATCTACAAAGTTAAATATTTGCAAAAATTAAAAATGCGAGAAAGTAAATCTACGCTATTACAAGGCTTCGGGGAGGGGGATTAATTACATAGCCAAAAACCCGGGGATTTAAACAATAAATAAAACCCTAAATTAAACTATTACAAACCATGATCAGTTACTAAAATATTGGCAAAATAAATAATAAGCGCATGGCAAATTAAATGCGAAACAATTAGGGTTTTGACCCTCGACTAAACCTATTCGCGATTGATTCAAAAAAAGATGTTTTTGTTATTTAAGAAAATAATGAAACAATTAAATTAAAAAGAAATCCCTAAGCCTAATTAATTTTAAATTAAGAAAAATAAATTAATTCACTCTAAAAAACCTATGTTTGTATTTTTATTTATTTGAGAAAAAGTAAAAAGAATTAAATCAAGACTTTAACCTAATTTGCTAATTAGTTTTAATTTAAAAAAACAAGTTAAAATTTCCCTAAGTTAAACTAAATTAAATTAACAAAATTAATTTTGATTAAAAAAAGTCTAATTCTAATTTTTGATTATCTTGATTTTGTGATTTTATGAAAAATAGTAATTAATTATCAATTAAAATAAATAAAAGAAATATTAAAAGAATAAAAATAAGAAAGAAAAAATAGAAGTGGGCCTGATTGCTAACAATTATGGGGGGTGTAGATCTGACTTTTGGGCCCAAACAATCCAAGCCCGTTTTACTTTGCCAAATTTGATGTGTATGTTGACATGAGGTGTATGATGGACCCTCAATGGAAAGGCATTGGATCTTGGCTGAAGATGCGTTTGATGGTTGGATCTTGATGGCATATGGTGGACGTCATGCTAAGCAACGCGCCTGATCACCTAATGAAAAATAATATGAAACAAAGGTTGGGACCTGAGGATCGAACCCAGGTCCTTATGCTCTCTCCCCATACTACGCTGCCAGCTGAGCTGTGATGCTTAGTTGTAATTATAATAATAACAAAGAATAATATAAGAAAACATGCATTAGTGGTCAAAACAAAAAGAAAAACACGCGTCAGTTTGAATGAGCCAATGATATTGTGCCATGCAGGCTTCTTCTTACTCTCTTCGTCGTTTTAGCCTAGGACACTTTTACCTACAGACACCTTGTTGTAGGTACAGACCTGTGCATCTAAAAAATTGTATACAAGCAAGATAAATGACAAGTGAGGGTACCAATAAACTCCTCTCATCCTCACGGGTATCATGGTACTAGATTCCAGGTCTAATTTTTCCTATATTGCAAACCCCTAAAATGAGCCAAGGAACCCTAACAATGGCATATCATGATTCTTGTACTGAAAACACAATTAAATGATACCAAAAGCTTACAACTCAATGATGAACAAAAATATATAATTAAAACATGCCAATGATGCGTAAATTTCAAAAATCAAAATCAAGTTTTTAGGCAAACTGTGGTGCCTGTAGCTTATGATTCCGGGCGTGAAAATGCTTGCAATTGATTGAGATCCCTTCTGGAGATGTCCAGGAGTCTAGTGGTGGCCTTAGAATGGCTTGAATCACTCTCTAAGTCCAAGAACAATCACCCACTTTCTTGCAAATTTTTTATTTTTCTTTTGGTGCTTTCATGACTGTTAACCTCCTTTGCTTGCTTTGTTTTTGTTCATTATATATCCCTCAATGAATTAGGGTTGCAAAACATATTCAATCTTCAAGCTTTGATGATATTTGATTTGATTCTTTAGCCATATGATTTCTTTCTAAATTTGGCCTAATCATGCTATTTTTGTACCGATTGCCATTGATTCGAATTGATCTTGCAAGCTCATCATATCTTGGTTGCTAACCTGTCAAAAAAACAAATCAAATCATATCTTTGATAATTTTCATCATTTACTTGATTTAATTCACTTTTTAATTAATGAAAAATCAAAATAAATTTAAAAATGGAGAAAACAATTGATGGATAAGTATTTGAGTCGTGGACCACATTATAAGTGAGGTGCAAGCATAAAAAGTTATGCCCATTTAGTAAAAAATGCAAATTTGAGCACATTTGACTTTTGGCAATTTTGCAAAAATGGTCAACTTGACCAATGCATAACCCTCTCAATTTTGACCCTAGAGAGGTGTTCTTAGACTTTTTATAAAGCTTAAGATGTCCTCTAAGCAAGAGTTTTGTTCTCATCTCAATTGAGTCTTCCATGTTCATGTATGAAGCTTTGACCCAAAAGGTGTTTTTGTTCACTTTCCAAAATGACCTATAATGTCAAAATTCATATCTTTTTGTGAGTGCATATTATGAACTTGGGAGATGAAGATGAATTTTAGGGAATTGAATCCTATTCAAAATTAGCTTTGGATGGGTCATTTCTGATAAAGCATGAGAAAGTTATGCTTGGTCAAAGTTGAGTTAACTTTTCCTACAAAACCCTAATTTAACAACTTTTGGGTTTTGATGAATTGTGAGCAATCCTTGATGAATCATGATCAAACCTTGATCAAATGATGAATAATGATTCAATATGAGGATGTTGACCAAAAATATTGAAGTTTGACTGTATGTGGGTCACAGTTGACTTTTGACCTAACACAGTTGATTTTCAGGCATTTGAGCAATTGACTGAGCAAACTTCTTCTGCAAGGCTTGAAACTTCACATGTATGATCTTGAGAACATATTAGGACAATGGTGAGCATTTGAGTCTTTTGTGGTTCACACATCTTGATGAAAACGGAAACCCTAATTTAAGGTAGACTGCCTTAGGAGAGAGTTTGCCTGGTCAACTCTTGAACTTCCTTGAGCAATTTGGGGACCTCATTTTCCATGTGTTGAGAAATATGGGAGGGCAAATTTTGGGGTACAACATGAAGCATCAAGAATCATGCCCTAAGACCCCTTGAGCTGAGAATGCCATTGGTCAGAAGTTGGCACTTTGAAACTGAATTTTTCACCAAATCAGAAGTTTGAAATCTTTGTTTTGGCTTCTAATCACAAGTTTTCCACGCGTTTTTGCCTCTAAACATGTTTAGTGAAGTTCCAGAATTGTTTAGCACCTCAAAACGCAAGGATTGGATGAGTTTTAGTGAAAATTAGATCACACTTCACTCGTGCATCAGGTTTGCACGAATTCCCTCCAAAACGCATCATTCACTCTTCCTTTTGATCCCATTTGCTTCTCCTATAAATACATGAACTATCCCATTCATTTTCTCAACCTTGGATAGCCAGAATCTCCCTGCCAAACTTGTTCCATAACTCAAAATTCAGCAACTTCGAAATCCATATATAAATCTTTTTCAATCCAATTTTCTCATCAATTCACCTTCCTTGATCTTCCCTGAAGCTAACCATATAATTACATTCAAGAATCGTGCCGTATATTTCTCCATAGAAGTCCAGTTTCAGAGCTCTGTAACTCAACTTCAATAGGTAGATTCCTTCACCAATTCTTCAAAACTTTGATATCATTATGATGCTCTCATTGCCCTGGTTCTAGTCGCAACACTTGCTTTTTACTGGAAACACGTTTTGACTATGAAATTTCAAATCCCTTTTTAAAACTTTCTTTCCAAATTTCTTGAGCTACAGTTTATATAAAATTGGAGCGAGGGTGTGGTTGTCTTTGTCTTGAAGAGACGAAGCGAATGGCATAGGTCTGAGCTTTTGATTTTACAGTTTAAGAGACCTATAATTCACGTTGGCTGGAGGTTGAAGAAGACCAACGTGTCATCTTCCAACTAATGATGGCACGCCACTTATTATTTTTGAATTCTGATTTAATAATTGATTCAGTGCTTTATTCACTAATGACCATGATATGCACAGCGCGCCAGATCCCTTTGACTTGATTACTAACGCGTTTTGACTCTCATCTAATGGTCCACATATTTTTTACTTTTATTTTCTTTTCTGATTTTTTATATTTAATTGTTTAAAACTTCAAAAAATTATAGAAAATTCATTTTTAGTCCAAAAAATCTGAAAAAATTATGAAAAATATTTTTGATTATTCTTTCTGATTTTATTTTTTCATAATTTAATTTTGTGTTTTGGTATTTTTTATAAATTTACACTTTATTTGAATTGTTTTAAATGTTTAAAAATACTTTTATGCATTTTAAAATTCTGAAAAAAAATTATGGAATGATCCAATGATATTGTGACAAATATTGGTGACCTCATTTTATTTTTGTTTCTGATTTTGTTATTTTTTATCATTTTTTGGTTTTTTTACTCATTTCTTTTAATTTTAAAAATAGTTTCTGACTTTTAAAAATTACCAAAAATTTTATAAAATCATTTTAATTCATTTCTGATTTTTCTATGGTCTTACTTTTTATTTCTTGATTAATTTAAACATAATTGATATTTTTCTCTTTTATTTCTATTTTTAAACATTATTTTTAAACCTTTTTGTATATATTAAAATGTAATATTATTTTGTGACTATTTTCTGGTTGATCTTGGGTTAGATTTTTTTGATCATGAACTTTATTAACATCATTGGATCCATGGTGTTGATTCTAACTCCACAAAAATGGATGAATGATTTTAATAATAGTTTGATTAAATTTAATCCAAAAGTGGTTTGTATATTCTCTCTCACCCCTCTTCATCTCATCCTCTTCTTATTGCACTAAATATTGTTGGAGCATGATCTCTATATCATGTCTCAAAACAAATGGTGCATAGATTGTTATTGACCGACCTCAAAATAGGTGTGACTTCTATATAAGTCCACTTACGATTTCTTAACATAGCGCTAAATTTTGACCCGATTCGAATAAATGATCATTCGTGACCCAAACATATATTTGCAAGACCAAGTATGTTAATTTGATCTCTTTGATCCGATAACCTTGAGATTCATTGTGTGGAGGCTTTGGTTCTACCAATCCTCTAATGGATCTACAACAACTTTGGTCAACGCGGATCACTTAAACATCGTTGATCATTAAATGATACTCATAAGGATTCCAAATGGATGATATACTTGACAAAAAGCAAATGCAACTTGTTGTGTTAAGGCTTTGGTTCTACCAATCCTCTAAAGAGTTCCTAATTCAAGTTTCAAGATGATCATCCAACTAACCACTAATCACTAATAATTGACTTTATCCTTTATTCTTTTATATGTCCCCTTTTGTTTTTATGCACTATTTACTTTTATCATTTGCATTTCACGCCATTTTCATCTTTGCTATTTGAGTATTTACTTTCTTGTCATTTTTATTTTGCTCACTTGAGCTTTTCTTTTCTATTTAAAACACCTAATAATCAACATAAACCCCGAAAATATTTAATGATACTTGGACTATTTGGTTACTATCCTTGGCCTTATGGAGCATTGGACTTTTTGAACTTAGGATTAGAAACCTTGGCCTATGATTGGAGACCTTGTGATATTATCTGATTATTTTGTCTAGAGTTCTTGAGGTTTACCTCAAGACATTGGGTTGTTTGTTTGTTTTGTGTGCAGGTTATTGTGATTACACCCTTTGTTTGTAATCTGAAATTCACCCGTATACAGCCGTTACTCTGCCCAATTTTTGTGAAGACTTAATACACTTGAAGTTTGGTTCTCTCAAGAGGTCTAGTATCATTGCTTGTTTGGTTTCAATCCAAAGAATGGGAATTCTATCTTGGCTCATAGTGTTAAATATTGGCTTCTTGTTGGTTAGATGATTCTTATCCCTAGATTTTATCTTATGCTTTAGGATAGCCTCTTATTCTCCTCCCATCTTCTTTAATTTCAAAAATCTTCTCCCTCCTTTTTGAAAACTCTTCTTGTTTTAAACTTGAACCACTTTCATAATAAACTTGGACTTAGGTCCATACATTTTCAAACATTTTCATAAATAAACTTCTTTTTGTGAGAAGACTAAAAGTCAATAAATCTCATTTCAAACCATTTTGCCACTTTGGCTTTTATCTTTAAACTTTTCTCAAAAGATTGAACTCTTGTCAATCCTTGTAGTGATGCAAACAACTATACTTCTACAATATGTAGTGAAGAGAGATATTTTCCACTTGGGTGTTGAGTGAGGCATTGTTGATTTTAAAACCCAAGCCATATCCTCCACTTTGAGATGATGCAAATTCTCCTTTCTCATGATTGTGGGTAGTAGGTAGGGTTTTCCACACGGACAATGACGATGATGTTTTATCTCATAAAATTGACCAACACATTTGTGTTTTAAAATTTTTAAAATAGGAACTACGTGTACCCTGATCCCCTATTGCACGAAAATGTGGTACGTAGGCACTAAAGGTTTGCAACCGCGGCGGGTGCAAAAATCATAAAAAATATATTTCTTTTCTCACCTCCACCATCCATTTTTATACAACATTTTTATAGCCAAAATATACATATTTTTCAAAGAGGTTCCTGCGGAGTACTGTAGATATTTAGGGTGCTAATACCTTCCCTTTTCATAACCAACCCCCTTATATTGAATCTTTCCCCACTCTTTTTTGGGTTACTCGCTCTTTTCCCATTCCTTTGGAAAAAATAAAGCGCGATGGAGATTTTTATTTTGATTTGTATAAGTCTAGTCAATCCAATTGCTTAGTCTTTAAACATTTCTACCGCTACAAACTCCTTCGTGCATATCTTCCATAATTTCTCAGCTTCCTTCTTGTCTACACAATGAAGCAAAATTGAATCGTGGTTGCACTTGTATAAGATTTTGTTACTCAGAAAGAACTTATCAGAGAACCTCCTTAGAAATTTCTTATCATTGATAGATGCCCCTTCAGGATACTCTTAAGTCTCGAGGTATCTTCTTACTTCATGGTACCAAGGCTTTTCCTCTACTCCATCAATATCAACTCTGTAGCAATGTGTTGGTTCGTATAATCTCTCAATAGTAATCTGAGGAGCTTCATTATCCCATTTGACTTTGAACATAGATGACATGGTAGCCAATGTGTCTTCCAATTGATGCTCTTCTTGTGGAATGTGTTCAAAAGTGATTTCTTCGAAGTACAGAATTAATGTCAACACATGCTCTCGATAAGGAATGAGATTTGGATGCTTTGTATCCCATTCTCCCTTAATCTGACTAATCACTAAGGTTGAGTCCCCATATACGTTTAGGAATTTGATTATCATATCGACGACATCCTTGATACCCATGATGTACGCTTCGTACTATGCCATGTTGTTGGTATAGTAAAAACATAATATGGTAGTGAAGGGCGTATAGAAACCCTTGGAGATACAATCACAACACCAATCCCATTACCAAGCGCGTTGGAATCTCCATCTAAAACCATAGTCCATCGGGATCCTGGCTCAGGTCCTTCATACAGTCCAGGTTCTTCATAATCAGTAACTAACATAATATCCTCATTCGGGAACTCAAAATCCATAGATTGATAGTCATCTACAGCTTGATGAGCCAAATGATTTGCCAATACACTTCCTTTGATTGCCTTCTGAGTAGTGTACTGAATATCGTATTTTGTCAAGACCATTTACGATCTTACTATTCTTCAGGAGAGAGCGGGCTTCTCGAATATGTATTTTATTGATCCATCTTAGAGATCAACAAAGTAGTATGAGTCAACATATATTGTATTAGTTGGTAAGAAGCCCATGCCAAAGCACAACAAGTTTTCTTGAGCAGTGAGTATTGTTACACCCCAAAATTTTCCCTCTTCATTTTAGTCACATGGCTTGTGCTTTATCATACACATTCATACATTCTCATGATAAGGATTAGGGTATTCAAGTTTCCAAGTTCTTCTACAAGATCTAGAGGATGTTTGTTTAGGTCAATCAGTGCAAAAAAGGATCTCATATCTCCAATCTTTAAACTCTCTCAAAGCTAAAAGGTTTTCTTATATTGGTAGACAAGCCATTTGTCCCATATGATCATTAGAAGATGGAAATTTGCAAAGTTTGGAGAAGAATCACATTTCCACTATTCATCTCTTAAGATTAGGCTTTTGATTAATTGAGGAGTCTGAGGCTTACAAAAGACAAATGTGTGAAGCATTATATCCTCATCATCATACAAGACATATTGGTTCAAAGAATTTCTTAGTTTGACCAGGAGAATGAGAGTTTTGGAGCTTGATCATCATCTCCTAACATAGAGAGCCAAAATTAGGGTTTTTGGTTTAGTCAAGAAATCTTTGATTTCTTGGGAAATACTTGATTCCATGTTCCTTAACATGTTTATGAGAATCTATGATAGGAAGGTTGGCCATCAATTTTGGTTGAAAGAAGCTCAATTAATCAAAAGGGGAAAATAGTCTTTTTGACCAAAAGTCAACCAAAGTCAAGTTGACCAAGTGGACTTTTGGTCAACCATCAATTCAAGTATTCTATTGTCATATTTTATAATCATTGGTGTCACAAAATCAAGAGAAAGGATTAAAATGGAGATAACTTGTTCAAGAAGGTATTGGGACATTTAGAAAGAAAGTTCTAAGTTTTTTTAGTATTGAATTATGGACATTCATAACTCTCTCATTTTTTATCCAATTGAGGAAAATCTTATATGCTTGTAAAGCTTGAGAAAAGACCTATAAGTTTGTTAATGTGTGCTCAAACCTCAAAAGTGAAGCATTTGTGAGTTATTGTGTTTAGGAGTTTAAAGCCCAAAGATGGCAAGTTTACCCAGCAAAGGAGGCCTCCTATGTGAAATTTTATCAAACATGTGGTGGGCACACCTTCACCATCATTTTTATTATTGAATGGTTTATAATTTCAAAAATATTTAAACATCAAAGTTGGATATATTTGTGTCCTCTTCAATTTTGAATTAAATATCATTTCATTCTGAGCACTATGGTGAAAGATACAATGAAATGAACACGAGGGCATGAAATCATAGAATTTTCATTTCCTCTTATGTTGTCAATGGATAAAGCTTGGAACTAGGTTTCAACAGAAGCTTCATCCGCCTCTACAATGCTGAAAGAGGACAAATGAGATATTAATAATGTATGATCTCCATATATAATTACCACTTTTCCTTCACGTACAAACTTCTGTTTCTAGTGTAAAGTTGAAGTGGTGGCCCCTGCCTCATGTATCCACGTCATTCCTAGCAAATAGCTATAAGCGGGTACAATATCCATGACCTAGAAAGTAATCTGAAACAAATATGGGCCTATATGAATAGGCAAGTCCGCTTCACCGATAACAGATTTCCTAGATCCATCAAACACTTTCACAATAATTCCACTTGGGTGCATGGGCGTCCCTTGATATTTCAACTTCATAAGCGTGCTCCTCGATATAACATTCAATGCAGATCCATTATAAATCAGCACATTGGATAGTGAATCATTCTTGCAGTTCATAGAAATATGGAGGGCCAGATTGTGATTCCTTCCTTCATCTGGCAATTGATCGTCGCAGAAACTCAGGTTATTACATGACGTAATATTCCCTACTACACTGCTGAATCGGTCTATAGGCATGTTACTTTCCATAAAAGCTTGATCCAGTACCCTCATCAGGGATTCTATGTGAGCAGAGGAGTTCATCAATAAAGCCAAGATAGATATTTTTGAAGGAGTCTGCAGTAGCTGATCTATGATTTTGTAGTCGCTCATCTTGATTATCTTCAAAATATCATCCATTTCTTTCTCTAATGTAGCTCCACTAGATTCACCCGTAACCTTCTTGGGTTGAACATTCTCATCAATTTTCTTTCTTGTGCTAACATCTCCACGAACAACTGGTGCAAACACACGACTGCTGCGGGTCACTCTGCTAGTCTCAGCTATATTTTTAACATCAGGCATTGGCTGGATAGGAACTTCCACATCATCCTCTAAGATTGTAGCAGTATACTTGTAGGGTACATCCTTATCTGACTTGTAGGGGACGGGACCTGGCAAACTAATCACCAATGGGGTAACAACTGGCTTGCTATAATACTCAACTTCAAAATGGGTGGGTGCACCAAAACAAGGAACAATTACATTTACCCCTTCTTCAACATAATCAGTCACTATTGAGTCATCTCTGGAAAACAAATCCTCATCTGAGGAGAAATACTCATTTGCAGAGGCATACTCATCATCCGACTCTTCTTCATCCAAACAAACCTCAATCATATAAACTTTATGGAAATCATCCCTTTGACCCATAACCTTGATAGTTCCATTATCAAATAACAATTGAACACCTTTCCTCACAATAGAACATCCTCGGGAGTCTCGACATCAAATTCGGCAAGATCCATACTGATGTTCCACCTAACCAGCCAAGTGGTAGAAAGTAGCATGCAATTGCACAAGGTCTTCATTCATATACTCCACATCAAAAATTCTGAACTCTCTAGGACATCCAAAAACCATATTCACCTCCTCTTCATAATCTGCCCTAGGCCTGATTATGTAGATGAGGCCCTCATCCATCATCTCCTGCAAATTAGCCTTTATCTTATCGCAACCTTGTGTGTCTGTACTGCAAATATCACAACCGGAATGGTCATGCGTATAGTAGCTAAATTTAGAGGTATGCATGCATTTTCACCAAATCTCCTCTAACTAGATGAATATCAAAAATCCGGAAGATGCCTGGACAACCGGCCACCATATTCACATCATTTTCTCCTCCATGCTTGGGTAGAGGATTGTATTTCACATTAGGACCCACATCCTTGAAAGATAGAATACCAGACTTCACCAGTTTCTGCACCTCAGTCTTCAAAGGATAACAATTCTCAACATTATGCCCTGGTGCTCCCTAATGAAAAGCACATGTTTGGTCTGCCTTGTAATACCAAGGCAAAGGTGACGGTACAGCGGGAGGTGGTCGGGTCTGAACCAAATTCTTCTGAATCAAGGCAGGTAGTAACTCCGTATAACTCATAGGAATAGGGTCATAACTCTCCCTTCTCTGATTATGCCCTTGATTTCTCAGCTGGGATGGTCTCTGATAAGCAACGGTGGTTGGAGCTACACTAACAACTGGAGTAACTGAGGCGAATTGCTGATGACGCTGATAATTTCTTCTAGGAGGATTAACCCTCCTCTCTTGCATAACAGCATTTGCATCCACTTCCTTCTTCATGGTAAACCCATAAGATGGCTTCTTCGCACCTCTAGATCCTTCACTTTTTGTTAAACGACCCTCTTTTACAGCCTCTTCTAAGAGGATACCCATGCCTACCATTTCGGTAAAGTCACTTGGTGCACTTGCTACCATCCTCTCATAGTAGAAAGCACCCAGAGTTTTCAAGATAATCTTAGTCATCTCCTTCTCTTCTATGGGAGGAATCACTTGGGCGGCTACATCATGCCATCTCTGTGCATATTCTTTGAATGATTCCCTATCTTTCTAAACCATGGCCATGAGTTGATCATGGTCAGGCTCCATGTCCACGTTATACGTGTATTGTATGATAAATGCTTCTTCCAAGTCATTAAATGTACGGATATTGACGTTGTCCAAACTCATATATCACTTCAGCGCAACACCGGTCAAACTATCCTGAAAAAAGTGAATCAGCAGACGCTGATCATCAGTATGGGTAGACATTCTCCTTACATACATTACTAGATGAGCACGAGGGAAAGTGTTTCCCTTGTACTTATCAAACTCCGGGACCTTAAACTTTGCAGGTATCTTAACATTCGGGACCAAGCATAATTCATTCACATTCTGCCCGAATAACTCTTTTCCCCTGAGGGACTTCATCTTACTCTGCATCTTCTCAAGCTGCTCTTGAAAATCATCTATTAAGTCATAGAGACCCAAGTCTTCACTTGGTGGAGGAAAAGGACGACACACATCATCATTAACAAACGGAACCATATTCACCGAATGAGGTGCAGCAGGAGAAGTATGCACCACAGAAGGTGCAGGAGTAACAATAGTCTAAACAATTGGGGTGTCTTGAGGACCAAGATTGAAACCTTCAGGCGCAAAGTTCTCTGGTATTCCCCATGGATAACCTTGAGGCATGCAATTCTGAACAACAGTTGGGGTAGAAGACACAGGAACAGCCGGAGCTTCAGCAGTAGCCCTTGTTGGTTAAGGTTGAACACTCGGTGGTTGATTCTGAGCAGCCACCAGAGATTCCATCAGAGTAGTAAGATTGTCCATGTCGGCCTTCAAAGTGGAAACTTCCTCGCGCAACTCGCGATTCTCTTATTCTAGGTTGTCCATCTTCCTTCTAAAATTAACCCGAGTGTTGTAGTGGTGAGTCAGCTTGCTGAACAAAGTAAAGAAGCTTGGTAAGACACCTGGATATGCATAACAAATGAAAGAAATATGTGCAATATGATGCATGATATGCAATGCGCATGATTTGTTTTTATTATATTTCAGGGACTTTAAGATTTATAGACACATTGCAAATATCAAAGTAATAACGCATTTGAAATACTGAAAATTTTTATTATAATAATTTCAAAATAGGTTACAAGTCTCAACAATCCCAAGTACAAGATGAAAATGAAATCTAAAACCCTGAGAAGTGAAGCTGTCGGAGATCACTCTATACGTTGGCGCTTCTCTGCAAGCCTGGAAATCTGAGCCTTCCACCTCTGATTTTCTTCCGCATACCTGGTGGCAACCTCCTTCCAATCACCTGAATCAGGAAATAAGTAATCAACATCTAATTGAGGCTTAGGAGAAAATAAATCCCCTTGCCTCTCCATCATCTCTATAGCCCGACTCTCAAGAATCTCAATCAAGTCGTCTTTCTCCTTTAAGTCTGCTCTAAAGGAAATCTCTAAAGTTTGGCACTTGTTCTTCCAAGTATCCTTTTCCTGCTGCATCCTAACCAAAGCAAGTTGTATCTCTTTTATATCATCCAATAAGGGAGGAGTGGTCTTCACAAATAAATCAGACATAGGTGTCTCCCGGTAATACGGCATCTTCAACTGAATAGCTCTCGTTTGGAACCACTGAAGATATGACTCCAAAGAAACAGATCTCCTAGGTCCCAAGTCTTTCCTACTCTTCTTATGAATGTGATGCCAGGCCTTCGCAATCTTCTCCCTAGCTTCCCTATAGTCTTCTCCCTCTTTTAGAAAGAAACTACTCAAATGAATACTATTTGGTTTATCCCTCATCGGATAACCAAGCTGTCATCGTGCAAGAAAAGGGTTATAGTTAATTCCTCCATTTGTACCAAGAAGAGGTACAATGGAGAAACTACCACAACTATCAACAATATCTACATCTTGGTAAGCTCGATGATACCAATCAATATCCGAGTGAGTAAGTTCCATGATCTTAGGATCCCAACAGGGTTCCTTCCTGACATCCCAGAAAGCATCAGACCACTGGTATAAAAAAGGCGTGCAATAGATAATCATCCCTCCATGATAATAACTCCGAAGATGAATAGAGTAATAAGCATCACCCAGCAATGTAGGAACTGGGTTTCCAATCATGAAGATCCTAATAGCATTAACATCAACAAACTTGTCCACATTAGGAAATAAGAATAACCCGTAAGCAAGTAGAGCAAAGATGGCCTCAAAAGAGACTGTACTCTTTATCCTGGCAAAGTAACGAGCTTTCTCTAATAAGAATTGAGCTAGTAATCTTCTAATCCATCCTTTAGTAGTCATATGGGCTTCCACCTCATACTTCCCTAGATGAATCAAAGCAGCAATCTCATATGATTTTGGTTCACCCTTCAAACCAGTGAAAGGAATACGATCAGTAACGGCTAAATCCAACAGATAAGAATACTCCTCCAGTGTAGGCCTCAATTGTTGTACCCCAATTTTTTCCCCTAAGATCCCTTCATCATACCATATTGTTTCAATCACCACAAAATCACATTAGGGCTTTTGGTTCCTCTCCCAATCTTTAGCCTTGCTCTTTGAGGAGTTACCAAGCACCTTGACTTGTTTTCTTTGGTGATCATGGATATTTTGCTTTGATTTTCTCTCTAAATTAACAAATACAATATTGGTTTATCTTACTTGTTAATAATGTAGGTAAAGGCAATGAGGTTTAGCAAGTTGCATCATGGGTTCATGAGTTTATTTCCATGCCCTAGTCAAAAGCTTGAGAGATCCAAACCTCACCATTGGAATTGTTTTGAAGTTTGTATGAAAGAAGTTTTGGTGGCCATGAGTCCTCATCATCATCCTCAACAAATTCTATTCACAAAGGAAGAATATTGGCACAAAAAGTTTGTTCAAACTTGGCAAAGTTACACCAAGCATTCTCTTGATCTAGAAGCTAGGGTTTTGGACTTCAGAGGGGCATATCTTGCTCATCTTTTGGTATTTTTGAGTGATTCCAAAAACATTATTATCTTCAAAGAGTTACCAAAAAATCACTTCAAAAGTTCCAAGGAGTTTTCATATGGAAGGAACTTAGTGAAGAAGAAAGATTACAAGTCATCCAGATGAATCCCTCATTTTTCATAATGTGATTTCAAATGATCATAACTTGATCAATTTTTATCACCTTGATCCCATTATTTTTTCATTATGACCCTTATGATGTGTACTTCATGCCTTCTTTTATGTGCAAAGAAAGAAAATGGATGGAAGTTGCCTTAAGAATGCAAGAGATTATAGGTCATTTCATGATTTTTGGCCAACTTCAACAA
Organism: Vicia faba; assembly: GCA_948472305.1. Taxonomy (NCBI): domain Eukaryota; kingdom Viridiplantae; phylum Streptophyta; class Magnoliopsida; order Fabales; family Fabaceae; genus Vicia; species Vicia faba. The sequence goes on along the minus strand of OX451740.1, from coordinate 1,287,304,789 downwards.
GTCATAACTTGCTCAATTTTTGGAGATTTTGAGTGGTTCAAATTTCAAAGTGTCATTCAGGAGGTCTACTTCATTCCTTATTTTTTGGTCAAGAGAAAATTCTAAGTGGAAGGCCATGTTTGGATGCAAGAGATTATAGGTCATTTTTAAAGAAGAGTTTGAAATTTTTCTAAGTATGGAAATCCAACTCTTTTTCTTTAACTTTGACTCCATGTAACTTTCAGCTCAAGCATCCATTTGATTCTATTCTTTTTCCATTGCAAATCTTGTAACCTCATCTTTCCAAAGCATCAAGAATTATGCGCTAAGACCCCTTGAGATGGAAATGCCATAGATTTGAATTTGGTAGTTTGAAACTGAATTGTGCACAAAGTCAAAATTTTGAAATCTTAGTTTTGGCTTATAATCACAGGATTTCCACGCGTTTTTGTTTCTAATCATGTTTAGCAACTTGCCAGATATGATTAGCATCATGAAACACACGATTTGGCTGAGTTTTTGATCAAGTCTGAGTCACACTTTCTTCATGATGCAGACCCACACGAATTCCCTCCAAAACGCATCATTTGCTTTTCCTTTTGATCCCATTTGCTTCCCTATAAATAGAGGGTCATCCCCCATTCAATTGCCCAAGCTTAGAGAGCCAAGAACACCCTGCCAAAACTTCATATGAACCCACTTTTGTTGAATTCAATTTTTGAAATTTAAGCTTCCTTTTCCAAAATTCTTTGCGCATTCATCATCCTTGAACTTCATACAAACTCTCCAGCACTTAAACCAATCAAAACAACCCATAATCCAAGCTACAGAAGTCCAGTTTCAGAGCTTCTTACTTGAACTTCGAAAAGGTAGAATTCTCCACCAATTGGATCCAAATCAAGCACTAATATGTTCTACTCCTTTGTCTGATTCTAATGCTGCTTACAATTTTTAAATCCATTGAGAATTGAGAGAGAAATCTCAAATTGAAGGTGCTCGCTATTTTTCTGTGTTTTGATTCATATCTCTCTCCATACTTTACATAAATTTGGCGCGATGGTTGTGTTAGAATCGTCTTGAAGAGACGAGTTCAATGATGCTAGTCAGGGATCCTAATTTTTCCATTTGAAGGATCTCACAAAATCCCCATTGCAAGGTGTCTGGAGGTTAAACATGATGACATGTCTCGTCTCAACCAATGATAGTGTGCCAAACGTTTTAATTTCATTGGTTGCCCTTTTTCTGATCACATGTGTGTTTCTCTAAGGTTCATATCAAGCACAGCGCGTCTGGTCCATTAGATTAGCTTACTAACGCGTTTTGACTTTGATCTGATGGTCCACATCTTTTTGGTTTTATTTTATTTTCTGATTTTATATTTTATTAGATTAAATTTTCAAAAATTCATAACTCTTTTATTTTTTATCCAAAAATTATGAAAAAATCACAAAAAATACTTTGAATTATTTCTGATCTCATGATTATTATTTTTACATTTTTATTTTAACATTTGGTTTTTTTTTTATTTTTTGTATTATTTTCTTTCTTTTAATTACTTAAAAAATACTTTCTAACATTTTTTAATTCTGAAAAAATTCATAAATATTATTTTGCATATTTTTGACTTTCTGAAAATTTTATGGAATTTTATATTGAGGTTTACTATTTTTTATCTATTTTATGTTTGTTTTAGCAATTTTAAATAGTTTAAAAATAGTTTCTGACTTTTGAAAATTACTAAATTTTTTATAAAAATATTTGGAACCATTTCTGATTTTTCTATGGCATAATTTTTCATTTCTTAAATAATTTGAACATAGTTGATATTTTCCTCATTATTTTCTAGTTTATTTTAAAAAATTTAATCCTTTAATGTATGTATTAAATGTTATATCATTTTGTGAATATTTTCTGGCTGTCTTGGGTTGATTTTTTGGTCATGGCTTTATTAACATCATTGGATCCATGGTGTTGAGTTTAACTCCACAAAAAATGGATGAATGATTTTAATAATAGTTTGATTAAATGTTAATTCAAATGTGGTTTTTCTTTTTACCCTAAATCCCCTTCATCCCATCCCCTTCTCATTGCACTAAATGTTGTTGGAGCATGATCTCTATATCATGTCTCAAAACAAATGGTGCATAGATTGCTATTGACCGGCCTCAAAATAGGTGCGACTTCTATATAAGTCCACTTACGATTGCTTAACATAGCGCTAAATTTTGTCCTGATTCGAATAAATGATCATTCGTGTCCCAAACTTATGATTGTAAGCCCAAGTATGTTAATTTGATCTCTTTGATCCAATAACCTTGAGATTCATTATGTGGAGACTTTGGTTCTACCAATCCTCTAATGGATCTACAAAACCTTTGATCAACGCGGATCACTTAAACATCGTTGATCATTAAATGGTACTTGTGAGAATTCCAAATGGATGATATACTTGACAAAAAGCAAATGCAACTTGTTGTGTGGAGGCTTTGGTTCTACCAATCCTCTAATAAGTTCCAAATGCAAGTTTCAAGATGGTCATACAACTAACCACTAATTATTGACTTGTTTATCTTTTGCTTTTGTTCTTTTATGCGTTATGCACTATTTATTTTTAGCATTTTACATTTCATGCCATTTTCATCTTTGCTCATTTGAGCATTTATTTTCTTGTCATTTTTACTTTGCTCACTTGATCTTTTCTTTTTCCTTTTCCTAAGATACTTAATAACCAACTTAAACCCTAAAAACTCTTTAATGGCACTTGGACTATTTAGTTACTATCCTTGGCATTATGGAGCAGTGGACTATTTCTTGGACTTAGGATTAGAAACCTTGGCCAATCTTAGAGACTTTGTGATCTTATCTGATTATTTTGTCTGGAGTTCTTGAGGTTTACCTCAAGACATTGGGTTATTTGTTTGTTTTTGTGTTCAGGTTTTTTTGTGATTACATTCTCTGTTTGTAATCTAGAATTCACCTGTATACAGCTGTTACTCTGCCCAATTTTTGTGAAGACTTAATACACTTGAAGTTTGGTTCTCTCAAGAGGTCTAGTATCTTTTCTTTCTTGGTTTCAATCCAAAGAATGAGAATTATATCTTGACTCATAATGTCAAGTTTTGGCTTCTTGTTGGTTAGATGGTTCTTATCCTTAGCTTTTACTTTATGCTTTAGGATAGTCTCTTCTTCTCCCCTCATCTTCTTTAATTTCAAAAATATTCTCCCTCCTTTTTGAAAATATACTTCTACAATATATAGTGAAGTGAGATATTTTCCACTTGGGTGTTGAGTGAGGCATTGTTGATTTTAACATCCAAGCCATATCCTCCAGTTTGAGATGATGCAAATTCTCCTTTCTCATGATCGTGGGTAGTATGTTTTCCACATGGGCAATGACGATGACATCTTATCTCTTAAAATCAACCAACACACTTGTGTTTCAAATTTTTAAAAGAGGAACTACGTGTACACTGATCCCCTATTGCACGAAAGGTGGTACGTAGGCACTAAAGGTTCACAATCGCGGCGGGTGTAAAAATCATAAAAAAATACTTCTTTCCTCACCTCCACTATCAATTTTATATACAACACATTTTTATAGCCAAAATATACAGATTTTACAAAGAGGTTCTTGCGGAGTACCGTAGATGTTTAGGGTGCTAATACCTTCCCTTTACATAACCAACCCCCTTACCTAGAATCTTTCCCTCTTTTTTGGGTTATTCGCTCTTTTCCCATTCCTTTGGAAATAATAAAGTGCGGTGGCGATTTTTATTTTGATTTGTATAAAGGCTAGTCAATCCAATGGCTTAGTCTTGAACATTTCTACCGCTACAGAAAAATGGTGACTTCACTGGGGACAAATTGACCTCTTGTTGGTCCATCCCTAATTGGGTTAATCCTATCTTTGTTTATATATGTATATGTGCTATTGTTGTTTATATGTTATATTTTGTATATATGTTTGTCTGGATCTTCCTGGTTTTCAGGGTGCTTGGTGATTACTCATAAGTCCTATACCCGGACTTGGGCAAACTTTAAGATAGGTTGGACGGTATAGTCATGTTAACTTTGAGGGAGTAATCCCAAAAAAGAAGGAAAGAGATCCCCCACTCAGTGGAGGCTCCTTTGATTGTAGTGTCGTTTACCGAGTAATCAGGAAGACATACTGTTTCGACCTGGGAGCCTGCTGAAACTGAGGATTGTAGAATACCAAACCCATCTTGGCCTTTTAGGTGTAGTGCGGAAGCTATGACGGAGTAATCCGGAAATAGTTGTCACGCAATACTATGCTCGGACGAGTCTTTCTTGATAATATTACTAATTTCCGAGTTAATTGGGAAGTTGGTAATATCCGAAGGAAGGATGTAGACTCTGGGAACCTCTAGAACCTTGTTCGGCAGGTGATAACTTTTTAGACCAACACCTTATGGGTATTACCTTCGACCTTATACTCGTGACGTTGAACCTATGAGCCCTACATGTGTGATCTTGTGTGTGATTGTTGCATCATGCATCCATGCACTCATAAGCATCTTTTGAAGAAAATAATATTTCAAGGGATTTAAAGTTTGACTATTTGTGAATATCTCAGGTACTGTTAACCATGGATTCCAGAGATTGAGTGTCCTGCAGACTTTCGGAAGAAGTATGGATCCATTATTCCTCTCATGAAGCTAAAGATGAAGGAGGGTATTCTCTCGACCTTGGTCCAGTTCTATGATCTGGTGTATCACTATTTTATTTTTCCCGATTATCAATTGATGCCTACACTGGAGGAGTATTTTTATCTATTGGATTTTCCAGTTACCGGTCGTGTTCCTTTTACTGGTTTTGAGGGTGAGCCAAAACCACATGAGATTGCTGCTTTGATTCATCTGGGTAAGCCTGAGGTGGAAGCCCACATGACTACCAAAGGAGGGATTAGAGGATTACCAGCTCAGTTCTTATTGAAGAAAGCTCGTTACTTTGCCAGAATGAAGAGTATGGTTGCTTTTGAGGCCATCTTTGCTTTACTTGTTTATGGGTTGTTCTTATTTCCTAATGTGGACAAGTTTGTCGACATTAACGCCATTAGGATTTTCATAATTGGAAACCCAGTTCCTACACTGTTGGGTGATGCTTATTATTCTATTCATATTCGGAGTTCTTATAATGGGGGAATGATTATCTGTTGCACGCCTTTGTTGTACCCGTGGTTCATCTCTCATATGCCTCAGTCTGATGCTTTTTGGGATGTCAAGAAGGAACCTCGTTGGGCTCCTAAGATCATGGCACTTACTCACTCGGATATTGATTGGTATCATCGAGCTTATCAGGATGTAGAGATTATTGACAGTTGTGGTAGTTTCCCCAATGTACCTCTTCTTGGTACTAAGGGAGGAATTAACTATAACCCTGTTCTTGCACGGAGACAGCTTGGTTATCTGATGAGGGATAAACCGAATAGCATTTATTTGAGTAGTTTCTTTATGAAGGAAGGAGAATACCATAGGGAAGCTAGGGAGAAGATTGCGAAGGCATGGCGTCACATTCATAAGAAAAGTAGGAAAGATTTGGGACCTAGGGGTGTTGTTTCTTTGGAGCCATATCTTCAGTGGGTCCGATCGAGAGCCATTCAGTTGAAGATGCTGTATACTCGGGAGACACCCATGTATGATCTGTTTGTGAAGGCCACTCCTTTATTATATGATCTAGAAGAGTTGCAGCTTGCTTTAGTTAGGATGCAATAGGAAATAGATTCTTGTAAGAACAAGTTCCAGACTTTAGAGAGTTCCTACAAAGCAGACTTGAAGAAGAAAGATGATTTGATTGAGATCCTTGAGAGTCGAGCAGTAGAATCTATGGAGAGGCAAGGGGATTTATTTTCTCCTAAGCCTCAAACAGGTGTTGATTTCTCATTTCCTGATCCGAATGATTGGAAGGAGGTTGCCATCAGACATGTGGAAGAAAACCAGAGGTTGAGAGCTCGGATTTCCAGGCTCACAGGGAAGCGCCAGCGTACAGATTGATCTCTATCAGTTTCTTTCTCTCAGGATTTTTAGATTGTATTTTCATCTTGTACTTGGGATCGTTGAAACTTGTAACCCATTTTGAAGTTATTATAATAAAAAATTTCAGTATTTCAAATGCGTTATTATTTTGATGTTCGCAATATGTCTATAAATGTTAAATCCCTTGAAATGTTAAATGATAAAGTAAAAATAATCATATGCATTGCATATAATGCATCATATTGCACATATTTCTTGCATTTACTATGCATATCCAGGTGCCTTACCCATATTTTTGCTTCGTTCAGCAAGCTGACTTATCCCTACAACACTCGGGCTAACTTCAAAAAGAAGATGGACAATATAGAACAGGAGAATCGCGAGCTGCGCGAAGAAGTTTCTGCTTTGAAGGATGGTTTGGACAATTTGACTACTCTGATGGAAGCTCTAGTGGTTTCTCAGAATCAGCCATCGAGTGTTCAACCTCAACCAACAAGGAAAAATGCTGAAGTTCCTACTATTCCTGTATCCGCTACTCCGACTGTTGTTCAAAACTGCATGCCTCAAGGTTATCCGTGGGGAATGCCGGAGAATTTTGCACCTGAAGGTTTCAATTTGGGCCCCCAAGACACCCAGTGGTTCCAAATTTTGTTACTCCAGCACCTTCTGTGGTGCATATTGTTCCTGTTGCACCTCCTTCGGTGAATTTGGTTATGTTTGTTAATGAAGATGTGTGTCGTCCTTTCCCTCCGCTGAGTGAAGACTTGGGTCTTTATGAAAGAATGGATGATTTCCAAGAGCAGTTTGATAGAATGCAAAGAGAGATGAAGGCTCTTAGAGGAAAAGAGTTATTTGGGCAGAATGTGAATGAGCTGTGTTTGGTCCCGAATGTTAAAGTGCCTGCTAAGTTCAAGTTCACGGAGTTTGAGAAGTACAAGGGCAACACTTGCCCTCGTGCTCACTTGGTGATGTATGTAAGGAGATTGTCTACCCAGACTGATGATCAGCGTCTTCTGATTCACTTTTTCCAGGATAGTCTGACCAGCGCAGCATTGAAATGGTATATGAGTTTAGACAGTGCCAACATCCATACCTTTAATGATTTGGGAGAAGCATTTATAAAACAATACAAGTACAATGTGGACATGGCGCCTGACCGTGACCAGCTTAGGGCCATGGTTCAGAAAGACAGAGAATCGTTCAAAGAGTATGCTCAGAGATGGCGCGAAGTGGCTGCACAAGTAGTTCCTCCTATGGAGGAGAAGGAAATGACTAAAATTTTTCTGAAGATGCTAAGCGCTTTCTACTACGAAAGAATGGTAGCAAGTGCCCCAAGTGGTTTTACAGAGATGGTAGGAATGGGTGTCCGCCTAGAAGAGGCAGTAAGAGAAGGCCGTTTGACGAAGGGTGAAGGATCTGGAGGTGTGAAAAAGCGAGCTTATGGGTTTACAAAGAAGAAAGAGGGGGATACCAATGCTGTTATGCAAGAGAGGAGGGTAAACGCTCCTAGAAGAATTTATCAACATCACCAGCAAGTTGCTTCAGTGACTCCTATTATGAATGTCGCCCCAACTACCGTTTCTTATCAAAGACAGTCCTATCAAGGGAACCAAGGGAATAATCATAGAAGGGAGAACTATGACCCTATTCCCATGAGTTATGCCGAGCTACTACCAGCATTGATTCAGAAGAAGTTGGTCCAGACACAACAACCTCCAACAATACCATCACCATTGCCTTGGTATTACAAAGCGGACCAGACGTGTGCCTTTCATTAGGGAGCACCAGGGCATAGTGTTGAAAATTATTATCCTTTTAGGACTGAAGTGCAAAGGTTGGTGAAGTTTGGAATTCTATCTTTCAAAGACATGGGACCTAATGTGAAAGACAATCCTCTGCCCAAGCACGGGGGAGTGAATGTTGTGAATATGGTGGCCGGTTTTCCAGGTAACTTCCGGATTTTTGACATTAATTTGGTTAGAGGAGATTTGGTAAAGATGCATGCAGACCTCTGTGAATTCAGTTACTATACACATGACCATGCCGGTTGTGTTGTTTGTAGTACAGACATACAGGGTTACGAGAAGATAAAGGTTGATTTACAGGAGATGATGGATGAGGGTTTAATCCATATAATCAGGCCTAGGGCAGAGTATGAAGAGGAAGTGAATATGGTTTCTGGATGTCCTGGTGAATTCAGAATTTTTGATGTGGAGTATTTGAATGAGGATCTCGTGCAGTTGCATGTTACCTTCTGTCGTATTGCTGGTCAGGTGGAACACCAATATGGGTCTTGCATAGTTTGCTGTCGAGACCCCCGAGGATGTTCTATTATGAGGGAGGGTGTTTAGTTGTTGTTATACAATGGAACTATCAAGATCACAGGTCAGAGATATGATTATCACAAAATTCATATGGTTGATGTTTGTTTGATGGGAGAAGAGTTAGAAGAAGAATATGCCTCCGCGAATGAGTATTTCTCTTCAAACGAAGATTTGTTTGCCGGAAATGGTCTTTTGAGGGATGATTATGTTGAGAAAGGTGTAAATGTCATTGTACCTTGTTTTGGTGCACCCGCTCATCTTGAGGTGGAGTACCATAGCAAACCAGCTGTTACCCCATTGGTAATTAATCTGCCAGGACCTGTTCCCTATAAATCAGATAAGGTTGTGCCTTACAAATACAATGCTACAATCTTGGAAGATGGGGTGGAAGTTCCCATCCAGCCAATGCCAGATGTTGGAAATATAGCTGATAATAGCAGGGTGAGCCGTAGTGCTCGCGTGTTTGCGCCGGTTATTTGAAGAGATGTTGTTGCTGGAAAGAAAATTGCTGAGAATGATGAGCCAAAGAAGACTGCATGAGAGACTAGTGGAGCTACATTGGAGAAAGAAGTGGATGATATATTGATGATAATTAAAATGAGCGACTACAAAATTGTGGACCAGCTATTGCAGACTCCTTCAAAGATATCCATCCTAGCTTTATTGATGAATTCCTCCGCTCATAGAGAATCACTGATGACAGTACTAGACCAAGCTTTTGTAGAGAATGACATGTCGTTAGATCAATTCAGCAGCGTAATTGGAAACATTACATCATGTAACAACTTAAGTTTCTGCGATGATGAGTTACCAGATGAAGGGAGGAATCACAACCTGGCCCTCCACATATCTATGAACTGCAAGAATGATTCGCTATCCAATGTGTTAATTGATAACGGATCCGCGTTGAATGTTATACCGAGAAGTACTCTCATGAAGTTAAAGTATCAGGGAACACCTATTCGCCCGAGTGGCATCATTGTGAAGGCTTTTGATGGGTCGAGGAAATATGTCATCGATGAAGTGGACTTGCCCATCCATATAGGACCACACTTGTTCTTGATAACTTTCCAGGTAATGGACATTATTCCCACGTATAGTTGTTTGCTAGGACGGCCATGGATACACGAAGCAGGGGCTGTCACTTCAACTCTACATCAGAAGCTAAAATTTGTGCGTGAAAGGAAGGTAGTGATCATAAATGGGGAGCAGGCGTTGTTGATATCCCATTTATCATCTTTCAGTATTGTAGAAGTGGATGAGGCTGTTGTTGGAACCCAGTTCCAAGCCCTATCCTTTGAAAACATAAGGAAGAATAAGAATTTTGTGGTTTCGCTGAAGGATACGCAGTAGGTGGTGCGCAATGGTCATAATGCAGTTTGGGGACAACTTGTGGATCCACCCGTGAAAAAGAACAGAACTGGTTTGGGTTTCTCTTCGAGGAATGGAGAAGGCAGAAGTTTAAAGTCAAAGTCTTCTGTGAATAGTTATCATGATGTTTTCTGCAACAGAGGCTACCTCCTGTAATACCCCAAATTTGTCCTACCCTTCTACTTTTATCTGGTGTACGCATTGTCGCACTTTTCTCGTGTACATAACTCCATTAGGTCATTTAACATTGCATACATTCGCTAACAACATAACTTGGCATGGGATCAAAGATTTTGAGGTGTATGGTTTCTCTTTGGCTTTAAGAGTCTCACTTTCATTCAAGGTTGATTCATGTTATTTACTTAACAATCTTTGGCTTATGGAGCTGGGGTTTTTGTGTGCATGATTCATCGAGAATTTCTTGCATCGGGATATTATAAGACATCCACCTTTAAGGTCCCTTCAAAAGAATCAAGTGTTTACTACCTTCTCAATGACTCGGATTCAGATGAGAATGCTTTGAATTAAGGTTTTTGTACTTATCTTCATCGTTGCAAGGGTTAGATTCCTGATAGGAGTCTATGAGTTTGAGGATGCTTGGGTGATACTTTGGTTGCTCAGGTTACAGGGTACAAGATATGGTTTGTGGATTCAAAACATCATCACTCTGTTAGATATCAGTTACTTATCATGCAAGTTAAGTCTGGCTCGAATTTGGAGAGTTAAAATTAGAGGTTCATTGAGAATGCAAGATAACTTGGATTTGAAGTCGATTCAAGTGGTTCCATTATGAAAATTTGGTAAGCATTCGATCATAAGGATGTTTTTTGAAAGAAAGATGCAAAATATAAGGGCTAAGACACAAAGGCATTCGCACAAAGTTCGACATTGTTCAAACTCTTCATCCGTAAATTTCATCATCCTTTATCCAAGTTTATCCAAACTAAATCATTTCCAAATCCATCATTCATCATTATCATTCAACAAAAGCTTGTAAGGTTGTGCAAACCTCATTCAAATTTATCATTATTCATTCAAACATTAAAGAATAATAAACATGGATTTCCGAGTGATGGAAATAAAGTATGGATCTTTTTGTCATGGCAAGCTTCAAACTTGAAGTTCCGTTCGAAATGTTATTCAAGTATCAATAAAATATTATCCAAATTCATTCAAAGTCCAATTAGAGTCTGAAGCATTTCATTCTAATAAATCATCATATGCCAAGGTCATTCATGATCCAAAAACATTACAAATATACAAATTGAAAGCATGTTAGACATTACAAGTTCAGTTCTAAGCTTATGCTAAACCTAAGCTAAGCCTTATTATTGCTACGATCTTCGAAACTTCGTGTTGATGCCCTCAATAATTGTTGCCTTTCTCCCCATATCTTAACTCTATCAAACTTGGCTTTTCATCCTCGCACCATCGAATTCCAAACCTGCAATCAAGAAATGGCTCCAAAGCAGCCTGCACAATCCAGAGAAGACACCATGTTCAAGAAAAATCAGCTGAATGAAACCAACTGTCAAACAGAATAACTAAAACTCTATAACTGCTAGCCAAAACAGAATTTTATAAATTCCCTAAACCATTTTCTAAAGCAGCCCTGCACAATCCAGAGAAGACACCCTGTTCAAGAAAAATCAGACCAAGAAAACAATTCAATTCATAAAACAAAACCAATTCCATAACCAGAAAATAGAAACAGCCCTGTAACTAACTTAACCAACCCAAAACAGTTACAACAAACTAACATTCAGTAACCAACTGCATAACAGAATAACAAACAGCATAACTAACATTCAGTAACCAACTGCATAACAGAATAACAAACAACCTTCTAACCGCTTCTAACAGATTCATAACTAACTTTTTCCTAACTTCTATAACAATAACCAAAACTGTTATAACAACTAACTCATCCCTAACCAACTAACAGTCCAACAAACCCCTAACCAATTTTCCCAACAAACTCTACAGAAAATATAATAGATTTCACAGCATACATAAAAGGATACACAGAATACAGGGAGATTTTTCAATTAAAAGAGACCAAAAAAAGTCAGAATATTTATCCCTGGAAAACTCACCAGAAATGCATTCATACTTCAACCTTGGAGAATTACCAAAAACCAGAAAACTCTTCAATCTTTCTCTCTGAAAAAATCATGAAATCTTCATCACCTTGCTTCACTTTCTCTTCTACGCACAACCTTCAACCGTTATCACTCCAATCTTCAACGAAATCGTCCCTTCAATGCACAACATCGTTGAGTCCTCACATCAACGTGCTTCCATCTTCAACCTTCATCACTTTCACACCTTCGTATCTTCCTCTGCAACTGCTTCAACAACCTTGATCATTTTCTGCAACTAAGCCTTATACACCTTCTCTCTGCAATTATCACGATCACCAATCCGTAAGGTCCAGTATTGTGCAGCCGGAACAAACGCCTTGATCAAATTGCACAGTTTTCCTCAAAGATCTTCATTGCTTCCTGCAATAAAAATACAGTATCAAGTTAACACACAAGAACAACTACGGAAACACATAAGCAGACACGCGAAGAAGGTAGAAGGAGAAGATCGGAATCGAAAGTTTTGTCACAATCATCAAGATCCAAGGTTCGCCGGAACTACTCTGGTCGGTAAGACGTTATGCTCATACTTTTATGATTTTTGTTCTTCTTTGTTTGAATCTGTGAACGCATTGGCGGTACTGTGAATGTCCGAACTTGAGCGAGTTCTTGAATTGAAACTTCAAAGTGGAAGGTGGAATCGAGCTTGATACCGCCACAACAAAGTTGAATGACGATGTTGATGTAAAATGAGATCATGATGATGTTGAGGTGATGATGTAGCCGCGTCGAAGATGATTAGCGAAACCGTGAAGGAGATCAAAGCTTTGACGACGAAGTGGATCGTGAAGGAGATCAGAACAAAAAGGATGGAGAGGTTGTAAGACACGAAGGTAATGGCTATGCCACTGAGTCGAAGGATGTGAGGCTGAGATAAAACAAAAGGGAAGGTTATTGAATGATGAGCAGCTCCGCTTCCGTTATTTTGAGTGTCGCTATTATGTTGAGTTTGTAAGGAGGGAAGAAGAGTGTGTTTAGAGAAGTTACAGAGTCACTTGGCTTCTAACCCTAGTCCTCACATTTTTGTTATTTTAATTTTTCAGTAGAATATTTTTTATTTCCTTTTAATAATATGCTGAGATAATAGTGATAATCAAGTGTAGAAAGGAATTGGGTGATGTTGGTGATCATTTCGTGGATTGGATCCTCCTCCTCTAGGCCCATCATGTTTTTTTTTGGAACCTGAATGTTTAATACAACCAAAAATTCGTTAGTTGGACTCTATTTGGTTGGGCCTTTTGCCAATATACTAGCTCACATCCCTGAATTCAGCTTGTACCCCCTGATTCTTCTAATTTTTCTTTTTATTTTAGTTTTTCTTCTAGTTAAATTTTTTCTCTTAATTGATAATAAAATGATACAAAATAATAGAATATTTTAGAATTCTTTAGAATTTCTTTTTAGAATTTCGATTAGAATTTTTTTTCTATTTTATTTTTCATATTTGGTAATCATTTTTATTGCCTTTTTTGTCAAGATTTTTGTAATAGCATTGATATAACTCTTGCAATGTGGAATGCTCGGGGATAATTCTTCAATCACTTGCCCAAGGGAACTTTGATAGAATTTTCTTACCGCTTGCACAATTTTGAAGAGGCAATGGACCTTCTCCGTTCGGTATCGTCACAACTCTATTTTATTCTTTATATCAGTACTTTATCGCAAACCATATGCATGCTAACATTAGGTAGAATTCCCTCATTCATTCTAACTTTAGGGCTAACAATGCACGATAGCATCAGGTTTAAAAATAGGCTAGTTCCCCTTAAACTTTTCTTCCCTTTTTGCATACGCACCTAAAACTAAAGCTTCTTTTCTTTTCAAAATTCAAAACACTTTAAAAAAATATTGATGAGAATCATGCTTTTGCTTAGTACGAGAAATGATAAGCGGGTCTCTTCTCGACCTTATTGTTCTTCATCTCAAGCATAGGTGTGGTTCAATTCTCAAAGACTCCTTTCATGGCTAAGTAGAAAAATGGCTAATATCTCTCTCTTGAGGTCAATCAGTCATCATCTACAACAAAAATACAAAACAAATTCAAACCATTTTGTGCGCTCGAGCACCTTTCATTTAAAAAAACCCTTTTCAGGTAAGGACACGATTAATTTACTTCTGTGCCAACGCATAAGTCTCCAAAGGTCGAGCTGCGGCAGAAGGCGGAATTAACTTCGTCCACAAAAAAAGCACAAACAAACAAAAACATGTGAGCCGAACTACGGTAGCTCTGATTCCTCAAAAAGGATATGTAGGCATTGGGGTAGGGCCCAGGCGAGCATAATTTTATTTTCCCTACATTCTTTTCTCCTTTCTTTTGCATGCATTTTCCCTTAGCAGTAATAAACAGTAAGCATAGATTAGACACACCCATAAGATATATAACAAGAGTGGATACTGTAGAGTACTACAGGCGTGTGGGGTGCTAATACCTTCCCCTCGCGTAACAGACTCCCTTACCCGATCTCTCGGTCGCAAGACCGTGACTTCTCGCTTCTCAGATTTTCTCGATGTTTACCTTTCCCTACATGTGGGATAAAAGACGTTCGATGGCAACTTCATTGTTTGATGATTTTCAGCCGGTTGTTTCAGCTGGCGACTTAACTGGGGAATAGGTCGACCAAATGTTGGTCCATCCCGGAGTCGCTCCTAGCTCTTCTTTTCTTTTCCTTGGGTGTTTATCTTTACGCTTTCAGTTTATTCATTCATTTTGTATATACTTGAGCATACATATGCATTGTATTTTACTGTCTTCCATATACTACTGTTGTACAAGATTTGCTTCTTGTTTGGGTTGGGATGTCACTTTTGAGGTAAAAGGCCCAGTACACAGGCCAGAGTGCACTAGGACACCTAGGAATAGAGTGGGGGCATGACGGCTATAGGACGTGGTCCGATTAGTGCAGTCATGTCATATACCACGCTCGGATGAGGTTCAAATGAATTACTATCGGCACCCACGTCTGTGGGTAGGCCCATAGCACTTTCAGGCGGACCCGTGATTTTAGAGTTACCATTATCTTACCCTGACCTAGTTTTCACCTGTGAGTGGGGAGGGAATTTCTATCACAGGTACAGATGGTGACTATGTGCAGATGGTTACTCGTGTTCAGATGGTAACTATGCTCAGACAACGACTACTGGTTCTGATGGCTATATTCTGGATTTCTGTTATGACTTTATGCAGATGTTATATCCTGTTGGTGACTGTATGGTTCTCAGATTTATTTTCTGAGTTCCTGACTTGTTTACCTGGAGGTTGATTCAAGCCTTCAATCTTGGTATTCCCAGCATATTCAGAAAATGCTCAACAGTATCCGATGTTCCAGAAGCCTTGACCCCGTACAATAGGAGATCCACATGGTACTTCGTTCTTATATATGAAGAAGCTATGTTGGACCTTTGATCTGATGATACTCACATGGTTCAGAACAGTACAACAATCATATTCAGGAATGATGGAACCTTGATCCTCTTTGATCTCATGCCTTTGCATACATAACATGGCTAACCACATGCTTAACATACATGTTTGGTTATTTCCAAGGAATCATATTTGTAAGTCTTGTGCTAAAACTCTTCCATCCCTTACTTGCGTAAAATCAGAATCAAAGCACGCAAATTCCTTGGAAATGACAGAACATGACATTCATACACCCCATGCATATTCATGCATTCATGACAGGTACCCGAAGATTGGGGATTCTTATTCAGACTTGGGGTTCTATTCAAAGGTTCAACCTGATTTCTCACCGCACATGCTCAGAGATCAGTTATAAGATAACTCCGAGTGGTACATACAAGCTTTGGCTCGTAGTCAGGAACTTCTTCAAGAAGGAAGATAATGGATTAAAGACTCAGATAAGCCAGGTCATGGAAACTCTGATGATGATGTCTATTATTTCTTTAAAACACGATATGCTTGGTGATGCAGTTTATATTGATTCGTTGAGTAAGTCATTCATCCGTTCTCCTGAAAGAACCTTATATGCATATTATACTGGGGCACCTGGCCAATCGATTGAAGAAGGTATGTCATCCAGAGACCAAGTCCAAGACTGGATCAATTCAGAGACAGTTGTGTTCACATCAGGTCAGGAGGGAATTCTCTCGCCCACTCGAGCATCAAGACTACAGAAAGTCGTCAGAATCAGCAAGTCCATACGGAGTCAAGTCTCCTCAACAATGGCGATCATTGGTTTCTTTACTGCATTTTCATTTGCATTCTTGCTTGTTTGTTTAAACATCTCTTGTATATAGAAACTTGTCTATTTTTGAACGAAAATCTTAATGCAATAAGTATGCTTGTCTTGAAGTGTTCCTTTCATTTTTACTCATCCATTCGTTATCACTCTTTAAATGTTTTACTTGCATATTGATGCCAGATTTCCTAGTCTTATGCTCAGGTAAAGATTCAAAGGAGGATGACGACAACCTAAAAACGCAAAAATCTTTGGTTGGTACGCTTTTGAGTAAGACCATGCTGACGATGTACATGCCTTGTTTCAATTCCTAAACATCGGAGATATAAGGGAGATAGACCCTCGTCAACCCCTCTGAGCCTTCGAAGTAGGAGTTTCCTTTCTGTTCAGAAAAAACCCTCATTTTAACCTTGGGGCGGGTAGTGTTCAGCTAATCTGATCAAGCATTCAGAACTCATCAAGAGTGTGCATTCAAGGATACCACAATGGTTAACTCTTATCTATCAGCAATGTGCATCTATTGACTATACCCCAATGGGTATCTCTCGCACATCAGGAGGTCAACAGATGACGATACTATAATGGCTATCCATCATCTACTAAAGACTCGAGCAGTCACGATCACTTCCGATGAATCAAAAACAACGCAAAGATCAACGACTTGTTCAAAATGAAAAAAATACAGATAAGAAAGAAACAAAAATACCCGCTAAGTCGAATCTTGAAAACAAGTCGCTTAGGCAAAAATTGGGGCATCCCGCTGGACTTCCAAATCGAAATTCAAAAGAATTTGTCCAGGAAAAAATTAGGGAAAGCAAGAAATAAATCGAAAAGCCTAAAAGGCGAGAAAAGGATTACCAATGAAAATCCTCATCAAAGAACAAAGTCGTCTGATCAGACACCAAAAGCAAAAGGTGAAGTGACTGTCGTGTCCAAGAAACCACAGTGGTTCCTCAACCATCACAAACTCTTCTAGATAGATGAATGCTTATATCAGGTTAACTGAACGTAGGAATGGAGAACATCATGGAGAATGGGTGGGCACCAAATAATTTTGAGCCTTAAATCCTTTTTTTTAAAACTGTGAACCAGGCCACGTTACAACCCATAAAAGTCCTAACTGAAGCATGGGTCAATTCGAAAGCGTGCTACAACGAGATAGCGTTTAACTGACTCCTAAGAGGTATGTTTGAATATCTGTGGTGGCATCATATGCTTGCATTATCTTTCATAAAAAAGGAATTTGCAAATGTTTCTCTCCAGCTAGTGACTCGTTCACAACAGAGTTGTGACATCATTTCATTCAAAGTTTTTTCAAACTTCAAGACTTACATATGTGTTGCATTAGAATTATCATTCTCATAATAAACATTCTTCTACATACAAAACAACTAATT
Source organism: Vicia faba (assembly GCA_948472305.1). Lineage (NCBI taxonomy): Eukaryota > Viridiplantae > Streptophyta > Magnoliopsida > Fabales > Fabaceae > Vicia > Vicia faba. The sequence goes on along the minus strand of OX451740.1, from coordinate 1,287,287,382 downwards.
GACATCAAGTAAGTTTGCACAATGAACAATCGGTGAAGAGCTCAATCTTGTCAAAGAAGAGAGGCTTGGATACCCTGTTGAAGAAAGAATCAGCTGCCACAAGAGAAATGACTTATCCAGCAGCATGTAAACCAGAGATTCTGTCAAGAGAAATCATCTTGGTACTTCACAGTCTGAGTACCATTCAAGGATGAAGTTAGCAGAGCCTGCCAATCTGAGGCAATCAAGTCAAGAGTCGATCTCTCCAAGTTTAGCCAAATCTGGGGCATTCCCTCAAAGCTACCAATCAAAGGCTATCACGTCGATAAATCTCTTCAAGCTCGATCAATCAGAGGCTATCATGTTGATAAATATCTTCAAACTCAATCAATCAGAGGCTATCATGTCGATAAATATCTTCAAACTCGATCAATCAGAGGCTATCACGTCGATAAATCTCTTCAAGCTCGATCAATCAGAGGCTATCACGTCGATAAATATCTTCAAGCTCGATCAATCAGAGGCTATCACGTCGATAAATCTCTTCAAGCTTGATCAATCAGAGGCTATCACTTCGAGAGATCTATCCAAAGTCATTCAACATGGGGCAGTTACGTTGAGATTCGACAAATCTCTCCAAGAAAGTTGTAATCAAGAGCAGTTTATTTCGTAGCTCAAGACATTGGGGCAGGCCACCTCATATCATTTTGTGGCATGAATATTCTGGTCTTCTATTCAACATAGATCTTCTCAGAGACCCTTCATACAAGGGCATTCCTCATCCGTACTTGCAAAGTTGCTCAAGCCAATTATGTTGTACGAGACTACGATCAAGCTAAAAGCACCATAACGGTCACCCTGACCTAGCCAGCACATGAAACTGCCTCCATCTACTACAGGAAACTTCGGGTCTGATTCCCCAAATGAATTCAGAAAATCTAGCATCGTCTTTTAACTCAGTACACGCAAGTGCATCCTCAGTGGAGTTAATTAAGAGCATCCCCAGTAAAGCTAAACCGGGGCATTCGCAGAACTAAACCGGGGCAATCTCAGAGCTAAACCGGGGCATTCGCAGAGGTAAACCGGAGCATTCGTAGAGCTAAACCGGGGTATTCGTAGAGCTAAACCGGGGCATTTGCAGAGCTCAGCCGGGGCACTCGTAAGTGTCCGCGCCCATCTCTTATTCCCCAAGTGATTCAAGAAACAATTCCCCATTATGCGTAAACATGGAGCATGTATTCGAAGGGATCCACATGGTGTTCAGTATCCATTCTTCGGCATATTCAGTTCTATCATCCTCTCAACGGTTCAGGATGTTTGGAAGTCTGGCCAGGTTATCTCTTCCCAACGGTATGATTCAGAATCCAGCATCGTACTTGAAGACTCGTTTCGTCGGCAACTTAATCTCCAGCAGAGTCATCAACAATCTTTGGTATCAGGGGCTCCCCAGGGCAAATTCTTATCAGTATCCCCAGCAATCTTTGGTACTGCATACTTCCAGCGTCGATGTATATTGGCATCCCCATTGATGATCAATGGCTCCCAGCAAGCTCTTTTTATCCCCATGAAGTTTACTTCTTCGCATTGCATATAGTTATCATTACATAACATTGCATCCTCAAAAGCGCGTAGCTGATCCATCAGAGTGGATCTTTGCGTCAAAAGAAATTCAAACATGCATACGAAGCATAAGCCAGATCAGGTACCTTACACAAAGACCTGAATTATTCAAGGACAACAATACATCCTTACAGGAGGGCATCATACCAAAAATCCCCAATCAGTGACCTTCACCTTTTCAATGCCAAGCAAAATCAATACACTTTGTCGTTCTAAACCCAGTTTGTGTCTGGTATTCAGTTCCCTAAACACACGTCCGTGTCCATTCCTAAACACTCGTCCGTGTCCATTCCTAAACACTCGTCCGTGTTTAAACTTTTGATACTCGCCTGTATCTTCTTTCAATACTCGTCCGTATTGATTCAAACACTTGTCCGTGTTTAACCTTTTGATACTTGCCTGTATCTTCTTTCAATACTCGTTCGTATTGAATCAAACACTCGTCCGTATTTAACCTTTTGATACTCGTCCGTATCTTCTTTCAATACTCGTCCGTATTGATTCAAACACTCGTCCTTGTTTAACCTTTTGATACTGTCCTGTATCTCCTTTCAATACTCATTTGTATTGATTTAAACACTCGTCCGTGTTTAACCTTGGATACTCGTCCGTATCTTCTTTCAATACTCGTATGTATTGATTCAAACACTCGTCCGTGTTTAAACTTTCTTGATGCTCGTCCGTGTCGCTTATCTAAACAATCATCATGTCATAACCCATGTCTCCTTCATCGAACCTGAGATCGCCTCTTAGCTAGGTTCTTCCTTCAAATCTTCGTCGAACCTGAGATCGCCTCTTGGCTAGGTTCTTCCTTCAAATCATCGTCGAACCTGAGATCGCCTCTTGGCTAGGTTCTTCCTTCAAATCATCGTCGAACATGAGATCGCCTCTTGGCTAGGTTCTTCCCTCAAACCTTCGTCGAACCTGAGATCGCCTCTTGCCTAGGTTCTTCCTTCAAACCTTCGTCGAACCTGAGATCGCCTCTTGCCTAGGTTCTTCCTTCAAATCATTGTCGAACCTGAGATCGCCTCTTGGCTAGGTTCTTCCCTCAAACCTTTGTCGAACCTGAGATCGCCTCTTGGCTAGGTTCTTCCCTCAAACTTTGTCGAACCTGAGATCGCCTCTTGGCTAGGTTCTTCCCTCAAATCATCGTCGAACCTGAGATCGCCTCTTGGCTAGGTTCTTCCTTCGAACCTTCGTCGAACCTGAGATCGCCTCTTGGCTAGGTTCTTCCTTCAAACCTTCATCGAACCTGAGATCTCCTCTTGGCTAGGTTCTTCCTTCAAATCATCGTCGAACCTGAGATCGCCTCTTGGCTAGGTTCTTCCCTCAAACCTTTGTCGAACCTGAGATCACCTCTTGGATAGGTTCTTCCCTCAAACCTTTGTCGAACCTGAGATTGCCTCTTGGCTAGGTTCTTCCCTCAAATCATCGTCGAACCTAAGATCGCCTCTTGGCTAGGTTCTTCCTTCAAATCATCGTCGAACCTGAGATCGCCTCTTGGCTAGGTTCTTTCCATATACTTTGTCTTAAAACCTGAGATCGCCCTTTGGCTAGGTTCTCTGTCAAATCACTCTCATGTGTCACCCTCGGATCGTAGGTCGCCCGTAGACCTTGTCCTCTATCTTTTCATACCAACCATTTGTCTTGTATTGGCATCAGGCCACGTTACAAGTCCAATCTCTGTCTCTTCATTGAAAAAACAAATTTCTTTTCCCCAGCAGATCACAAAATAAATAAATAAAGAAAACACTTACTCTCTCTCAGGACAAATTTTTGGCATTGATATTTAATCATCTTCAACCTTGAACTTCCGAAAGGCACGCACCAATCGTACTTTCAGGTTTAAGACGAGTAAATAGGGGCAGCTGTAATACCCCAAATTTGTCCTACCCTTCTACTTTTATCTGGTTTACGCATTGTCGCACTTTTCTCGTGTACATAACTCCATTAGGTCATTTAACATTGCATACATTCGCTAACAACATAACTTGGCATGGGATCAAATATTTTGAGGTGTATGGTTTCTCTTTGGCTTTAAGAGTCTCACTTTCATTCAAGGCTGATTCATGTTATTTACTTAACAATCTTTGGCTTATGGAGCTGGGGTTTTATGTGCATGATTCATCGAGAATTTCTTGCATCGGGATATTATAAGACATCCACCTTTAAGGTCCCTTCAAAAGCATCAAGTGTTTACTACCTTCTCAATGACTCAGATTCAGATGAGAATGCTTTGAATTAAGGTTTTTGTACTTATCTTCATCGTTGCAAGGGTTAGATTCCTGATAGGAGTCTATAAGTTTGAGGATGCTTGGGTGATACTTTGGTTGCCCGGGATACAGGGTACAAGATATGGTTTGTGGATTCAAAACATCATCACTCTGTTAGATATCAGTTACTTATCATGCAAGTTAAGTCTGGCTCGAATTTGGAGAGTTAAAATTAGAGGTTCATTGAGAATGCAAGATAACTTGGATTTGAAGTCGATTCAAGTGGTTCCATTATGAAAATTTGGTAAGCATTCGATCATAAGGATGTTTTTTGAAAGAAAGATGCAAAATATAAGGGCTAAGACACAAAGGCATTCGCACAAAGTTCGACATTGTTCAAACTCTTCATCCGTAAATTTCATCATCCTTTATCCAAGTTTATCCAAACTAAATCATTTCCAAATCCATCATTCATCATTATCATTCAATAAAAGCTTGTAAGGTTGTGCAAACCTCATTCAAATTTATCATTATTCATTCAAACATTAAAGAATAATAAACATGGATTTCCGAGTGATGGAAATAAAGTATGGATCTTTTTGTCATGGCAAGCTTCAAACTTGAAGTTCCGTTCGAAATGTTATTCAAGTATCAATAAAATATTATCCAAATTCATTCAAAGTCCAATTAGAGTCTGAAGCATTTCATTCTAATAAATCATCATATGCCAAGGTCATTCATGATCCAAAAACATTACAAATATACAAATTGAAAGCATGTTAGACATTACAAGTTCAGTTCTAAGCTTATGCTAAACCTAAGCTAAGCCTTATTATTGCTACGATCTTCGAAACTTCGTGTTGATGCCCTCAATAATTGTTGCCTTTCTCCCCATATCTTAACTCTATCAAACTTGGCTTTTCATCCTCGCACCATCGAATTCCAAACCTGCAATCAAGAAATGGCTCCAAAGCAGCCTGCACAATCCAGAGAAGACACCCTGTTCAAGAAAAATCAGCTGAATGAAACCAACTGTCAAACAGAATAACTAAAACTCTATAACTTCTAGCCAAAACAGAATTTTATAAATTCCCTAAACAATTTTCTAAAGCAGCCCTGCACAATCCAGAGAAGACACCATGTTCAAGAAAAATCAGACCAAGAAAATAATTCAATTCATAAAACAAAACCAATTCCATAACCAGAAAATAGAAACAGCCCTGTAACTAACTTAACCAACCCAAAACAGTTACAACAAACTAACATTCAGTAACCAACTGCATAACAGAATAACAAACAGCATAACTAACATTCAGTAACCAACTGCATAACAGAATAAGAAACAACCTTCTAACCGCTTCTAACAGATTCATAACTAACTTTTTCCTAACTTCTATAACAATAACCAAAACTGTTATAACAACTAACTCATCCCTAACCAACTAACAGTCCAACAAACCCCTAACCAATTTTCCCAACAAACTCTACAGAAAATATAATAGATTTCACAGCATACATAAAAGGATACACAGAATACAGGGAGATTTTTCGATTAAAAGAGACCAAAAAAAGTCAGAATATTTATCCCTGGAAAACTCACCAGAAATGCATTCATACTTCAACCTTGGAGAATTACCAAAAACCAGAAAACTCTTCAATCTTTCTCTCTGAAAAAATCATGAAATCTTCATCACCTTGCTTCACTTTCTCTTCTACGCACAACCTTCAACCGTTATCACTCCAATCTTCAACGAAATCGTTGAGTCCTCACATCAACGTGCTTCCATCTTCAACCTTCATCACTTTCACACCTTCGTATCTTCCTCTGCAACTGCTTCAACAACCTTGATCATTTTCTGCAACTAAGCCTTATACACCTTCTCTCTGCAATTATCACGATCACCAATCCGTAAGGTCCAGTATTGTGCAGTCGGAACAAATGCCTTGATGAAATCGCACAGTTTTCCTCAAAGATCTTCATTGCTTCCTGCAATAAAAATACAGTATCAAGTTAACACACAAGAACAACTACGGAAACACATAAGCAGACACACGAAGAAGGTAGAAGGAGAAGATCGGAATCGAAAGTTTTGTCACAATCATCAAGATCCAAGGTTCGCCGGAACTACTTCGGTCGGTAAGACATTATGCTCATACTTTTATGATTTTTGTTCTTCTTTGTTTGAATCTGTGAACACATTGGCGGTACTGTGAATGTCCGAACTTGAGCGAGTTCTTGAATTGAAACTTCAAAGTGGAAGGTGGAATCGAGCTTGATACCGCCACAACAAAGTTGAATGACGATGTTGATGTAAAATGAGATCACGGTGATGTTGAGGTGATGATGTAGCCGCGTCGAAGATGATTAGCGAAACCGTGAAGGAAATCAAAGCTTTGACGACGAAGTGGATCGTGAAGGAGATCAGAACAAAAATGATGGAGAGGTTGTAAGACATGAAGGTAATGGCTATGCCACTGAGTCGAAGGATGTGAGGCTGAGATAAAACGAAAGGGAAGGTTATTGAATGATGAGCAGCTCCGCTTCCGTTATTTTGAGTGTCGCTGTTTTGTTGAGTTTGTAAGGAGGGAAGAAGAGCGTGTTTAGAGAAGTTACAGAGTCACTTGGCTTCTAACCCTAGTCCTCACATTTTTGTTATTTTAATTTTTCAGTAGAATATTTTTTATTTCCTTTTAATAATATGCTGAGATAATAGTGATAATCAAGTGTTGAAAGGAATTGGGTGATGTTGGTGATCATTTCGTGGTTTGGATCCTCCTCCTCTAGGCCCATCATGTTTTTTTTTGGAACCTGAATGTTTAATACAACCAAAAATTCGTTAGTTGGACTCTATCTAGTTGGGCCTTGTGCCAATATACTAGCTCACATCCCTGAATTCAGCTTGTACCCCCTGATTCTTCTAATTTTTCTTTTTATTTTAGTTTTTCTTCTAGTTAAATTTTTTCTCTTAATTGATAATAAAATGATACAAAATAATAGAATGTTTTAGAATTCTTTAGAATTTCTTTTTAGAATTTCGATTAGAATTTTTTTTTCTATTTTATTTTTCATATTTGGTAATCATTTTTATTGCCTTTTTTAGTCAAGATTTTTGTAATAGCATTGATATAACTCTTGAAATGTGGAATGCTCGGGGATAATTCTTCAATCACTTGCCCAAGGGAACTTTGATAGAATTTTCTTACCGCTTGCACAATTTTGAAGAGGCAACGGACCTTCTCCGTTCGGTATCGTCACAACTCTATTTTATTCTTTATTTCAGTACTTTATCGCAAACCATATGCGTGCTAACATTAGGTAGAATTCCCTCATTCATTCTAACTTTAGGGCTAACAATGCACGATAGCATCAGGTTTAAAAATAGGCTAGTTCCCCTTAAACTTTTCTTCCCTTTTTGCATACGCACCTAAAACTAAAACTTCTTTTCTTTTCAAAATTACAAAACACTTAAAAAAAACTATTGATGAGAATCATGCTTTTGCTTAGTACGAGAAATGATAAGCGGGTCTCTTCTCGACCTTATTGTTCTTCATCTCAAGCATAGGTGTGGTTCAATTCTCAAAGACTCCTTTCATGGCTAAGTAGAAAAATGGCTAATATCTCTCTCTTGAGGTCAATCAGTCATCATCTACAACAAAAATACAAAACAAATTCAAACCATTTTGTGCACTCGAGCACCTTTCATTTAAAAAAACCCTTTTCAGGTAAGGACACGATTAATTTACTTATGTGCCAACGCATAAGTCTCCAAAGGTCGAGCTGCGGCAGAAGGCGGAATTAACTTCATCCATAAAAAAAACACAAACAAACAAAAACATGTGAGCCGAACTACGGTAGCTCTGATTCCTCAAAAAGGATACGTAGGCATTGGGGTAGGGCCCAGGCGAGCACAATTTTATTTTCCCTACATTCTTTTCTCCTTTATTTTGCTTGCATTTTCCCTTAGCAGTAATAAACAGTAAGCATAGATTAGACACACCCATAAGATAGATAACAAGAGTGGATACCGTAGAGTACTACAGGCGTGTGGGGTGCTAATACCTTCCCCTCGCGTAACAGACTCCCTTACCCGATCTCTCGGTCGCAAGACCGTGACTTCTCGCTTCTCAGGTTTTCTCGATGTTTACCTTTCCCTACATGTGGGATAAAAGACGTTCGATGGCGACTTCATTGTTTGATGATTTTCAGCCGGTTGTTTCACCTCCATCCGATTGGTTCTGGAATTAATGTTGTTGAAGAGGATGAAGCAGAGCAGAAAGTACTGAATTATGTTACGCATGGAGTCCGAGTTTAGAATTGGGTCACCATTGATATTCCTTCTTGCATACATGTTTCAAAGTAATTTTTTTTGCTAATTTGTTTCTTTCTTTTGAAAAGCTTTCACTCTGCCCAAGGTGGAAGTATTAATGTTGTAGGGCTTATCTGTTTGCTATAATTGTTAAGATCATTAATAAAAGTCGTCTTTGCTTCCAAAATTATGTCTTTTATTTTCTGCCTTTTTCTTGGGAAATGGTAATAAATAAATAAAACCCTTTCAAAATAAATAATAACTGAAAATTAATCTGCATGACCACTTGTTATATGTGTCAGTTTCTAAAAGCAATCATAAATCACCTGTGCAGATTAATTAAAAAACCCGTTGAATACAATGACCCTGCATCCTCTCCTAACTTTTAATGTCCTGTGTTTGGGGCTGAAGAAGAAGATTATGATGAGATTCTAGAAGAGGTCGTACGGTTGCTTGATCACGAGGAAAATACCATTCAGACATATAAGGAGCCTTTAGAAGTGATTAATTTAGGTTCAGAAGAAGATCTGAAGGAAGTCAAGATTGGAGCATCGTTGCATCCTGATGTAAGGAGTGGGTTGATTGAGATGTTGAAAGAATATGTGGATATTTTTTCTTGGTCTTATCAATATATGCCTGGTCTAGATACAGACATTGTCGAGCATCGTTTTTCGTTGAAGCCAGAGTGTCCGCCAGTTAAACAAAAGTTGAGAAGAACCCACCCGGATATGGCAGTAAAGATCAAAGAGGAGGTCCTAAAGCATATTAATGTTGGTTTTCTTATGACGTCAGTGTATCCTCAGTGGATTTCCAATATTGTCCCAGTACCGAAAAAAGACGTAAAAGTCCGCATGTGCGTAGATTACAGAGATCTAAATAAAGCTAGTCCAAAAGATGATTTTCCATTTCCTCACATTGACATGTTAGTGGATAGCACAGCAAAATTCAAGGTATTCTCGTTCATGGACGGATTTTCCGGGTATAATCAAATAAGAATGGCTCCAGAGGACATGGAAAAAACAACGTTTATCACACCCTGGGGAACATTCTGTTACAGAGTGATGCCCTTCGGGTTAAAGAACGCCGGTGCAACGTACCAGAGGGCTATGATAACCCTATTCCATGATCTAATGCACAAAGAAATCGAAGTATATGTTGATGATATGATTGCCAAATCCCAAACTGAAGAAGGGCATATAGAAGATTTGTTGAAGTTGTTTCAGCATTTGAGGAAGTATCGTCTCCTCTTGAATCCAAATAAATGCACCTTCGGAGTTAGATCGGGGAATTATTGGGTTTTATTGTTAGCCAGAAAGGAATTGAAGTTGACCCTGACAAAGTCAACGTAATTCAAGAAATGCCAGCACTAAGAACTGAAAAGCGAGTCAAGGGTTTCCTCGGGCGTTTGAATTATATCTCCGGATTTATTTCCCATATGACTGCAACGTGTGAACCGATCTTTAAGTTGTTAAAGAAAGATCAAGGTTGTGTGTGGACAGATGACTGTCAAAGGGAATTTGAAAGTATTAAAGAATATCTTCTTGAACCTCCTATCTTGCTCCCTCCCATAGAAGGAAGACTGTTGATTATGTATCTAACAGTATTAGTTAAATCCATGGGTTGTATTCTGGGACAACAGGATGAAATAGGAAAGAAAGAGTTCTCCATTTATTATCTCAGCAAAAAGTTCACTGATTGTGAGTCGCGGTATTCCATGCTAGAAAAAACATGTTGTGCTTTGGCCTGGGTGGCAAAGCGTTTGCGGCAGTATATGTTGAATCATACTACTTGGTTGATCTCCAAAATGGATCCAATCAAGTATATTTTTGAAAAGCCTGCTCTTACTGGGAGAATTGCCCACTGGCAGATGTTGTTATCTGAATATGATATCAAATACCGCACTCAAAAGTATATTAAAAGTAGTGTGTTGGAAGATTACCTTACTCACCAGCCGGTGGAGAATCATCAGTCTGTAGAGTATGAATTCCCTGATGAGGATGTGATGTTCTTGAAAGTGAAAGATTGTGATGAATTGTTGCCTGAGGAGGGCCCCGACCCTGAATCTCATTGGTGTATGGTATTTGATGGAGCTGTGAATGCTTATGGTAAAGGAATTGGTGATGTGATTGTTACTCCTCATGGATCGCACATTCCTTTTACTGCAAGGTTAACATTTGATTGCACTAATAATATGGAGGAATATGAGGCTTGCATCATGGGTCTTAAGGAAGCTATTGATCTCAGAGTCAAAATTCTAGATGTTTATGGCGATTCAGCTTTGGTAATAAATCAGATTAAAGGAGAATGGGACACCTGTCACCCTGGCTTGATCCCTTACAAAGATTATGCTCGAAGATTACTACCCTTCTTCAATAAATTTGAATTCCATCACATTCCTAGGGATGAAAATCAAATGGCAGATGCTCTGGAAACTCTGGCTTCCATGTACCAAGTGAATTCTTGGAATGATATACCCCGAATTACAGTTTGATGGCTAGATAGGCCCGCTCATGTGTTTGCGACAGAGGAGGTAGCATATGAGAAACCTTGGTATTATGATATCAAGCATTTTCTTCAGACTCGGGAATACCCGTTTGGTGCGTCAAAGAAAGATAGGAAGAAACTGAGAAGATTGGCAGGCAGTTTCTTCCTCAGTGAAAATGTGTTATACAAGAGGAATTTTGACATGGTCTTGCTCAGATGCGTGGATAGACATGAAGCAGACATGTTGATGCATGAGATCCATGAAGGTTCATTTGGCACTCATGTTAATGGACATTCAATGGCTAAAAGGATGCTAAGGGCAGGTTATTATTGGTTGATAATGGAATCTGATTGTTACAAATTTGCAAAGAAGTGCCATAAATGCCAGATTTACACAGATAAGATCCATGTACCTCCAACACTTCTCAATGTGATTTCCTCCCCGTGGCCTTTCTCTATGTGGGGTATTGACATGATTGGGATGATAGAACCCAAAGCTTCGAATGGACATCGTTTCATCTTGGTAGCAATTGACTACTTTACCAAATGGGTAGAGGTTGCTTTATATGCCAATGTTACTAAGCAGGTGGTGGTGCGCTTCATTAAGAATAATTTTATATGTCGGTATGGTGTGCCGAGCAGAATCATCACTGACAATGGATCGAATTTGAACCACAAGATGATGACCGAACTGTGCGAAGAATTCAAGATTGTCCATCACAATTCATCTCCATACAGGCCAAAGATGAATGGGGTTGTTGAAGCTGCTAATAAGAATATCAAGAAGATCATCCAGAAAATGGTTGTCACTTATAAGGATTGGCATGAAATTCTCCCTTTTGCTCTGCATGGATATCGAACATCTATTCACACTTCAAAAGGAGCAACCCCGTTTTCTCTAGATTATGTAATGGAAGTTGTACTCCCTGTCAAGGTAGAGATTCCCTCATTGCGTGTGATAATGGAAGCCGAATTAACAGAGGCTGAATGGGTTCAGAACGGGTTTGACCAATTGAATTTGATTGAAGAGAAGAGAATGACAGCTTTATGTCATGGGCAGTTATATCAGAAAATAATAAAGAAAGCATTTGACAAAAAGGTCAAATCTCGTGAATTCAGAGAAGGCAACCTCGTGCTCAGGAAGATCATGTCTTTCAACACTGATTCTAGGGGCAAGTGGACTCCCAATTTTGAAGACCCGTATGTTGTCAAGAAAGCCTTCTCTGGTGGTGCATTAATTCTTGAAACTATGGATGGCGAGTAGTTCCCATGTCCCATGAATGCTGACGCAATCAAGAAATACTTTGCCTAAATAAATAAAAGAACATCTCGCTAAGTTGAAAACCCGAAAGGGCGGCTTAGGCAAAAAGGAGCGTCTTGGTAGGCCGAAAACCCGAAAGGGCGGTCTAGGCAAAAATTGAGACATAAACAGAATAAATTTCCCTCTAAGTTGAAAACCCGCAAGGGCAGCTTATGCAAAAGTTAGGGACTTTCTTAGCAAGTAACTACGTCAGACGAGACTTGATCGTTGAAGCAACAAGCTTCTCAGATCCTCACCATACTTCAACAAAAGTTGCGGCTCAGGATTTCAAAAGTTGTTAGGGGGGATAGTGGTCATTGTATCTCAATGTATCTTTTACATTATGTATTACCATTTCCCAAACTTTGTAATCATCCATGGAGTCTCTCCATTCGCAAACTACCATTCTATTAATCAAATTCGAGCTTTTGTCCAACTTTTTGTGTTCTTATTTGTATTTAGCTTGCAAAGACATCATTTATTACTGATAATAACTGATAAAGCAAAAGGATTAAAAATCAAAATTAACTTTTCAAAAAGAAGAGAGATCTTTACAATTCAATTTACTTTGAGATTTATGATGAAACAATGACAACAATAATGGTGATCCCAAGAATGAACAAACTCCGGTTGTTTTAAGAAGATTTACTCCCTTTATGAAAGTTTTCTCCAGGGAGGTAGGCTTGAATCCCCCAATGAGGTTTGGTTGTGTCGGCGTCAGTCTGCTTTATTTGAGGCTGGTCTCACAATCTCCAGTAGGCATGTTGCTTTTGGAAAACTATTTTCTCCGATGAAACCGAAAGAAAGATGTTATATCCCGATATTTGTTTGATTTGGCTACATCCGGATTATGTTTCTCCTCAGTAAAGTTAAGGTAGGCAATAGTTTTGGTTTCCGCAGTTGCTTTTACCTTTCTTAGGTTGATCTTTCTGGTTGAAGTTTAGCCCGATGTTGTTAGTACCTGAGGCGGTTTTGTTTGTTTGTACTGATCATGTATCCTTTTACCAGCATATGCACGATAGCACTCATACATTCATACATACATCATGCATTGCTAAAAATTATCGTTCATTGATATAATGTTCTGACCATTCTTTCAGCGCTCTTTGCTTAGTTGAATTTGGTTTTCCCTCTTGAGTTTAGTTCTCAAAGGATGTATCTGCAATGGTCGTCTTGCTCCAGTTTATTTCCGAATTGGATTTGTGGTTTTCTGAAAACTTTGAGTTTTGGTTTGTGCATTTATTTTGCACATGAAGACTTTATCTCCTCAGCAGGAATATCGTGGCATGTCCCCGGGAAGTCTTATTGCTATTCCCAGAAAGTCATTTCTCTTTGCAATTCCCCTAGACAATAAGTGGAAGTCTCTTTATTTGAGACAGATTATGTATTACCCTTTCCAGGAAGATTTCCTTGGTTGAAGAAGAAGTTGAGGTCCGCTCTTGGAAAAACACCAGAATCTTGGGGAAATTTGATATATTTTCCCTTTCTACCTTCAGTGAATGTTGGTAGTACATCGGCAATGAACGTCGGTGTTTGTTATCTTTTTGCTATCTTCAGTGAACGTTGATAGTTCATCGTCAGTGAACGGCGGTGGTTTGATATATTTTCTCTTTCTACCTTCAGTGAACGTTGGTAGTACATCGGCAATGAACATCGGTGTTTGTTATTTTTTTGCTATCTTCAGTGACCGTTGATAGTTCATCGTCAGTGAACGGTGATGGTTTGATATATTTTCTCTTTCTACCTTCAGTGAACATTGGTAGTACATCGGCAGTGAATGTCAATGTTTGTTATCTTTTTGCTATCTTCGGTGAACGTTGATAGTTCATCGTCAGTGAACGGAGGTGGTTTGATATATTTTCTCTTTCTACCTTCAGTGAACATTGGTAGTACATCGGCAGTGAACGTCGGTGTTTGTTATCTTTTTGCTATCTTCAGTGAATGTTGATAGTTCATCGTCATTGAACGGAGGTGGTTTGATATATTTTCTCTTTCTACCTTCAGTGAATGTTGGTAGTTCATCGGCAGTGAACGTCAGTGTTTGTTATCTTTTTGCTATCTTCAGTGAACATTGATAGTTCATCGTTAGTGAACGGAGGTGGTTTGATATATTTTCTCTTTCTACCTTCAGTGAACATTGGTAGTACATCGGCAGTGAACGTCGGTGTTTGTTATCTTTTTGCTATCTTCAGTGAACGTTGATAGTTCATCGTCAGTGAATGGCGGTGATATGATATATTTTCTCTTTCTACCTTCAGTGAATGTTGGTAGTTCATCGGCAGTGAACGTCAGTGTTTGTTATCTTTTTGCTATCTTCAGTGAACATTGATAGTTCATCGTTAGTGAACGGCAGTGGTTTGATATATTTTCTCTTTATACCTTCAGTGAACGTTGGTAGTACATCGGCAGTGAACGTTGGTGTTTGTTATCTTTTTGCTATCTTCAGTGAACGTTGATAGTTCATCGTCAGTGAATGGCGGTGATATGATATATTTTTTCTATTTCTACCTTCAGTGAACATTGGTAGTACATCGGCAGTGAACATCGGTGTTTGTTATCTTTTTGCTATATTCAGTGAACGTTGATAGTTCATCGTCAGTGAACGGAGGTGATATGATATATTTTTTTCACTTTCTACCTTCAGTGAACGTTGGTAGTACATCGGCAGTGAACGTCGATGCTTGTTTTCCTCCTCTCTGATTCTTTTCTTGTGGTTTACCAGTGATTTATTTTCCTGATGGGATTGCTTTTTTTGTTTCTACATTTCATGTTGCATCCCCAATGCTACTTTGCGTCTCTTTTGTTCCATTCATATGCATGCATATGCATAAATGTTTGCATGGCATCTTAGGGCCAAAAATAAGGTTTGTTTTATATTTAAGTGTCTTCAATCACGTCGACACGAAGATTTTTAACCTTTGTATCTCCGGATAGAAGAAACTTAAATAAGGGCAGCTGTTGTACCCCAATTTTTCCCCTAAGATACCTTCATCATACCATATTGTTTCAATCACCACAAAATCACATTAGGGCTTTTGGTTCCTCTCCCTATCTTTAGCCTTGCTCTTTGAGGAGTTACCAAGCACCTTGACTTGTTTTATTTGGTGATCATGGAAATTTTGCTTTGATTTTCTATCTAAATTAACAAATACAATATTGGTTTGTCTTACTTGTTAATAATGTAGGTAAAGGCAATGAGGTTTAGCAAGTTGCATCATGGGTTCATGAGTTTATTTCCATGCCCTAGTCAAAAGCTTGAGAGATCCAAACCTCACCATTGAAGTTGTTTTGAAGATGGTATGAAATAAGTTTTGGTGTCCATGAGTCCTCATCATCATCTTCAACAAATTCTATTCACAAAGGAAGAATATTGGCACAAAAAGTTTGTTCAAACTTGGCAAAGTTCCACCAAGCATTCTCTTGATCTAGAAGCTAGGGTTTTGGACTTCAGAGGGGCATATCTTTCTCATCTTTTGGTATTTTTGAGTGATTCCAAAAACATTCTTCTCTTCAAAGAGTTACCAAAAAATCACTTCAAAAGTTCCAAGGAGTTTTCATATGGAAGGAACTTAGTGAAGAAGAAAGATTACAAGTCATCCAGATGAATCCCTCATTTTTCATAATCTGATTTCAAATTATCATAACTTGATCAATTTTTATCACCTTGATCCCATTCTTTTTTCATGATGACCCTAATTATGTGTACTTAATGACTTCTTTTATGTGAAAAGTAAGAAAATGGATGGAAGTTGCCTTAAGAATGCAAGAGATTATAGGTCATTTCATGATTTTTGGCCAACTTCAACAAGTCATAACTTGCTCAATTTTTGGAGATTTTGAGTGGTTCAAATTGAGACGTGTCATTCAAGAGGTCTACTTCATTCCATCTTTTTTGGTCAAGAGTAAATTCTAAGTGGAAGGCCATATTTGGATGCAAGAGATTATAGGTCATTTTTAAAGAAGAGTTTGAAATTTTTTTAAGTATGGAAAGTCAACTCTTTTTCTTTAACTTTGACTCCATGTAACTTTCAGCTCAAGCATCCATTTGATTCCATTCTTTTTCCATTGCAAATCTTGTAACCTCATATTTCCAAAGCATCAAGAATCATACCCTAAGACCCCTTGAGTTGGAAATGCCATAGATTTGAATTTGGTAGTTTGAAACTGAATTTTGCACAAAGTCAGAATTTTGAAATCTTTGTTTTGGCTTCTAATCACAGGATTTCCATGCGTTTTTGTTTCTAATCATGTTTAGAAACTTTCCAGAAGTGATTAGCATCATGAAACGCACGATGTGGCTGAGTTTTGATCAAGTCTGAGTCACACTTTCTTCATGATGCAGACCCACACGAATTCCCTCCAAAACGCATCATTTGCTTTTCCTTTTGATCCCATTTTCTTCCATATAAATAGAGAGTCATCCTCCATTCAATTGCCCAAGCTTAGAGAGCCAAGAACACCCTGCCAAAACTTCACACGAACCCACTTTTGTTGAATTCAATTTTTGAAATTTAAGCTTCATTTTCCAAAATCATTTGCGCATTCATCATCCTTGAACTTCATACAAACTCTCCAGCACTTAAACCAATCAAAACGACCCATAATCCAAGCTACAGAAGTCTAGTTTCAGAGCTTCTTACTTGAACTTCGAAAAGGTAGAATTCTCCACCAATTGGATCCAAATCAAGCACTAATCTTTTCTACTCCTTTGTCTGATTCTAATGCTGCTTACAATTTTTAAATCCATTGAGAATTGAGAGAGAAATCTCAAATTGAAGGTGCTCGCTATTTTTCTGTGTTTTGATTCATATCTCTCTCCATACTTTACATAAATTTGGCGCGATGGTTGTGTTAGAATCGTCTTGAAGAGACGAGTTCAATAATGCTAGCCAGGGATCCTAATTTTTCCATTTGAAGGATCTCACAAAATCCCCATTGCAGGGTGTCTGGAAGTTCAAGACAATGACATGTCTCGTCTCAGTCAATGATAGTGTGCCAAGCGTTTTAATTTCATTGGTTTCCCTTTTTCTTATCACATGTGTGTTTCACTAAGGTCCATATCAAGCACAGCGCGTCTGGTCCATTGGATTAGCTTACTAACGCGTTTTGACTTTGATCTGATGGTCCTCATCTTTTTGGTTTTATTTTATTTTCTGGTTTTATATTTTATTTGATTAAATTTTCAAAAATTCACAACTCTTTTATTTTTTATCCAAAAATTATGAAAAACTCACAAAAAATACTTTGAATTATTTCTGATCTCATGAATTATTTTTTAAATTTTTATTATAACATTTGGTATTTTTTATATTTTTTGTATTATTTGCTTTCTTTTAATTACTTAAAAATTACTTTCTAACATTTTTTAATTCTGAAAAAATTCATAAATATTATTTTGCATATTTTTGACTTTCTGAAAATTTTATGGAATTTTATGTTGAGGTTTACTATTTTTTATCTATTTTATGTTTGTTTTTGCAATTTTAAATAGTTTAAAAATAGTTTCTCACTTTTGAAAATTACTAAAATTTTTATAAAAATATTTGGATCCATTTCTGATTTTTCTATAGCTTAATTTTTCATTTCTTAAATAATTTGAACATAGTTGATATTTTCCTCAATATTTTCTAGTTTATTTTAAAATTTTTAATCTTTTAATATATGTATTAAATGTTATATCATTTTATGAATATTTTATGGTTGTCTTGGGTTGATTTTTTTGCCATGGCTTTATTAACATCATTGGATCCATGGTGTTGAGTTTAACTCCACAAAAAATGGATGAATGATTTTAATATAAGTTTGATTAAATTTTAATTCAAATGTAGTTTTTCTTTTTACCCTAAATCCCCTTCATCTCATCCCCTTCTCATTGCACTAAATGTTGTTGGATCATGATCTCTATATCATGTCTCAAAACAAATGGTGCATAGATTGCTATTGACCGGCCTCAAAATAGGTGCGACTTTTATATAAGTTCACTTATGATTGCTTAACATAGCGCTAAATTTTGTCCCAATTCGAATAAATGATCATTTGTGGCCCAAACTTATGATTGCAAGCCCAAGTATATTAATTTGATCTCTTTGATTCAATAACCTTGAGATTCATTGTGTGGAGGCTTTGGTTCTACCAATCCTCTAATGGATCTACAAAACCTTTGGTCAACGCGGATCACTTAAACATCGTTGATCATTAAATGATACTTGTGAGAATTCCAAATGGATGATATACTTGACAAAAAGCAAATGCAACTTGTTGTGTGGAGGCTTTGGTTTTACCAATCCTCTAATGAGTTCCAAATTCAAGTTTCAAGATGGTCATCCAACTAACCACTAATTATTGACTTGTTTATCTTTTTCTTTTGTTCTTTTATGCTTTATGCACTATTTATTTTTTAGCATTTTATATTTCATGCCATTTTCATCTTAGCTCATTTGAGCATTTATTTTCTTGTCATTTTTACTTTTCTCACTTGAGCTTTTCTTTTTCCTTTTCCTAAGATACTTAATAACCAACTTAAACCCTAAAAAACACCTTAATGGCACTTGGACTATTTGGTTACTATCCTTGGCATTATGGAACAGTGGACTATTTCTTGGACTTAGGATTAGAAACCTTGGCCTATCTTGGAGACCTTGTGATCTTATCTGATTATTTTGTCTGGAGTTCTTGAGGTTTACCTCAAGATATTGGGTTGTTTGATTGTTTTTGTGTGCATGTTTTTTTGTGATTACATTCTCTGTTTGTAATCTGGAATTAACCTGTATACAGCCGTTACTCTGCCCAATTTTTGTGAAGACTTAATACACTTGAAGTTTGGTTCTCTCAAGAGGTCTAGTATCTTTGCTTGCTTGGTTTCAATCCAAAGAATGGGAATTCTATCTTGACTCATAATGTCAAGTTTTGGCTTCTTGTTGGTTAGATGGTTCTTATCCTTAGCTTTTACTTTATGCTTTAGGATAGTCTCTTCTTCTCCCCTTATCTTCTTTAATTTCAAAAATCTTCTCCCTCCTTTTTGAAAACTCTTCTTGTTTTTGAAACTTAAACCACTTTCATAATAAACTTAGACTTAGGTCCATGCATTTTCAAAAATCTTTTCAAAAATAAACTTCAATCAATTTAATAAATACTTTGACACTTTTTGTGAGAAGACTAAAAGTCAACCAATCTCATTTCAAACCATTTTTCCACTTTGGCTTTTACCTTTAAACTTTTCTCAAAAGGTTAGACTCTTGTCAATCCTTGTAGTGATGCAAATAACTATACTTCTACAATATATAGTGAAGTGATATATTTTCCACTTGGGTGTTGAGTGAGGCATTATTGATTTTAAAATCCAAGCCATATCCTCCAGTTTGAGATGATGCAAATTCTCCTTTCTCATGATCGTGGGTAGTAAGTATGTTTTCCACACGGACAATGACGATGACATCTTATCTCTTAAAATCAACCAACACACTTGTGTTTCAAATTTTTAAAAGAGGAACTACGTGTACCCTGATCCCCTATTGCACGAAAGGTGGTACGTAGGCACTAAAGGTTCGCAACCACGGCGGGTGCAAAAATCATAAAAAATACTTCTTTTCTCACCTCCACTATCCATTTTATATACAACACATTTTTATAGCCAAAATATACAGATTTTACAAAGAGGTTCTTGCGGAGTACCGTAGATGTTTAGGGTGCTAATACCTTCCCTTTACATAACTAACCCCCTTACCTTGAATCTTTCCCCCTTTTTTGGGTTATTCGCTCTTTTCCCATTCCTTTGGAAACAATAAAGCGTGGTGGCGATTTTTATTTTGATTTGTATAAAGGCTAGTCAATCCAATGGCTTAGTCTTGAACATTTCTACCGCTACATCAACTGATAGTCGGGAAAAGTAAAGCAATGATACATTGGATCATAGAACTGGACCAAGGTCAAGAGAATTCCCTCCTTCATCTTCAGCTTCATAAGAGGAATGATGGATCCATACTTCTTCCGAAAATCTGCAAAACACTCAATCTCGGGAATTAGACTGATCAACTCATCTATCTTGGGATCCTTGAAACTGTATTTTCTGGTCTTTATTTTTCAAGAATCCATGGTTAAAAAGCACCTGAGATATTCACAAATGGTCAACTTTTAAGTCCCTTGAAATAAAATTTCTTCAAAAGATGCTTATGAGTGCATGGATTCATGATGCAACAATCACACACAAGATCAAACATATAGGGTTCATAGGTTCAACGTCACGAGCATGAGGTCAAAGGTACTACCCAAGGTTCTAGAGGTTCCCAGAGTCTACATCCTTCCTTCGGATATTACCAACTTCCCGATTAACTCGGTAATTAGTAATATTCTCAAGAAAGACTGGTTCGAGCGTAGTATCGGGTGACAACTATTTTCGGATTACTCTGTAATAGCTTCCTCACTACACCTAAAAGGACAAGATGGGTTTGGTATTCTACGGTCCTCAGTTTCAGCAGGCTCCCAGGTTGAAAGCAGTACGTCTTCACGATTACTCGATAAATGACACTACAGTCAAAGGGGCCTCCACTGAGTGGGGGATCTCATGCCTCCTTTTTTGGGATTACTCCCTCAAAGTTAACATGACTATACCCTCGTCCTATCTTAAAGTTTTCCCAAGTCAGGGTATAGGACTTATAAGTAATCACCAAGCACCCTGAAAACACGGAAAATCCATACAAACATATATACAACATATAACACATAAACAACAATAGCACATATACGGATATAAACAAAGATAGGTTCAACTCACTTAGGGATGGACCAGCAAGAGGTCAATATTTCCCCAGTGAAGTCACCATATTTTTCTATAGCGTTAGAAATGTTTAAGACTAAGCCATTGGATTGACTAGACTTGTACAAATCAAAACAAAAATCGTCATCGCACTTTATTGTTTCCAAAGGAATGGGAAAAGAGCGAATAACCCAAAAATATGAAGAAAGATTCAAGGTAAGGGGGTTTGTTATGCAAAGGGAAGGTATTAGCACCCTAAACATCTACGGTACTCCGCAGAAACCTCTTTGTAAAATTTGTATATTTTGGCTATAAAATGTTGTATAAAAATAGATGGTGGAGGTGAGAAAAGAAATACATTTTTTATGATTTTTGCACCCTCCGCGGTTATGAACCTTTAGTTCCTACGTACCACCTTCTGTGCAATAGGGGATCAGGGTACACGTAGTTCCTCTTTCAAAAATTTAACACAAATGTGTTGGTTAATTTTATGAGATAAGACATCATCGCCATTGTCCGTGTGGAAAACATACTTACTACCCACAATCATGAGAAATGAGAATTTGCATCATCTCAAAGTGGAGGATATTGCTTGGACTTTAAAATCAACAATGCCTTACTCAACACCCAAGTGGAAAATATCTCACTTCACTATATATTGTAGAAGTATAGTTGTTTGCATCACTACAAGGATTGACAAGTGTCCAATCTTTTTGAGAAAAATTTTTTAAAGTAAAAAGCCAAAGTGGCAAAAATGGCTTGAAATGGGATTGATTGACTTTTAGTCTTCTCACAAAAAAATGCCAAAGTATTATTAAGTTGATTGAAGTTTATTTATGAAAATATTTTGAAAATGTATGGAAATAAGTCCAAGTTTATTATGAAAGTGGTTCAAGTTTTAAAAAAAACAAGAAGAGTTTTCAAAAGGAGGGAGAAGATTTTTGAAATTAAAGATGATGGGAGGAGAAGAATGGACTATCCTAAAGCATAAGGTAAAAGCTAGGGATAAGAACCATCTAACCAACAAGAAGCCAATACTTGACATTATGAGTCAAGATGAAGTTCCCATTCTTTGGAATGAAACCAAGCAAACAAAGATACTAGACCTCTTGAGGGAACCAAACTTCAAATGTATTAAGTCTTCACAAAAATTGGGCAGAGTAACGGCTGTATACGGGTGAATTCCATATTACAAACAAAGTATGTAATCACAATAACCTGCACACAAAACAAACAAACAACCCAATACCTTGAGGTAAACCTCTAGAACTCCAGACAAAATATCAATTAAGGTCAAGGTCTCCACCATAGGCCAAGGTCTCTAATCCTAAGTCCAAGAAGTCCAATACTCCATAATGCCAAGGATAGTAACCAAATAGTCCAAGTATTGTTAAGGCTTTTTATGGTTCAAGTTGATTATTAGGTGTCTTAGAAGAGAAAATAAAAGCTCAAGTGAGCAAAGTAAAAATGACATGAAATGTAATGCTAAAAGTAAATGGTGCATAAAGCATAAAAAATAAAAGGGCATAAAGTAAAAACAAATTAATAATTAGTGGTTAGTTGGATGACCATATTGAAACTTGCATTTGGAACTCATTAGAGGATTGGTAGAACCAAAGCCTCCACACAACAAGTTGCATTTGCTTTTTGTCAAGTATATCATCCATTTAGAATCCCCAAAAGTACCATTTAATGATCAATGATGTTTAAGTGATCCGTGTTGACCAAAAGTGTTGTAGATCCATTAGAGGATTGGTAGAACCAAAGCCTCCACACAATGAATCTCAAGTTTATTGGATCAAAGAGATCAAGTTAACATACTTGGGCTTGCAAACATAGGTTTGGGCCACGAATGATCATTTATTCGAATCGGGATAAAATTTAGCGCTATGTTAAGCAATCGTAAGTGGACTTATATAGAAGTCACACCTATTTTGAGGTTGTTCAATAGCAATATATGCACCATTTATTTTGAGCCAAGATATAAAGATCATACTCCAATAACACTTAGTGCAATAAGAAAGGGATGAGATGAAGAGGGATGGGAGAGAACATACAAACCACTTTTAAATTAAATTTAAATCAAACTATTATTAAAATCATTCATCCATTTTTGTGGAGTTAGACTCAACACCATGGATCCAATGATGTTAACAAAGTTCATGACCAAAAATTTAATCCAAGATCAGCCAGAAAATAATCACAAAATAATATTGCATTTAATATATACATAAAAAAGGTTTTTAAAAAAGTTTTAAAATAGAAATAAAAGAGAAAAATATCAACTATATTCAAATTAATCAAGAAATAAAAAGTAAGACCATAGAAAAATCAGAAATGAATTAAAATTATTAAAAGAAATGAGTAAAAAAAACCAAAAAATGATTAAAAAAATAACAAAATCAGAAACAAAAATAAAATGAGGTGACCAATATTTGTCACAATATCATTGGATCATTCCATAATTTTTTCATAATTTAAAAATGTATCAAAGTATTTTTAAATATTTAAAACAATTCAAATAAAGTGAAAATTTGTAAAAAATACCAAAACACAAAATTAAATTGTGAAAAAATAAAAATCAGAATGAGAATGATCAAATATATATTTTATGATTTTTTTAGATTTTTTGGACTAAAAATGAATTTTCTATGATTTTTTGAAGTTTAAAATAATTAAATATAAAAATCAGAAAGAAAAATAAAGTCAAAAATATACGAACCATTAGATGAGAGTCAAAATGCATTAGTAATCAAATCCAAGGGATCTGGTGCGCTGTGCATATCATAGTCATTAGTGAATAAACATAGAATCATTAATTAAATCAGATTTTCAAAAAAAAAACAGATAGCGCGCCTTCATTGGTTGGAAGATGACACGTTGGTTATCTTCAACCTCCAGCCAACGTGAATTACATGTCTCTCAAATTGTAAAATCATAAGCTTGGACCTATGTCATTCGCTTCGTCTCTTCAAGACGAAGACAACCACACCTTCGCGACAAATTTATATAAATTGTAGCTCAAGCAATTTGGAAGGAAAGTTTTGAAAAGGGATTTGAAAATTCATGGTCAAAACATGTTTCCAGATAAAAGTAAGTGTTGCGACTAGAACCAGGGCAATGAGAGCATCACAATTATATCAAAGTTTTGAAGAATTGATGAAGGAATCTGCCTATTAAAGTTGAGTTGCAGAGCTCTGAAACTGGACTTCTATGGAGCAATATAGGGTACGATTCTTGAATGTAATTATATAGTTAGCTTCAGGGAAGATCAAGGAAGGTGAATTGATGGAAAAAATGGATTAAAAAAGGCTTGAGAATAGATTTCGAATTAGCAGAATTTTGAGTTATGGAGCAAGTTTGGCAGGGTGATTCTGGCTATCCAAGCTTGAGGAAATGAATGGGGGATGACCCTCTATTTATAGGAAATCAAATGGAATGTCCAAGCGTGTGAAATGATGAAGTTTGGAGCAAAATCGTGTGAAGTGGCAAACAAGAAAAATGTGACTTCTAATTTGATCAAAACTCATCCAAAACGCGTGTTTTGTTGCGCTAATCAATTCTGGAACTTCACTAAACATGTTTAGAGGCAAAAAAGCGTGGAAAACTTGTGATTATAAGCCAAAACAAAGATTTCAAATTCTGACTTATGGAGAAACTTCAGTTCCAAGTTACCAAGTTCAATCCAATGGCATTCTCAGCTCAAGGGGTCTTAAGGCATGATTCTTGATGCTTTATAAAGATGAGGTTACAAGCTTTGCAATGGAAAAAGAATGGAATCAAATGGATTCTTGAGCTGAAAGTTGCATTGAGTCAAAGTTGGGGAAAAAGAAGTTGACTTTCCATACTTAGAAATATTTCAACTTTTCCTTCAAAAGTGACTTATAATGTTTTTCATCCAAACACGGCCTTCCACTTGTAATTTTCTCTTGACCAAAAAAGATGGCATGAAATAGACCTCTTGAATGACATTTTAAAACTTAAACCATTCAAAATATCCAAAAATTGAGAGAGTTATGAGTTGTTGAAGTTGGCAAAAAATCAAGAAATGACCTATAATCGTTTGTATCCTTAGGGCATCTTCCATCCATTTTCTCACTTTGCATATCAAAGAAGGAATAAAGTTCACATACTCAAGATTATTGTTGAAAAATAATCTTCTCAAGGTGATAAAAATTGACCAAGTTATGATCATTTGAAGTCACACATAATAAATTGGGGATTCATCTGGAGGACTTGTAATCTTTCTTCATCATCAATTTTCTTCCACATGATAACTACTTGAAACTTTTGAAGTGATTTATTGATAACCCTTTGAAGAGAAGGATGTTTTTGGAATCACTCAAAAATACAAAAAGATGAGCAAGATATGTTTCTTTGAAGTTCAAAACCCTGGCTCCTAGATCAAGAAAATGCTTGGAAGAAACTTGAAAATTTTGAACCACCTTTTTGTACCAATACAAATGTTTTATAAATAGAAGTTGTTGAGGATTAAAATGAGAACTCATATCCACCAAAACCACTTCCATATATTGATAATTGAGAGAAATATACACTTGTGACCAATGGGAACAAAGCCTTGTCCAAGCATGACAATTTCTTCAATCAACCCCTTGTGCTTTTGAATCAATATTGATAACTTTTAAATGTGGTGAACCAAAATAACCTTACCATGCCATTTCTTTAAAAACAAATCCAATGATGAGGTTTGAACTTCTCAAGATTTATTGACTAGGGCATGGAAATAAACTCATGAACCCATGGAGCAACTTGCTAAGCATCATTGCCTTTACCTACATTAGTAACAAGCAAGACAAACCAACATTGCATTTTATTAATTAAAAGGAAAAAATAAGACAAAATATTCATGATCACAAAAGAAAACAAGTCAATGTGTTTGGTGATTCCTCAAAGACCAAAACTAAAGATAGGGAGAAGAACCAAAAGCCCTAATGTGATCTTGTTGTGATTGAATCAACATGGTATGATGAAGGGGTCTTAGGGGGTAAAATTAGGGTATAACACATGTACTCCGTCTTCAACCTCACGCCAGCCAGACCATTTGTATCTCATTCATTTCTCAACAAAAATGGAAAATGCAAACATGAAAGTTGTGTAAAATCTCATCACGATTTCAAAAATGTAAATAATTAAAACTATAATTAAAAGTTGAACATGAATTTTGAATGGTACCAAATCTAACCTAATATTTTCAGAAACTTCAACTTCAAATTTCTCCCTACTCAATCAATATAAATGAAAACTATGGACATAGGCAGTTTCAGGGAAATGATATCTACATTTTATCTTTGAAAATGCAAGCCTAGCAATGCCTATATGAGGAGTTTGAAAATCAGAAAACTTACCTCAAACTAAACTTCATATTTTGAGTTTGAGTAGCTTTCAAGGTGTTATGATGATTGAGTTAGCTTCCTTAAACCACTAGGAAGCTAATGCAATACTTACTTTAAGCTGAGGATGGTTGAATCGTGCTGGAGAAGTCCAAGTGCAAAGCTCTGTTTTTGAAAATGGAAGTTGATGAAGATGGTGTTACAATTTGATAACAGGTGTTGGGATTGTTTATGTATGATGTTTAGAAGATTTTGAAAGCAAAAGTCCAAGAAACGCACGAGTAGATTTGAAGATTGGATTCAAAATTCAAAAATGACAAGTTTTGAGGTATTCTTGGTGATTGTGTGTTTGAGGAAGTTTGAAGGAGTTTTCAGGATAGCAAATTCGTGTGTTAGGTTGCAAAGAGTGTCTATATTTATAGAGAAGAGATTTGGAAGCTTGGAGAAGTCAAATGTACAAGATCACATGTTATGGCTAAGTTTCTTGATTTTGAAGCAAAGTTGACAAACATCTTCCTAAACTATGGTACAAGGCTATCTAGAGTGGTTGATCACTTTAAACATGTTGCTTCTAGCTTATAGATATTGTGTGTGCAAAAAGAATAAGTGCAAGGCTCAATGCAAGTTGACTTTGCATAAAGCTTTCTTTTCTAAAATGGAAATGGTAACTTTGTGCCATTAATGGAAAATTGGTTTGGACAAAGCTTAAAACACTTGGATAAGGGCCTAATCAGTTGCATAAACCATTAATTATGGAGTGAAACACAAGTTTGAGGTCTGCAAAGCAAGATTATCCAGCATGGCCTATGGATTTGATCAATGTTCTTCAAAATTCTGCCTTGTGATTTAAGAATGAGACCCTAACTTCTTGCCTTTGATTCTCTTAGCTCAAGTATGGTCTCAATAAGTTCTTGAACATTTTGGAAAGTTTGTAACATCCTATATAACCTTCATGTTGGACATTTTTGAAGAATCAAATTGGGACTATATGAAAAATTGCCATGAAGTTGGTACCAAAAATCTGCCTAACTAGGGCAAAATTTCACTAAGTGTTTTTTGTTTCATGTACATGTCTTCATGAATTCATAACTTAAAATACAAGCATTTCTAGAATTTGATTTATGAAGAACAGTTTTAGATTTCATCAAGATCTAAACCCTTAATGTTGGAAGTTTTCTTTTAATCCTTTTGCATCATGGTGAAAATTTGGCACAAAGTCATGAAAAAAAAAAAATTTCCAACACTTAGATAAATTTCTAAGTCTTAAAAATTTTGACTTTTCAAAGTGAATTTTGACTTTTTGATTTCTTGATGAACAATATTCATACTTTGACGTGTATTGATGAAATATGATTTTTTAAACTTGATTTTGATCAAAAGGTCAAAGTTTGACTTTTTCAGTGTACAATTGACTTTTTCATCAGTTAACCAATTTTCAATTATCAATCAATTGATCTTGAGAAGTGTTTTGAAACATGCCATTAGGTCAAGATGATGAATTTAAATCCTTGATATTATGTCTCAAGCCAATAAGTCATGTATTTGGTCAAAAGTTAAAAATCAAGCCTTCTTAGTCAAAACCCTAATTTTGACCATTTTGCCCTTTTGGTGATCTGATCAAATTTCTTGAGGAATTGTAGTCCAATACTTGACCAAATGATTTATGTGAGTTTAAAATGTTGATATGGATAAAAAAATCATGAATTCTGACTGTAAGTTGACCACAGTTGACTTTTTACCCAATATAGTTGATTTTAGGTCAACTGATCAATTGACTGAGTAAACTTGAACTGCAAGACTTGAAACTTGACATGAGTAATCTTGAGAGTCCAAAATGATCCATTAAAGTTATATGGGGCATAAAAATTCCAATTTTCCTTGTACAAACTCAAACCCTAATTTGAGTCATCAGTGTTGAGGAAATGTCTTAAGCTGACCAATCTTTGTGCAATCTTGAACCAATGGAAAATCTTGTGAGGAGAAATTTTGAGAAAATGAGAGAGAAAAATTTGGGGTACAACAGACAGCTTCCTAGATTCTCAATTTAGGAGTCTGTATTCCATATTTCACTTTTTGAAGTTTGATTATTAGTTGAAAAACATTATCAGAGTCTGAAGCCATTAGTCTTCTGAAGCCAATAGGTTGGACATAAGCATTGAATAGTGCTTTCAGATATTTGTCTTTTAACTAGGTTAGAGTGTAAGCAGCTCTTTTCAGAAGAACATTTTCCAGGACTTGATTATTGAAATCAAAATTACGTTCATTTAATTACTCCCCCTTTTTGTCATAATCAAAAAGGTAGTTATGTGTGAAAAACATAAAAACCAGAGAAACAATCAAGACAAGAAATTTCATTGATAAGTCAAAAGAAGGAGATTACAATAGAGTGAACATAGCTAAAGAAATCTATCTAAACTTCAAACACATCACAACTCTCATCAAATAGAGCATTGCCTCTGATGAATAAATTTTGTTGAACAGATTCAATTATACCTGCTAACTCAAATAGTTCAGGCAATACACGTCCATACGAAATGAATAATTTTAAATAGTTACTAGATGCTTGGATTGATAGCTTCAGATGATTGAATATTTTTTTGAAATATGAATTAGAATATTCTTTAAAAGGCAATAAAGAAGGCACATACCCCTAGGAAAAACTATATCAAGATCTTCTCCTCTAGGATGAAGATTTTTCAAGAAGAACTGAAACCAGATTTTTTAAAGTGGTTTTAAGTGATCTGAACTAAGGGGCTCATATCTGAATGAAAATTTAGGTATATTTGGAAACATGTCAACATTCATGCAAGAGTTGGGTAAAGATAGACTCTGGATGGCTTCATCAATGGAGGAGCGAGTGATGGTAATCAGAACACCAAAAATCTACGAGTGAATGGTATTTCCATCAGGACTAACAAAAACATGAATCCATAAATTCATTAAGAGGTTATGATAAACAGGACCTCTTAGCATTGTTGCATACCCAAACCATCCTTGATTTTCAATAACCCTGTTGATGAAACCATCATCAGACACATAATTGGGTTTTTTTCTCTTTGATTACCTCAAGAAGATTTTCATCTCCTTGAAAAGTTCTAATAGCCATGGTATGTAGACAATATTAAAGAGAAGAATGAAGTAATCGGCAAAAAACACAGAGCCGTCACCGAACTTTATATATTCCAAAGGAAGGGGGAATATCGAGAAAACCCCAAGAGGATGGATAAGATTGTCTTGCGACCCAAAGAGAGTGTACGAAAGTTGATTATGTGAGGGGAAGGTATTAGCACTCATCACATCCATTGTACTCAATGGGATCCATTTTGATTTTTTTGTTTCTAAGGGTGCATCTATTTAAACTATACTTTCTAAGGAAAATGAAATGGTTTTTATTAGTACGTTTGTGAGGGTCTCGTAACCCTTTGCCTACGTATCCCGTGAAGGAATCAGAATACCGTAGTTTTTCTAGAAAATGTTGGTTTGTTGGTGTTTTTTAGTGGGCGACGTTAGCACACACATTCTAGCAATAGGCACGACCTGTATTGTGGTAGAACGGAGATAACATGCCCTTTTTATTTTGAATTTGTTGTGTGTTTTTGTTAAGTGTGAAATGGGTTTGAATAATGATTGAGTGTTTTTGGATTTTTTTGATAAAGGAAAGAAGTTTTAGTTTAATTAGAAAATATGTAATGCAAAAGAAAAGTCTAAAGGGAAAGTCTATCCTAATGTTGTCATGCAATTAATGGACTTAATGTTGAGTTTTGAAAAGGGAAAATCTAACCTAAAGTGTTATCATGTATGGTTTCGATCCTAAAGTTTACTTCAACATTAAGTGACCAAAATGAAATTTAATCACCTAATAGAATATCCTAAAGGAACATGTTAAGAATTAATCAAGCAATCAAACAAAACGAAGATAATATTTTTTGTGATTTTTTATTGAGTAAAAAAATGTAACCAACTAAAAATAATTAACTAAACTAGAACAAGTATTATTTTTAAAACTTAATCTAATTAAGAAAATTAACTAATATACTAAGCTAAATAAAACTTACAAAAATAATCAATCCGAAAATATGAAATATAAATAAATAAATAAAAGATGATAGTAAAACTAGTAAAATAGGGGTACTAGCTTAATATGGTGGGTGTGTATAGTAGAATTTCGCAGGCTGGGCCAAAAGTAGAACTACAACAGGCCCATGGTCATAATGATAAAACAGAACATGTTAAAGAAAATAGCAATGGGCTTAAAAAGGTGGACTGGGTCGGGCCAGATTTGGGTCCAGTCCAATCTTAAAATAAGAAAATACATGGATTCCAAATTAACCATAACGCAGCCGCTCAACCATCTCAAACAAAAATGACAATTTGCATTTCGACCGGAGGAGCCCTTTTGAGAACCCTAACAGTGCGTTTCGATTATAATAAAATTCAAAGCTTAAACGATTATGTTTTTTTTGTTTATTTCAGGTGAAGGGTTTTAGAAACGCAACGAGAAAGAGAGAGGGCGTGTACCTGAGTTTGCAGAAGGACAAAGTTCTGAAGGAAAATCAGAAAGTCAAAGCAACATTGGAACAATTTCACTGAGGTAATAATTTCTCTTCCAAATTTTGTGAATAGTTTGAATTCTCTACTTCTTGCTCTTTGTCTCTATTCCCATTCCTCTACTTCTTCTGAGTCATCATGATGTGTTATTGACTGAAACGGATTTGCAGTGGTGATGATATGGTTATGATTTTGCGGATGAAATTGAAGGTGGATAACTGTTGTGATGATGTTGGGTGAAGGTAGGTTAATATAGTGAAGGGTTAGGTTGCAGGGATGAGTAAAAATGGTTTATGGTTTCTGTGGGTTTGAACTAATGAAGTTTTAGGGTATGGATTTTTGTGTTCAATGAAACATAGGTTTAAGTGATAGCTTTTTTTATCAGATTGTTCGTGTCTTTTCTCTGTGTTCTTCTTCTTCATATCTTTTTCATTTTTCTTCTGTTTGCGTGTTTTATTAGGTTGCGTTTGAAATTGCTCTGAATTGATGATGAAACGTTAATACCGTGGTTTTTGATACAGAGGAATTTCGGTTGTGCAGAAAGTGATGAAGAATGTATGAAGTTGTGATATGAAGATTGAAGCAGGTTGTTATGATTTTTGATGATTCTGCTCAGGATTTAGCACATAACTTTTATTACTCCTTGCTTAGAGAAAATCGTCTTCTTATATTAAGGCTATGCTCTATTTCGATTCATGTTGTTGTATGTATGTTGCTGCAAATTTGTGATTATTGAGAAGATGTTGTTGTTCTTGTCTGTTGATGAATCCATAAGACGCAAGTGTAGATTTGAGGAGTCAAGTTTAAGGTGTGCGTAGTGGGAAGGTGTTGTACCCCAAAATTTGCCCTCTCTTTTCTCAAGGAATTTCTCACAAGGATTCTCAAAAGTTCAAGCTTAAACAAGTACAATTGGATTTTTCAGCATCAAGTTAAAGAGGAAACTGTTAAAAAGGGAAAAGCAGATAAAAATAATATTTTTGACAGAATTGAAGAAAAACACAAGTTTTCTTTGATTCACAAGGCTTCGATTGGATTTTGGTCTCCTGCAAGCTTTCTTCGAGTTACCTTCCTTCGATTGGACAAATGGCTGCCTATATGCCTACTTCGATTGGACATTTGATGACGGCATGCCTGTGTTGATTGGACAAATAATTCCCTCCATGCTTGCTTTGATTCACAAAGTGATGGCTAGCTGCATGTAGCCTTTGATTTAGCAATATCTTCCTTCTTGCATGCTTCAAAGCAAGGGACTCCTTCAGGCCAGCAGGCACAAGGCAAAGGCCTTCTGTTTCGCTTCCTTCGATTCAAAAAGTTGATGACCTCCTGTTAGCTTCCTTAGATTAAGAAGGCAAAGGCCTCATGTTTGGCTTCCTTCGATTCAGGAGGCAAAGGCCTCTTGTTTGGCTTCCTTCGATTCAGGAGGCAAATGCCTCTTTTCTGGTTTCCTTCGATTGTTCCCTTTACCTCCTGCATGCTTTCTTCGTTTGGGTGTGTGGCTTCCTTCAATACAAGCTTTGGTTGCTTTCTCCGTTTGGGCGTGTGGCTTCCTTCAATACAAGCTTTGGTTACATTCTTCGTTTGGGCGTGTGGCTTCCTTCAATACAAGCTTTGGTTACATTCTTCGTTTGGGCGTGGTGCTTATTTCAATACAAGCTTTGGTTACATTTTTCATTTGGGCTTGTGGCCTCCTTCGAATGCAAGTTTGGGTTATATCATTCGTTTGGCCATTTGACCTTTGGAAGGCAAGTTTCATTTGGACAGTGGCTCTTCATACAAGCTTTCGTTTGAGCAAAGGCCTCTTGCATGTTTGCTTGAAGTCACAAAGCAATGGCCTCATGTAGCTCTCCTTCGACTCAGAAGCCATTGGTTTTGCATGTTTGCCAAACTCACAAGGCAGAATTTCCCCTTTATGCTAGTTCCCCCAAAGCAGGGACCTCCTGCATACACCCTTTCGTTTGGCCATGTGACCTTTGGCAGGAAAACCTTCGATTAGAGTTTTGGTTCCCTTCGAATCAGCATACTTTGAATCCAATATGAACCCTTCGAAGCAAGCTTATTTGAAGAACTTTGAGCAAATCTCATAGCCTTATCCTCCAAATCTCACTTGTCGGGCTATGTTGCTTCCAAATCTTTACATAATCAGAGGCTTACATAAAGGTTCGAAGCTTTATCTACTGGATAATACTATTCTTGGATAAAATAGCAAAAAGCTACGTACCCTTTTTTCATAAAGAGTAATTTAATCACAAAATCAGCTCCCAATCTGATTTTTGTCTAAACGCAAGCAGTGCCAAAAGCATAAGTCCAATCTCCTGCTCCCAACACACAGCAGGCCCTCACTTGTACTTGAAACTTGGGAATAACGAAAGGGATTAATTTTTTTTGTTTCAACCAAACCAGGGTTTGTTATCCTACAAACCTGGTTAGTCCAGTACCTCTAACCCTTTCTCTATAACTAGAGAAACATTTTCAAGCTGAAGAGATTTTTTGGGTGGTGGAAAGAATCTTCAAAAAAAAATCATCATACTCTCAAAAACTCTTAAACTCTTAAAATTCTCAAACACTAAAAACAAACCCAGAATCTAAAGAAATACAACACTTGTTTATTTTTCTCTTTCAAATCTGAAGCAATCCAACGCTTGGTTCCTTCTTTCGAATCCAGTACTAGAAGCATAACCCCTGTTTCTTTCCTTCGAATCCAAGAGCACTCAGGGAAGCCACTCAAGGTCCAGCACACGTTCCAGCTTCAAGCAAGGTAAGTCACTTTGACCTTAAAATTTTCATTTTAAGCATGTACATAAAATTTGTTTCCTTTTCGTTTCCACCTTTTTAGTTTGTTTTCATTACTAACCTTTTGGTTTTTTTTCTTGGTTTATCAAACGTTTTTAAGAACTAACCTGGCCATGAGACAATACTAGCATGGCCTCAGGCCATGTTGTGATTAAAATCCCAAACGAAAGGAAACAGGAGGAAGGAGGTGTGAATCGAAGCTTTAGGCTTCACCCCTGGTTGCTTCACAGTTGCAAGCAGAACAAAGAGTGTAGCCTTAGGCTTCGCCACACAGTGACTTCCAGGCCATTCGAAGGAAGCAGAAGGGCAGAATCCAAAGCTACCCACACACTGACTTCCAAGTCCCATTCAAAAGAAACAGGAAAGGGATGAAATTGAAAGGCGTGTCCTTACTACTTCCAGGCCAAATCGAAAGAAGCCAGGAAGAGCAGAATCGAAGGGTGTTGCTTCCTGAATCGAAAAGCTCATTTTCCTTTCTTTATTTTGTTTTGTCTTTACATTTTCTTGCTATTTAATATGGTTGTAATAGTGTAGGATATTTATTTTCTGAATTTTTATTGCTTTATACAAATTCTAGTAATTAGGATGTATGGCAAGATAAAACCAACAAGTTGACAACCTAAAATTCAAAGACAAAATGCATGTAATCAAACACACCATTCACACACATGCACCTCTAGGGTAATCTCACTTGTTGCCTCAGAAAATAGTCATGTCCCTCGAATACGGGTGTTTTAGAAAAGACCCTCGATAAAAGATCGTAGTCCCTCGATGACCCTCGATGTTGTCTTTGGTAAACGATCTAGTCCCTAAACAAAAATTGTTAAAACGTCCCATAGGTTTCCTTCTATGATTATACGAACGACCCACGCTCGTCCCTTCACATCCAACGATGGGGCTTCTTACCAAAACTAATGGTAAGATAGCAACATCTAAAGGAGGAGGAAAAGTACATTATACCTTTTGAGTAGGTAGGGCGCTCATAGTTGATCGCTTGCTCACAACAAAAACATTTTACACACCAACACTTTCATTTGAAACATTTTCAAAAGACCAAACACTTTGTACGCATTCTTATAGAGACCAGAATCATTACAAAAACACTTTTCAAAATCACTTTCAAAAACACATTCCACAAACACATCTTTGAACTATTTTCAAAACCAACACTTTGTACGCATTCTTATAGAGACGAGATTCGTTACAAAGACATTTTCAAAATATCTTCAAACCCACACCACAAGCACATTTTCAAACAAAAGCAAGTGATCTAGCAAGCAACTAAGAGCCCGTAGATAACTACGGATGAAAAGGGTGTGTAACACGGTGGGAGAACTGACTTGGGATGTTTTGCGTTTGATCGCAATTGTTGTGGGTAGCAAGAGTCGCCACCGACTTTTCTTTTATCCAAATAAGGAAAGGTTGAAAAGAACAGGAAAGACCTTTCGAGATATTTCTTGAGTTCGGGGGGTAGGTTATGAAAAGGGAAGGTGTTAGCACCCTTTTCATTCGTAGTTATCTACGGGCTCTTAGTTGCTTGCTAGATCACTTGCTTTTTTGTTTGAAAGTGTGTTTGTGATGTGTGTTTTGAAAGTATTATGAAAAGGAATATCTTTGTAATGGTTCTCGTCTATATAAGAACGCGTACAAAGTGTTTTGTCTTTTGAAAAATGTTTCAAAGTGAAGTGTTGGTGTATAAAATATTTTGTTGTGAGCAAGCGCGCAACTAAGGGAAACCTACCTACTCAAAAGGTCTTAAACATTATTTCCCTCCTCCTTTAGATATTGTTATCTTACAATTGTTTTGGTAAGAAACCCCGTCATTGGATGTGAAGGGACGGGCGTGGGATGTTTGTATATTCATAGAAGGAAACTTAAGGGACGTTTTAGCAATGTCGTTAGGGACTAGACCGTTTTACCGAAGGCAACATTAAGGGTCATCGAGGGACTACGATCTTTTATCGAGGGTCTTTGCTAAAGCGCCCATATTCGAGGGACATGACTATTTTCCGAAAGGCAACAAAGCGGGATTACCCTAAGCGTGCTAGTGTGCAAGTGTGTTTTATTTACATGCATTTAGTATTGATTACGGTTATCTATTTGTTGATTTTATGTCTTTCCATACAAACCCTAATTACTAGCATTTATTTGAAAATGGTAAATTGCGGAAATGTAAAGTCCTACGCTATTACATCATTTAGGGATGGGGATATATAACTACAAACGGGGATTTGCGAGAATTTAAATCATAATTATCTATTACAACCATATTGAATTGTACAATATAAAAAAAGGAAAAGACTTGTTTTGAAAATGCTTTTTTTGTCTTAATGAATTAGAAGAAAAAAGTAAATAATTAGTTAATAAAAAGAAAATATTTTTATGTTTTTTTATATTAATAAAAATAGTACTAATAATAAAATAAAAGATAAAAAAGGAAAAATAAAGAGAGATAGGATCAGCATGTTGCTGAAAGCAAAGTAGAGAGGACCAGAAGTTCTGATGCCAGGCGCGTTGTGGTTCAGCAAGAAACATCAGAGGTGACCAGAATTTCTGAGTTGATGCACGTTGAGGTCTTGAAAGAAACGTTAGAAGGAAAAACAAAAATTTTGGGTCGCTACGTGACGAAGTTCTGAGTGTTAGAACAGTAAGAAAATCTTAGAAGTTATGTGTGTTAAAACAGTGAGGAGAACTAAGAAGTTATGTGTTGTGCTAAAACAGTGAGTGGACATCAGAAGTTCTGTGTTGTGTTAAAACAGTGAGGGATAATCAGAAGTTCTATGTTGTGTTAAAATAGTGAGTGATAATCAGAAGTTTTGTGTTGTGTTAAACGGTGATTGGATATCAGAAGTTCAGTGTTGTGTTAAACAATGAGTGAAAATCATAAGTTATGTGCGTGTTAAAACAGTGAGAAAAATTCTAGAAGTTTTGTGTGTGTTAAAACAGTGGGAAAGAAAACCCAGAAATTATGTGTTACACTTCACCTCAATCCTTACATTAATCAGAACATCTGCAATTTATTCAGTTCTTAACAAAAGCAAACCAGAAAGATAAAAGCACAATGTTTTATAGAAACTCTAATCTTAATTTTGAGCCTAGCTTTATTCAAGAAGTTATGATCCACAGTTTTTCTACTTATGCAATGATATGGACAACATCAATACTATGATATTTACATGCTTAAATTATATTCTGAATGAAAAGATTCAAAGTTGGAAAGACTTACCTTGAATCTGGAACGTGTGTTTGGGACTTGAGCTGCTGCCTTCAGATGTTTCGGGGTTAGCAAGAACAACGGAACAGGAAATGCTATGTTCTTTGATTCAAAGGGAAGAACAAAGGTTTTGGTTTTGTTTAGGAATTCAGGATTCACGAATGTTTTACTGTTTTCTTTTCTCTCGTTGATGATTCTCTCTTTCCAAAAGCCAGCCCCTTGAAAGTGTGATGGAGCAATTTATTTATAGGTGAGTTTGTTGTGATTTTTTTGGGGGGGAAAAATGAGACTTAAACCCTTTTGGAATATTGTTTCGTTGCTTTTAAATCACAACTTTTGTATGCTAATTTGATGCAAATATGGGGTTTGAGAAAGTGTAGGCATAGACTGGATTAGCAGTTGGTTGCATGATTGTGCTATAGCAGGGCAGCAGGCTGCTCAAACGAGGTTTTGGGATTTGGTGATGTTCTGATTGCAGAAGACCAGAAACGTAGCATCCATATGCTGAAGAGTCATGTTCTAACCGAAAAACATGACTTCCATATGTTTTGATTGAAGAGTCATTTTCTGAATCGTCTTTACAAGTTCTGATTGCACTTGTGTGGAGGCTGACCCTGAAGTTTTGAAGTATCATATTCTCTTAACACTTAGAAAATTTTCTAAATGTTTAGTAATTTGATTTTTTTTAAAGTAATTTCTGACTTCTGATTTTTGATGAACCAATTTCATGTCCTGATGAAATATGATTTTTTAAACTTGATTTTTAATCCAAAAGTTAAAGTTTGACTTTTCAGTATGCTTTTGACCATTTTGCCCTTGTGAATGACTTTCTTTAGAAAATTGTAATCTGAGACTTGAAACTTGCCAGAAGCAAACTTGAGGGTCTAGGATGATCCTTTGAGAAATGAGAGGGGAAATTTTGGGGTACAACAGGGTTCTAATACCTTACCTTTTCATAACCTACCCCCGAACTCAAGAATAATCTCAAAAGGTCTTTCATGTTATTTTCACCCTTTCCTTTGTTGGATGAAAGAAAAGTCGGTGGCGACTCTTGCTATCCGCAACAATTGCGATCAAACGCAAAATACCCAAGTCAGTTCTCCCATCGTGTCATAGAACTGGCAACTCTGCTGGGGAAGATTTAAAAGTGGAGTTACCTTAGGGCTAGATCACCTTTACTTGCTTTCATTGTTTTACTTGCTTTACATTTATCGGTCCTTGTTTGGGTTATTGTTAAAGACCCTACACCCAGATCTGGGGCACCTTTTTAGGTAAGTAGAAATAAATCATGGAGGATGTACGGTGTAGACCGATATGGATGAAGTGATAGCTATGTTAGCATGATACTCTGGCTTGTACTAATGTTCCTTGAGTCATTTAAGGATAACATTATGCTTCCTTATAGTATCATTAAGTGCTAACTGGCCTTAGAACCATTAATTGAACAACTTGGCCATTAGGAAGTAGTGAGATAGTCGGCTTTGGTTCCGACTAAAGATTGGTTGATACTCGATGCTACGCTCATTGAGATCGGAATTTTGGGATATCTCGGCCACAAGAAAAGATTGATTGAGCTAAGACAATGCCTAAAAGAAAGGTCGGTGATATTGAGATCCCTTAGAACCCGGTTACTTTCTAGGACAGGTTGAGCCAACTAAACTTCAAGAGTGTACTTACCTACAAACTCCATGCAAGCCTAAAGCATAAGTTCGGAAAATAGAATGGTAGTCTGCGAATGGAGAGACTCCATGGATGATTACAAAGTTCGGAAAATGGTAATATAATGGAAAAGATACATTGAGATACAATGACCACTATCCCCTCTAACAACTTTTGAAATCCTGAGCAGCAGCTTATGTTGAAGTATGATGAGGATCCGAGAAGATTGTTGCTCCAACGAACAAGTCTTGTCTGATGTAGTTACTTGCCAAGAAAGTCCCTAACTTTTGCCTAAGCTTCCCTTGTGGGTTTTTAACTTAGCGGGAAATTTTATTCTATTTATGTCTCTAATTTTTGCCTAGACCGCCCTTTCGGGGTTTTGGCCTACCGAGATGCTCTTTTTTTCCTAAGTCGCCCTTTTGGGTTTTCAACTTAGCGAGTTGTTCTTTTATTTCTTTAGGTGAAGTATTTCTTGACTGCATCAGCATTCGTGGGAAGTGGGAACTCCTCGCCATCCATAGTTTCAAGAATTAATGCACCGCCAGAGAAAGCTTTCTTGACAACATACGGGCCTTCAAAATTGGGAGTCCACTTGCCCCTAGAATCAGCATTAAAATACATGATCTTCCTGAGCACGAGGTAGCCTTCTCTGAATTCACGAGGTTTGACCTTCTTATCAAAAGCTTTCTTCATTCTCTTTTTATATAACTGGCCATGACACAAAGCCGTCATTCTCTTCTCTTCAATCAAATTCAATTGGTCAAACCTGTTTTGGACCCATTCAGCCTCTGACAACTTGGTTTCCATTATCACACGCAAAGAGGGACTCTCAACCTCAATTAGGAGTACCGCTTACATTCCATACACAAGGGAGAACAGGGTTGCTCCTGTTGAAGTGCGGACAGATGTTTGATATCCATGCAAAGCAAAAGGGAGCATTTCATGCTAATCTTTATAAGTAACAACCATCTTCTAGATGATCTTCTTGATATTCTTATTAGCAGCTTCAACAGCCCCATTCATCTTTGGCCTGTACGGAGATGAATTATTGTGCACAATCTTGAATTCCTCGCAAAGTTTTGTCATCATCTTGTTGTTCAGATTCGAGCCATTGTTAGTGATAATTCTGCTCGGCACACCACACCGACACATGAGATTATTCTTAATGAAGCGCACAACCACCTGCTTGGTGACGTTAGCATATGAAGAAGCTTCCACCCATTTGGTGAAGTAATCAATTTCTACCAAGATGAAACGATGTCCATTCGAAGCTTTGGGTTCTATCATCCCAATCATGTCAATACCCCACATAGAAAAAGGCCATGGGGAAGAGATCACATTGAGAAGTGTCGGAGGCACATGAACCTTGTCCGCATAAATCTGGCGTTTATGACACTTCTTTGCAGATTTGTAACATTCAGATTCCATTGTCAGCCAATAGTAACCTGCCCTTAGCATCTTTTTAGCCATCAAATGTCCATTGGCATGAGTGCCAAATAAACCTTCATGAATCTCATGCATCAACATGTCTGCTTCGTGTCTATCAACGCATCTAAGCAAGACCATGTCATAATTTCTCTTGTACAACACACTTTCACTAAGGAAGAAACTGCCAACCAATCTTTTCAATGTCTTTCTATCTTTATTCGAAGCACCAATCGGGTATTCCTGAGTTTGGAAAAAATGCTTGATATCATAATACCAAGGTTTCTCATCTGCTACCTCTTCTATTGTAAACACATGAGCGGGCCTATCCAATCGCCGAACCATAATTTGAGGTATATCATTCCAAGTATTCACTTGATACATAGAAGCTAGAGTTTCCAGAGCATCCGCCATTTGATTTTCATCTCTAGGAATGTGATGGAATTCAATTTTATTAAATAAGGGTAACAACCTTCTAGCATAATCTTTATAAGGGATCAAGTCGGGGTGACGAGTATCCCACTCTCCTTTAATCTGATTTATTACCAAAGCTGAATCACCATACACATCTAGAATTTTAATTCTAAGATCAATAGCTTCCTCGAGACCCATGATGCAAGCCTCATATTCTTCCATATTATTAGTACAATCAAATGTTAACCTTGCAGTAA
Source organism: Vicia faba (assembly GCA_948472305.1). NCBI lineage: Eukaryota > Viridiplantae > Streptophyta > Magnoliopsida > Fabales > Fabaceae > Vicia > Vicia faba. Next base: position 1,287,247,069 of record OX451740.1, on the reverse strand, counting down.
AAGTAATGTGCGATCCATGAGGAGTGACAATCACAGCACCAATTCCTTTACCATAAGCATTCACAGCTCCATTAAATTTCATACTGTTAGAACATAGTTTGATTCTACAACCCTTGATTAGAATTTTGATGATAACAAATACAAAGTATCAATAAATACAAAGAATATATACAAAGAACAAATATGCACCTTAAAAATATGTTCTATGTATGCAGAAGTTCTGATGGGATCAATCAGAAGATAAGCTAAAGTATTATACGCTGAAAGCAAAACAGTTTTTACGCTGAAGTTTGATGACCAGAATATGCGCTTAAACAAGTAAACTCTGACTCTGAACAAAGACATCTCAGCCAAGTCATCAACACTCTGAAGCGTTATCACCAGTTAAAGCAAAGAACACTCTGAAGCGTTATCAGCGGTTAAAGCAAAGAAGACTCTGAAGCGTTATTAATTATTCAAGACTGAATTAAATGCCAACGGCTTTCTTCAGACAAGATCTTCTACAAAAGGAAGGTGTGTTATTAACATTAAACTTGGTTTATGGACAACGTCTCTTACTTGCCTATATAAACAAGTCTGCTTGCAAAAAGAAGCACGTACGTACGCACACATCAATTTGCAGAGAATTCCAAAATCACGCATATTCAATCTCTAGCAAATTTATTCTATACTATAAGCTTAACCTGTGTAATTATCACAGTTGTGATAAACTGTTTTGTTAGAAAACAATAACACATTCTTGTTCAATTATTTGTAATAGATTTCCTTGAGATTAACCGGTTTGTGGTTGTACTCAAGAAGACTTTAACAGTTGTTAAAGTAGCTGTTGTAATCTTTTGAGATTAGTGGATTAAGACCTCGTTGGAGAGAGGCGAAATCACCTTGACGGGTGGACTAGAGTAGTTTGAGATCAAACGAACCAGGATAAAAATACTGTGTCTTTAAGCTGTTTTTGATCCAAGTTTTTCAATTCAACCCCCCCTTCTTGTGTTTTTCACATCTTCAATTGGCATCAGAGTGCCTGGTTCTGAGCTTAAACACATAACCGTGTCAGTACAAGATCTAGCATCAGAAAAACACAATGGCAGGACCAAGTCAAAACATCAGCAATGACAACAACGAAGAAATAGACAGATTCAGGGGCAAACCTCCAGTCTTTGATGGAGAGAACTTTGACTACTGGAAAGACAGAATTGAGAGTTTCTTTCTGGCCCATGATACTGATTTGTGGGACATGGTGACTGATGGATACACGCACCCAGTGGATGGACGTGGTCAGAAGATTGACATAAAAATGAGGTCTGGTCAATAAAAGCGTGAGTTCAGAAATCATCACAAGGCCAGAACAATTCTTCTCAGTGCCATCTCATATTCAGAATATGAGAAAATATCAAACAGAGAAACTGCCAAGAATATGTTTGATTCTCTGAGAATGACGCATGAAGGCAACATTCAAGTCAAAGAAACCAAAGCCCTTGCGCTCATTCAAAAATATGAGGCATTCAAGATGGAAGATAGTGAATCAATAGAAACTATGTTTTCAAGATTCCAAATTCTTGTTGCTGGTCTAAAAGTTCTTGACAAAGGGTATTCCACTATTGATCATGTTAAGAAGATCATCAGAAGCTTGCCAAAACAGTGGAGGCCAATGGTCACAGCGCTTAAGCTAGCCAAAGATCTCAAAAAAATCTCTCTGGAGGAACTTGTCAGCTCCCTCAGAAGTCACGAGATAGAGCTAGAAGAAGACGAACCTCAAAAGCAAGATAAGCCATTAGCTTTAAAATCTAATAGAAAATCTGACTCCAAAGTTTTGCAGGTTGTAGAAGAAACCTTTGATGGATCCTCATCAAAAGAAGATGAATTGTCTCTCCTCTCCAGTAGGGTGAATCAATTGCGGAAGCAGAGGCAAAGAAAGTTCAAGAATCCCAGAAGATCAGAAAATCAGAATGAATCTTCCTCCAGATACAGAAGGTCAAAATCCTCCTCTGGACACAGAAGATCTGAGGGCTCTTCAGGATACAGAAAGCCAAACAACAAAGACATCATCTGCTATGAATGTAACGAGCAAGGGAACTACAAAAGTGACTGCCCAAGAAGAAGTTTATCAAGGAAAAGAAGAAAAGCCTCATGGCTACGTGGGATGATTCCGACACATCTGAAGCTGACTCAGAATCAGATGATGAAAGAGAAAACATAGCTCTCATGGCAAACGTATCTGAAGACAGTGAAGCTTCTGGTTCAGACTCAGAATCAGACACTGAAGAGGTATTCCCTGACTTTACTATAAATTTTACTAAAGCTGAACTTGCTGAAAGCCTTAATGAAATTCTGGAAAGGTATCAGCAGATCAGAGTCAAATTCAGAAACCTGAAAAGGAATATTGCTTCTGACTCTGATAAGACTGAGAGTCTCAAATTGGAGAATTCTGAGTTAAAAGAAAAAATTTTAAAATTAGAAAACCAGTTGCAAAACACTCAGAAGGAAATAATCCCTGAAACTCCCAGCAATGCTGATGAGATCATCAAGGAGTATGATCACAGCTTTCAGAAGTTTCTAGCTAAAAACATAGACAGAAGAAAGATGGCTTCACTGATCTATGGAGTTAGCAGAAATGGCATAAAAGGGATAGGATATCAAGGTAAGGCACCTACACCAAAAAATGCCATGGACTTAGTTATAAAACACACTCCACTTGATTCACACTTTATATATGGGCACACACATGACATAAAGTACACGAGTAGTGATTATCCTGTCAAACCAAAATTCAATCAGAATTTTGGTAAAACTAACAAATCAGGACCCAAGAAAATATGGGTACCTAAGGATAAAATAATACATGTGGCAGATATCTTTAGCAACAAAGTAAAGACACCAGTCATGGTACTTGGACTCTGGCTGCTCACGACACATGACAGGAAGAAGGCATATGTTCTAAAGCCTGGAACTTAAGCCTGGGGGCCATGTGGGCTTTGGAGGCAATCAGAGAGGAAAGATCATTGGCTCTGGAACAGTAGGTAACAGAAATCTTCCCTCTATAAGCAATGTTTTATTAGTTGATGGATTAATGCATAACCTGTTATCCATAAGTCAATTAAGTGATAACGGTTATGATATAGTCTTCAATCAAAATTCATGCAAAGGTGTTAGTCAGAAAGATGGGACTATCCTATTTAATGGAAAGAGGAAAAACAACATTTATAAAATCAAAATTTCTGAACTGAAAAGTCAGAATGTAAAATGTCTACTGTCTGTTAACAACGAGCAATGGATCTGGCACAGAAGATTGGGGCATGTTAGCATGAGAAGAGTATCTCAGATTAACAAACTCAATCTGGTCAGAGGACTTCCTAACCTGAAGTTCAATTCAGATGCTCTGTGTGAAGCATGTCAGAAAGGCAATTTTCAAAACCTACTTTCAAATCCAAAAATGTTGTTTCCACCTCTAAGCCATTAGAACTCCTGCACATTGACCTATTTGGACCAGTAAAAACTGCTTCAGTCAGTGGCAAGAAGTATGGGTTAGGAATCATAGATGACTATAGCAGATGGACATGGGTAAAGTTCTTAAGACACAAGGACGAGTCACACTCTGTATTTGTTACCTTCTGCAACCAAGTTCAGAATGAAAAGGATCTTAGAATCGTCAAAGTCAGAAGTGATCATGGTGGAGAATTTGAAAATAAATATTTTGAAATATTCTTTAATGAAAAAGGCATTTTGCATGATTTCTCTTGTCCTAGAACTCCCCAGCAAAATGGAGTTGTAGAACGAAATAACAGAACATTGCAAGAAATGTCCAGAACCATGATCAACGAGACTAACATTGCTAAGATCTTCTGGGCAGAGGAAATAAACACATCGTGCTATATTCAGAATAGAATCTCCATAAGACCTATTCTGGAAAATACTCCATATGAATTGTGGAAGAACAGCAAGCCCAACATTTCTTATTTTCACCCATTCGGATGTACATGTTTTATTTTAAATACAAAAAATTATTTGAACAAGTTTGACTCTAAAGCACAAAAGTGTATTATGTTAGGATACTCTGAACGCTCAAGAGGGTACAGAGTATACAATACAGAAACACATATTGTTTAAGAGTCAATCAGTGTTCGGTTTGATGATAAGCTTGACTCTCAAAAGTCAAAGCATAACGAATTCCTTGCAGGTATGGAAGTTGAACTCAAAGGTACTGAAGACAACTCATCGGAAGATCTCAATAGAGACACTCCCTCAACATCATAAAGAGTCACTACAAGCAATCCTGCACCTTCTGTTGATCAACTCCAGAAAAGACCATCCAGAAGTAGCATTGATCACCCAGAAGAAACAATTTTAGGAAGGAAGGAAGATCCAATCAGAACAAGATCTACCTTCAGAAACTCTGAAGAATCCCTCATGGGACTAGTTTCTCTAATTGAACCCAACAACTATTGATGAAGCACTTCTGGACAATGACTGGATTCTGGCAATGCAAGAGGAGCTAAACCAATTCACAAGAAATGACATATGGGATCTGGTTCCCAAACCAAAAGGATTCAACGTCATTGGTACAAAATGGGTGTTCAGAAACAAACTGAACAAACAAGGTGAAGTCATCATAAACAAAGCACGACTGGTAGCACAAGGTTATAGTCAGCAAGAGGGGATATACTATACAGAAACCTTTGCTCCAGTCGCCAGGTTAGAATCTATCAGACTCTTAATATCATTTGTTGTTAATAAAGGCATCACTCTGTATCAGATGGATGTCAAAAGTGCATTCTTAAATGGCTATATAGAAGAAGAGGTATATGTGCACCAACCCCCTGGTTTTGAAAGTTCCAAAAATCCAGAATATGTTTTCAAACTAAAGAAGTCACTTTATGGTCTGAAACAAGCTCCCAGAGCTTGGTATGAAAGACTAAGTAACTTCCTGTTAGAAAACGAATTCACCAGAGGGAAAGTGGAAACAACCTTGTTTTGTAAGACAGTTAAGAATGACATATTAGTGTGTCAGATTTATGTGGATGACATCATATTTGGATCCACTAAGCCCTCTCTGGGAAGAGAGTTTGCTAAATGTATGTAGGCAGAATTTGAGATGAGCCTAATGGGGGAACTAAAATTCTTTCTGGGCATTCAAATAAATCAAACTCCAGAAGGAACTTACATTCATCAGAGCAAATATGTCAGAGAACTTATGAAGAAATTTGATCTCTCAGAATGTAAGCCCTCAAGGATTCCAATGCATCCCACATGCATTTTGGAAAAAGAAGAGGTAAGTAAAAAGGTAGAACAGAAGGTCTACAGAGGTATGATTGGTTCTCTTCTGTATATGACAGCTTCAAGGCCTGACATTCTATTCAGTGTTTGCATTTGTGCTAGATTCCAATCAGATCCTAGAGAATCTCACTTAACAGCAGTTAAGTGAATTTTCAAGTATCTGAAAGGTACTGCTAATCTGGGTTTGTTTTATAGAAAATCAAATGATTACAGCTTAGCAGGATACTGTGATGCTGATTTTGCTGGAGACAGAGTAGAACTTAAGAGCACTTCTGGAAGCTGCCAGTTTCTGGGAGAAAATCTGATCTCATGGTCCAGCAAAAGACATTCCACAATAGCTCTATCAACAGCAGAAGCTGAATACATAGCAGCAGCTGGATGTAGCACGCAAATGCTCTGGATGAAAAGTCAACTTGAGGACTTCAATATATTTGAGAGTAACATCCATATCCTCTGTGACAATACTTCTGCTATTTGTCTCAGTAAAAATCCTATTTTGCATTTTAGGGCTAAGCATATAGAAATAAAACATCATTTTATTAGGGACTATATTCAGAAAGGGATTCTTAATTTAAAATTTATTGACACAGACCATCAATGAGTTGATGTCTTTACAAAACCTCTTTCTGAAGATAGGTTTAACTTCATTCTGAAACATCTCAGCATGAAGCTTTGCCTAGAATAAACTGTTTTATTTACATATCTTAACCTTCAGAATTTTGGTTATTTTCTGTGAACTGCTGATCAATCTGCCTTCAGAATTTTAGAAGTACAGATTACATCAGAATTTATCCATGAAGATCTGAGCGTTTCATTTCAAGGATAGATGTGTGTTGTTCACGCAAGCAAACAGTTTTCATCCATTCATCAGCTACCTTCTGAGGCTGAACACGCGTTCACTTTTCTGAAAGGTCAAAAGCGCTGATTGGGTGCATTGAGACACATGTCATGGGTAACCGTTCCAATATCTTTCCGAATACCCTATAATCAATTGTCATTAATGCTTATAATCATTACTAATTATTTCCCTCTCTTGCAGTTTATGTTTTCAAAAATCTATTTAAAACACAAGTTTAACTCTTTACACTCTTTCACTTTTACTCTCACAATCTATTCTAACTGTTTTCTGCTTGTACTTTCAAAACCCTTTCATTTTCTTCTCAAACTTCCTGTGTGAACATGGCTTCCTCAAGCATCCCAAATACCAGCACTCAGAGAACAGAATCTATGGAACAATGTGAAGAACCATTCAGAACTCTCCTCACGCCCATTGACAACCTAGAAGTGCTTTCAGAACTAATCGTGGATTTTGAAAGTCTTCAAGAAAATGGATTCAATCTTTCTGAAGAGGTAAAAGTTCAAGGATGGAACAGGTATTTTGACCGTCTTCTAGGTCCAACATTTCCAATCCTTGTGAAGGAATTCTGGATTCATGCTTCATCCTCCAACCATCAAGTCACGTTGTATGTAATGGGGAAGAAGATAGTAATTCCTGAAGACCTAATTGCAAGACTGATAGGTTACAGTGGTGGTGGCATAAGGTGTATAGACATGGTTGAAAGATGTGCTGATGTTGCTTCAATCGCAAGAGAAATTTTCACTCTGGGTCTTCCCTCCAGCAAGATAAGGGATCTGAAGGATCATCACAGAATATGGGCTAAGATAATTCTGGGATGCATCAACCACAGGAAGCCAGCCAGCTCTCCTGACTACATAAACATTGATCAGCAGTTTCTGATCTACTTTATCTCCCAGAAGACTAAGGTGAATCTGGCTCACTTGATATTCAATCATCTAAGGACCAGTGTTATGGAGACTAGAGAAGATGAGTGTACCAAAAGGGATTGGATACCCCTTGGAAGACTGATATCAGATATTCTGACAGAGAATAGGCTGATAGAGCATCTAACAGAAGCACAAGAAATCAGTTCTCTAGAGGCAACTGCTGGGAAGCCTTTGAATGTGAAGAATCTGAAAAAGATGAAAATTATTGAGAACATCAGAAAGGAACCCAATGTTACATCCTTTGCAACCATTACTTCCAGAAGAATCCCTCTGGATGATTTCCCTATGTTCTCAGAAATTGATTCCAAGCCTGAGATTATCGTCAGATATTTGGATGCATGCAAGGCATATGGGACTGCACCAGGGGTAAATATTCAGGACTTGCAACAGGCGGCTCCAGAAGTTGTGTTGAAGAAGAACAAGAAAAGAAAGGCAGCAGCAGAAGGATCATCCTAGCGGACTCCTAAAGCTACTAAAAAGAAAGGTAATCCTTCTTCTGTTAATGTTTTAGAATCAATATCTTTATCAACATTTGGACCCTTATCTACTCATTCATAAATTCCTACCCCACAAACGTTTGATGATTTTGACATAGGGTTTGACCCCTCAGAAACTCTAAGTCTTAGAGAAACTCACTCCCTTCCTGTCAATCCAAATATTGAAACAACTCAACCATAACTTGCAAAAGTTCTGTCAGATATTGAATCTTTTGACCAAAATATTTATGCTCCTACACCAGAAAATCCAAACCCTCTAATCCCAGAAAATCCAATCTCCGAAACCACCACAGAAGCTCCACAACCAAATATTCCCCTCTCTCCTCAACCAGAAATACCACTACCTTCATCTCCTCAACCAGACATTCATCCACCATCTCCACAACCTGAACAATCACAACCAGAAGTTCAAACTTCTGAGATCCAACCTTCTGAATCCTGTGAAACAGAACCTCGCCATCTTACATCCAACCAATCTGAAGAACATACTTCAGATTCAGACACAATTCCCATTCCAGGAATCATTGAACCTCTGGCTATCCGTATGCCCCTCACCATTCTGGACATTCCCCAAATTCCCTCTTCACTAGAATCAACTCCACCAAATTCCCCAACTAGTCCAATAATTATACCAGACTCTCCCACTCCCTCACCAGAGAGAAATCCAGATGACAACGCTAAACTTGTCATTGATCTAACTGTTTTTGAACGCCTAGCTGCCATAACTCATAAAATTGACATTCCTAAACCAAAACCATCTGAACCCACACCCAATGTTGGTACTAGTTTATTGATGTTTGAAACAGAAATGCAGAAATGGATAACCTCCCTGAAGCAAGCTAGTCTTGAGATGACAAATCTTGCTGCCTCATATTATCTTTGGACAAGTTTCAGAAAATGGATATGTTCTGAAACTCATAAGATGCAAGAATAGTGCTACAGACAAGTTCAACAGAATTTCAGTAATCTGCTAAAGATATTCGAAGACCAAGTTCTGAGCCAACTGCTCAAGGAAGAGATTCTCCCTCTAGACAATGCTCCCTGGTCAGAACATCGTCCATCAGACAATGTTCAACCAGAGTCAGATGGTCTCACTCTGACTGCTGCTCCAGATGAGATGATTTCTACAGAGGAATTGGTTCAAAATGACCATGTTGCAGAATGCTCTGAGAAGCATCCAGCTACTGAAGATTCTCCAGCTCCCTCATATGAAAGGCAAACTCTGGAAGAACTGAAGAGATCGGATATTGTTATTCAGGAAAGGTTGGATAAACAAGATGATACAATCAAGGAAATCAAGAGCATGTTAAGCAAACAAGAGGAAACCAACACCCAGATCAAGGGCTTGTTGGAAGCTTTGTTCACGCGCCTTCCTCCTCCCTCTTAGATTTTCCTTTGTTTTTAAAATTTGTTTGTTTGTAATATTTGTTCTACATTGTTGCTGTTCTGAACTTCTTATCATTGCTTCTTATTTTTAATATAAATCCTTTTTAGCTCTGATTATATAACCTTTTTGATAACTGACAAAAAGGGGGAGAAAGAATAAGATATTTTCAATAACGGATTACTGAGACAGAAGTCTCAAACATTCTGTACTACTTAACTTCTTTCTTCTGAAAATCTTGAACAGGTACAAAACTCTGATGAAAGACGTAGCCAAATTCTGATGCTTAAGGACTCAAGGAATTTAAGGGAAGTAATCAACTCAGGGGGAGTTTTTTCTTCTTAATTCTATACTTTTTATTCTTTATTCTTAATTGAAAAATCTGGTTTTTGTCATCATCAAAAAGGGGGAGATTGTTAGTGAAGAAGTGAAAAACACAAGAAGGGGGGTTGAATTGTAAAACTTGAAATCAAATGCAGACAACACGTTATTTTTATCCTGGTTCGTTTGATCTCAAACTACTCCAGTCCACCCGTCAAGGTGATTTCGCCTCTCTCCAACGAGGTCATAATCCACTATATTCAACTGAATACAATAACTGCTTTAACAAAAAGCCTTCTTGAGTCTAACCACAGACCGGTTTATCTCAAGGTAATTTTCTTACAGATAAATGAACAAATGTGTTTGATGTTTTCTAAGAAAAACTATTTATCACAACTGTGATAATACACAAAATGAAGCTTATATGAAACTAGATTGCTAGAGCGATAGAGTAAGCGCTTGAGAACTTTAGCAAACTGGATGAGTGAGAACGAAGATGATTAGATTATGCGTATGTGCGTGTGTAAAGATTATTAGCCATTTCTTTTCTCACAGATTGGTTTTTATAGCCTTGGAATAGATACGTTGTTGTCCATAACTTCATTTCAATGCTCATAACGTTCTTTCCATTTTGAGAAGATCTTTGTCTTGGAATAAAGTCATTGGTAATTAATCTGCCTTGAATGCAGTAACGTTGACACTTCAGAATGTTCTGCTTAATGAAAATCAGAGTGTTCTTGGCTTTAGCTTATTCTGGCGCTTCTGAATGCTGATGATATGATTAGGATCTTGATCAGAATCAGAGTATGTTAAGCGCAGATTTTGTTCATCAGGCTTCAGCGTACGCACATGTTTTGATCTTCTGGTGCTGATAAATCTTCTGATGCTGATGTTGATATTGATATTCTGATGCTGATTCCATCAGAGTTTCCTGCGAATACACAGCATAATTTTGAGTAGCACATATGTCTTATATAAATCTCATAATTCATTTAATCTTGTATTTTGTTATCATCAAAACTCTAACTGAGGGTTGTAGAATCAAACTATGTTCTAACAGTTAGAACATAGTTTGATTCTACAACCCTTGATTAGAGTTTTAATGATAACAAATACAAAAATAAATACAAAGAATATATACAAAGAACAAATATGCACCTTAAAAATATGTTCTATGTATGCAGAAGTTCTGATGGGATCAATCAGAAGATAAGCTAAAGTATTACACGTTGAAAGCAAAACAGTTTTTATGCTGAAGTTTGATGACCAGAATCTGCGCTTAAATAAGTAAAATCTGACTCTGAACAAAGACATCTCAGCCAAGTCATCAACACTCTGAAGCGTTATCAACGGTTAAAGCAAAGAACACTCTGAAGTGTTATCAGTGGTTAAAGTAAAGAAGACTCTAAAGCGTTATTAATTATTCAAGACTGAATTAAATGCCAACGGCTTTCTTCAGACAAGATCTTCTACAAAAGGAAGGTGTGTTATTAACATTAAACTTGGTTTATGGATAACGTCTCTTGCTTGCCTATATAAACAAGTCTGCTTGCAAAAAGAAGCACGTACGTACACACACATCAATTTGCATAGAATTCCAAAATCACGCATATTCAAGCTCTAGAAAATTTATTCTATACTATAAGCTTAACATGTGTAATTATCACAGTTGTGATAAACTATTTTGTTAGAAAACAACAACACATTCTTGTTCAATTATTTGTAATAGATTTCCGTGAGATTAACCGGTTTGTGGCTGTACTCAAGAAGACTTTAACAGTTGTTAAAGTAGTTATTGTAATCTTTTGCGATTAGTGGATTAAGACCTCGTTGGAGAGAGGAGAAATCACCTTGACGGGTGGACTGGAGTAGTTTGAGATCAAATGAACCAGGATAAAAATATTGTGTCTTTAAGCTGTTTTTTATCCAAGTTTTTCAATTCAACCCCCCCTTCTTGTGTTTTTCACATCTTCACATACTTCAACGAGATTTAGGATCAGGATCTTCCTTAGGCAAAGGTTCAACATAATCTTTCACTTTCAGAAACATCACATCCTCATCGATCCTCATCGGGAAAGTCATACATCACAGACTAATAATCCTCAACTGGATGGTGAGTAAGATAATTTGCTAACACGCTGCTTTTAATAGCTTTTTGAGTGCGGTATTCTATGTCATATTCAGATAACAACATCTTTCAGTGGGCAATTCTCCTAGTAAGAGAAGGCTTTTCAAAAATGTACTTGATTGGATCCATTTTGGAGATCAACCAAGTAGTGTGATTCAACATATACTGCCGCAAATGTTTTGCCGCCCAGGCTAAAGCACAACATGTCTTTTCCAACATGGAATACCGTGACTCACAATCAGTAAACTTTTTACTGAGATAATAAATGGCATACTCTTTCTTTCCCGTTTCATCTTGTTGTCCCAGAATACAACCCATGGAATTATCTAACATTGTTAAATACATAATCAATGATCTTCCTTCAACAGGAGGGACCAAGATAGGAGGTTCAAGAAGATATTATTTAATGCTTTCAAATGCCCTTTGGTAGTCATCCTTCCACACACAACCTTGATCTTTATTTAACAACTTAAAGATCGATTCACATGTTGCAGTCATGTGGGAAATGAATCTGGAAATATAATTCAAGCGCCCGAGGAACCCTCTGACTTACTTTTCAGTTCTTGGCGCTGGAATCTCTTGAATTGCTTTGACTTTATCAGAATAAACTTCAATTCCTTTCTGGCTAACAATGAAACCAACAATTTCCCTGATCGAACACCGAATGTACATTTATTTGGATTCAAGTGGAGACGATACTTCCTCAAATGCTGAAACAACTTCAATAAATCTTCTACATGCCCTTCTTCAGTCTAGGATTTAGCAATCATATCATCAACATATACCTCAATTTCCTTGTGCATCAGATCATGGAATAGGGTTTTCATATCCCTCTGGTACGTTGCACCAGCGTTCTTCAACCCGAAGGGCATCACTCTGTAACAGAATGTTCCCTAGGGTGTGATAAACGTTGTTTTTTCCATGTCCTCTAGAGCCATTCTCATTTGATTATACCTGGAAAATCCGTCCATGAACGAGAATACTTTGAATTTTGTTGTGCTATCCACTAACATATCAATGTGTGGCAATGGAAAATCATCTTTTGTACTAGCTTTATTTAGATATCTGTAATCTACGCACATGTGAACTTTTCCGTATTTTTTCGGTACCGGGGAAATATTGGCAATCCACTGAGGGTACACTAACATCACAAGAAACCCGGCATTAATCTGATTTAGAACCTCCTATTTGATCTTTAATGCCATATCCGGGTGAGTTCTTCTCAACTTCTATTTAAATTGCCAAACACTCTGGCTTCAACGGCAAATGGTGCTCTACAAAATCTGTATCTAGACCAGGCATATCATGATACGACCAAGAAAAAATATCCACATACTCTTTCAACAACTCAATCAACTTGTTCTTCACATCAGGATGCAGCAACGCTCTGATCTTGACTTCTTTTGGATCTTCTTCTGAACCCAGATTGATTACTTCTAATGGATCTTTATATGGCTGAATGGAATTTTACTCGCGCTCAAGCAACCGTGAGACCTCTTCTGGAACCTCATCATAGTCTTCTTCTTCGGCCTCATACACAGGACATTCAAAGTTAGGAGAGGATGCAGGGCCATTGTATTCAACAGGTTTTTTAATTAATCTGCACATATGATTTATGATTGCTTTTAGAAACTGACACATATAACAAGCGATCATGCAGATTGAACTTCAGGTATTATTTATTTTTGAAAGGTTTTTTCTGATTACCATTTTCCAAGAAAAAGCAGAAAATAAAGACACAATTTGGGAAACAAAGACAACTTTTATTGTTGATTTTAAAAATCAAAGCAAACAGATAAGCCCATACAATATTAATACTTTCACCTTGGGCAGAGTGAAATATTTTCAATAATATTAACAAAAACAAATTACTTTGAAACATGTATGCAAGAGGGAACATCAATGGTGATCCAGTTCTGAACCCTAACTCCGTGTGTCACATAATTTGGCATTACTGGCTCTACTTCATCTTCCATAATAGCATTAATCCCAGAAACAGTTGGATGAAGATAACCCCCGCTACAAAAGATGTATTGATACTTGCCTGCAGCAGACTTCGGCTTCATGCTCTTACTTTTGTCATTCTTCAAAGAGAACCCTAAGCCAGCTCTGTTCTTGTTTACAAGTGGATCCACAATCTGTCCCCATACCTCACTATGACCTTTATGCATAAATTGTTGCGTATCCTTAAGTGAAACCATGGAATTCTTATTTCCTCTTATGTTATCAATGGATAAGGCTTGGAACTGGGTTCCAACAGCAGCTTCATCCGCCTCCACAATGCTGAAAGAGGACAAATGTGATATCAATAATGAATGTTCTCCATTTATAATTACCACTTTTCCTTCACGCGCAAATTTCAGTTTCTGGTGTAAAGTCAAAGTGATAGCCCCTGCCTCATGTATCCACGGCCTTCCTAGAAAACAGCTATAAGCGGGTATAATATCCATGACCTGGAAAGTAATCTGAAACAAATGTGGGCCTATATGAATAGGTAAGTCCACTTCACCAATAACAGATTTCCTTGATCCATCAAACACTTTCACAATAATGCCACTTGGGCGCATGGGCGTTCCTTGAGATTTCAATTTCATAAGGGTGCTCCTCGGTATAATGTTCAAAGCGGATCCATTATCAATCATCACATTGGATAGTGAATCATTCTTGTAATTCATAGAGATGTGGAGGGCCGGGTTGTGATTCCTTCCTTCATCTGGCAATTCATCGTCGCAGAAACTCAGGTTATTACATGATGTAATGTTCCCTACTGCACTATTGAATTGGTCTATAGGAATATCACTTTCCACAAAAGTTTGATCCAATACCCTCATCATAGATTCTCTTTGAGCAGAGGAGTTCATCAATAAAGCCAAGATAGATATTTTTGAAGGAGTCTGCAGTAGCTGATCTACAATTCTGTAGTCGCTCATCTTGATTATCTTCAAAATATCATCCACTTATTTCTCTAACGTAGCTCCACTAGATTCACCCGTAATCTTCTTAGGTTCAACATTCTCAGCAATTTATTTCCAGTGCTAACATCTCCACGAACAACTGGTGCAAATACACGACCGTTGTGGGTCACTCTGCTAGTCTCAGTAATATTTCCAAAATCAGGCATTGGCTGGATGGGAACTTCCACACCATCCTCTAAGATTGTAGCATTATATTTGTAGGGTACAGCCTTATCTGACTTGTAGCGGCAAACTAATCACCAATGGAGTAATAGTCGGCTTGCTACGATACTCGACTTCAAAATGAGCGGGTGCACCAAAACAAGGCACAATGACATTTACCCCTTCTTCAACACAATTAGTTATTATGGAGTCATCTCTGGAAAACAAATCTTCATCCGAGGAGAAGAACTCATCTGCAGAGGCATACTCATCATGTGGCTCTTCCTCAGCCAAACAAACCTCAATCACATCAACTTCATGGTAATCATCCCTCTGACATGTAACCTTGATAGTTCCATTATCCAATAACAACTAAACACCTTTCTTCACGATTGAACATCCTCGGGAGTCCAGATAGTTAATTCGGCAAGATCCATACTGATCTTCTACCTGACCAGCCATGTGGCATAAAGTAGCATGCAATTGCACAAGGTCTTCATTCATATATTCCACATCAAAGATTTTGAACTCTCCAGGACACCCAGAAACCATATTCACCTCCTCTTCATACTCTGCCCTAGGCCTGATTATGTGGATGAGGCCCTCATCCATCATCTCTTGCAAATCAGCCTTTATCTTATTGCAACCCTGTATGTATGTACTGCAAATAGCACAACTGGAATGGTCATGCGTATAGTAGCTAAATTCACAGAAGTCTGCATGCATTTTCACCAAATCTCCTCTAACCAGATGAATATCAAAAACCCGAAAGTCGCCTGGATAACCGGCCACCATGTTACAGCATTCGCTCCTTCATGCTTGGGTAGAGGATTGTCTTTCACATTAGGGCCTACATCCTTGAAAGATAGAATACCAGACTTCACCAATTTATGCACCTCAGTCTTCAAAGGATAGCAATTTTCAACATTATGCCCTGGTGCTCCTTGATGAAAAGCACATGTTTGGTCTGCTTTGTAATACCAAGGAAATGGTGATGGTACAGCGGGAGGTGGTTGGGTTTAAACTAACTTCTTCTGAATCAGTGCTGGTAGTAACTTCGTATAACTCATAGGAATAGGGTCATAAGTCTCCCTTCTCTGATTATACCCTTGATTCCCCTGTTGGGATAGTCTTTGATAAGCAATTGTAGCTGGAGCTACACCAACAACTGGAGTAACTAAGGCGACTTTGCTGATGACGCTGATAATTTCTTCTAGGAGGATTGACCCTCCTCTCTTGAATAATAACATTTGTATCCCCTTCCTTATTCTTAGTAAACCCATAAGATGGCTTCTTCGCACCTCTAGATCCTTCACTCTTTGTTAAACGACCCTCTCTTACAACCTCTTCTAAACGAATACCCATGCATATCATTTCAGTAAAGTCACTTGGCGCACTTGCTACCATCCTTTCATAGTAGAAATCACCAAGAGTCTTAAAGAAAATCTTAGTCATCTCCTTCTCTTCCATGAGAGGAATCACTTGGGCGGCTACCTCATGCCATCTCTGTGCATATTCTTTGAATGATTCCCTGTCTTTCTGAACCATGGCCCTGAGTTGATCACGGTCATGTGCCATTTCTATGTTGTATTTGTATTGTCTGATAAATGCTTCTCCCAAGTCATTGAAAGTATGGATGTTGATGTTGTCCAAGCTCATATACCACTTCAGTGCAGCACCGGTCAAACTATCCTGAAAAAAGTGAATTAGCCGACGCTGATCATCAGTATGGGTAGACATTCTCCTTATATACATTACCAGATAAGCATGAGGGCAAGTGTTGCCCTTGTACTTTTCAAACTCCGGGACCTTAAACTTTGCAGGTATCTTAACATTCGGGACCAAGCATAATTCATTCACATTCTTCCTGAATAACTCTTTTCCCCTGAGGGCCTTCATCTCCCTCTGCATCTTGTCAAACTGCTCTTGAAAATCATCCATTCTGTCATAGAGACCCAAGTCTTCACTTGGTGGGGGAAAAGGATGACACACATCATCATTAACAAATGGAACCAAATTCACCGAAGGAGGTGCAGCAGGAACATGCTGTAATTGCAAGCTTCTCAAGTCATATTTAAAGCATGTGTTTTGATGAAGACAACATGGACATCAACATTCAAAGGATGTGCAAAAAGCTTATCAACATCAAATAAAATTCTTGAAGATTATTGAAGAATTTTTGAAGAATCATCAAATGTCAATATGGTATAAATAATTCTTAAAATCTTGAATATAGATGTTCACAATATGCATTCATCAACATATACATATTCCATAACTTTAAGATCAAGAAAAATTTGTTTGAAATATCTTTCAAAAAGTATTTTAGAAAATAACCCTTTAGGAACCAGTTCCTCCCTAACAGGGAACCGGGTTCCAGCATTTCTCAAAAAACATGTCCCTGGTTTTTGTACCAGGAACCGGGTTGTACCAATAGGGGAACCGGTTCCTGCATGATATTTTTGAATTCCAACTTATAACGTTCACTAAGAACCGGGTTCTGTCAGTGTCGGAACCGGTTCCTAGTGAACTAGTGCAGCTTTTATTTTGTTTTTTGAACATTTTTCAAGTGGTATCTTTTCATGAATGCATTGCAACTTTTCATATGAATTGGCATAAATGAAGAGGTTCTTGTAACTTTATAAAATGCAGATTTTCTTATTTCAAACAATGCTAAAATTTTCAAATTAACAAAAACTTCTTCAATAAACAATTTTCTCATTCATTCACATTTGAATTCATACTTTCATGTGTTCATAATTTTGTGAAACTTGCCATATACACTTTCATTATCATTACAAGTTTCATACATACATTGTGAACATTTATATACATTGTTGAGAATTGTTTTTATCTTGAAGAAGAAGATCAATTGAAGATTGATAAAGCTCTCCATATACTACAAACTAAATCATTGTATTACTTAAAGGTTTTTCCCTTACTATCCAGGATTGTTGGAAGTAAGTGTTGTGATTTGAAGAGGATTGTTCTTCATTCACATTAGTGTTTGTTTGGTCTTAAAGGTGTTAAGAACCTTTGATCACCCTATAGGTTAGATAGTAAGCATAGGCTGTACAATCATTCTAACTATAGTGAAATCTCTTTCGTGTTGGAAAGGGGACTGGAGTACTCTCGGATTGTGAGGGGAACCAGGATATATCACCGTGTTCTTTACTTTTCCGCATTTATCGCTTTCATCACCATAATCAGGAAAAGATAAAGATATAAACAAAACCTTCAATCACTTAACCAAAATTACTACCAAGTATTCTCATAAAACCGAATAAATTTTTATAAGACCTAATTCACCCCCCCCCCCCCCCCTCTTAGGCACTCTGAGACTTACAATTGGTATCAGAGCTTGGTTATAGGTAACTTGTTCCTAATATCCAGAATGGCTTCCGCAAATTATCAACCAGTTTTCAGAGATGGTGGTAGTAACAACAAGCCTCCTCTATTCTGTGGTGAATATTTTGACTTCTGGAAAATACGCATGAAGGCGCATTTAGAAGCACAAGGAGAGGAAGTATGGGATGCTGTTGAAAATGGTCCATTTATCCCAATATCAGTAATCAATGGCATTGGTTCTGTAAAGCCCAAAACTTCATGGGACGACGATGATAAAAAGAAAGTTCTCTATGACAAAAAGGCAATAAACCTTCTTCAAGGTGCACTCAGTATGGACGAATTTTTCCGTGTCTTGAACTGCAAGACAGCAAAAGAAATATGGGATACCCTGGTTCAAACTCATGAAGGAACGGCTGAAGTAAAAAGATCAAGGCTAAATACCTTGAGTCAAGAATATGAACTATTTCGAATGCAGCCCGGAGAATCCATTCTTGACTTACAAAAGAGATTTGTGCATTTGACAAATCACTTAAATGCTCTTGGTAAAACCTTGACAAATGATGAAATCAACTTGAAAATCCTTAGATCATTGACTAGGGAATGGCAACCAAAGGTAACGGCAATCTCGGAAAAGAAGAGTCTCTCTGCAATGACTTCCGCTACATTATTTGGCAAACTTCAAGAATATGAAACGGAACTCGGTAGACTTGAAAAACATGAAAATTTAGAGAAGAAATCCAAAGGCATTTCCTTGAAAGTTGATTCAAAGGAAAGTCAAGATAAAGATGCATCGGAGGAAGATGAAAACTTCTTGCTTCTTGTAAAAAGGTTAGGAAAATATTTTGGTCACAAAAATAATCTTCATAATGCTAACTTTGTCAAGAGGAAGAAATTTTATAATCATAAAGATAAAGAAGCCTCCACATCAACACAAGATGTCACATGTTATGAATGTGGAAAGCAAGGTCACATAAAGCCGGATTGTCCA
The DNA here is from genome assembly GCA_948472305.1 of Vicia faba. Lineage (NCBI taxonomy): Eukaryota > Viridiplantae > Streptophyta > Magnoliopsida > Fabales > Fabaceae > Vicia > Vicia faba. Next base: position 1,287,228,231 of record OX451740.1, on the reverse strand, counting down.
AAACTCTCCAAGAAAAATGGATTCAAAGGCAAAAAGGAGTTCAAGAACAAAAAGGCTTATGTTGCATGGGAAGATAATGAGATAAGTTCTTCATCCGATTCGGAAAGCGAGGAATGTGCAAATCTAGCATTAATGGCTTCACATCACTCCGACAATGAAGAAGAGGTTAGTAATGAATTTAATCTTTTTGATGATGATGTTCAAGATGCTATTGATGAACTCTTGAAAGAATGCAAAATTTTATACAAAAAGGTGTCAAATCAAGAAAAAGAACTACTAAGTTGTTTAGAAAAAATTGACACCATGACTAAAGATTTTGAACTTCAAAAACAGAATTTTATTAAAGAAAAAGAAAACTTTGCATGCTCCAAGTGTGAATCAAATGTTTTTCAAATTGTTCAATTGAAAAGAGTCATTGAACGATATGAAAAAGGACAAATAGGATTGGAAGGATTACTAAGCCAACAACGTTATCCAAATGATAAAAGGGGTCTTGGTTATGTGAATTCTAAAAAACCAAGTAACAATCCCACTGTTTTTGTAAAGTCTAGTAATAGTTCCAAACCCAAGAAAGTAGAAAAGAAGCAAGTTGTTCATAATCATCAAAAGAAAAAGGGTAATGTATCGAAAAAGAAAACATTTCCTAAGAAGAAATCTTATCCTTCTAGATATAGAAGTAACTTTGAACCTACTTGTTTTTATTGTGGTATTAAAGGCCATACACCTAATGCTTGCTATGTTAGAAACTTTAGTATAGCAAGTGGGCATTATGTGTGGGTGAAAAAGGGAACTAACTATGAAGGACCCAAGGCAACTTGGGTACCTAACAAAGAATAATTTGTTTGTGTAGGTATGCTTGAAATCCACATCAAATGTTTGGTATCTTGATAGTGGATGTTCAAAGCATATGACAGGAGATGTACACCAATTTTCATATCTAGTACATAAAGCCAAAGGATATGTCACCTATGGAGACAACACCAAAGGAAAGATTATTGGCGTTGGAATAGTTGGCACACCTCCATCCATTCAAATTGAGGATGTTCTCTATGTTTAAGGATTAAAGCACAATCTTCTTAGCATAAGTCAACTTTGCGATAGAGGGTTCAAGATCAAATTCAACAAAGATGAATGTCTCATTATGGATGAGGCAACCAATGAGGTAAAACTCAAAGGTATAAGAACTAACATTATTTTTATGATTACTTTAGATGATTTGTCTCTGAAGGTACAATGTCTTATGGTAAACAACAATGACGCTTGGTTATGGCACAAGAGGATCGCTCACATTCACATGGAGCACTTGAACAAATTGGTTAAGCATTACTTAGTTATTGGTCTACCAAAGATGAAGTTCATCAAAGACAAATTATGTAATGCATGCCAAAAGGGAAAACAGACCAAAACAACTTTCAAATCTAATAATGTGGTGTCTACTACAAGACCACTACAATTGTTACACATGGATCTCTTTGGTCCATCAAGAACAAAAAGCTTCGGAGGTAATGTATACGCTTTAGTCATTATTGATGATTTTTCTAGATATTATTGGACTTTGTTTCTTGTGCAGAAAAGTGATGCTTTTAAAGCTTTTAAGAAGTATGCTAAGCAAATCCAAAATGAAAAATCACTAAAGATTGTATCCATAAGAAGTGATCATGGTGGAGAATTCCAAAATGCTCAATTTGAAGAATTTTGTGAAGAACATGGTATCTCTCATAATTTTTCAGCACCTAGAACTCCACAACAAAATGGAGTAGTTGAAATAAAGAATAGGTTTCTAGTGGAACTTGCAAGAACAATGCTTAGTGATGCAAATCTTCCTAAATATTTTTGGGCGGATGCGGTTAGTACGGCATGTTATGTTGGAAATCGAGTTATCATTAGACCTATAATAAAGAAGACTCCATATGAACTCTTCAAAGGAAGAAAGCCAAATATTGCTCACTTTCACATTTTTGGATGCAAGTGCTTTGTTCTTAATAATGACAAAGACAATCTCGGTAAGTTTGACGAGAAATCCGACGAAGGTATATTTCTTGGTTATTCGCTTTCTAGTAAAGCATATAGAATTTATAATAAAAGAACTTTAACTATTGAAGAATCTATGCATGTATCTTTTGATGAAACTAACCCCTCCAAGGAGGAAGTAGTTGTTTGTGATGATGATGATCCTATAGATTTACCCCCGGAAGATCTTTCAATTGATCAAATTAAGAAATCACCAGAAAATCAAGAAAACATTGTACAATAAGATTCAAACACCAATGATCTACCAAAAGAATGGAGAACTCATAGAGACCATCCTATTGATAAAATTATTGGTGACATTAGTCATGGAGTATCAACAAGATTGAATCTAAAAGATGCTTGCTTAAACATGGCGTTTGTTTCTCAAATTGAACCTACCAAAGTTGATGAAGCCTTAGGAGATGATCAATGGATTATTACTATGCAAGAAGAATTAAATCAATTCGAGAGAAATCAAGTTTGGGAACTTGTTCCTAGACCAAGTGGTAAACACATCATGGGTACCCGATGGGTGTTTAAGAACAAACTTGATGAGAATGGTCTAATTGTTCGAAACAAAGCAAGGTTGGTTGCCCAAGGTTACAATCAAGAGGAAGGAATCGACTTTGAAGAAACATTTGCTCCGGTTGCAAGGTTAGAAGCTATATGTCTTTTACTTGCTTATGCTTGTTCATTAAATTTTCAGCTTTTTCAAATGGACGTCAAAAGCGCATTCTTGAATGGATACATCAATGAAGAAGTCTATGTCAAACAACCCCCTGGATTTGAAGACTTCAAACATCCTTCACATGTCTTTAAGTTGAGAAAGGCTCTTTATGGCTTAAAGCAAGCACCAAGAGCATGGTATGATAGACTTAGCAATTTTTTGTGTGAAAAGGGTTTCGAAAAGGGTAAGGTTGATAAAAACTTGTTCATTAAGAAAATCCAAAGTAACACTTTATTGGTTCAAGTCTATGTTGATGATATCATTTTTGGATCGACTAACAAAGAAATGTGTGAGGAATTCTCATTGATGATGCAAGGAGAATTTGAGATGTCTATGATGGGAAAGATGAACTACTTTCTTGGACTACAAATCAAGCAACTAAAAGATGGAATCTTCATCAATCAATCTAAGTATTGCAAAGAATTATTGAAAACATTTGATATGGATAATTGTAAAGCCATGAATACTCCAATGGGCTCCGGTACATATGTTGATCAAGATGAATCCGGTACTCCAATTGATATTACAAAGTACAGAGGTATGATTGGTTCTTTATTGTACTTGACGGCAAGCCGTCCTGACATCATGTTTAGTGTTTGTCTTTGCGCTCGCTTTCAAGCAAATCCAAAGGAATCACACCTCATGGCAGTTAAAAGGATCATGAAGTATCTTAAAGGAACAATCAATGTCGGCCTATGGTATCCAAAAGGTAGTACTTGCACTTTAATTGGTTATTCTGACGCGGATTATGCAGGTTGTAAAAATGATCGTAAAAGCACAAGTGGTACTTGTCACATTATTGGAAATGCATTAGTATCATGGTCTTGTAAAAAGCAAGCATGTGTTTCTCTTAGCACGGCCGAAGCAGAATACATAGCAGCGGGTAGTTGTTGTGCACAAATTCTTTGGCTCAAGCAACAACTCCGTGATTACGGACTTGATCTCGGATGCATTCCTCTTCGATGCGACAATACAAGCGCTATCAATATTACAAAGAATCCGGTCATGCATTCAAGAACCAAACATATAGATATTCGACATCATTTTCTCCGTGATCATGTACTTAAAGGAGATGTCGAAGTCACTTTTGTGGATACTCATAACCAACTCGCAGATATCTTCACTAAACCGCTTGCTCGAGAACCTTTCTTCAAAATCCGAAGAGAACTTGGTATTTTGGATGAAGGTGATATCTAAATGTTTCTCTTAAGATGCACGTCTTAACTTTTATATGTATTTGTTTCACTCTGCTCCCCATCCTTTTTGATGTTAACAAAGGGGGAGAAGAATATGCATATGTGTTGTTTTGTTTCAAAGAAATTGCAGGCCCAAATAAATATCAAACTCACTCCAAAATTCAAAGAATCATGGACTTAGGGGGAGCATACAATTTAGGGGGAGCCTTGCATTTGCTCAACATGTTTGCTATACAAAACAACATAAACATTTCAAGAAATCGTTTTCAAGACTTGGTTGTCATCATCAAAAAGGGGGAGAATGTAATTGCAAGCTTCTCAAGTCATATTTAAAGCATGTGTTTTGATGAAGACAACATGGACATCAACATTCAAAGGATGTGCAAAAAGCTTATCAACATCAAATAAAAGTCTTGAAGATTATTGAAGAATTTTTGAAGAATCATCAAATGTCAATATGGTATAAATAATTCTTAAAATCTTGAATATAGATGTTCACAATATGCATTCATCAACATATACATATTCCATAACTTTAAGATCAAGAAAAATTTGTTTGAAATATCTTTCAAAAAGTATTTTTGAAAATAACCCTTTAGGAACTGGTTCCTCCCTAACAGGGAACCGGGTTCCAGCATTTCTCAAAAAACATGTCCCTGGTTTTTGTACCAGGAACCGGGTTGTACCAATAGGGGAACCGGTTCCTGCGTGATATTTTTGAATTCCAACTTATAACGTTCACTAAGAACCGGGTTCTGTCAGTGTCGGAACCGGTTCCTAGCGAACCAGTGCAGCTTTTATTTTGTTTTTTGAACATTTTTCAAGTGGTATCTTTTCATGAATGCATTGCAACTTTTCATATGAATTGGCATGAATGAAGAGGTTCTTGTAACTTTATAAAATGCAGATTTTCTTATTTCAAACAATGCTAAAATTTTCAAATTAACAAAAACTTCTTCAATAAATAATTTTCTCATTCATTCACATTTGAATTCATACTTTCATGTGTTCATAATTTTGTGAAACTTGCCATATACACTTTCATTATCATTACAAGTTTCATACATACATTGTGAACATTTATATACATTGTTGAGAATTGTTTTTATCTTGAAGAAGAAGATCAATTGAAGATTGATAAAGCTCTCCATATACTACAAACTAAATCATTGTATTACTTAAAGGTTTTTCCCTTACTATCCAGGATTGTTGGAAGTAAGTGTTGTGATTTGAAGAGGATTGTTCTTCATTCACATTAGTGTTTGTTTGGTCTTAAAGGTGTTAAGAACCTTTGATCACCCTATAGGTTAGATAGTAAGCATAGGTTGTACAATCATTCTAACTATAGTGAAATCTCTTTCGTGTTGGAAAGGGGACTGGAGTACTCTCGGATTGTGAGGGGAACCAGGATATATCACCGTGTTCTTTACTTTTCCGCATTTATCGCTTTCATCACCATAATCAGGAAAAGATAAAGATATAAGCAAAACCTTCAATCACTTAACCAAAATTACTACCAAGTATTCTCATAAAACCGAATAAATTTTTATAAGACCTAATTCACCCCCCCCCCCCCCCCTCTTAGGCACTCTGAGACTTACACATGCACCACAGGAGGTGCAGGAGTAACAGTAGTCTGAACAACTGGAGCTTCTTGAGGACCAAGATTGAAACCTTCGGGTTAAAATTCTCTGGCATTCCCCAGGGATAACCTTGAGGCATGTGATTCTGAAAAACAGTTGGGGTAGCAGATACAGGAACAGTTGGAGCTTCAGCAGTAGCCCTTGTTGGTTGAGGTTGAACACTCAGTGGCTGATTCTGAGCAGCCACCAGAGATTCCATCAGAGCAGTAAGATTGGCCATGACGGCCTTCAAAGCAGAAACTTCCTCGTGCAGCTCGCGATTCTCTTATTCTAAGTTGTCCATCTTCCTTCTGAAATTAGCCCGAGTGTTGTAGTGGTGAGTCAGCTTGCTGAACGAAGTAAAGAAGCTTGGTAAGACACCTGGATATGCATAACAAATGCAAGAAATATGTGCAATATGATGCATGATATGCAATGCACATGATTTATTTTATTATTTAATATTTCAAGGGATTTAAGGATTTATAGACACATTGCAAATATCAAAGTAATAACGCATTTGAAATACTGAAAAATTTTATTATAATAACTTCAAAATAGGTTACAAGTCTCAACAATCCCAAGTACAAGATGAAAATAAAGTCTAAACCCCTGAGAAGTAAAACTGATGGAGATCACTCTACACGCCGGCGCTTCCCTGTAAGCCTGGAAATCTGAGCCTTCAACCTCTAGTTTTCCTACGCATACCTGGTGGAAACCTCCTTCCAATCTCTTGAATCAGGAAGTGAGTAATCAGCATCTGACTGAGGCTTAGGAGAAAATAAATCCCCTTGCCTCTCTATAGTCTCTACCGCTCCACTCTCAAGGATCTCAATCAAGTCGTATTTCTCCTTCAAGTCTGCTCTATAGGAAATCTCTAAAGTTTGGCACTTATTCTTCCAAGCATCCTTTTCCTGTTGCATCCTGACTAAAGCAAGTTATAGCTCTTCTATATCATCCAATAAGGGAGGACTGATCTTCACAAACAAATCAAGCATAGGTGTTTCCCGGGAATACGGCATCTTCAACTGAATAGCTCTCGCTTGAACCCACTGAAGATATGGCTCCAAAGAAACAGCCCCCTAGGTTCCAAGTCTTTCCCACTCTTCTTATAAATGTGATGCCAGACCTTCGCAATCTGCTCCTTAGCTAACTTATGGTCTTCTCCCTCCTTCAAAAAGAAACTACTCAAATGAATACTATTTGGTTTATCCCTCATCGGATAACCGAGTTGTCGTCGTGCAAGAACAGAGTTATAGTTAATTCCTCCCTTTGTACCAAGAAGAGGTACATTGGGGAAACTACCACAACTGTCAACAATCTCTTTATCCTGGTAAGCTCGATGATACCAATCAATATCCGAGTAGGTAAGTGCCATGATCTTAGGAGCCCAACGGGGTTTCCTTCCTGACATCCCAAAAAGCATCAGACTGAGGTATATGAGAGATAAACCACCGGTACAACAGAGGCGTAGAACAGATAATCATCCCCCATGATAAGAATTCTGAAGATGAATAGAGTAATAAGCATCTCCCAACAATGTAGGAACCGGGTTTCCAATCATGAAGATCCTGATAGCATTAACGTCAACAAACTTAGCCACATTAGGAAATAAGAACAACCCATAAGCAAGTAGAGCAAAGATGGCCTCAAAAGCATCTGTACTCTTCATCCTGGAAAAGTAACGAGCTTTCTCCAATAAGAACTGAGCTGGTAATCCTCTAATCCCTCCTTTAGTATTCATATGGGCTTCAACCTCATACTTCCCCAGATGAATCAAAGCAGCAATCTCATGTGATTTTGGCTCACCCTCCAAACTGGTGAAAGGAACACGATCAATAATAGGTAAATCCAATAGATAAGAATACTACTCTAGTGTAGGCATTAACTGATAGTCGGGAAAAGTAAAGCAAAGATACATCGGATCATAGAACTGGACCAAGGTCGAGAGAATATCCTCATTTAATCTAAGCTTCAGAAGAGGAATGATGGATCCATACTTCTTCTGAAAATCTGCATAACACTCGATCTCAGGAATTAGGCTGATTAACTCATCTATCTTGAGATCCTTAAAATTGTACTTCCCGGTCTTTCTTTTTCCAGAATCCATGGTTAAAAAGTACTTGAGATATCCACAAATGGTCAACTTTTAAATCCCTCGAAATAAAATTTCTTCAAAAGATGTTTATGAGTGCATGGATGCATGATGCAACAATCACATACAAGATCACACATATAGGGTTCATAGGTTCAACTTCACAAGCATGAGGTCGAAGGTACTACCCATAAGGTGTTGGTCTAAAAGTTATCACCTTCCGAACAAGGTTCTAGAGGTTCCCAGAGTCTACATCCTTCCTTTAGATATTACCAACTTCCCGATTAACTCAGTAATTAGTAATATTCTCAAGAAAAACTCGTCCGAGCATAGTATCGCGTGACAACTATTTCTGGATTACTCCATCATAGCTTCCGCACTACACCTAAAAGGCCAATATGGGTTTGGTATTCTACAGTCCTCAGCTTCACCAGGCTCCCAGGTCGAAAGTAGTACATCTTCCCGATTACTCGGTAAACGATACTACAATCAAAGGGGCCTCCACTGAGTGGGGGATCTCATGCCTCCTTTTTTGGGATTACTCCCTCAAAGTTAACATGACTATACCGCCCGTCCTATCTTAAAGTTTGCACCAAGTCCGGGTGCAGGACTTATAAGTAACCACCAAGCACCCTGAAAACCAGGAAAATCCAAACAAACATATATACAACATATACCACATAAACAATGATAGCACATATACAGATAAAAATAAAGATAGGCTCAACCCACTTAGGGATTGACCAGCAAGAGTTCAATATTTCCCCAGTGAAGTCGCCATTTTTTCTGTAGCAGTAGAAATGTTTTAAGACTAAGCCATTGGATTGACTAGACTTATACAGATCAAAAAAATAAAAATCGCCACCGCGCTTTATTGTTTCCGAAGGAATGGGAAAAGAGAAAGTAACCCAAAAAGATGGGGAAAGATTCAAGGTAAGGGGGTTGGTTATGCAAAGGGGAGGTATTAGCACCCTAAACATCTACGGTACTCCGCAATAACCTCTTTGTAAAATTTATATATTTTGGCTATAAAAAATGTTGTATAAAAATGGATGGTGGAGGTGAGAAAAGAAATATATTTTTATGGTTTTTGCACCCACCACGGTTGCGAACTTTTAGTGCCTACGTACCACCTTTTGTGCAATAGGGGATCAGGGTACATGTATTTCCTCTTTTAAAAAAATTTAAACACAAGTGTGTTGGTTAATTTTATGAGATAAGACACCATCGGCATTGTCCGTGTGGAAAACATACTTACTACCCACAATCATGAGAAAGGAAAATTTGCATCATCTCAAAGTGGAGGATATGGCTTGGATTTTAAAATCAACAATGCCTCACTCAACACCCAAGTGGAAAATATCTCACTTTACTACATATTGTAGAAGTATAATTGTTTGCATCACTACAAGGATTGACAAGAGTTCAATCTTTTGAGAAAGGTTTTAAAGTGAAAAGCCAAAGTGGAAAAATGGTTTGTAATGAGATTGATTGACTTTTAGTCTTATCACAAAAAAAATGTCAAGGTATTATTAAATTGATTAGAGTTTATTTATGAAAATGTTTTAAAAATGCATGGACCTAAGTCCAAGTTTATTATGAAAGTGGTTCAAGTTTAAAAACAAGAATAATTTTCAAAAGGAAAGAGAAGATTTTGAAATTAAAGAAGATGGGAGTAGAAGAAGAGACTATCCTAAAGCATAAGGTAAAAGCTAGGGATAAGAACCATATAACCAACAAGAAGCCAATACTTGACATTATGAGTCAAGATAGAATTCACATTCTTTGGATTGAAACCAAACAAGCAAAGATACTAGACCTCTTGAGAGAACTAAACTTCAAGTGTATTAAGTCTTCATAAAATTTAGGCAGAGTAACGGCTGTATACGGGTGAATTCCAGATTACAAACAAAGAATGTAATCATAATAACTTGGACACAAAACAAACAAACAACCCAATGTCTTGAGATAAACTTGAAGAACTCCAGACAAAATATCAATTAAGATCACAAGGTCTCCAATATAGGCCAAGGTTTCTAATCCTAAGTCCAAGAAGTCTAATACTCCATAATGCCAAGGATAGTCTCAGAATAGTCCAAGTATTTTAAAGGTTTTTATGGTTCATGTTTGATTATTAGGTGTCTTAGAAGAGAAAAAGAAAAGGCTTAAGTGAGAAAAATAAAAATGACATAAAATCTAATGCTTAAAGTAAATAGTACATAAAGCATAAAAAAGGCATAAAGTAAAAACAATTTAATAATTAGTGGTTAGTTGGATGGCCATATTGAAACTTGCATTTGGAACTCATTATAGGATTGATAGAACCAAAGCCTCCACACAACAAGTTGCATTTTCTTTTTGTCAAGTATATCATCCATTTGGAATCCTCAAAAGTACCATTTAATGATCAACGATGTTTAAGTGATCCACATTGACCAAAAGTGTTGTGGATCCATTAGAGGATTGGTAGAACCAAAGCCTCCACACAATGAATCACAAGGTTATTGGATCAAAGAGATAAAATTAACATACTTGGGCTTGCAAACATAGGTTTGGGCCACAAATGATCATTTGTTTGAATCGGGATAAAATTTAGCGCTATGTTAAGCAATCGTAAGTGGACTTATGTAGAAGTCGCACCTATTTTGAGGCTGGACAATAGCAATCTATGCACCATTTGTTTTTGAAACATGATATAGAGATCATGCTCTAATAACATTTAGTGCAATAAGAAAGGGATAAGATGGAGAAGGGTGGGGAAGAATATACAAACCACATTTGTATTAAAATTTAATCAAACTATTATTAAAATCATTCATCCATTTTTATGGAGTTAGACTCAACACCATGGATCCAATAATGTTAATAAAGTTCATGATCAAAAATTCAACCCAAGGTTATCCAAAAAATAATCAAAAAATAATATTGCATTTAATATATACATTAAAAATGTTTTTTTAAAATGTTTTAAAATAGAAATAAAAGAGAAAAATATCAACTATGTTCAAATTAATCAAGAAAAAATAAGTAGAACCATAGAAAAATCAGAAATTGACTCAAATATTTTTTTAAAAAAAATTGGTAATTTTTTAAAGTCGGAAACTATTTTTAAGCTAATTAAAATTGATCAAACAAATAGAAAATAGATCAAAAATAGTAAACATCAATATAAAATTCCATAAAATTTTCAAAAAGTCAGATGTAAAATGATATTTATGAAATTTTTTAGAATTAAGAAATGTTAGAAAGTATTTTTAAGGTAATTAAAACAAAGTAAACAATGCAAAAAATATTAAAAAAAATATCAATTGTCAAAATAAAAATGTGAAATAATAGTCATGAAATCAGAAATAATTCAAAGTAGTTTTGTGAATTTTTTTCATAATTTTTGGATAAAAAATAAAAGAGTTGTGAATTTTTGAAAATTAAATCAATTAAATCATAAAATTAGAAAATAAAATAAAACCAAAAAGATATGGGCCATTAGATCATAGTAAAAACGCGTTAGTAAGCTAATCCAATGGACCAGATGCAATGTGCTTGATATGGACCTTAGTAAGATGCGCAGGGGATCGGAAAAAGGGCAACCAATGAAATTAAAATATTTGGCACGCTATCATTGGCTGAGACGAGACATGTCATCGTCTTCAACCTCCATCCACCCTGCAATGGAGATTTTGTGAGATCTTTCAAATGGAAAAATTAGGATCCCAGACCAGTATCATTGGATTCGTCTCTTCAAGACGATCCTAACACCACCATCGCACCAAATTTATATAAGGTATACAAAGAGATATGAATCAAAAACCCATAAAATAGCGAGCACCTTCAATTTGAGATTTCTCTCTCAATTCTCAATGGATTTAAAAATTGTAAGAAGCACTAGAATCAGGAGAAGGAGTAGAATAGGTTAGTGCTTTATTTGGATCCAAATGATGGAGAATTCTACATTTTCAAAGTTCAAGAAAGAAGCTCTGAAACTGGACTTCTGTAGCTTGAATTATAGCTCGTTTTGCTTGGTTTAAGTGCTGGGGAGTTTTTATGATGCTTAAGGAAGATGAATGTGCAAAGAATTTTGGAAGAAAAGGCTGGAATCTCAGAAACTGATTTCAAAAATTTGAAGTTCGTGTGAGGTTTTGACAGAGTGTTTTTGGCTCTCAAAGCTTGAGGAAATGAATGGGGGATGACCCTCTATTTATAAGGAATCAAATGGAATGTTCAAACATGTGAAATGATGAAGTTTGGAGGGAAATTGTGTGAATCTGATGCACGAGCAAAGTGTGATCTGATTTGTATCAAACCTCATCTAATCCTTGTGTTTTAAGGCTCTAATCCCCTTTGGAAACATGGTTAAACATGTTTATATCACAAACGCGTGCTAATTTGATGTTTATAGGCCAAAACATGAATTTTAAATTCTGACTTATGAAGAAACTTCAGTTCCAAGTTACCAAGTTCAATCCAATGGCATTCTCAGCTCAAGGGGTCTTAAGGCATGATTCTTAATGCTTTAGAGAGATGAGGTTACAAGATTTGTAATGAAAAAATAATGGAATCAAATGGATGCTTGAGCTGAAAGTTGCATTGAGTCAAAGTTGGGGAAAAAGGTTGATTTTCCATACTTAAAAATATTTCAAATTTTCTTCAAAAGTGACCTATAATGTTTTGCATCCAAACATGGCCTTCCACTTAGAATTTGCTCTTGACAAAAAAATATGGAATGAAATAGACCTCTTGAATGACATTTTGAAACTTGAACCATTCAAAATCTCCAAAAATTGAGAGAGTTATGAATTGTTGAAGTTGGCAAAAAAATCATGAAATGACCTATGATCTCTTGTATCCTTACGGCATCTTCCATCCATTTCCTAACTTTGCACATAAAATAAGGCATAAATTTCACATCCTCAAGATCATTATGGAAGAAGAGTGGGATCAAGGTGATAATAATTGACCAAGTTATGATCATTTGAAGTCACACATGAGAAATTGGGGGTTCATCTGGAGGACTTGTAATCTTTCTTCATCATCAAGTTTCTTCCACATGAAAACTCCTTGAAACTTTTGAAGTGATTTGTTAATAACCCTTTAAAGAGAAGGATGTCTTTGGAATCACTGAAAAATACCAAAAGGTGAGCAAGATATACTTCTTTGAAGTTCAAAACCCTAGCTGCTAGATCAAGAAAATGCTTTGACGAACCTTGACAAATTTGAATCACTTTCTTGTACCAACACCCTTGCTTTGTAAATAGAAGTTGTTGAGGATTAAAATGAGAACTCATAGCCACCAAAACCACTTCCATATCTTTAGAATTGAGATAAATATGCACTTGTGGTCAATGGGAACAAGACCTGGTCCAACCATGACAACTTCTTCAATCAATCCCTTGCACTTTTGAATCAATTTTGATATCTTGGAGATGTAGTGAACCAAAATGACCTTGCCATGCCATCCCTTCCAAAACAAATTCATTGGTGAAGTTTGGACTTCTCAAGCCTTATTTCCTAGGGCATGGAAATAAACTCAAGAACCCATGGAGCAACTTGCTAAATCTCATTGCCTTTACCTACGTTAGTAACAAGTAAGACAAACCAACATTTCATTTTATTAATTAAAATAAAAATCAAGACAAAATATTCATGATCACAAAAGAAAACAAGTCAAGGTGCTTGGTGATTCCTCAAAGAGCAAAGCTAAAGATAGGGAGGAGAACCAAGAACCCTAATGTGATCTTGTTGTGATTGAATCAATATGGTATGATGAAGGGATATTAGGGGCAAAAATTGGGGTACAACAATCACCACTACCATGCCAAATCATTGAGCTTTCCAGTTCATTTTGAATTTTCAATTGTAATTTCTTTTGTTATTCAAACACTTATCTCTTAATGTTAAACTTTGTTTCATTAATGCATCACATATGTTTGTCTTTAATTCATCCATTTGTTTTCATTATATTTAAGCTATGCTTTTTACTCTCTTTATGACATTCAACTCTTGCTAAATGTTACAAGCCTTTAGAAGGAGGATGACGAAAACAATGCCATGATCTTATACAGTATGCTTTTGGACAGACCTTGCTGACGATGTGCAGGCGTTTGCTTCAATTCCTAAACACTGGAGTTATAAGGAGGATAATCCCTAGTCAACCCCTTTGAGCCTAAGAAGTAGGAGTTTCCTTTTTTTACACAAATTGAAACCTTTAATCAAAACATGGGGCAGGATAGTCTCTCAGTTAACTCAAGTGCGCGTTTAATAGCAAGCTTTCACTTCATACACAATGAATGATATAAAAAATGTCCTTCTGAATCAAAAGACAACGATGGTTCCATATCAAATAGGCAGTCATTATCTCTCAAAAGAAAAGCCCACTAAGTCAAAACCTGCGAAGGAGACTTAAGAAAAACTGGGGCATCCCACTGACTGTAATCTCAAAACAAGAACAGTCAGACAAAAATCAGGGATAGTAAATCAAAAAGAGGGAACTACAAATCCTCAACAACATGAAAAGTGATGCAAAAATGACTGCCTTCTCAAATAAACTTCCAAATATCTGAACCATCATTCCAGATTCAATAGGAGTTTAAACACACAATTGACTGAGCTTAGGACTGGAGAACATCACGAAGAACAGACGGGTACAAATACACTTTGAGCCTTATCCTTTGTTTCTTAAATCGTGAACCAAACCATGATACAACCTTTCAAAGTCCTAATTGAAGCATGGGTTAGTTTGAAATCATACTGTTACCAAAGGTATCCTGGCTCCTGTAAGGCTTTACTCTAAATCCAAAGTTGAATTCACATTCTTACAAAATTCTTTTATCTGCTAAAACGCATTTTCAAAACTTCAAGACAAGCATAAACTTTGCGTTATTTGAATATAGTTGTTTGCATATGGCTAATTATTTGACAGTGGAGAAATTCACACGACGAATATCCAGCGAACGAAAACTTTCTCAGTGAACAAAGTCACTTCAAATGGGATGACACTTCCAACGATAAATCTCCTATTAAGCAAGGGGGGGGGGGTGACATGTCACTTTCCAATTCGTCTGGGGGGAGTCAAGTCAATATTCCAAGAAATCTCCCAAGAAATATTGAATAACTAGGGGAAAATCTGTATTTGAATCACTTGGGGCATTAAACGTGAATTCCAACAAAGGGTTACGTACGGTCAGGAAAACATTCCCTGGCAATACTGTAAACACTTGCTACTAGGGGAAGTGACAAATCTCCCACAAAGTCCTTTTCATAGGGTGATCCCCAGCTAGAGTTTCAATCTCCAAAAACTTATCCCCAACTTAGTTGATCTCAAGAATCCTTGAGGAGTTCTGCCAAAAGAAAACACCACTCTAACAGATTGGCGACATGGTTTATTTCCCAAAAAAACGGTAAGATTCCCCAGCTTGAGTTTGCCTCTCCGACTACTACAAATCAAGGGACCACAACCCTTATTCCCCAGTAGACTGCTCTACAATCCCCAGTGATTTGCTGCAAAACCTAGGAGACAACCAGATAACAGTTAATTTCTTTGTCCCCCAACAGGTTGTTAACCCCCTTTCTCTTCCATCAAGAGATAGCTCCCCAGTAGAGAAACGACAACTGAAACTCCTGAACTTTTTTCCCCAAGCGAAAATTAAAACTCTCCACAAAGTTTTCTTCTCAAGCAAAATCAACATTCCCCCGCGGAGTTCTCCTCAAACAACAAAACAGGAATCCCCAGCGGAAACATTCTAAAAACAAGGTCTGCAAAGGTGTGCATACTCTTCATCCCCAACGGCCGTCCGGGATTCAGCTTCCCAAAACTCCCCAACACCTGTCAAGGATTTATTTCCAAGACAAAATTACATTCCGACAACATTTCATGCATCATATTTACATACATGATAAATGCATACAACATAATATCATTTATTTGGAGAACATCATTACGCCATGAATTTCATACATCATGACATTGCATACAGCTAACTCTTTACCTTTTCAGAAAAGATCAAACAACAGATAATTATCATCAATAATTTTCAACCGTTCCAGATTAATACATGTAACAAGAGAGGACAATTATCTGTGGACAACCGATTGTAGATTAATACACGTAACAAGTCAGGAAAGCTATCTACATGAGCAGATTGAAGATTAATACATGTAACAAGCCTGGAAAAATATCTTTCTTTCTAAGGTCAAAGATCAATACTTGAAACCAGACAAGACAACTATCTACTTGAGCAGTTGAGGCAACCCTACCCAGGTTCCTTCACATACATTTCCAGATGAAGTTTTACACAGACTCATCAAGAAGCATCCCTATCCAGGTTCCTTCTCATTTTCCAGATGAAGTTTAACACAGACTCATCATTAAGCAACCCTACCCAGGTTCCTTCACATACATTTCCAGATGAAGTTTTACACAAACTCATCAAGAAGAAACCCTACCGAGGTTCCTTCTCATTTTCCAGATGAAGTTTAACACGGACTCATCACGAAGCAACCCTACCCAGGTTCCTTCTCATTCCCAGATGCAGTCTCACACGAACTCATCATGAGGTAACCCTATCCAGGTTCCTTCTTAGACATTTCCAGAGGAAGTTTTACACAGACTCATCAAGAAGAAACCATACCCAGGTTCCTTCTCATTTTCCAGATAAAGTTTAACATGGACTCATCATGAAGAAACCTTACCCATGATCCTTCACATACATTTCCAGATGTCGTTTTACACTGACTCATCAAGAAGAAACCCTACCCAGGTTCCTTCTTATTTTCCAGATGAAGTTTAACACGGAATCATCATGAAGCAACCCTACCGAGGTTCCTTCTCATTTCCAGATGTAGTCTCACACGAACTCATCATGAGGTAACCCTACCCAAGTTCCTTCTCATACATTTTCAGATGAATTTTTACACTGACTCATCAAGAAGAAACCCTACCTAGGTTCCTTCTCATTTTCCAGATGAAGTTTAACACGAACTCATCATGAAGCAACCCTACCCAGGTTCCTTCACATACATTTCCAGATGAAGTTTTACACGGACTCATCAAGAAGTAACCCTACCCAAGTTCCTTCTGATTTTACAGATGAAGTTTAACACATACTCGTCATGAAGCAACCATACTCAGGTTCCTTCTCATTTCCAGATGCAGTCTCACACTGACTCATAATGAGGTAACCCTACCCAGGTTCCTTCTCAGACATTTCCAGAGGAAGTTTTACACGGACTCATCTTGAAGTAACCCTACCCAGGTTCCTTCTCATACATTTCCAAATGAAGTTTTACATTGACTCATCAAGAAGCAACCCTACCCAGGTTCCTTCTCATTTTCCAGATGAAGTTTAACACGGACTCATCATGAAGCAACCCTACCCAGGTTCCTTCTCATTTTCAGATGCAGTCTCACACAGACTCATCATGAGGTAACCCTACCCAGGTTCTTTCTCATACATTTCCAGAGGAAGTTTTACATGGACTCATCCTGAAGTAACCCTACTCAGGTTCCTTCTCATACATTTTCATATGTAGTTTTACATGGACTCATTCTGAAGCAACCCTACCCAGGTTCCTTCTCATACATTTTCAGATGCAGTTTTACACTGACTCATCCTGAAGTAACCCTACCCAGGTTCCTTCTCATATATCTCTAGATACGGTTTCACACGGACTCAGCAGCCCTACACAGGCCTATCATAAATGAAAGAATATTCAAGACCTATGCTGGTTCAGTTTAAATCGATCAATGGTTTATCCTGATTCCTTTCTGGTAGGCACTTTCGCTAGTTCAGATAAATCGCTCCCAAGATTCATTCTGATTCTTTTCCAGTTGAAGTCAAGCTTAGACTTAGTCTAATTCCTGTCAACAATCACCTTTGGATGGCATATATAAGCCCATCTCCTACAACTCTCCATCATCTCTCCAAATGGCATCTAAGATCATTCCCTATACAATCAACAACCACATCATCGAGTGCAAATTTTTGGGCACTCTAGTGTTCAATCATCTTCTACCTTCAATCTACAAACGGAAACGTGCCATACTTGCTTTTCAGGTTTAAGAAGATTGAATAGGGGCAGTTGTTGTACCCTAAAATTTCCCCTTTCATTTCTCAAGGCATTTCTCACAAGGATTCTCAAAATTCAAGCTTGCACAAGTACAATTGGATTTTTCAGCATCAAGTTAAAGAGGAAACTGTTAAAAAAGGGGAAAACAGATAAAAAATAATCTTTTTGACAAATTGAATAAAAAATAAGTTTTCTTTGATTCGCATCTTTCAATTGGACTTTTGGCCTTTTTCGATGCAAGCTTGGCTTGCATCCTTCGATTGGGCATTGGCCTCTAACACGCTGGCTTTGATTCATAAAATAGGAGCTTCCTACATGCAACCTTCAATTGCATCATTGGCCTCACATGGTTCACAATGTAATAGTGGCCTGCATACCTGTTTCGATTTAACATTTGATGCTTTAATGCTTGTGTTGATTGGACAAATAATTCCCTCCATGCTTGCTTTGATTCACAAAGTGATGGTTGGCTGCATGCAGCCTTCGATTGAGCCATAACTTCCTTATTGCATGAAAGAGGCTCCCACCAGGCCAGCAGATACAAGGCAAAGAGCCTCTTGTAGCCTCCTTCAATTCAAAGAGGAAAAGCCTTCTGCACACAATCTTCGATTGCACCATTGGCCCCTTACATGTTTGCCTTGAGTCACAAAACAGTGACCTCCTGCATGCAGGCTTCGACAGAGCATTGACTCTTCTTTTGAGCAATGGCCTCTTGTATGCTTGCTTGGAGTCACAAAGTAGTGACCTCCTGCATGCAGGCTTCGACAGGGCATTGGCTATGTTTACACTAGCTTCAACTGGACAATATTTCCCTTTGAAATAGTTTGCTTCGATTCCATCCTTGAAAGCCTTCAACACACATGGTTGGTGGCCCCTTCAAAGGACATGTATTGGTGGATTTTAAGGGCATACATAAGGGTCCCTTTCGAAGGATATACCTTACTAGCCCATTCGAAGAATTGCATTTGATTCCTTCGAAAGACACACATATAGTCCAATCGAAGGGTACATATTTGGCCCTTTCAAAGATACCCACGTGACCCATTCAAAAGACATGTCTGGGTGTCCCATTCAAAGGACATGTTTGATGGCTCGTGCGAAGGACTTGCAAGACATACCTTAAGACATATTTTGGTGACCCATTCAAGGGTAACACATTTGTCTCCTTCGAAGGATGCACAAAAAGAGCCCATTCGAAAGACACTTATTGGATGAAAATCAAATAATATTGCTTGAAGAAGGATCTGGCCGAAGGTGGTCAAAGAAAAAGGTGGAGATATCAAAGATGCTTGCTGCCAAGTTCAGGCCTGATACACTGGCCATAATGCTCCAAAATTGTTGCACAGCAGTCCTGAAACATTGCCCCTATTCTTGCACCAATTTGGCATACGAACACTGCCCCTCGAAAGTTACAAAAACAGTTTACACATTTTGTTCAAATTGTTTTTGTTTTCCCTCCTAAACCTCAGCCAACATTCACCTATAAATAAGAAGCTTCATAACATGTATAAGGGGCTGGACAACACATCCAGAGGACTTTGAGGCGTGGAGAAAAAATCATCAAACTCTCAAATTATTAAACACTTTTAAACACTTAAACACATATTCAAACCCAAAGTCAAACGAAACAATAGACTTGTTTCTTCCCTTCGAATCTAAAACCCAGTGAAACCCCAACTCAACACTTGGTTCCTTCTTTTGAATCCAACACTAGAAACATTGCCCTTGTTTCTTTCCTTCAAATACAGGGACACTCAGGGCATCCACTCAAGGTCTAGCCCACACGTTCCAGCTTCAAGCAAGGTAAGTTTCTCTTAACCTTGAACCTTTCGTTTCTAGTATAACATGTGAATAGTCATTCCTTTCGTTTCAAGCATATACATGACATTTGTTTACTTTTCATTTATGACCTTTTCATTTGTTTTCTTGTCAAATATATGGTAGAACTAACCAGTATAGGCCCAAATGAAAGAAGGATTTTTTGTGTGAAAAGAAGCCTCAGGGTTCACCCCTCCCCCCCCCCCCCCCCCCCTTACTGCTTTGTAGTCCAAACGAAAGAAGCAGCCAGTAGGATGTCCTCACTGACTGTCAGGCCTCAAGCCAAAGAAATAACCAGAAGGATGGCCATACTGACTTCCAGGTCCCATTCGAAAGAAACGGGAAAGGGGTGAAATCAAAAGACCTATCCTTACTACTTCCAGGCTAAATCGAAGGAAGCCAGGAAGGGCAGAATCGAAGGATGTTCTTGCCTAGATCGAAAAGCTCATTTTTCCTCCTTTTATTTTTGTTTTGTCTTTACATTTTCTTTCTATTCAATATGGTTGTAATAGTGTAGGATTTATTTTGTACATTTTTATTGCTTTTGTACAAATGTTAGTAATTAGGATGTATGGCAAGATAAAACCAACAAGCAGACAACCCTAATCAAAGACTAAATGCATGCAAATCAAACACATTATTCACACACATGCACCCCTAGAGCAATCTCACTTGTTGCCTCGGAAAAATAGTCATGCCCCTCGAATATGAGTGTTTTAGAAAAACCCTCGATAAAAGATCGTAGTCCCTCGATGTTGCCTTCAGTAAACGATCTAGTCCCTAAACGACATTGCTAAAACGTCTCATAGGTTGCCTTCTATGACTATACAAATGTCCCACGCCCGTCCCTTCACATCCAACGACAGGGTTTCTTACCAAATCAATGGTAAGATAGCAACATCTAAAGGAGGAGGAAAAAGAACATTAGACCTTTTGAGTAGGTACAATACTCATAGTTGCTCGCTTGCTCACAAAAAAAAACATTTTTACACCAACACTTTCAATTGAAACATTTTCAAAAGACAAAGCTCTTTGTATACATTCTTCTAGAAACGAGAATCATTACAAAGACACTTTTCAAAATCACTTTCAAAAAACACATTCCACAAACACCCTTTTGAACTATTTTCAAAACCAGCACTTTGTACGCGTTCTTATAGAAATGAGAATCATTACAAAGACGTTTTTAAAATACTTTCAAAACCCACACCACAAGCACATTTTCAAACAAAAGCAAGTGATATAGCAAGCAACTAAGAGCCCGTAGATAAATACAGATGAAAAGGGTGCTAATACCTTCCCTTTTTATAACCTACCCCCCGAACTCAAGAAATAATCTCGAAAGGTCTTTCCTTTTCTTTTCAACCTTTCCTTATTGGATAAAATAAAATTCGGTGGCGACTCTTGCTATCTGCAACAATTACGATCAAACACAAAACATCCAAGTCAGTTCTCCCACCGTATTACAGAAGCGCAACCATGATTCAACCTTGCTTCATTGTATGGACAAGAAGGAAGCAGAGAAGATTATGGAGGATATGCATGAAGACATCATTCATACTCATTCTAGTGGACGTACTATGGCCAAGAAGATTCTGAGAGCAGGTTACTATTGGTCGACCATGGAAACGATTGTCATCACCACTCGAGGATTTGTCATAAGTGCCAAATTTATGCTGACAAGGTTCATGTGTCTCCAATACCTTTGAATGTCATGACTGCTCCTTGGCCATTTGCAATGTGGGGTGTTGATATGATCGGAGAAATCAAACCTACTGCTTCTAATGGACATCGCTTCATTCTCGTCGCCATTGACTACTTTACAAAATGGGTCGAAGAGGATTTTGGGGAAATAAACCATGTTGGGGAAAGTGGGCAAATGTTTTATAGTAACTTTCTAGGGATAATGGTGACTTCTCTTGGGAAGAAGAATGTAGTAGTCTGAGGAATAGACTCAATATAGAGAGATGGTAGTCTGTTAGGGAAAGTGGGGTTACCAACAGGGTTTATTTCCCCAACAGACTACCGTCTCCCCAACTTGAGTATATTCCTCAGACTACTACATTCGTCTTCCCAAGAGAAGACACCATTATCCCCATAAAGTTACTACAAAACATGGAATCGGACCAGATATCAGTTAACTTTATCCTCCCCAGACGAGTCAGAAGATTATCTATCTCTTTTATCCCCAGTCAGGATATACAAGAATTAAATTGCCCAGTAGGGCAATGAACAACCGAGGTTCCTAAACTCTTCTCCCTAAAGTAGAAATCAACATCCCTAGCGGAGTTTCCTCAAACAAGTAAGCAGGAATCCCCAGCAGAAGAATTCTAGACAAGATTGAAGATACACATACTCTTCGTCCCCGACAATAGTCAAGGATTTATTTTCCCATACAAGAATACTGCACGGGTCTATAAATACACCTCAACAACATTTCACATTCATACGGCATAGCATATACATAGGAAACACACATAGTACAATCTCATTTATTTTGAGAACATCATCACGCAATGCATTTCATACATCATGACATTTCATACAACTAACTCCTTACCTTTTCAGGAAAGATCAATCAACAGACGAATATCACCAATAATTCATAAATAGGTCCAAGATTAATTCCTGAAATAGGACGGGGTAACTATCTATGAGACCAGGTTCTAGATTAATTCCCGAAACAAGACGGGACAAATATCTGAATGACCAGCCATAGACTAACTCCTGAAACAAGACAGGGTAACTATCTGTGACAAACTGATTATAGATCAATTCCAGAAACAGGATGGGGCGACTATCTACATGAATAGATTGAAGATTAATTTCTGAAACAGGATGGGGAAACTATCTTTCTTTCTCCTTGGTCAGATAAAGATCAATTCCTGAAACAGAACGAGGCGACTATCTTTATTACCAATAGTATAAACTGATTGTAGATCAATTCCCAAAACAGGACGGGGCGAATATCTACATGAATAGATTGAAGATTAACTCCTAAAACAAGATGGGGAAACTATCTTTCTTTCTCCTTGGTCAGATAAAGATCAATTCCTGAAACATGACGGGGAGACTATCTTTATCACCAATAGTATAAACTGATTATAGATCAATTCTCAAAATAGGACGGGGCGACTATCTGCGTGAATAGATTGAAGATTAACTCCCGAAACATGACGGGGAAACTACCTTTCTTTCTTTATGGTTAGATAAAGGTCAATTCTTGAAACAGGACGGGGTGACTATCTTTATCACCAATGGTATGAACTCCCGAAACAGGATGGGTTTACCAACAAACTGATTATAGGACGAGCAACTATTTATATGATAAGCAGCTACTCAAACACCTTTCCCAGAGGTTCATTCTGGAAAGCACTCTTCAGATATAGTCGAGCATAGACTCATTCTAATACTTCTATCAACAATTACCTCTGGATGACATCTATAAGCCCATCTTTGTTACCTCTCCAAATGGAATCTATAAGCACATTCCCGGTATAATCAACAAACAGTTTTACTTCATGCACAGGCGAGTGCAAATTTCTGGGCAGTTAAGTGTTCAATCATCTTCCACCTTCAAGTCGCGAATGGTGAACATGCCAATCTAACTCTTCAGGTTTAAGGAGATTGAACAAGGGAAGTTGTTGTACCCCAAAATTTTCCCTCCCTTTTCTTCAAGACATTTCTCACAAAAGATCTCAAATGCTCAAGGATTCTCAAAGAGTTGATCAGACAAGCTCACATCCTAAGCACTGAGACCATAAATTAGGGTTTTGGTTTTCACAAGGAAAATTGGACTTATAATGCCTCAAATTACTTTCATGGTTCATCATAGACCTCCAAGAATGTTCATGCCAAGTTTTAATCCTTGCATCTCAAAATTGCTCAATCAATTGCTCAGATGACTTAAAATTAGTTGTATTGGGTAAAAAGTCAATTGTGATCAATATACAGTCAAACTTCAAGATTTTTGGCCAACATCAACATTTTGAAATCATATTTATTATTTGATCAAGGAATGATCATAATTCCTCAAGGAAAGCATTCAAATCATCAAAGGGGCAAAATTGACCAAATTAGGGTTTTGACTGAGACTGACTGGTCATTGACTTTTGACCTAATACATGGCCTAATGACTTAAATCATGAACTTAAGGACTCAAACACAATATCTTGATCTAATTGCATGGTTCAAAACATCCTTAAAGATCAAGTGATTGATAGTTGAAATTTGGATCAACTGATGAAAAGTCAACTAATACACAAAAGTCAAACTTTGACTTTTTGGTCAACATAGAATTTCAAAGATCAAGATTCATCAAGACATTCAAAAATATCAAACTTTATCATCAAGAATCAATAAAATCAAGAAAAGTTAAGATTTCCAAGACTTAGAAAAATTCTAAGTGTTTTTATCCTTATTAAATTCACTACTTCATGACCATTTTTCACCAAGATGCAAGATGATTCAAAAAAAACTTTCAACATGAAAGTTGTAGAGCATGATGCATTCTACAACTTTGTCCTTGAGGGTTGATGTCCAAAAAATTCTTGGATTAGGAGATATAGGCCCATGAAGTTATGACATTTTTAACAAAACACTTAGTGAAATTTTTAACAAGTTTGGTCAGATTTTTGTCCCAACTTCTTGGAAAATTTTCACCAAGATCCAAGTTGATTTAGCAAAAGTGGTTAATATGAAGGTTGTAGACAATGTTTCAAGCTTTCCAAAATGTCCAATAACTTGAAGAGATCATGCCTTAGCTAAGAGATTCGAAGAGAAGAAGATGGCATGATAAACTTGAATTATAGGTCATTTTCATGAAGAACACATGATCAAATCTCAAACCTATGCTGCATAATATTCCTTTTCATGCTTCTAACATGCAAATCACTCCATAATTTAATGTTTACACAACTGATTAATCCATTGTCCAAGTGATTCATGCTTTGTCCAAGTTAATTTTCCATTAAGGGAAGAAAGCCAAGACTTCCATTTTGGAAAAGTGACTTTAATCACAAAGTCCACTCTCCTTAAGCCTTGCACTTGTTTCTTTTAAACATATATAATCTCAACACCAAGAAGCAACCATCTACAGCCTATTAACCATCCTATGAGCCTTTGTACTATTTATTGGAACAATGTATTTCAAGCTTGCTTCAAAACCATAACATGGTATCTCTTCATTCAGGTTACTTCAATCTATAAAACCTTTCCTCTATTTATAGAGGAAGTATTTGTAAGCTAACACACAAACTCAATAGCCCTCTAACCCCCTCAAACTCCCTGAAATCAGAGTTGGCATCCAAAACCTCCATTGTTACACATTCTGAATTTGAATTCCAAATACCAAATCCGTTCTTGTGTTTTCATTTTTAATCAATCACAAACTTCCATAACTCATTTAGAACCTATTTGAGGCCCTGTTACATCACTGTAACACCATTTGCACCATCCTCCATTTCCAAAAATAGCAACCTGCAACTTGACTTCTCCAAAAGAATCCAGTCACTCTCAATCCAAAGTAAGCATTTCAATAGCTTCCTAGGAGTTCAGTAAAGCTATCCAGATCATCACAACACCTCTAGGAGTGCTCAAACTCCAAAAACGATTTCATGTTTTGAGGTAAGTTTTCTCAACTTTGAACTTCTTATACAAGCATCATTAATGGTTACTTTGTGAATAAAAAATGTCGACATCATTTCCCTGAAGCTTACCATGCCTTCAGTTTTCATTTATATTAATTGTACATGAAGAATTTTGAAGTTGAAGTTTCAGGAAAATTAGGTTTTAATTTGGTACCAATAGAAATTCATGTTCATCTTTGAATGTTAGCTTAAGTTATTTACATGGTTGAATTCATGGTGAAATTTGGAGCAACTTTCATGTTTACATTTTTGAAAATGGTTGAGAAATGAGAAAGTTCATAAATTTAAAAATGTTGACAATGGTGACTGGTGCGAGGTAGGAGGTGAAGTGCACGCAGGATTGCATTTATTTTAAATTTAGTTCAAGTTACCAAGTGGTAAAGAAGCGCGTGCTAAGTCACTTGTCTATAGAGACCTGGGTTCGAGCCCCAGTGGTACCCTTTTATTTCTTTCATATTGGTTCCTTGCAGATTCAGTACATCAAGCCCAGCGCGCATGCTATACACTCTCTTATCATTACCATTTTATCTCCTAATGGCCAGATCACACACTCCACAAAGCAAGTGCATGATGCAGGCCAAAAGGCTGGCCACACATGATCATTACAAGCGCTGAACTTTTATTTTTAGGCCTGGTTTATTTTTGATTTCTCACCCCCCAAATTTCTCATAACAACCAAGTCCATTTTCTTTTTTTATTTATTTCAGATCCAAACACAAAAAAGGCTCATTTGGGCCCAACGCTTTATTCTTCTTTTCAACCCCCATTTTACTTTTACAACACTGACCCAATTAATTTTCTATTTTTATTTTATTTTAATTATTTTCTTTTTAATCATTTCTTTTTTTTAATCAAAACAATAAAAATTAGACTTAGTCTTTTAAACCAATTAATTTAATTTTTGACAAATATAAATTATTTTTTACCATCTTGATTTTATTACAATTAGGTTTTGTATACTTCTTTCATTTTTCTAAAACAAATACAAAATATTTTCTAAAATACTTAGATTACTTTAGGTCTTAGTTAATTTAATTTTCATAAATATAATAAACTAATTTTATTACACCTTATTTTATTGTAAATAGAATTAGGTCTAAGTTATTACCTCGCATTGCAAATATTTTCTAAACAAAAAAACAACAAATTATTTTCTCAAATACTTAGAACTTTTTAGGGTTTCTTAAAAACACCTTTCTATCTCCACGTGTTTGTTTATTTCTCGCATCATTATAGTCATGTAATTGCTTATGGATTGTAATAGATAATTAGGTCTTTATTGCTTTCCTCCCCTCATTCACAAACTTGTACCCTCCATTTCCAAAGCGTTGTAATAGCGTAGGACATTTAAATTCCACAATTTATCACTTTCCTTATTATTGTTAGTAATTAGGGTTTGTATGATAAGATTAAAAATCAAACATTAGACAATCCTAATTCAAGATAAAATACATGAAAACAAAACACCTTACACACATGCACCTCTAGGGTTAACCTCACTTGTTGCCTCGAATAAAAAACAGTCATGTCCCTCGAACATGGGATGCTTTAGCAAAGACCCTTGATTAAAAGATCGTAGTCCCTCGATGACCATTCGATGTTTCCTTCGGTAAATGATCTTATTCCCTTACGACAATTGCTAAAACATTCTACAAGTTTTCTTCTATGACTGTACGACGACCTACGCCTGTCCCTTTCATCCAATGATAAGGCTCCCTACCAACCAATGGTAAAGTAGCACTATCTAAAGGAGAAGGAAAAGAATAAATACTTTTTGAGTAGGTAGATTGCTAGTAATTGCTTGCTCACAAATTAAAACCATTTTCACACCTAAAAAATTAACATCTTTTCAAACACTCTCTTTTCAAACAAATGTTTTCAAAACAAACACTATTTATACATTCTCAACGATACGAGAATCATTACGAAGTTTGTCGTACTAAGGCGTTTTCAAAATATTTCCAAAACAAACATTTTGTATACATTCTCAATGATAAGAGAATCATTACAAAATTCTTGTTTTCAAAATACCTTCAAACATACACAAACATAAAGTATTTCAAAGTGAGCTAGCAATTAAGAGCCTGTAGATAACTACGGATGAAAAGGGTACTAACACCTTCCCTTTTCATAACCTACCCCCGAACTCAAGAAAATTCTCAAAAGGTATTTCATGTTCTTTTCACTGTTTCCTTTATTGGATAAAAGAAAAGTCGATGGTGAATCTTGCTATCCTCAACATTTGCGATAAAACGCAAAACACCCAAGTCAGTTCTCCCACCGTATTACTGCAGTAGCAGAATTGTTATCAATGGGATCCAGAGTGGATGTGGATCTGCAATGTATTGTGTGGGTGTGTGTAAGAACACATAGTTATTTAAAAGTGCAATAAGGTAAAATAAAGACATAGAGCGCAAAATTTGAATGCAAAACATCCAATGCTTTTATTAAATGAAAATATGTCTTATGAAATGACAACCCCTAACAAATGAACCATTGCCTCCCGGATAAGACAGAAGTTTTAAAGTCATTGTTTTAAAAGAAATTACATAACCAAACTTTTTAAAGAAATAAAACAGAAATGTAGTTATTACTCCTGACTAAAGGAGATAGAGATAATGTATTCAGCCTTCCAGTTGTTGAGTCAGTGGCTAATGGTAGGAAAGACCCAGCTATTGAAATCACAATCACTATCAACATCTTCTATTATCTTGACTCAGTTGTTGCTGACACAGAATGGAGGTCTTCCAGCACGAGCGCGACATACAGCCCTTTGACCCTCTGCAGTAAAGCCCAAACCAAATTTGTCAGATTTATAGGGATTATCAGGAAGTTGACCCCAAATAGTACAACCATCTTCTTCTATAGTAGCTTTAGCATCTTTCAAAGAATCCATCTTATGCGGAACCCTGGTGGCCTTAGGGGTGGTAGAAACATCTTCAGCAGCAGTAGCGGAAATCACTTCAAAAGTTTGACAGGGAGTCACGATGAATTCTCCATCCATCTCTACATACCGGAATGAATTCAGGTGACTAACCATATACTCTTCTTCTCTGAAGACAATAACAATCTTTCTGTTCACTGGATATTTTAACTTCTGGTGTAGGGTAGAGGTAACAACTCCTACCCCATGGATCTAGGGATGTCCCAGTAGACAAGAATAAGCTGGTTGAATATCCATCACATATAAGGTGGATTCAAATATCTGTGAAACTACATTGATCAAAAGGTCCACTTCTTCGTGTACCATCCTCTTTGACCCGTCAAAGGCTCGGACTATAATATCACTGGGTTTCAGTGTAACCCCCTCGCAATCAAGTTTGTCTAGTGCGCCCTTCGGTAGAACATTTAGCAAAGAACCAGTATCAACTAATACATGAGCCAAAGTAGTGCCCCTGCATTCAATGGATACATATAGGGCCTTGTTATGGTTTCTTCCCTTCGGAGTCAGGTCAGCATTAGAGAAACCTAACTCATTGTCATCCGTTAAGCTAGCAACATAATTTCAAAATTTATCAGCGGAAATCTCTTGTGGTACGTGAGCAGTCTTCAAAAACCTTACTAAAGCTTGTGCATGAGCTTCATAATATAATAGTAGGGATAACATGGAGATTTTGGATGGGGTCTGCCCCAGTTTTTCAACAATTTTATAATCACTCTTGCGGATGATCTTCAATACCTCTTCCAACTCTTGTCTAGAGGTGTCTTCAACTGTAGCTTCCTTGGCTACCTCCGTCTGGGCAGGCTCTGTCATTGGCTCTTTGCCCCGAGCCTCAGCAGTTGACTCGGTAGTGGTAACCTTAACATGTGTAGCAACTGTCTTTGGATAGATTTCTGGGGGAAAACCCTTCTGCTTCTAGTAACCTTACTGGTCCCTGCAATATTGTCAACATCGGGATCAGTAATTTCAGTAACTTCATCTTCATCAGATAACTCTTGTTTAACACCATGGTAGTAGACATCGGATACATAGTTCCATGAAATAGCTTTATCCAAAGAATACAGGATAGGTCCAAGTGTAGTGATAATCAAAGGAGCGGCTTTCAGGTTGGCAGTGATCCTTACAGGACCTTTGGAGGTAATCTTGACAGGAGTGCCGGATATTACAGATGAATCTTGACATAAACTCTCAGCAATCGGAACCTTCTCGACCAGAATTATGTGATTATCCATCAAGCACTGGACATCTTCCTTTAGTAACTTGCAGCCATTGAGTTGAGTCGCGCAACAATAATACTCTTCAACACAACCCAGAAATAAACCAGCTTGTAACATATTCTTCTTGATTATCGTGAAAGGAGTAACCAACTCACTTACAGTAGACACATAAAGAACATCGTCAATAGCACTTATGTCTTTGTCATGCTTCGGCATAGGCGCGGTAATTACATTTGGAGTCTCCAGAGGATAAAACTTAATTTCCTTGTTGTCAGGGCTCAGTAGTTATTGGTGTTGTGCCCAGGACTGTTGGAATGATAGGCACGCTTTACATTCAGATTGTAACGAGGAGAGGAGGTGTTGGGATTCTGAAGAGGATCCCTTAACGTAATCAATTATGCTTTTAACACGTGTCGTAATGCCTGAGACAAAGGCATACTAATCTTGGTAAACTGCCTTCTTGGAGCGTATGACTTATGCTTATTACCCTGTTGTTCTTGTTGAACAGGCTCCGGATTAGAAATCAATACCTCTCCCACAGACTGATTGCGGTCATTTTTACCACAACCCTTTTGGCCATAAATAACATTGGTCTCTTTCTTACCACCAAATGTCTTCTTCACAGCACTAGAAGATGTAACCACTGGAATCTTTCCGCTCTTGATACCACTTTCAACTTGTTCCCCAGTCAAAATCAGCTCAATAAAACCAGATGAAGAACTCCCAATTAGAAGATTAAAGAATGGACATGTCAGAGTGCCCATGAAGATATCAACTAGCTATCGGTCAAACAAGGGAGGTTGTACCCTTCCAACTAAGTCTCTCCACTTCTGGGCATATTCCTTGAAACCCTCGTTCGAGCCCATAGACATGTTTTGTAACTGCACGCCAGTCGGTGCAAGGTCAACATTATATTGATACTGCTTGTAGAAAGCAGCAGCCAAGTCTTCCCAAGTATGAATATTGGTTCCTTCCAGTTGATATAACCACTCGAGTTGAGTACCAGATAAGATCTCTTGAAAGAAGTGAACCCATAACTTCATGTCAGCAGTATGGGGTTGGATCTTCCGCATATAAGATCTCAGATGAAGCTTCGCACAAAAAACACCATCGTATTTTCCAAAAACAGGGACCTTGAACTTGTGAGGGACGACCACCCCCGGAATCATACCTAGCTCTCCAAAATCCATTCCATGCACTTTCTGGATTTTCATGGCCTTCAGGCGGTCTTCTAGCTGTTTGTACTTAACATCAGCGGGAGGATATTGTTCGTCAGAATAGTCTTCATCCTCAAGAATTTTACCAGAATCAAAGTTTCTTCCACCTTCGGCCCTAATACTTCTACCATCTTCCTCTTGATTATTGTCTTCATCAGAGGAGACATCAGTAGTTTAAATCGGTTTAGCAGGACCTTTGAACCTTTCCCCATATTGAGGATAGAAACTGGCTTTCTAGTCTTCTTTTTCTTTGCGAGAAGCTCCATCATATCCTTATGTCCTTGTGCTAAGTTCAGGAGAGTCTCCTGGAATTAGGTCTGTTGAGCTTGGAGTTCTTTAACAATCTGTTCGAGGGACATCTTTTACTTAAATAAAAAATAATAAGATGAGAAAACATGTATGGGAAAACATGTTATGTGATGATGCATGATATGTAAATGCAATGTTTTCAAGGATCTCACGGGGTAAACACAAGAAAATGTTAGAAGTTGAATTTTGACTGCATCTTTGATTGAAGAACTTCGTATCATTGAATGTCCTTCTACGAGAACCAGGATCACCATGTTGAGTGGGTCCTAGAATTTGATCAAGATAATGTGCTTTGGTCTTTGACGGCATCGGGCTAGAGGAAAATAAATCTCCTTTCCCCTTTATAGACGTCTGGTTCATCATAACCCCGCACCACAGGCTCTTGAGATCCTTTAAATGGTCAGTGAAAATGATATGGTATGATGTAATGATGTCATGTTTCGAACCTTTTAATCAAACACAATCAAAGCACATAAGGCCTTAGGTTCAGGCTTGCATGGAGTTTGTAGGTAAGTACCCTCTTGAGTTTAGTTGGCTCAACCTCTCCTAATAAAAGTAACCGGGTTCTAGGAGCCTCAATATCACTGATCTTTCTCGCAGGTATTGTTTCAGTACAAGCATCTGATTTGCGACCAAAATATCCCGAGAGTCTGATCTCAATGAGTGTAGCATTGAGTATCAACCAACTACAGTATGCACCAAAGCCGGCCATCTCACTACTTTCTAATGGCTAAGTTGTGTCAACTAAGGTTCTATGGTCAGTTAGTGCTTATGACACCATGCGGCAGCCCATCATTCTCCTTGACTAACTCAAGGGACACCAACACCAACCAATGTGTCGCACTAACATAGCCATCTCTTCAACCATATTGGTCTACGTCGTACAGTTTCCACAATCTATAGCTACTTACCTAAAATGCCCCCAGATCCGGGTATAGGATCTTTATAATAAATACCCAAACAAAAAACCTGAATTATAAAGTAAACAAATCAAACAATGAAAGCAAATTAAAGGTGATCTAACTCTAAGGTAACCCCACTTTTTTAGTTTTCCCCGGCAGAGTCACTAGTTTTGTAATACGGTGGGAGAACTGACTTTTGGTTTTGCATTTTATCATAAATGTTGCGGATAGAAAGAGTCGCCATCGACTTTTCTTTTCCAATAAAGGAAAGGGTGAAAAGAACAGAAAAGGCCTTCGAGAATTTATGAGTTCGAGGGGTAGGTTATGAAAAGGGAAGGTGTTAGCACGCTTTTCATCTGTAGTAATCTACGGACGGGCTCTTAATTGCTAGCTCACTTTTGAAAATGCTTTGTGTGTTTGATTTGAAAATATTTTGAAAAAAATGCCTAAGTGCGGAAATATTGTAATGATTCTCGTATCGTTGAGAATGCGTAAAAAATGTTTATTTTGAAAATATTTCAGAGAAAAGTGTGATTGTGTGGAAAATATGTTTTTCTGGTGAGCAAGTGATTATTAGCTGTCTACCCTTACTCGAATGTCTTTCGTGTTATTTTCCTCCTTTCCTTTAGATAGTGTTATCCTATCATTAGTTAGTAGGAAGCCCTATAGTTGGATGTTTGAGGGACAGGCGTGGGTCGTCGTTATGGTCATAAAAGGCAACATATAGGGATACCTTAGCAGTTCGAAGGGATTGTCATCATATATTCGTAGGCAACATCGAGGGACAAGATCATTTCACGTAGGCAACTCTAGGGACATCGTGGGACTATGATTTTTATGATGATTTTTTACCGAGGGTCTTTGCTAATGGTATCCCTATATTCGAGGGGCATGACCATGTTTATTTGAAAGCAACAAGCGGAGTTACTCTAGAGGTCCGTATGTGAATAGTGTTTTTATTTCAATTAATTTGTCTTGATATTAGGTTTTCTAGAGTTTTTTTTAGATTTTGCCATACAATCCTATTAAACTAGACAGTTATAAGGAAATCAGTAAAGGCAGAAGATAAATGTGCTACGCTATTGTAATGCTTCGGGGAAGGGGGGTACAAACCACAAAAATTGGAGGAAATAGAAAGCAAATAAAAACACCTAATTAACTATCACAATCCTTTAGCAGATACATTATTGTGAAAAATCAAATGCGGAAGTAAAATCGCGCGCGAAGATTGTAAAAAAGAAAAGATATGGAAAAAATTATCTTTGATTGTTTTTTGATGATAAAAAGAAATTTTAATAATTATCATAAAAACCCTCATTGATTTTAGTTAAGGAAAAAGGAAAGTTTTGATGATAAAACCCTAAAAAACTAAATTAATTAAAAAATAATAACTTTATTTAATTTAAAAAATTAATTAAGTTGATAAAAAACCCTAATGTCTAAATTGTTTTTAATTAAAAAAAAGATAATTAATTAAATTGTGTTAAAAAAAGTGATTAAAACAAAATAATTAAAATAGAAAGGAGTGGGCCTAAAAGTAGCAAACTGGGGGGTGCAAGGAAGCAAATCCATTAGGCCCAAACGTGCAAACCCAAAGTCTAAATGAGATCTGGTGTTACTCTCTAATGAGGGTCCAACGTGGGTGTGGAGATCTGGAACGCTGGATCTGATCCTGTGAATATCTGATGGTGATGAGGTGAGAGTGTATGGTGGGCGCCTGAGGGTTTATACACTGAATCTATAAAAATCACAAAACATAAAAAAATTTGTCCCGCGCCAGGATCGAACTCTGGTACAGGCATAGTAAAGTCTTAAGGGAAAGCGCGCTACCACTGGGATGGCCATACATCTGTTAGTTTATATCAATCAAAACATATATAATATAAAACAAATGCTAAAAGCCAGACAAATAAAAACACGCGTGCATGAGTGGGGCCTTTGTCTTTGGTATGGACCAATTAAAACATCCTTTTTTGCCACACGATTTCAACCACTGATCAAGCCACCCTAGGCAGTGGTTCCGATCATCATCTTCGATGGTATAAAAATCCAAACCTGTGAAATTCAAATGAAACAAAAGGGAAATAACCCTAATTGATTTATTAAGGTCCTGTGATTCCAATGGTATGGTTAGTTTGGCCTAACAATGCCTGTATCGTGAGATCCGAATCTTCAAAAGCTTTGTGCCCTAACAATGACACGATTCTGTTTTTGCATTAAAACTCACATGTAAAACGTTAGAACGATTATAATAATGTGTATGAATTATGCTAGCATGCTTACAATGATTGAAATCATGCCGAGCCTTAAAAATCAAAACTCATCAACTTACCAACCGGAGCACGTGCAAGGAAGGGTCCTGGGGTTGATTCGCGATTGGTAAGGACTGGAATTGATTCCGGGCAACTTCAGGAAGACGATGTGAGGCTTGAAACGGCTTAGAAATGGTTGTAGAATAAGGTTTGTATTTGTCCTAATCCTTTTCATTTTTTATAATTTTTAGAGGTTTTTTGAGGCAATGTTTTTCGTGTCCTTTGCATCTGATCTTGTAGGTATATATATGTCATGAAATTAGGACAACAAAACTTGAATAAAATCTTGCATGATTATGAGAAGAAGATTGGATTTAGAATTATGTAAAACTTGTTATTTTGGCCAATATTTTTCACCAATCATTCTGGCACGAATTTGACAGCTTGTACATGAGATCTTGGGCCTCCAACATGACTGAAATCAAAGGCCTCATGCTTTGGTCCATTAAGTTTATACTTATTTGATTTATTTTGAGTTTAATTAAATAAAAATAAAAATAAATAAAATAAAAATAGAAGATAGTGCATGAATGGACTTATGGGTCTTTAAACATGTCATGAACACGTTTGGATAAGAAAAATTAGGCCCAATAGCTCAAATTTACAAATTTGCTCAATTTATAATTCATGCATTCTTCCAAGATTTCTCAACTTGTAATGGCCACAACTCTCCCAATTTTCATCTTTTTAAGATGGTCTTGGACTTTTTAGAAAGCTCAATATGTCCTCTACACTTTCTCTTTTAATCATTTTTTGCATTTGGAGACTTTATCTTGGTGTAAGTTGCCTTGACAAAAAGTGTCTTTTTATTGACTTTTTAAATGATCTGCAATGTATTGACTCATATCTCTCAAATGAAGCGGTTTTTGGACTTGATAATAGATATACAAAGTTATAGAGAATTGAATTTCCTTCAAAATGGGCTTTAGTTAGGGAAAATTTGATGAAGCATGTGAAAGTTATGTCTGGTCAAAGTTCAGTTGACTTCTCCTAAAGAAACCCTAATTTTAGCAACTTTTGACTCTTAATGATTTGAGGGCTTTTCTTGAGGAATCATGATCTACCCTTGATAAAATGATTAATATTACTTCAAAATGTTGATGTTGACCAAAAATCTTGAAATTTGATTGTATGTTGACCACAATTGACTTTATACCCAATACAGTTGATTTTCAATCATTTGAACCATTGATTGAGCAAACATGTGATGCAAGGCTTGAAACTTGATATGAGAATTGTTAAATACCTATGGAGAAATATGGAAACCTCTTGAGACCTTTGAAAACCCAATCTTCTTTGAGAAACATAAAACCCTAGTTGTGGACCCATTGCTTAGGAGGAGAATTTGTCTGATAAAATCTTGCATGATTATGAGAAGAAGATTGGATTTAGAATTATGTAAAACTTGTTATTTTGGCCAATATTTTTCACCAATCATTCTGGCACGAATTTGACAGCTTGTACATGAGATCTTGGGCCTCCAACATGACTGAAATCAAAGGCCTCATGCTTTGGTCCATTAAGTTTATACTTATTTGATTTATTTTGAGTTTAATTAAATAAAAATAAAAATAAATAAAATAAAAATAGAAGATAGTGCATGAATGGACTTATGGGTCTTTAAACATGTCATGAACACGTTTGGATAAGAAAAATTAGGCCCAATAGCTCAAATTTACAAATTTGCTCAATTTATAATTCATGCATTCTTCCAAGATTTCTCAACTTGTAATGGCCACAACTCTCCCAATTTTCATCTTTTTAAGATGATCTTGGACTTTTTAGAAAGCTCAATATGTCCTCTACACTTTCTCTTTTAATCATTTTTTGCATTTGGAGACTTTATCTTGGTGTAAGTTGCCTTGACAAAAAGTGTCTTTTTATTAACTTTTTAAATGATCTGCAATGTATTGACTCATATCTCTCAAATGAAGCAGTTTTTGGACTTGATAATAGATATACAAAGTTATAGAGAATTGAATTTCCTTCAAAATGGGCTTTAGTTGGGGAAAATTTGATGAAGCATGTGAAAGTTATGTCTGGTCAAAGTTCAGTTGACTTCTCCTAAAGAAACCCTAATTTTAGCAACTTTTGACTCTTAATGATTTGAGGGCTTTTCTTGAGGAATCATGATCTACCCTTGATAAAATGATGAATATTACTTCAAAATGTTGATGTTGACCAAAAATCTTAAAATTTGATTGTATGTTGACCACAATTGACTTTATATCCAATACAGTTGATTTTCAATCATTTGAACCATTGATTGAGCAAACATGTGATGCAAGGCTTGAAACTTGATATGAGCATTG
This sequence comes from Vicia faba, assembly GCA_948472305.1. Classification (NCBI taxonomy): domain Eukaryota; kingdom Viridiplantae; phylum Streptophyta; class Magnoliopsida; order Fabales; family Fabaceae; genus Vicia; species Vicia faba. The sequence goes on along the minus strand of OX451740.1, from coordinate 1,287,191,843 downwards.
TTAAATACCTATGGAGAAATATGGAAACCGCTTGAGACCTTTGAAAACCCAATCTTCTTTGAGAAACATAAAACCCTAGTTGTGGACCCATTGCTTAGAAGGAGAATTTGTCTGATCAATTCTTGAGCCACCTTGAGCATTTGAGAACCTCATGAGAATGTGTTGAAGAAAAATTGGAGGGAAAATTTTAGGGTACAACAACAAGCTTCTGACTAATCCAAGTTTATTTATTTGAGAAATCTTTCTCAAGCTAACATGACCCAAACATCGATGCTAGAGCCACTGCACTTCTTGAACAGTTATAAGACATTTTACATTTTGATTTTTCAAATTTGATAATCTTATTTTATAAATATTGTTCTTCCTCTTGCCATTAAACATAACTGAGCCATCTTTCTGACTAACAGCTTTACAGGATGTTTGATTAAAGATGACGTCATAACCATTATCACTAAGTTGACTGATTGACAATAAATTATGCATCAGATCCTCGACTAAAAGAACATTGTTAATAAAAGGAAATTTACCATTACCAATTCTTCTAGAGCCGATGATCTTTCCCTTTTGATTGCCTCTGAAACTAACGACGCCTCCAGACTTAAGTTCTAAATCTTGGAACATACGCCTTTCATTCGTCATGTGTCACGAGCAACCACTGTCTAGGTACCATGACTAGTGTTTCAATGGAGCCATTAAAGAGATATACAATGTATATTATTTTATCATTAGGTACCCACTTTCTGGGTCCTATTTTGTTTGAAGTTCCAGAGGTTCTGACCCCTTTGTACTTTCGTGCAACAGGATAATCATGTGAAAGTTGTGCATGATACTTTAGTTTAAAAATTCTCTTTTATGTCTGTGTTCGTGCTACATAAGTATCATAACCTTCTTGTTATGGACATTTCAAGTCTGTGTCAGCAAGCACGAAATGTTCAGAAAGAGGTTTTGGTTTGACATTCAGAGTCTCATCAATTTTCTTTGATGGTCCTGGATACCCCAATCCTCTACTTCCATTTCTACTAACACCATAGATCATTGAAGTCATTTTGCTTATATTTATGCTTTTAGTAAGGAAGTGTTGAAACACTCTATCATATTTGATTACTTTGTCAGTAACATATGTGTTAGAGAGAATCTCTTCTTCTAATATAGACACTTTACTTTTCAAAACAATGTTTGATTTTTGTAAAACAAATATTTTTTTCATTTAAGTTCGAAATATTTTGCTCATCTATAGTAGTGTTCTCATAAGTAGCTACAAAACTCTTTTTCAAGATTTTGTGTTTACTTAGAAGAGATTGATACCTTTTCATTAATTCAGATAAATCAATTTGAAGTTCAGAATGAGATAAAGAAGAAAGTGCCTCTTTGTCGTCATCAGAGTCTAACTCATAGTTAATTTCTAGTTGGTCTTCTGATGCAGCTTTTCCCTTGCTGGTCCTGGCCATGAATGTCATGTTTGCATGTTCTTCATCAGAATCTTCATCTTCTATTCTGAATCATCCCATGTTTCCATGAGACCTTCTTGACTTTGTAAGCCTTTTAGGCTTCTTGTCTTTCTTAAGCTTTGGACAATCATTTTTGTAATGTCCAGGCGCGTTGCATTCAAAACAAGTAACTTCTTTTCCAGAAGCATTTCTCTGACCAGAAGTGGATTCACCTCTTCCAGATTTGACTTACTCTTCTGGATATCAAAGAGAGTTCATCACCATCTGAATCTTCTTCAGATTCTTCCTTAGCTTGATAAGCCTTGGTTTTCCCATAATTAGACTTTAGAGCAGCTGATTTTACCCTCTTATGGGGTTCATCTTGTTCCAGCTCTATTTCATGACTTCTTAAAGAGCTAATCAGCTCCTCAAGAGAGGTGTTGTTCAGATCCTTTGTCAGTTTTAAGGCAGTTACCATTGGTCTCCATTTAACAGGCATACTTCTGATAATCTTTTTAACGTGATATACGGTGGAGTAACCTTTGTTCATAACCTTAAGTCCTGCCACAAGAGTCTGAAATCTTGAAAACATTGTTTCCACAAATTCGTCGTCTTCCATCTTGAAGGCTTCATACTTTTGAATTAAGGCTAGAGCCTTTGTTTCTTTTACTTGTGCGTTGCCTTCATGTGTCATCTGAATAGAATCAAAAATAGACTTTGCATTCTCTCTATCTGTGATTTTCTCATATTCATTATATGAGATAACATTTAGAAGAATGGTTCTTGCTTTGTAGTGATTTTCGCATACTTTCTTCTATGTTTTCGTCATTGCACTTCTTGCAATCTTATGACCTTTATCATCTACTGAGTGAGTGTAGCCATCAACTACCAAGTTCCATAGATCCAAGTCATATGCTAGAAAGTAATTTTCTATTCTATCCTTCCAATAGTCAAATTTCTCCCCATCAATTATAGGAGGTTTTGAACTATAGTAATCTCTATCATTATCCCTATTATCAACAGTGGAAGTAGATGTAATCATTGGTTTTTCACACACACTAGATTGGTACTGGATACTATTAAGTGTTGATAAAAATTCAAACTTTTTATCTTCTCAGAACCAGACTCTGATACCAACTAAAGGTGTGAAAAACACAAAAAGGGGGGGTTTGAATTGGGTTTTTAAAACAAAACTATTCTTTTAAAAATATTCCCCTTTAAGTTAAAATGTTTTTTCTTTCACTCTTGATAATAACAATAAGTAATAACAGGAAATAAAGAACAATGTATGTTTATACTAGTTCACTTGAAAATTATCAAGCTAGTCTAGTCCACCCGTCAAAGTGATTTCGCCTCACTCAATCGAAGACTTAATTTACTATAACCAAATTGATTATAATTTTCACAAGCTACCCGCAAGTGACTAACAACTTCTAAGACTCGAAAGTCAAAGACTTCTTAAAGATTCATAACTTCTAAGCTTACACTTCAGATCCTTTTAGAGTGTCTTGCTAGTTCAACAGAACTTGTATAGTGTAGAAGCGGAATCAATTCTCTTCTAATGTCTTGGTCACGCCATTCATCAGAAGCATAATCTGTTTGTTAAATACTCAACAATAACAAATATTAGAGTATCAAAATTATTCATACCAACAAAATCATTTATTATAATCAAAACTCTAAGATAATATTATAGAACCAAATTTTATTTTTACATATCACTCAAATCTATTGATGCGTCACCAATTCCTCGTACACTTTTTAATCTCGATAGATTACATGTATAAATGATATATTTTACTTTATAAATAACTTGACAAAGGAATGAATCATCCAAATTGTCTAGTACTCATCTAAAAGATCAAGATCAAGTTAATGATATTATGACCAAACCATTAAATTTAGAGTCCTTTTCTAAATTTAGGCATAGACTTGGCATGTGAATTTATTGTTCAACTGGTGTTTTGTCTTTCATTCAACCAAAAGAATTGTGAATAGTTGATGTAGCACTGTAATATGCACGTGTACATTGTGTAGCAAACGTGTGCCTGGTGGCAGCTAAAAGAAGACCAATAGTTGACATAAATCACATACAAACATACAATGGTATTTTTCTTTTCCAAAATCAAAGAGACAAATAAAGAAAAGAAAAAGAATGATCAATCAATTATCCTCTATATGGTACTGATAGGTCGGTGATGTGTAGGGTCCAAAACAAATTTGACTCATTCTATTGTGAAATGAAATATGAATGAAGCCATAAAGTGTTTTTTTGAGAGTGATTAGTCATTTTCTTTGTGAAGAAGAACATTGATACCCGCAATTACCCTAAATAAAGTTAATGAATTGATAGGTAGCAGCTTGCAAACTTCAATTTTGCAACTTGATACGTGGGATCCAGTTCCTTTTGTTTTTCATTAGGTGTAGTATTATTTTCTTTGACATTAGTAGTACTATTTGATTATCTTTAATTACCAAATTCAACTTAAATTAAAAATGAGATTTAGAGGGAAAATTCTTTATAAAAATTTAAGTATAGGTTAGGTGAGCTATCAACGTGTGATTGATTGGCTTGGCAATTGAGAGGCCAAGTTGATATAAATAAGATCATAATTGTTATTCATGTCTCTATCTTAAGAATTAGGATTAGCCTTCATAAAATTAATTTATCATTTATTTATTAATTGATAGTATCATTTGTTTGAAAACATTTATTTAGTAATTGCCAGTCATGTTTCTATCTTTAGAATTGGGATCAACCTTCCTAAAATTAATTTATCATTTATTTCGAAATTGTATAATATAATTTATTTAAAACAAGCATTTATTTAATAAGTATCACTTATGTCTCTATCTTTAGAATTAGAATTAGCCTTTTTAATCTGACCTGATCAGAGTTAGACCGTCACAGCTGGTTTCGGGCTGGATTTGAAGAAGATGGAGGGGATACCTGCAAGACACTCCGATGGTAAAGTGAGAGGCGAAATGAGCAAGCAAGTATGAATGTAGGTGTGAATGAATGAATATTTGACCCTCTCATGAGAGAGGGTATTTATAGTCTCCAGCGCTGGGCCAAGGTCCCCACTATTGAGCCACGCAGAGGCCCGATAACGAGAACTGTCAGGGTTTACGTGAGTATGAAGTTCAGCAAGTGGACCCCCCTGGTCAACCGCTCTGCGAGAATAGGGTTGGACCCGAAATTCCTGGAGGGCGGTTTGATATGTTCGTTGAGAAGTGGTGGGCCACGTCCCCCAGCGGTTAGATGGGGAGGTGCCCCACAATCTCTAACTTGGGCCATTTGGGCCTTTTCTTCGTAGGGCAAATGTAGGCTCAGTTCAGATCAGAAGCCCCTCAAGTTATTGTCCTCGAGTTAGAGGGTGATGATTTGAGTACAGTTCTCGTTATTGAAGGCTTGGTCGGGGTAGAGGGTCGAAGTTCCTGAAGGGAGCGGATCTTTTCCCGTGGGGGGCAGGCTCAAATGCGTCGGGGAATACCATGGACGGACGGGGATCAAGATCGGAAGGTTCATCCGCCTGCTCGAGAGGGCATATTGGCGGTGAGGGGCCTTGGCGAGGACCCCTCTGGCATGCCCGCCTCCTGGGAGTTGTTAGTTTGTCGAGCATTTCCTCGTCTCTGAGATGATCAAGAGAATATGCCCATTTGCACTTCCCCGTGTAAGTGTTAGCCCCCTACGTTTATGGGTGACTTGTAGGAGTCGGGCGTTTGCTCGCTAGTCCAGAAAGGATTTCATGTTTGATGGTTGAGCCACGTGACTAGCGTTTTGGGGTGTCACCCCTTAAGAAAAAAGCAAAAGGGGCCAATGAGGTGATGACCCTTCATGTGGGATCCTTTGGGGCGTGGGTCGCCTATAAAAAGGGGGCCCTTGGGATTCATTTGTCATCTTCTCAAGCTCCCTCAATCCTTCCTTTTCTCGTAATGTGAAGCGGTTCTCTCAAACCTCATTTTTTCTTTGTTTGTGGCGTGAGGCGACCCTCTCAACTTTCCAGTTTTTTCCTCAATGTTCTTCATCCAAGTAAGTTATAACCTCTCAATACCACGTTTCTTGGGCTTTCCTAGATTAAATGTTAAAAATTTATCTTGATTGGATAAATATCCATGAGTTTTGTGATGAATGTTCATGAATGTTCATCTGAATTCATGGGTTTTGTGTCGGGCACTCGTGAATATATCGGGCATCTATGAACAAACATTCATGAGTTTCATGTATATTCACGAATGTCCATCTGGGTTGATGGGTTTCGTGTCGAGCACTCATGAATGTGTCGGGCACCTATAAACATTCGCGTTATAGTGTCGGGGGATCCTTAGGTTAGTATGTATCCGGGTTTGTGCTCGGTAAACTATTCCCCGACTACATGTCCTCGGATTATAATGGTCTGCTTTAGCATGTCGAGGGCTTGGGTTGAGTTCGTCGCCCTTTCACTTGATCTGCGGTGGAATGGTGGATTTGATAATGTCAAATTCACTAACTTCCCCTGCTTTTCAGGTACAATGGCACGCTGCCGAGGGAGCGACATTTCGGCCACCTATCACGATGACAAACCCCATAGAAACGAGAAGGATCCTTTGGCTTGGGTTGCTCCGGAACCTAGGGACAAAAGGTCGTGCTTTTCGCGGGACGCGATGGACGCGTTTAACTGCCCAGAAGAACACAATTAAGGGGCTCCGACCAACTGGATGCTTCAAATACCTCATGGGGACCGAAGGATATCCTCGACATATCCGGGAAAATGGTTCCCAATGTATGAGTTTGCTTTCAAGGAGGCGGGGATGCGCCTTCCTTTTAATGATTTCCAGGTCGGGGTTTTCTAATGGCTCCAGCTGGCACCTTCTCAACTTCATCCAAACGCGTTGGCGTTCATGTGGGCGTTCGAGCTCATCTGCCAATACCTGGGGATAGGCGCCACACTGCCCCTTTTCTTCCGTATCTTTCACTTGTAGAGACAATTTGTCCACGGGAGACAGGCGTGGGTCTCCTTTAAGAAGTTCGGGAAACTCTTCCGGCCTTATCTGGAGTCCGTGCAAAATTTCAAGAAGAGGTACTTCGTCGTGAAACACTTGACGGACGCGGCCATAGACTCTCTCTATGCCCGGGTGGAAGAGGTGGAGGACGGGCGGCCAGTTACCCGACTTATGGCCTAATTCCCGCTTGAACGGCAGTGGAGACATTACGAGCAGAGGCCCGAATACTATGCGGTGATACCCGGGGATTTGGATGCCCAAGATCAGCTTTCGTACGAGAAGTTATCTGCTTATGCTAAAGGGTTCTCCCCTGCGAAATGCATGGAGGTGAATGGCGCCCTATTGTTTGACGAGGAGGGGGAGTATCTCTTGGTCAATAGGTTGATCAATACTAAGGCCTTACTCGAGTGCTCCTCGAATGGGGAAGTTATGAGGCTCTTGGGTAAGGCGTAGCTGTTTATTTGCTTCTTTTATAAACGGGGACGTATTCTCTCTATTTTTTATTTTTCTAACTCGGCTAACGATCCTCTTGGATTTACAGGTCGAATGGCGTCTCTTTCCGAGCGTTTGCTGAAACTGAGGCCAAAGAATGCATCCACTTCTGGCCCCCGAAGCAGAGTTTCCTAGCTCAAGGAGCATGCCAAGTCTATCGGTCAGGGTAGTGGTTCCCCCTTCTCCTCGAAAAAATCCTGCTTCTACTGATCCGGCCCAGATTCCAGTCAACGAACCTGTGGCCAAGAGGAAGCGCGTGGATAGCAATGCGGGCGTACAATCCGAGGGTGATAAAACATCCGTGGGGGTTTTGTGTTGCCTCTGTGCTATCTAAACTGCGACCTCTTCCACAATGGGGACTCCCTCGTCCTGCACGAGGAGGATAGAGAGGCTATTTTGACTAAAGACAAGGAGCTTCGCCGGTAGCGCTTGGCCGAGGATGTGGCTGCTATGATGAGGGTGCTCGAGACGGCCCTGTCACTTAGCGACGAGTCATCAAGTACTCAATCTTCTCTCGATGCGGCCTATGCCAAATTCCATAAGTTGAAGGTTAAGAATGATAAGTTGAAGGGTGACATCCTCAACCATGAGTTAAAATATGAGGCCCAAGTCCAGCTTCTCAAGGATTTAAACGAGCTGAGGCCTCAGTTGGAGACGGCCACAAGGGATAATGAGCGTCTGGGTGCTCATAATATGGAGCTGGAGGGGATGACTGCCTCGGTCGAGGACGAGACTGAGATGGAGAAAAACATGGCGAATCGGGCGGATTTGATTGCTTGTATCAGCTTGCTCGAGCAGGACGTCATTGACACTCTTGGATACGGTTTCAACGTCTCCGTCGAGCAGTTGAAGATCTTGAATCTGGGGGTCAAATTAGTGGTTGAGGGGGCGGGGCCATTCAACCATGTCGTTAATGGGAAGATCCTTTATCCCCCGGAGGACAGCGACGGTGAAGATGAAGTTTGAATGTATTTAGTTCAGGGCCTGCGTATCCGTTGTTGTTTTAGGGCCTGCGTGCCTGTTATTATTCTTTTGATTTTGAGGCTGTCGTGCCTACGTTGTAAATTTAGACAACGTCGACCCATGTGGTCGACATATTTATAATTGTGTTATTCATTTGTTTGATAACTTTTTGGATGTGTGTTCCCGACCATTGTTGTGGTCGTTATGAATATTTTCACGAAGTTCGTGATCACGTGGAGATGCTTGTTCGACCCTACTATTGATTCGACATACTTCGAAATGTGTCGAGGGCGCAGAGCGGCTGTCCGCGGGACGGGCGCATGATCGCGATCGGGATCTCACACTCGTGGCGTGAACTGCCCATCGCGAGCTGGGTATTCTGCCATGTTGGGGTACTTCGACAGTGGGGCTCAATCGAGATGCCCCTGTCGGGCAAGGGTGTCGCTCGTCAATGTGAGCAATATCATGCCTTTGTTGGTTGGTAGGCGGTGTCCGTACCTCGACACGCCTACGTGGTCGATATTTTTCCCTTTGTCGACTAAAGGTGAATATTCGACGACGAAAGTCCTCAGCTGGTGAGGGGCTTTAGCTATAATATTTTTCCATCTTTGCAGCATTCCAGGGACGAGGAAGTGGCTCTCCATCTAATTTCTCGAGGTAATATACTCTGGTGCCCGTAGCTCCCCGGACGCGATAAGGTCCCTCCGAATTTGCGGCCAACTTTCCTTCGCGAGAATCCTTCTGGTTTCTCCGTAAGACTAGACTGCTGACCTAAAATTTGCGTCTTATGACTTTGCTTTCGTGGCGTAGGACTACCTGCTGTTTCAGAGTGGCCTCGTGTAGGGCTGCTTCTGACCGGATTTCTTCGACAAGGTCGAGCTCGTAACTCAGAGCCTCGTCGTTCATCTCCTCGTCGAGGGGCATCTCTGTTCGCCTGGATGGCTCCATGGTTTCTACTGGGATGACTGCCTCGGTGTCGTAGGTCAGTCGGAACAGGGTCTCACCAGTCGTCGAATGGGGCGTTATGCAGTAAGCCCATAGAATGCTATGCAGCTCCTCGACCCATCCTCTTTTTGCTTCGCATAACCTGCGCTTGAGTCCTCACAAGATGACCATGTTTGTAGCCTCAGCTTGCCTGTTAATTTAGGGATGCTCGACTGAGGTAAAATGATGTTTGGTGCCGAGTTTGGCAATGAAGATTTGAAAGCCTTGGTCGGTGAATTGGGTACCGTTATCTTTGATTAGCGCCTACAGGATTCCAAACCGGGCGAGCATGTTTCGCTTATAGAAGCGGAGGATGTTATGCGAGATGATTTTCGCAAGGGCTTCGGCCTCTATCCACTTTGTAAAATAATCTACAGCCACGATGAGGAATTTATTTTGGTATGTCCCTTGTACGAATGGTCTGAGGATGTCCATTTCCCACCAGGAAAATGGCCATAGGGATGACAATATATTCAGCTCGTGTGGCGGGGCGAGGTGCATGTCGGCGTGTCTTTGGCATTTTTCACATCTCTTGACATGGTCTTTGGCGTCTTGCTGCATTGTCAGCCAGTAATACCCCACTCATAGTGCCTTCCTCCCTAGGGACTTGTCGCCCATGTACTGGGCGTTAATCCCTTCGTGTATTTCCTATAATATCTCGGGGACCGCAGATTCTCCGATGCACTTCAAGAGTGGGATGGAAAACCCCCTACGATATAGTTTGTGCTCGAGCACCACGTAGGAGCATGCTATTCATTTGGTCGCGGCTGCTTCTCTTTGGTCCAGGGGGAGTTCCCCCTTCGTTAGGAAGTTGAATACCGGAGTCATCCAGCACGAGCTGTCTCCGATGGCGTTTACCTCGGGTGGAGTCGTGGACTTTTCGATGCTCGGGAGAGATAGAAACTCTTGTATGTCGGGTTTGTTTCCATCTTTCTTTTTCGTGCTTGCGAGCTTCGAAAGCATGTCGACCCTTGTGTTTTGCTCGTGTGGTACGTGCGAAATTTCGGATCGGTCGAATTTTTTCATATGCTCCTTGACCAAGTTCAGATATTCGATGAGGTTTTTGTTATTAGCTTGGTATTCCCCTTGAACTTGGGACGCGACGAGTTGAGAGTCGATGAAAATTCGTACCTCACGGGCACCTAAATCCTCGACCAGTCTTAGACCCGCGAGTAGGGCCTCGTATTCCGCCTGGTTTTTCGAGGTTGGAAAGGAGAGGGTGAGCGAATGCTCGACCACCACACCTTCCTCGTTCTCTAGGAGGATTCCCGCGCCGCTCCCGGTCGAGCTGGATGCTCCGTCGACGAAGATGATCCACTTGTGCTCTTTCCCTGCGGGGAAGTTATGAGCGGTCATCTCAGCGACGAAATCAGCCATAGCCTGTGCCTTTAGGGCTTTCCTTCTCTCGTATTGGACGTCGAACTCAAAAAGTTCCAAGGACCACTTCAACATTCGACCCGCCATGTCTGGTCGACCCAGGAGCTGTTTCACAGGCTGGTTTGTTTGCACCACGATCGTGTGCGCGAGGAAGTAGTGTCTGAGCCTTCTCGCTGCATTGACGAGGGCCAGAGCTACCTTTTCTATTTGTTGGTAACTAATCTCGGGCCCTTGAAGTGCCTTACTCGTGAAATAAACGGGTTTTTGTCCGTCGTGCGTCTCATGAATGAGGGTTGCGCTAACAGCTTCGGGTGAGATGACTAGGTATAAAAACAAAGTTTCCCCGTCAATTGGTCGTGATAACACGAGCGGCTGCGAGAGGCTTTGTTTGAGATAGAGCATAGCTTGCTCTCATTCCTCGGTCCATTCGAAGGCCGCTTCCTTGTGAAGGATCTTGAAGAAAGGGAGGGCGTGTTGAGCGGATTTTGCAACAAAACGGGATAGTGAGGTGAGCATGCCATTCAAGACATGTATGGATTTTTTCGACATAGCTGTGGCGAGGTCGTAGAAAGCCCAACACTTATCGGGGTTGGCTTCGATTCCTCGTTCTGTTAAGTAGAAGCCGAGGAACTTGCCCACCTTGACCCCGAACATGCACTTCTCGGGGTTAAACCTCATTTTGCATTGCCTTGCTTGGGCAAAGACTTCCCTGAGATGAGCGGCATGGTCGGTGTCTGCTCGGGACTTGAGGATCATATCGTCCATGTATACCTCGAGCATATCCCCGATTTGGTTGCGGAAGACTTTGTTCATCATTCGCTGGTATGTTGCTCCTGCGTTTTTCAGACCGAAGGGCATTACGTTGTAGCAATAGTTGCCCGAGCTAGTCATGAAAGTGGTGCAGTGTTTGTCTCCTATTGCCATTGGGATTTGGTTGTAGCCTAAATAGGCGTCTATAAACGATAGAATTTTATAGCCGGCCGAGTTATCAACCAGCATATCAATATTAGGTCAAGGAAATGCATCTTTGGCGCATGCCCGGTTAAGATCGGTGTAGTCAACGCACATTCGCCATTTTCCATTATTTTTCTTGACAAGTACAACATTTAATAGCCAGGTTGAATACCGGGCTTCAGAAATAAAATTTTCCTCTAAGAGGTCTTTTATAGCTTTTTCAGCAGCCTCCGCTTTCTCCAGAGACTGCTTATGTCTATGTTGTACTATTTCCCTAGTGGTTGGATCAATGGCGAGTTGATGACAGGCGACCTCAGGGTCGAGACCGGGCATCTTCGCAGCGCTCCGTGCAAACAGATCTGCATTCTCCCTCAAGCAAATGTGGATCTTCTTCCTCGCCAAGTCAGGGAGTCCGGTGCCAATCTTCACTCCTCTACTTGGGTATTCACCGAGGGGGACGAGCTCGAAGTCCCCATCCGGAATTATTCGGAGGGGGACTTGCTCGTTGCTGGGAGGCTCGTCCTGGTCAAAGCGAGTGTCTAGGGATATCGAGTCGACCTTTGGAGGGGCTCTCTGTTCTTCCGCTCGGACGGGCTCTGACCGTTGAGGTTCTGGTCGCGTAGTTGCAGCTTTCTTGGTAGGCCTTATGTTGGTTTCGGCCGTGTTGTGTCCCTTGGATTCCGTGTTAAAACACCTTCGGGAAGCTGCCAGGTCACCTTGGATAGTGGCAACCCGTGCCCTCTTGGTGTAGAACTTCATCTTTAAATGGACGGTGGAGGGCACCGCGGTCAGCTCTGCCAGTGTCGGCCTTCCCAGAATGCAGTTGTAGAGGGAGGGGCAATTAATGACGAGGAAGTGCACCTTGACTTGCCTCGTAGCAGTATCCTCGCCGAACGTGACCATGAGCTTGACATATCCCCAAGTCTTGGAGGTCGAGCCGTTAAAGCCCTGCAGGTCCGACCCCACGTATGGTGAAAGGTGAGAGTCATCGAGCTGCAGGGTTCAGAACAGCTGGTTGTACATCACGTCAACGGAACTTCCCTCGTCGACGAGGACGCGATGTACATAGAAGTTGGCCATTCTTTCCCTTATTAACAGAGGGATGGCAGAATTTGGGGCCCCTCCGGGGAGCTCCTTGAGGTAGAAGGTGATTGGCTCTGATCTGCTTCTCACCCTTTCAAAGGTCACCATTTGAGGGGGGGCCGTGTCGACCAACTCGTCCAGCTTCCTCTTGGTTGAATTTATGGTCAAATTATTGAACCATCCACCATTGATGACCATGGAGGAGGGTAAGTGTTCCCACCTGCTGTGCATAGACAGAGGTTCTTGCAAATGTTCGGGGACGTAGAAGTCCTCGGGTCTTGTGATGGAGAATACGGTTTAGATGGGAACCGACTTGTCAGATGGTCGGGCATCCTCTTCTGCTTCCCTCGTCTCACGGGCATCCCGACGAGGAGCTTCGTTTCGCCGGTATTGTGCAAGTCTTCCCCCGTTTATGAGGGTCTCGATGGCGTCCTTAAGGTGGACGCAGTCTTCGGTCAGGTGCCCATGGCTCCGGTGGTACTGGAAGTATTTGCTTCGGTCCACCCCGGGTTTGGCAGGAGCTGGACAGGGACGGGCACCTCGTGGAATTGGACGACTGGGTAGTTTGGTCGATCTTCTTCAAGTCGAGGATGGATTGATGAAGAAAAAGTCGTGGCTCCGTCCCGATAGTTAGAAGGTCTAGGGATGTTGGCGCCAGGGACCGTATTATAACTGACGGTACTGGCGTTGTCGAGGCCGACATTATTGTCGGTGATGTTGCTATTAACATCGACGACACGGACGTTCTCATTGTCTTGAGTTTGGTCAGCCATGACAGTCGAGGATTGTTAGCTTTGGTCTTTTGAATGGAGAGAAGAATGGGAAGCTTAGATTCCCATAGACGGCGCCACTGATCTGACCTGATCAGAGTTGGACCGTCACAGCTGGCTTCGGGCTTGATTTGAAGGAGATGGGGGGTACCTGCAAGACACTCTGATGGAAAAGTGAGAGGCGGAATGAGCAAGCAAGTATGAATGTAGGTGTGAATGAATGAATACATGACCCTCTCATGAGAGAGGGTATTTATAGCCCCCAGCGCTGGGCCAAGGTCTCCACTATTGGGCCACGCAGAGGTCCAATAACGGGAACTGCCAGGGTTTACGTGAGTATGGAGTCCAACAAGTGGACTCCCCCCTGGTCAACCGCTCCGCGAGAATAGGGTTGGACCTGAAATTCCTGGAGTGCAGTTTGATATGTCCGTTGAGAAGTGGTGGGCCATGTCCCCCAACGGTTAGATGGGGAGGTGCCCCATAATCTCTAACTTGGGCCGTTTGGGCCTTTTCTTCGTAGGGCAAATGTAGGCCCAGTCCATACCACTTTCTAAAAGTAATTTATAGTTTACTTAGTAATTCCTTTTAGTATCATTTGTTTTCAAAATCAAATCTCATAAATATTTTGCATTTTGTGGTAGAAGCTCTTGATGGGTTTTTTCTTTTAAAAAAAGTGAAACTAATCCTTGAGCAAATACTTAAAATAGTGGAAGATCTTGATAAAAATGTCGAAAGAAGACATTTATATTAGATCGAGAGTAATTATGTGAGTAATTATATAAGTGAAAGAGTATATATTTATCAAATTGTTTAAGTAATTAGGTATATGGATCCTCTTACTTATAAAATAATGGTAAAATATTTATTTTGGTCCTTTAACTATAAGTCATTGTTCATTTTGGTCCCTTATCTTTTTTTCGTGTCAATTTGATTTTTTTATTTTTTAAAAAATACAAACAAGTCTCTTTCGTCAGTTGGCTTTAAACGTCAATTTATTTTATATATGTGGCAGGTGATGTGGCAAGTTTTCTTTATCTTCTTTATATGCTTCTCACTAGTTAATTCCTCAAATTCTTTTTGTTCATCACCACCACCAACACCTCAAACATTAACCTTTATCCGCTTTATCTCTTTTTTACTCTTTAGCAAGTTTGTCAATTCTTGATGAACCTCTTCAATCCACAGCACAAAAACAACACTTTCTTTATCTCTTCAACACCAAATCCTCTTCCCAAATCACTACCTCATAATCCTCAACAATGAAAAAAATCCAAACCCATGAAGTAGTGTGTTTATTATACACTCAACTATTTGGTGGGATTCGATTTCTAAACCTCAATGATGAATATCAATCAATGAACTGAGACGACGAATTTCACGTGTGGTGCGATCGTATGAAGGGGCTTCAATGAAAGAAAACAGGTGCGACGTAGGTGGGTCGTTGCGGTGGGATTCGATTTCTTGTCTCCCTTTTTTCGAAATCTTCAACAATTCTTCTTCTTCTTCTGTGTATGTTTTCTTTTCTGATTTCGATTTTTAGAACTGTTTTTTATTGTTGTTGGGAGAATTTTTGTGTTTTGGTTCTCTAGGTTATTGTTTGGATGAAGTTTAAGGTTTGGATGGAGTTTTTATTATTGTTTGAATTTTTGTCTTTTGGTTCTGAAGGTTATGTTATTGGAAATTAATGGTGATGGTGATGAATTCGTAATGGTATGATATTATATTAAGTTTGGGATTGTTGAAATCAGGATGATGATGTTCATGGAAATGAGGTTTTTTTGTTGTATGAGATGTTGGTGGTTTTGGATTGATGGTGAATTTGTGGTTGTTAATGGAAGTTTAGAAGTTATAGGTTGGTGGTCTTTATAGCATGTTGCAATGAGTTTTTCTCTTCTTTTCTTTCCTTTTCCATTTGGACTCCACCTATCCACTTCAGCAAGTCAACTGCGACGTGGTGCATGTTTTTGGATTTTGACTAACGGTTCACTAATGGAAGGACTAACGTGGTTATGTTTTGAAAATTAAAGGACCAAGTTGGCACAAAAAAAAAAAGATAAGGGACCAAAGTGAACCATGACCTATAGTTAAGGGACCAAAATATATATATTACCTAAAACAACTAACTTCTACTTTTATAAGTAATGTGAAACTTTCAACTCACACTTGTATCTCAACAACCTTCTCCTTAAGTGTGAGTTTATCCACTTATATACTCTCCTCAAGCAAAAGTTATTTCATCCATATACACTTGTATCACCATTGACACCCATACCATGTCACATGCACTTCAACATGACACGTTGTGTGACCACCACCATGTCAGAAATACTTTTCATACAAAAAGCATGCCTCTTACTCGAAGCATCGACTTTGTACCACTGGTGGGTCATGAGAAGGAGCATCCACATTGGGTTAAGAGCAGCCACAAAAGTGATAATGATATCACATGTTCACCAAAAACCTTAAGACATTAGATATATAATTCCTCTCACTTATAAAGTTCTCAACCTCCATTTTTCAAACAATGTGAAACTTTCAACTCACACTTATATCTCAACATCTAAGGGATATGCAATAAGTCTTGAAATCCTTGAACAAGATTTGCAAGTATTTGAATCATCTCAGGAAAATTTGCAACGAGTGCAAACACATAAATAAATAGTCAAATAGGAGAATATGATAGCTTTGTCTGATCTTCTCAAATTTGAGATAGATAAGTTTGAGAGTTATGCAAAGTATTAAGAAAATTTAATCACATACATCTTTTTCAATGTAGATATTAATAGTTTCACGAGAGTTTTAAACACCATTAACATTAACCTCGTTGAATTGTGAGGAAAAAAAGTTTCATCCAAGGTAACACGAAGGATATGTGTTTCTAGAGGATGTTGAGTGTGCTTCCTTAGTCGGTGGATAAGAAAATTGAAGAGATTTTTTTGACAAACCCACTAAAAATTTGGTAAAATATTTTAAACTTAGTTCATACAATTTTTAATTAATGGTAGAGTGTTTAACCGGTTTTTTTAATGGGGGCGCTTTACTCAATGTTATGTCATTTCTAACTTTAAAAAAGTTGGAAAAACATGGAGAAATATTATTCTATTATATTGGGTAGGAATTAGATTCATAATAGTGAATGTGTATGTTATACTCTTCACCAAAAACTTATGTTTCAGATATGCGAAAAGATGAAGACTGTGCAAGATGACAAAAATATCTTTTCAACTAAGACAAAGAAAATTGATGCATTTCTTTTTTCACCCTATTTAAGTCCCATATGATTCCAAATGAATATGAATGAGTTGCATGGAAGTTTTCAACCTCACTAATAAAGGGTTTCATTTGAACACTTAGGTCGACCTACGATATTTTGATGTGTTATTCAATGATTAGTGAAGCAACTAGAGAAAAATATCAAACAATGAAGTCGCCATTGAATATTTATTTTATCCCAAAGAAGGGAAAGGAAAACATCGAAGAAAACCCGAGAAGGGAGAAATCAAGGTCTCGCGACCAAGATAACGGGTAAGAGAGTCGATTATGCAAAGGAAAGATATTAGCACCCCTCACATCTGTAGTACTCCACGGGATCCACTCTTATTGTTCTAAATAAAGAGTGTGTCAAGTCTAAAGCTTACAAGCTAATGAAATGCATGAATGCAAAGTATATGCACAAAAAGAAAAGTTTTTATTAGTTGTGTCTACTATGGTTGCGAACCTTTGTGCCTATGTACCACCTTTCGTGCAATAGGGGATCAGGGTACTCGTAGTTCACCTAAAAAGGTGTTTTGGTTTATTTTGTGTTTTTTAGGAGAATAATGTTACATTCACACTCTAGCAGTTGACATATTCCAACCAAACCTTTGGGGAATCACGCGTCGTATTGCACAGAGCGGAAATAACACCTCATTTTTGTGAAAAGGTTTTCAAAATAAAATCCCGAAGGCAAAAGTGTTTGAATTGGTTTGTATTTATTTACCTTGAAAAAAGATTTGGTGATTGGAACCATGCAAGGACTATGAGTGAAATGACAGACAAGCTTTGGGAATGGACCCACTCATCCTTCTCCACTTCTTAAGGCTCGTGAAGTGTGATTCTCATCATTATCTATTAAGTGTTTTTGAGAAGTTTGAGAAGAAAATAAGTTTTAGTTTTAAAGATGCAAAAAGGGAATGAAAAAGTTTAAGGGAGACTAGAGATCCTAATGTTGTCATGCAATGGTGGTCCTAAGTTTAGGATGAAAAGGAAACATCTACCTAAGTTAACATGCAAAGATGGACCTAAGGTTAAGGTTAAAGGGAGCTATCTAATGTTGTCATGCTTAGTTTAGAACCTAAGGTCTATTTAGTTCACATCTTAAAGAATATAAAACTAAAATCCTAAGGGAACATGTTATCACAAGAAAATGCCAAAGAAACAATCATGAGTATAAACCTCAAAAGATATTGCTTAAGAGACAAGCAAATACTTAAGTGTAAGAACTAAACATCAATCATCAAGTACAAACCAAAAAGAGCCTAAACTTCTAACATGCCTCAAGTCATCAATCACTAAGTTAGAATTTGTCTAAGTAAAGACTCAACACACACACACACACACACACACACACATACACACACACACACCTGGGGTCCCCTAAGGGTTATGCTCAAATGATTCTACCCTAAGGCATTACAAACCAAACATAGACAATCAACAAACACACAAGCACTGAAGGCTCTAAATGTCAAACTAACATAAAAACTTATCAAGAAAAGATGAAGTGAAGCAAGAAAGGTAAATACCTCTACAAGTCAGCAATTATACCTAAAAAAGGTTCATACAAATTTGTCTCAAAGATGGGGAAAATATCACACAAGGATCACACAAAGAAGACAAGCAAACAAGTACTCGAGCAACTAAAGAAGAAAGGAAATCAATCAATGATTGACTAACCAAAGAATATATGTTATGAATGTATATCAAGCAAATCAAAGTTACTTACCCTAGCATATTATCATCCTAATTATACCCTAAATAGGGTAACTTAAGTTAAGAAGAAGATGAAGTCACCTACCTAGGCAAATAGAAGAGAAAATAAGCAATTAGGTGTCACAACTTCAAACAATGTCAAAGTAATCAAGAAAAAGAGGAAATAGTGGATACCTAAGGCTAAAAATGCTTTAATACATAATAAATTATCACCAAGAGGTCACATGTTAACAAGCATCACCTAACTAAATCAAGCATGCATGGTGAAGGAAGGTGAAACTCAAACAAGTGGCTAGAATTGACCTAAGTCTAAGACAAGTAACAAACATACAAAGGTAAGAAACATAGTATAAAATTGAACACTAAGTCATGTCAAACAATCCCCTAAGGGTCATTCATAAGAGGTATATAGTTAAGAGTCATAAGAGAAATCGCACATTGAAGCACACTAGCAAGTGAAGTGTTATGTGTTTAGTACCTAACTTATCATAACATAAGAAGGTGAAGTAAAGTGAAAGAGATGAAGAAGTGTATAGGTCAGTATAAAATACATAAATATCTTATCATAATTATACAAGCATGTTTGAGAAAGAATCATAATCAAATCATATAAGAAAAGGAAAACACATAATCCTAAGTGGACATAAGTCCTCATGCAATGCTATCAATCAAAACAATTTGAAAGAGAAGGGATATTTGAAAAGATGGAGAGAGATAGAGACAAAAGTAAACATGTTATTAAGTTATCACAAGTCTCATGATCAATAAAAAGTTTGATTAGATATTGAATTTATGGTACAAGCAACAAAGTACACAAGCATAATTCAAAGTTGTGAAGTAAGGTGAACACAAGTGCGTAGTCAATCGGGTATGGTATAGGATCAAGGGAATAAGTGACTTTCATTATAAGTAAATAAAGATAAACAATAAAGGGTGACCAATAGAACTGACTCAAGACCTCAATGCACAAAAGTTAGCTCAAAACTTGTCAAACAAGCAAAGATATAGTCTACAAGATGAAACAAGCATTGTAAAACTAATTACTTGTGAAAGTAAACAAAGGTTGATATGCTTAAGTATTGAGGTCAGTAGCAAACACCAAGTTTCACTAACAAAGAATTAGTTAAAAGCATAGAAAATATCATCAAGCAATAAGTTCAAAAGCTCAAGTAAAAAGGAAGATGTAGCTTCTAAAGTGTCATCATGTTGATTAGAAAATGAATGCTTAACCAAAAGGATTATAGAAGCATAAAGAATTGATATGATAAGAGAAGATGATATCAATATTCAAGCATAAAATTTAGATCATAAGCCTCTAATAGCCTCACCAATTCACAAGTCAAAACTAAGTCAAGAAGAGAAGAATGTTGCTCTTATAAAGTCATCAAGATGAACTTGCAAATAAATACAAGTCAAAGAATCATAATATCTATGCATTAAAGCACTAAGAAATTATTGGTCATAAGTATACTCTATAAATTTCAATCATTTTTGGATCAGTGATACTCAAGTGAGAATGCAACTAATAATCTCCTAAATCATGATCACAAAATATGAACAAAGGACTTTAATGTTCACAAGCAAAGAGGCAATGATAGAGAATTTTAATGGTTCATGAGGATGAACTCAAGTATCTTTCCATGTGGTGAGAATGAGAGAAAGAGAGAGGAACTTGGTTCCTTATGGGTTGCACAAAGCGCATTCTCCATGTCTCAAGCATAAGCAAAAGTATGATAAAATGAAAGTAAAGAGGGGGAGAAGGACTAATTAAAGTCAAATGATTCTAAATTTATTTAATAACTATCATTAAACATGTCATCCTTCAATCTATGGAAATTGGATTCAAAGGAATCAACAAGATCAAACCAAAATCACAATCATAATGCAATTAGGGTTTCTAAATTTGGCCAATCAAAGACTAAAAGCAAATAATCATCAACAACTAAAAAAAATCAATAAAATTAATAAAAGTTTATGTGATGTTAAGGAAAACATATGATCATCATGTGTCTAAAATTTGGCCCCTAAATAAGTTCATAAGTTGCCAAATGAAACTCAATAAGATTAAACAAGACCAACGATACACATTCACAAGATAATTCAATCAAATATAGGAAGAAGGATTTAAAATTCAAACCAAAATTATTCCTAAAATCCTTAAGACTTGTAAAAGTAAAAAATATCAATTAGGATTCTTGAAAGTTGGAAGAAAGATGAAATGAAGGTCAATTATCAAGACTAGTTGAGAAAATCATCAAACTAGACACCTTAAACCAAATATTTTGTGAAAAATAGGAGATAAGAAGATAAAATTAATTAAAAATCACTTCCATGATCCCAACATGTCCAATAACCCTAAATAATATTATTTTTTTTAGAAGTAAAGGAAAATGGAAATTAAAGCAACCTTCAAGCATAATCAAGTAAAACCATAATAATTCACATTTAACTTCAACAATTTTTAAATCAAATCAAAATTATCAATAAATTTGGTTCAAGACCATGAAAAATTAATTAAAACATCAAGGAACATCAAAAATATTT
This sequence comes from Vicia faba, assembly GCA_948472305.1. Classification (NCBI taxonomy): domain Eukaryota; kingdom Viridiplantae; phylum Streptophyta; class Magnoliopsida; order Fabales; family Fabaceae; genus Vicia; species Vicia faba. The sequence goes on along the minus strand of OX451740.1, from coordinate 1,287,171,295 downwards.
TTGTATAATTTTTGGATTAAGGAAACATTAAAAAATATCAAAATCTTAACTAAACAAATATTTTCAAAGAAATGACACAATTAATCAATTAATTTAATTAATGTGTCACAAGTTTCCTAAAAATCAAATAAAAAATATGAGCATAAATTAGACTCATCAAAATATATTATATATATATTTTTTTGGATTTTTTGAGTTAATAAACGTGTTAGAATAATATCAAAGAAAATAAATGGAAATTAAAGAAAACAAAATAAAAAAGAAAATATAAAAGAAAGTGACACACAGTCGCTGAGGCCCAGTCAAACGGTCAAAAGCAATGGAACAATCACGTATTGTATATAACCTTTTGCATAACAGAAACCCTAGCTCAAAACCGTGTTCATGTTATCATGTTCAGATCACCATATCTCATTCGTTTCTCAATGAAAAACCAAGATTCAAACAACAAGAGTTGTAGCACTCTTAACAAGGAATAACATAGAATCTTTAATTTCTTCAAACAAGAAAAGATTCATAGAGAAAAATGAGCATGAAGGTTATGTGTCCACATGTTTTCACATAAATTTCAAATACATAAGCAAACTCAGATTCAAACAAAACCTCACCTCATACCTAATGTATGGACCAACTATATGTATATGAACATTGTGATACGGTGGGAAAGAACTGACTGTTTTTTGGAATGCTGGTTTGCGTTTTGCGTTTGTTTTTGCAAAATGTCGCGGTAAGCAAGAGTCGCCATCGACTTTTATTTTATCCAACAAGGAAAGGAAAAAAAGCACAGAAAAATTCCTTTTTCGAGATGTTTCTCGGGTTCGGGGGGTAGATTATAGAAAGGGAAGGTATTAGCACCCTTTCTATCCGTGGTTATCCACGGGCTCTTAGGTACTTGCTCATATTGTTTTCAAAATTGTTATTCTTTGTGCTTGTGGGTTTGAAAAAGTTTTTTTTCGTTTGAAAACTTCGTTCGAAAAGTGTAAGTGTGAAAAATATTTTTGTCTTTTGAAAGAGCAAGTACTTAAGAACCATCTACCTACTCGAAAAAGGAATCGTTCTATGCTATCTTCCTTTATACAATGTTATCCCACTATTGATGAGTAGGTAGCATCGCCATTGGAGTTTTAGGGTCAATTCGATTTAAGGGACGTGTGGTCACTAAAGCAATGTTAGGACGCCTTAGCGGTAACCCTAATGTCTTAGATCATTTTTCCGAGGCAACCGTTTCGAGGCAATTATGATCTTTGGACAAGAGGGAGACCTCTAAAAATTCCTATACTCAATGACCACGTTCGAAGGCAACCAAGTGAGGTGTACCCTAAGAGTGCGCATGTGCGAGTGTGTTGTTTTTCAGTTATTTATCTTTGTACATGTTAGCGGTTATCTATGTTGATTTTAGGTTCAAACATTTGACCTTGTCATGCATTCCCTATTACCAAACATCTAACAGTGTATAGATTACGGAAATTAAATTGCGGAAATTAAAACTAAACTATTACAAGGCGTCGGGTATTTACATTGCCAAAAACAACCCTTGAAATTAAAATGCATAAAATAAATAAAGCGATAAAATAAAGTCCTATTAAACTATTACATTCCGGGAAACAGATACAATAATATGATAAAATGGATCACGTGCAGGAAAATTAAATCGGGCGCATTCTAGGGTTTTGACCCTTTGGTTTATTAAAGAAAGATTCTTGTTATTTTTTGAATTAAAAGGAAATAAACTAAGTTAATTAAATAAATTAATTAATTAATTAAAAAAAAGATTTTTTTGGATTTTTTTGATATTTAAAGAAATAAAATAAATTTGATCAAAGTTAGTAAAATCTAATTATCTAAATTAATTTTAATTATTGCAAAAGATATTAAAGCTATTTCCTAATTAAACTAAATTAATTAAATTAATTTATTTACAAAAATAAAGTGCTAAATTTAATTTTAATAAGTAAAATATATTTTTTGGTTTTTGATTTTATGAGGAAAAAGTTTAATTGGTCAATTAAAAAATAAAAATAATTAATCAAATAAATAAATAAAATAAAAGGAAAGAAAGAAATAGAAATAACCAAGGGGGTTTTGGGCCTGATCAGGGGTGAGATTAGTAATTGGATGGCCCATTTGTGCAAGCCTGCCTTGATTTCTCCTGATTCCACGTGTGCATGTTGACTTTGGCCCATGGTAGGCATCCCATCTGGGCCATCTGATTTAGCCTGGGGGCCATCTGTCCAATGATTGCATGAGGGTGCATGGTGAACCACACGCTTGGCTTTGCATGGAATAACCTGAAGAAAAACAATAATAATGCAATGGGGACCTGGGATTCGAACCCAGGTCCCATTGGTATTGAACGTTCGCCTTTGCCACTGCACCACTACGCTTCTTTTGTTAGTGGAATCGACAGTAATTATTATATTGGGAAAACAAACAATATGCCAGAATAAAAAACAAAAACGCGCGAATTATGAATGGTCCAATGGGGGGAGGCACGTATTCATCTTCTTCGTTGGACCTAGTTTTTTTACCTGCGGATTTGCATCCGCAGCTAAATCCGTAGCTGCATCCTAGAATCTATCCTAGGCCATAGAAATTAATTCCAAGACCATAGTCGTGCTCGTCTAGGTCACCTGAGCACGTCTATACCCATCAATGGCTCCAATTTCACCTGTAGAAAAAATACCCAAAAACAAGAACCAAGAAACCTAGATTCGGCTAGGGGTTACAAGCTATATAAATGCAATCAAATAATGCATAAAGTTTCTAAATTGAACAAGGATCAAGAATATGTCAATGATTTGTCAAGAAAATGCCAGAATGAGAGGTTGCGATTTCAAATGCAGGGCGGTGTTTCGAAGGACTTACAGCGCGATTGAGAGGGCGTGATGGCTTGCTAGGGGTTGGTTTCGCTTCAGTGGATGTCCAGCATGTGATTCACGTTGAGATTTGGTTCTGAATTTGCCTCTAGGAGTGATTTCAGTTTCAAGCTTTTTCCAAGTTTTTTCAAGTTTGGTTTTGGTGATTCTGCAGCCTCTCACCTCTAATTCGTGCCTTTGCATTGTATAAGTATGCAGCATTGGATTAGGTCAAGAATTTGGACTTGAATCTTTGTAAATCAATGCTTGGAGATATGATTTGATCCATCATTGATAACTTTCTTATTTTGTCCAAAAAACAATCTCTTTGCACATGGAATGGCTGATTCGAATTTGATCCCATTGATGATGATTATTAGGTCCTGAAATAGCCAAAAAGAGATCAAATAATTAATACTTGGACTTTATTTGATTTAAATTGATTAAAAATGAAATAATTCATTAAAAAATCAAATTAAATAATAAAATTTACAAAAGGTCACAGGGATGAAGCTAGGACACGTGTGTAGTGTGACAAGATCAAATCAAGTGGAAAAGAATGGGCCCATTTGACAAAATTTGAAGTTTTGGGGATAGTTGACTTTTGGCAATTTTGCAAAAATGCCCAACTTCAACAATGCATAACTTCTTCAAATTTGAACTTTTGGAGGTGTTCTTGGACTTTTTAGAAAGCTTGAGATGTCCTCTAACCAACCGTTTTGGTCTCATATCATTTTGATGTTCCATGCTCAAGTTATAAGTTTTGGAAAAAAAGGTGTTTTTGTTGACTTTCAAAATTGACCTATAATGTCCAAATTTGTAACTTTTTGTGAGTGCATTTATTGATCTTGGGGTATGAAGATGGATTGTAGGAAATTGCATCCTATTCAAAATTAGCTTTGGATGGGTCATTTCTCATAAAGTATGAGAAAGTTATGCTTGGTCAAAGTTGGTTTGACTTTTCCTACAAAACCCTAATTTAGTAACTTTTGAGTCTTGATGAATTTTGAGGAATCCTTGATGAATCATGATCAACCATTGATCAAATGATGAATTATACTTCAAAATGAGAATGTTGACAAAAAATATTGAAGTTTGACTGTATATAGGTCACAGTTGACTTTTGCCCTAGCATAGTCGATTTTTGGACCTCTTGAGCAATTGACTGACCAAACTTCCTCTGCAAGGCTTGAATTTTTACATGGATGATATTGAGAACATATGAGGACATTGGGGATCACTTGGGGTCATTTGGATGCAAGGACCTTGATGAAACACAAAACCCTAATTTGAGGTTGACTGCCTTAGGAGATAACTTGATTGTCCAACTCTTGAGCAATCTTGAGCAACTTGGAGATTCTTCTTGCAATGTCTTGAGGAATATGAGAGGGAAAATTTTGGGGTACAACAGCTGCCCCTGTTCAATTTTCTTAAACCTGAGGATATAGATTGGCTTTCGGGCCTTTCGTGATCCGAAGGTGGAAGATGATTGAACACTAGAGTGCCCAGAAATTTGCACTCGCATGAAGTGGTATCAACATTGTGATGTCAGGAATGGCCTTACATATGCCATTTGGAGACTGTTGATAGGTGGTCTGAACTTCTACTGGAATATGAATCAGGGAGATCTTATCGTCGATCTGACTGAACCAGAGATGGTCTTGGATTAACTTTGACTGGATCAGCATCAGAAAAATCTTTAGGAATCGATTTAACTGGACAAGACAAGATCTTGGAATAACTCTGACTGGATCGGCATCAAAAAAATCTTTAGGAATCGATTTAACTGGACCATACAAGGTCTTGGAATAACTCTGACTGGATCGGCATCAGCAAAATCTTTAGGAATCGATTTAACTGGACCAGACAAGGTCTTGGAATAACTTCCACTGGAATACAAATCAGGGAGATCTTATCAGCGATCTGACTGAACCAGAGGAGGTCTTGGATCAACTTTGACTGGATCGACATCAGAAAAATCTTTAGGAATCAATTTAACTGGACCAGACAAGAGTCTTGGAATAACTTTGACTGGATCAACATCAGAAAAATCTTTAGGAATCGATTTAAATGGACCAGACAAGGTCTTGGAATAACTTCCACTGGAATACGAATCAGGGAGATCTTGTCGGCGATCTGACTGAACAAGAGGAGGTCTTGGATCAACTTTGACTGGATCGGCATCATAAAAATCTTTAGGAATCGATTTAACTGGACCAGATAAGAGTCTTGGAATAACTTTGACTGGATCGGCATCAGAAAAATCTTTAGGAATCGATTTAACTGGACCAGAGGAGGTCTTGGAATAACTTTGACTGGATCGGCATCAGAAAAATCTTTAGGAATCGATTTAACTGGACCAGACAAGGTCTTGGAATAACTTCAACTGGATCAGCATCAGAAAAATCTTTAGGAATTGATTTAACTAGACCAGACAAGGTCTTGGAATAACTTCAACTGGATCGGCATCAGAAAAATCTTTAGGAATCGATTTAACTAGACCAGAGGAGGTATTGGAATAACTTCAACTGGATCGGCATCAGAAAAATCTTTAGGAATCGATTTAACTGGACCAGAGGAGGTCTTGGAATAACTTTTACTGGATCGGCATCAGAAAAATCTTTAGGAATCGATTTAACTGGACCAGACAAGGTCTTGGAATAACTTCAACTGAATCGACATCAGAAAAATCTTTAGGAATCGATTTAACTGGACCAGAGGAGGTCTTGGAATAACTTCAACTGGATAGGCATCATAAAAATCTTTAGAAATTGATTTAACTGGACTAGAGGAAGTCTTTGACATAGTTGAGAATTTAACTGCATCTTTCCTGAAAGGTAAAGGCCAGTCATATGCAATGCATGATATGGATCAAGCAATGATGTTCTCAAAATAAATGAGATTATATTGTATGATGTGTATATGCATGTATCATGATGTATGGAAATGTAATGTTTTAGCTGGGGAAAATAAATCCCGGACAGCTGCTGGAGAATAGAGTTGAATTCTTCGTTTCTGCTGAGGATGACAAACGAAGGTGATTGTGAGAATAAACCTGCAGGAGAAGATAACTCCGTTGGGGAATAAACTGATGAGGAGATTACTCTATGGGGAAGAGATACTCTGCTGAGGATTTCAACAATAAACTCTACTGGGGATGGATTACTGTTTCTGGTGATACTGAGTCTGTTGAGGATTGAATTCCTGCTTGTGAAAGGAAAGAACTTCGCTGGGGGATGATCTTCAGTTGCAACTTGCTGGGGATAAACTTGTTAGACTTTTGCAGGGATAAACCTTTGAGTTCTGCTGGGAATGATCCTTTGAACTTGGCTGGGGAGATATATTTTGTACTTCACTGGGGATAGACTTCCAGAGTTTACTGGGGATGATTCTTCAACTCCGTTGGGGAAGCTTTTTCAGACCGTGCTGGGGAAATATTGACTCCACTGAGGGGTATCTTGTATTCTGCCGGGGAACATTCTTATACTCCGTTGGGGAATATTAAGACTGTCGGGGATATCAAGCCCTTTTCTAGTGCTGATGGTAGATAAACTCTGCTTGGGGAGAGTATTGCTGATTCGTTTTGCGAGTTTCAGTTGGGGGAGAGCTACCATTACTGTCTTACTCTGTGGAGAGTGAAGGTATCTTAGCCATATTCTTCAGTTGAATCTACCTTTGTACCTGGTGGACAAAGCAACTATACAGTTCAGACAATTTTTATTGCCCCTGCTTTTGATATTACCCGTAATCGCCTTTTGTTTCGCATGTAAATATTTATGAGTAGCAATTAATGTCAAATACATATATAAAAAATGAACATTGGACGTTCTTTGCAAAACAAAACAGACAAAGGAAAAACAGTTTGAAATTTCTTTGTAAATGAATTTGTATTGATTTGAAGTTTGGCCTATAAATAGGCGTTTTTGTACAAGAGGCTGGCGTCCTAGTAAGAGAACGCCGCCGAGCAGATAGAATTTACACAATTTTTGATAAACTAAACAAAACAGCTATGTGAATAATCCCACTGGGTTCCAACTCTGCTATTGCCTTTATATCCTCGAGAATCTCACCACTTTGCTATTTGGTTGAAGGTAGATCAGATTGATTAGTGCCGTCCGAGCTTGATAGTTGATACCGAAGTCTGGATGCAAGGTGATCCAATGAGACATAGTGTTACACTTTGATCCCTAATTTTTTCCTGGACCGCCCTTTCGGGTTTTCAGTCCACCGGGATACCCTTTTTTGCCCAAGCCGCCTTTTCAGGTTTTCGACTTGTCGGGTGTACAAATTTTTTCATTTTCCTCCCTTATGTTTGCCTGAACCCTTTTGGTTCACCGGGAAGCCCTTATTTTTGCCTAGGTCAGTCAACCTAGCGGGTCTTTGATTATGCGTAGTATCTTTTCACTATGTCTGCATTGACGGGGTGAGGAAGGTCGTCACCGTCCATGGTGGTTAGAATCATAGCTCCTCCTGAGAAAATGTTCTTAACCACAAATGGCCCTTCGTAAGTAGGGGTCCATTTGCCCCTGGGATCACCTTGAGGTAATATGATGTGCTTGATAACTAGGTCCCCAACTTGATACTCTTGTCGTCTAACTTTCTTGTTAAATGCCTTGATCATCCGTTTTTGGTACGTCTGACCATGACAAATAGTAGTAAGTCTCTTTTCGTCGATTAAGTTCAGCTGATCAAGCCGGGTCTGAATTCAGTCGTCTTCGCTCAAACCTGCATCCTTCATAATCCGAAGAGAGGGTATTTGTACTTCAATGGGCAAGACTGCCTCCATACCATATACCAAGGAATAGGGTGTTGCCCCTGTTGACGTCCGAGCTGAGGTACGGTACCCATGAAGAGCAAATGGTAACATCTCGTGCCAATCTTTGTATGTCACTGTCATCTTCTGCACAATCTTCTTAATGTTCTTATTAGCCGCTTCGACAACCCCATTCATCTTCGGCCGGTAGGGAGAAGAGTTGTGATGATGTATCTTGAATTGCTCGCAGAGCTCAGTGATCATCTTGTTGTTGAGATTGGTACTATTGTCCGTAATGATCCTCTCTGGTACACCGTATCGACAGATCAGATTGTGTCAAATGAACCGTGCCACGACGTTCTTGGTTACAGTAGCAAAGGAAGCTGCTTCAACCCATTTTGTAAAGTAATCAATAGCTACCAGGATGAAACAATGCCCGTTGGATGTCGTAGGTCTGATCTCGTCGATCATATAAATGCCCCACATTGCAAAAGGCCAAGGTGTCGTCAAGATATTCAGAGGAACTAGAGGTATGTGCACCTTATCAGCATAGACTTGACACTTGTGACATGTCCGAGAATGCTGATAACAGTCGGCTTCCATTGTGGACCAATAGTATCCTGCCCGAAGGATTTTCTTTTCCATGGTGTGCCCACTGGAATGAGTTCCGAAAGTACCTTCATGTAACTCCGCCATGATCCTTTCTGCTTCATTCTTATCCACACGACGCAGTAAGGTCGAATCATGGTTGCGCTTGTAAAGAATGCCATTGCTGATGAAGAACTTCACCGCGAACCTCCTCAGAAACTTCTTGTCATTAACAGATGCACCCTCGGGGTATTCCTGAGTTACAAGATACATTTTCACCTCATGAAACCAGGGCTTATCCGCTACCTCTTCAGTCTCAATATCACAGCAATGTGCAGGTTCGTCCAATCTTTAAATGATAATCCTGGGAGCCTCGTTGTCCCAATTGACTTTGAACATAGAAGACATCGTAGCCAGCGCGTCTGCCAACTGATTCTCCTCTCTAGGGAAGTGTTCAAAGGTTATCTCCTCGAAATGGGGAAGCAACGTCAATACATACTCCTTGTAAGGAATAAGATTTGGGTGTTTCGTATCCCACTCGCCTTTGATCTGACTGATCACGAGAGCGGAATCTCCGAAGACACTTAGAAACTTAATCCTTAGGTCAATTGCTGCTGGAAGACCCATAATGCACGCTTCATACTCCACCATGTTGTTGGTGCAGTTGAAACATAGTCGGGCGGTGAACGGAGTATGAGAGCCTTTAGGAGATATGATCACGGAACCAATGCCATTACCCAAAGCGTTTGAAGCTCCATCAAAGTACATAGACCATCAGGATCCTTCCTCAGGTTCTTCATCCGGTCCAGGTGTCTCACAATCAGTTACCAACATGATATTCTCGTCCGGAAATTCGAAGTTCATAGACTGGTAATCATCCACTGGCTGATGTGCCAAATGGTCTGCCAACACACTTCCCTTGATTGCCTTTTGGGTCGTGTACTGGATGTCATACTCAGTCAAGATCATCTGCCATCTTGTTATTCTTCCGGATAAGGCAGGCTTCTCGAAGATATACTTGATTGGATCCATCTTTGAAATCAATAGAGTATGTGAGTTAACATATACTGTCTCAGCCGGCGAGCAGCCCATGCCAAAGCGCAGCAAGTTTTCTCGAGCAGTGAGTATCGGGTCTCATAATCGGTAAACTTCTTGCTAAGGTAATAAATAGCATGCTCTTTTCGGCCAGACTCGTCATGCTGACCCAGCACACACCCCATTGAGTTGTCGAGTACTGTCAAGTATAAGATCAAAGGTCTCCCTTCAACTGGTGGCATTAGAATAGGTGGCTCTTGGAGATACTCTTTGATCTTTTCGAAAGCGGCCTGGCATTCATTGTTCCAACGTACCACTTGATCTTTCTTCAGTAGCTTGAAGATTGGCTCACAAGTAGCAGTTAGGTGCGAGATGAATCGGGCAATGTAATTCAGTCGTCCCAGAAAACCTATGACTTCTTTCTCTATCCTGGGAGCTGGCATTTCCTGTGTGGCTTTCACTTTTGCAGGATCCACTTGAATACCTTTGTCGCTTACAACGAAACCCAGCAGCTTACCAGATCTCACCCCGAAGGTGCACTTGTTCGGGTTTAACCTCAGCTTGTACAACTTCAGCCTGTCAAACAGCTTCTGCAGATGGTCAAGGTGTTCCTCCTTAGTTTGGGACCTTGCAATCATATCGTCGACGTATACCTCAATCTCATGATGGATCATGTCATGAAACAAAGCAACCATGGCACGCTGATACGTTGCCCCAACGTTCTTTAATCCGAAGGGCGTGACCTTGTAGAAAAAGGTACCTCACTGAGTAACAAAGGTCGTCTTCTCCATGTCTTCGGGAGCCATTTTTATCTGATTATAACCGGAGAAACCATCCATAAAGGAGAAGACCTTATGTTGAGCGATGTTGTCAACCAGAACGTCAATATAAGGCAGAGGGAAATCATCTTTGGGTCTCGCCCTGTTCAAATCCCTGTAGTCAACACACATTCGAACCTTACCATCCTTCTTCGGCACAGGAACCACGTTGGCCACCCACTGAGGGTAAGAAGTAACTGCTAGAAAACCGGTGTCAAACTGTTTCATAACTTCAGCCTTGATTTTCTCAGACATCTCTGGACGCATTCGGCGGGCTTTCTGTTTCACTGGAGGACAATTTTCCTTGGTAGGCAGGCGATGAACCACAATATCAGTATCTAAACCCGACAAATCTTTGTAAGACCAGGAAAAGATCTCAACATAGTCATGCATCATCTGAATCAACCGTTGCTTCACACTAAGCTCCAGATTTGCACCGATCTTAACTTCTTTCTTATCTGTCTCTGTACCCAGATTCACTGATTCCACCGGCTCTTCGTGCGGCTGAATAGCCTTCTCTTCTTGGAGTAGCAGTCTTGCAAGTTCACCAGGTACTTCGCAATCATCTTCACCTTCGTCTTCGGCTAAGTTGATCGGATTTTCGAAGTCATAACCGGCAGTAGCAGAGTCGTTACCAGTGAGATCCAGAGTGGATGTGGACCTGCATATGTGAGTGTGTGTAAAATAGCTGTTTTGCAATATATAATAAAGAAAAACAAGGAGCGCAAAATTTGAAATGCAAGAAAACGTCCAATGCTTTTATTAATGATATATGTAGATGACACACAAAAGTCCTCACAAATGAAGCCACGGTGCCCCGGGTAAGACACCGGGGCGTAAAGTTTAAAACATTGTCTGTTACAAATTCAAAACAAAAAGTTTCATTATTGGGTAACAAAATAAATAGGGATGAAGTCCTTTTCTATCCAGTTGCTTGGTCCACCGTCGGTCGTAGGATAGATCCAACTGTCGAACTCAGACTCTTCAACATCGTCTTCAATGGCATTCACTCCCGAGTTGCTGATGAACACGGGAGGTCTTCCGATCCATGCATTCTGAATAGCCCTTTGAGCTTCTGCAGTGAAACCCAAACCAAACTTGTTAGTCTTTTGTGTAAAATCAGGGAGTTGTCCCCAATTAGCACACCCACCTTTCTCGACAACAGCCCGGGCATCTCTAAAGGAAGCCATCTTCATAGGAGAATCTTCAACAACAGTCTCAGCTGATGCCAGCGTCTGGGGAACCTCTTCAAAATGTTGGAATGGGGTCTCAATGAACTCCCCATCCATCTCTACATATCGGAAAGAGTTGAGCTGGCTCACCATGTACTCTTCCTTTCCTTGCACTGTCACAATCTTCCCTTTGACTGGGTACTTCAGTTTCTGGTGGAGTGTTGAGGTTACAGCCCTAGCTTTGTGGATCCATGGGCGACCCAGCAAACAAGAATAATATGACCGAATATCCATCACATAGAATGTAGAGTTGAAGACCTGAGAACCAACCTTAATCGGAATATCAACTTCTCCGTGCACCATCCTCTTAGACCCATTAAAGGCTCTAACAACAATGTTACTTGGTTTCAGCTCCAACCCTTCGCAGTCCAAACGGTCTAGAGCTTTCTTAGGCAAGATGTTAAATAAGGAACCAGTATCCACCAATACATGAGCAAGAGTAGTGCCCCTGCATTCAATAGAGACATGCAGGGCATCGTTGTGATTCTTCCCCTTAGCAGTTAAGTCGGCGTCAGAGAAACCTAACCAATTATCAGCAGTCAGATTGGCCACACAATCTGTGAACTGATCAGCTGATGTCTCTTGTGGTACGTGTGCAGTCTTCAGAAATGTAATCAGAGCCTTGGCATGGGCCTCTGAGCATAGCAATAGTGACAACATAGAAATCTTGGACGGGGTTTGCCCCAGCTGTTCAACTACATTGTAGTCACTCTTTTTGATGATTTTCAGAATCTCTTCCATCTCTTGTTTAGAAGCTTCAACAGTAATCGTCTTCGGTGCCTCCGTCTGGGCAGGCTCACTGGTGATACCTTTGCCTCGAGTGTCAGATGACTCGGCGACAGGGGTAAGGATAGGAACTTAAACAAGAATAGTAGCAGGTACACTGGCAGGTGTAATAACAACAGGTTTTTAGACAGTTGGTGGAGAGATATCAGGGGAGAAAAGTCTCCCGCTGCGGGTGACTTTAGCAGGTCCAACAATATTGCTGACGTCAGTATCAGCATCCAACTCTTGCTTAACTCCATGAAAATAAACATCAGCCCCATAGTGCCAAGGGACAACTTTATCAGAGGTATAGGGGATGGGCCCCGAAATAGTGATTATCACAAGTGAAATTCTTGGAACAGATGTAATTCTAACAGGCTTCCTCGAGGGAGCCTTGGAAGAATTGTCGAAAATGGTGATAATGGCAACTTCTTCAATATGGACTACATGAACAACAATCTTCTCAAAAAGAATTTCTTTACTATCCATCAGGTGTTGAACACCTAATTTTAAAAGATGGCAACCGGTAGGTAGAACAGAACACATACGACAACCTTCGTCACAACCCAGAAATAAATCGGCTAGCAAAAGGTTCTCCTTCACAGTCATCAAAGGGGTAACAATATCATTCACAGAAACCACAAACAAGTCTTCATCTATAGCATTCACTTCATGCTTGGGCATAGGAGCAGTCACAACATTAGGTCTTTCGGGCGCCTCAAACTCAATCTCCTTAGCATCAATTAAGTCCTGTATCTTATTCTTCAAAGTCCAACAATCATCTGTATTATGCCCCGGGCTATCAGAGTGATAAGCACAGCGGGCATTAAGGTTATACTTCGGTGATGTTGTATTTGGATTCTTCGGGGCTTCCCTTGGAATCACCAGATTGGTCTTCAGCAACTGTGGCAGAATCTGAGTTAAGGTCATGTTGAGACGGGTGAATTGCCTTCGAGGTCTCTCGTCCTTTTGTTGATTGTTACGCTGAGGAGCACCAGCAGGTTTTGAAATAACAACCGCATTAACAACTTGGCGGCGTTCAGGTCTACTCTGGTTTTTCGAATTGTAGACAACACTAGACTCTTTCTTAAAGGGATTCTTCTTGGTGCTTGATGAGGCACCCTTATGTATCTTACCAGCCTTAATACCAGCCTCAATCCTTTAACCGGTCATAATAAGCTCTGTAAACCCAAATGAAGAACTTCCGATCAGATGGTTGAAAAATGGACCAGACAATGTCCCCAGAAACATATCCACAAGCTCCCGATCAGCCAAGGGTGGTTGTACTCTTCCGGCGAGGTCCCTCCACTTCTGAGCATAATCTTTAAAACCTTCTCCCGTTCCCATTGACATACCCTGGAGTTGGGTACGCGTGGGAGCGAGGTTGGATTTGTATTGATACTGCCTGTAGAAAGCGGTAGCCAAATCTTCCCAACTGCGGATACTGGCTTCGTCCAACTGGTAAAACCATTCAAGCTGAGTCCCTGAGAGACTGTCTTGAAAGAAATGGATCCATAGGTTCTTATCAGTGGTGTACGGTTGAATCTTCCTTACATATGACTGGAGGTGCAGCTTCGGATAAGAAACTCCGTCATACTTAGCAAAAGCTGGTGCTTTGAATTTATGGGGAATCACCACCCCAGATGATAGACCTAGATCACCAAAATCCAGACCCGACACTTTCTAAACTTCCATCGCACTCAACCGGTCTTCCAGTTGTTTGTATCTATCCTCGGCCAGAGGATACTGGTCTTCGTCGAAGTCTGTCTCGTTGTCGGAGACCACAGGGCTAGGAGCCCTCCTTTCTTCTTGTAGTTGTTTAGTTATTGGCATGCATTTTTGGTAAAACCAGGTGTGTGAATGTCATGACTGATGTCATAACATTCTAGTTTATTAGGTACTGATTTATTAGGTACCTTTGTAGAAAAATAATGTCATACAGGTGTTGCTGTTTATGAGTGTGTATCTGAGCATTTTGCAAAATGATCACATTTACCAAAATCCGTAAACAGGAATTCAGATGTCATAACAAATGTTAAGACATCCTGTTCTGAACTAACAATTATGCAGTTTGGTTAATTCTGAGTTTTTTCAGGAAAATGACTCAGTCTTTCCAGAACAGAATCTCTCGTGGTCTTGGGGTTAACCTAGCTCAACCCTAACCTGGTTGATAAAGTCCTGTGACCAAGTCTTAAGGTCAAACGGAATTAACCCTAGCTTTTTGTGGAAACCCTAACTGAAGAAGCAGCTGCTATATATTCAACAGGGCTGCTGTTTGGAATTTATCCCTTTTGACAAAAGATCATTTAGAAGCTGTATAGTTTTAACTATTGTAATCCAAGCAAGTATCATTGTGATAAGTGACTTGGAATAGGTTTTAATTGTAAGGGTTTTGTATCACTCAAAGCTTTGAAGCAAGAGTGTTTTGTGTCTCTTGACTAAAGATTTGAAGCAAAGTCAAGTTAGGTTTATGTATCACTCAAAGCTGTGAAGCAAGAGTGTTTGTGTTGCTTGATTAAAAAGTTGTGAAGCATAATCAAGTGTATGTTTTGAAGAGTGTCTTCATTAAATCATTAGTCAATTGTTTTAAGTATCACTGCTGTGATTGAGGGGGAGTGAGTAGGAACTCAGGTTTAAGTTGTACTTAGATTGAAGTTGCATTGGGTAGGTCTTAAGTGAAGGAGATAAACTGGTTGGTTTATTCCTGAATTAATATCTCTTATAGTGGATTTCCTCCCTGGCTTGGTAGCCCCCAGAGTAGGTGTTGTTGCACACTGAACTGGGTAAACAATTGACTGTGTTCTTTACTGTTTTTGTATTTACTGTCTTATAGAAAGTCAGATACGGTGTCATAACATTGAACGTGACATTGAGTATCTGCAGCCAGAATTTCAATTGGCATCAGAGCAGGCACCCTGCCTGTATTACTGGGTGAGATCTAGGGATATCACTTTCTGGCACTATGGACAAAGAAGGAGTTTTTGGAAATAGACCACCCATTCTGGATGGAACAAATTATGACTACTGGAAACCTCGTATGATTGCCTTCTTAAAATATCTGGACAAAAAGGCTTGGAGAGTTGTTGACAAAGGATGGAACCATCCCACCATAACTGAGAAAGATGGGACAATCAGTCTGAAGCCTGAGGAAGATTGGAGTAAAGAAGAAGATGAGTTAGCCCTGGGTAATTCCAAAGCTTTAAATGCCTTGTTCAATGGAATTGATAGAAACATATTCAGACTAGTACATCAATATGAACTGGCCAAGGAAGTTTGGGACACTCTCAAAACTACCCATGAGGGCACTTCCAAAGTAAAAATGTCAAGGCTTCAGATGTTGACTACCAAGTTTGAGAATCTAAAAATGATGGAAGATGAAACCATTCATGAGTTTCACATGAACATCTTGGAGATTGCCAACACCGCAGGAGCATTGGGAGAAAAGATGTCAGAAGAAAAATTGGTGAGAAAGATTCTCAGATCCTTGCCTAAAAGATTTGCAATGAAGGTAACTGCCATAGAGGAAGCCCAGGACATCAGCAAGTTGAAAGTGGATGAACTTATTGGGTCTCTTCAGACTTTTGAGATGGGGATCACTGAAAATGGTGACAAGAAGAACAAGAGCATATCACTTGTATCCAACACTGATGTTGAAAACAAGGAGGATGAAGAAGAAAATATTTCAGAAGCTATAGCCATGCTTGGAAGACAATTCAACAAACTTATCAAAAGAATAGATCCAAAGTCAAGGTCGAATGTTCATAACATCCCCTTTGACATTGACAGTTCCAGCAGAAGACCAAGGTCAGAAGAGAAGGGAAATCAAGGGAGAGGAATTCAATGCCATGGTTGTGAAGGATATGGGCATATTCGAGCTGAATGTCCTACCTTTCTTAAGAAACAAAAGAAAGGAATGATTGTTACCTGGTCTGACTATGATTCAGAAAGTAATTCTGAAGAAGAATCTGCCAAACTAGTTACTGCACTAACTGGTGGTTGTACCTCTGAAAGTGACACTAGTGATGAGGAAGTAACATTTGAAGAACTGGCTGATACTTACAAGAAATTATGTATCAGAAGTACTGAAGTCTGTGTGCAAAATGAGAAACAATCAAAACTCATCATAAAGCTGGAGGCTGAAAAAAGGGCAGACCTTGAAACTATAAGTCATCTAGAAAGGGAAGTTCAAATGCTGAACTCAAAACTAAACCAGATGACCAAATCTGTCAAGATGCTGACAAATGGAACAGACAAATTGGAAGAAATCATTCAGGTTGGACAAACTGTGGGAAACAAGTATGGTCTAGGATTTGTGGCAGCAAAGAAATCAGGTGCAGACAAGAAGATCACGTCTAATAAACAAATGTCAAAGCAGATGTCTCAACACAACTCTCAACATCAGGAACAGAGACATATGAAGAAAAGGTACCAAAGATGGAGATGTCATCATTGTGGGAGGTATGGCCACATAAAGCCTTTCTGCTTCAAATTGCATGGATACCCTAATCAAAACTCAGGTGTTAAACCTAAGTCAAAAAGGGTACCACATACTCCTCAATGGAAGAAAAAGGCTACTGCCCTGATAGCCCACACTTCCCTGAGAGTCTCTGCAAAGGAAGGCTGGTACTTTGACAGTGGGTGCTCTAAGCACATGACTGGAATAAAGAACATTCTCAATCATGTTAAACCTCACACCACTAGTTATGTGACCTTTGGAGATGGTGCTAAAGGTGAAATCAAAGGAGTTGGTAATTTGGACTACCCTGAAGTTCCAAATCTGAATGAAGTACTATTGGTAAAAGGCCTGACTGCTAATCTCATTAGTATCAGTCAATTGTGTGATCTAGGATTCAAGGTCAGCTTCTCAAAATCTGAATGTCTAGTAATTAATGAAAAACTAGAAGTTGTAATGAAAGGAATCAGATCTAAAGATAACTGTTACTTGTGGCAGCCTGAGAACACTAATAACTCCACTATGTGTTCTATTACAAAAGAAGAAAAAGATATGAAACTGTGGCACCATAAACTTGGCCATCTTCATCTAAGAAGAATGAAAAGAACTATCTCTATGGAAGCAGTCAGAAGGATTCCAAGACTGCAAATTGATAAAAGGAGGGTTTGTGGTGAACATCTAATTGAAAGGCTTGGTAAAAAGAGATATGTCTATGATGTGGTGAATAACCTTGAAGTTTTTAGAGAACAGTGCAAGAAAACTCAAAAAGAAGGATGTATTGTCAGAATCATAAGTGATCATGACAAGGAATTTGGAAACAACAAGTTTAATAAATTCTGTTTCTCAGAAGGAATGAGTCATGAAGTCTCTTCTCCTATAACTCCTCATCAAAATGGAGTTGACAGAAGGAAAAATAGGATCATACAGGAATCTGCCAGAGCTATGATTCATGTCAAAAGATTGCCTTTTCAACTCTGTGCTAAAATAGTTGCAGCTGGTAGTAGCTGTTCTCAAATTATCTGGACAAAACAGATGCTCACTGAGTATAATGTCTCACAAGATATTGTGACATTGTATTGTGACAATCTGAATACAATCAATATTTCCAAGAACCCTATTCAGCATAGCAGGACCAAGCACATTGACCTTGTAGAGAAGAAGACAATTAAACTGGAACATGGTGTCATTAAGCTACAGGTGGCTGATTTGTTTACCAAGGCTCTTGATGGAAATCAACTTGAAAACTTGAGGGGCAAGATGGGTATTTGCCAACATGAGAAATTATAACAATTAATTTTGCTTAAAGCAAGGGTTGAAGGAGTTATTTTTGTTAAGACTATTTTTAGTGGGTTAATCATATGTTTTTCCAGTTCTTTCAAAATTATTAAGAAGTTGAATAGACTCTCATTTGCCTCCCACCTCTCTCGACTTTGCAACCTATTCCTTTCTCTCAATCAAAGTTTTCTCTCAAATTGCTACTGGTGCTCTAAGTCAATCAAAATGTCTCAAACATCATCTTCAACCAAGGCGACCACTTCATCTTCATCATCTGACCAAGATTCTTGAGCAATCACCACATGCATAGATTCTGAAGTCCTGGAGATCACTCCTCTCAGAGAAATGGCAACTGACCCCTCCAAAGTCAAAAAGCTGAGAACTAGGCATGCAGGAAGAGCTCAAGCTACTGCTTCTGGTAATCCTTCTCATCCTTCTTCCTCTGTACCAAATAGGGAAGGATCAGCTCAAGTACATCAAGCAATTGCTAGGCTTGTTACAAGAATACTAAGCGAAAACCACTCTGTACCGGGGATTTCTGTCCCATTAAATCAAGAATCGGCAAGCCCAAATGTTGAAGCAAATGTAGATGTCTCTGAGAATGTTGTGACACCAAATGACAACATTCAGAACCCTTCAGAGAAGACTGTTGATCCACCTGTCATTGATGTGGATGAGGAATACTCATACAATGATCTAATTGCCAATGTAAACCCTAGCATAGCTAGGAGAATGATGAAAAGAAAGGGTAATCAGAATGTTGCACAATGTATGACCAAAGAGAAACCTGCTAATAAGAAATCCAAGGCTGAAGGCAAAACTGGGGTAGAATCTGTGAAAACTGGTCAGTCCAAAGGGAAGGTGAAAGCCCAAGTGCATACTGGTAGACAACCAATTACAAAGAAGAGAAAAGAACCTGAGTCTTCTGATTCTGATGAGGAATCAGAATTTGAAATTGAGGCTGAAGAAATTTCTATCAAAAGGAAACTCCCTTCCAGCAAAATTGCTAGAGTTCCTGAAGTCCCAACAGACAACATCTCTTTTCACCATCCTGACAATGCCAACAGATGGAAGTATGTTTGTTTGAAGAGAATAGCTTTAGAAAGAGAACTAAACAATGATGCCATGGATTGCAAGGAAATCATGGACCTGATCAAAGCTGTTGGACTGATGAAGACTGTGGTAAAATTTACCAAGTGCTATGAAAATCTGGTCAAGGAATTTATAGTGAACTTGTCTGATGAATGTGCTGATGGAAGGTTAGCTGACTTTGAATGTGTTTATGTTAGAGGAAGAAGGGTTAATTTCTCTCCATCAGAAATTAACAAATTTCTTGGAAGATCAAATGAGGATTGCCCTGAACTGGAAGTCACCGACAATGAAGTTTGTCAAACCATCACAGCAAGACAAGTCAAGTGCCGGCCCTTGAAAGGCAAGCTGAATGCCAGCAAACTAAGCATGAAATTTGCCATCCTGCACAAGATTGGTGCAGCCAACTGGGTCCCTACAAACCATAAATCTACTATCTCCACGGGATTGGGGAGATTTATTTATGCTGTGGGAACCAAGACTGAATTTGACTATGGTAGGTATATTTTTGAACAAACTCTAAAACATGCTGGTAGCTTTGTTGTCAAAGGCCCTATTGCCTTTACCTCCCTCCTGTGTGGAATTATCCTTGCACAGTACCCTGATATCCTGGTGGCAAGAGATACTGCTTGCAAAAGAGCTCCTGCTCTTGGGTTACACTACAAGCTGTTTCAGGGATCTCATGCTCCTGATATTGTCATAACATCAGTTGAGACATCATCTGTAAAGACTCAGTCTAAAACATCTGATGTTATAGTTGTATTGAAAGAGACCTGCAAAGAGCTGGAGACTAGGAAAAAGACCCTAGAAAACCTAATTGCCCGGTTAGAAAAGGAGGAAGCTGAAGGAAACAGAAGGGAAGAGGGTGCTGCTAAAGATCAACTCAATACTGAAGAAACTAGCTCCTCTTAAGGGGACAGTGCTTAAAGGTTGGTGGAGTTGATGCTGGTCCCTGGTGGAGTTTGCAAGTGTGTTCAGATTTTAGTTGTTGTTTTTACTTTTGGGATGACTGTATAACTTTTAAGAACATGTATCTTTGGCCCATTTGTGGCTAAAGAGGGGGAGATATATTTTGGTAGACATTATTAGACTCTATTTTTCTGCAGTCATATTTATTCTGCTGCTATCTATCTCTGATTGCTTAGGGGCTTTAGCCAAAAATCTGCCAAAGGGGGAGTTTGTAGTTGTTTAGTTATTGGCATGCATTTTTGGTAAAACCAGGTGTGTGAATGTCATGACTGATGTCATAACATTCTAGTTTATTAGGTACTGATTTATTAGGTACCTTTGCAGAAAAATAATGTCATACAGGTGCTGCTGTTTATGAGTGTGTATCTGAGCATTTTGCAAAATGATCACATTTACCAAAATCAGTAAACAGGAATTCAGATGTCATAACAAATGTTAAGACATCCTGTTCTGAACTAACAGTTATGCAGTTTGGTTAATTCTGAGTTTTTTCAGGAAAATGACTTAGTCTTTCCAGAACAGAATCTCTCGTGGTCTTGGGGTTAACCTAGCTCAACCCTAACCTGGTTGATAAAGTCCTGTGACCAAGTCTTAAGGTCAAACGGAATTAACCCTAGCTTTTTGTGGAAACCCTAACTGAAGAAGCAGCTGCTATATATTCAACAGGGCTGCTGTTTGGAATTTATCCCTTTTGACAGAAGATCATTTAGAAGCTGTATAGTTTTAACTATTGTAATCCAAGCAAGTATCATTGTGATAAGTGACTTGGAATAGGTTTTAATTGTAAGGGTTTTGTATCACTCAAAGCTTTGAAGCAAGAGTGTTTTGTGTCTCTTGACTAAAGCTTTGAAGCAAAGTCAAGTTAGGTTTATGTATCACTCAAAGCTGTGAAGCAAGAGTGTTTGTGTTGCTTGATTAAAAAGCTGTGAAGCATAATCAAGTGTATGTTTTGAAGAGTGTCTTCATTAAATCATTAGTCAATTGTTTTAAGTATCACTGCTGTGATTGAGGGGGAGTGAGTAGGAACTCAGGTTTAAGTTGTACTTAGATTGAAGTTGCATTGGGTAGGTCTTAAGTGAAGGAGATAAACTGGTTGGTTTATTCCTGAATTAATATTTCTTATAGTGGATTTCCTCCCTGGCTTTGTAGCCCCCAGAGTAGGTGTTGTTGCACACTGAACTGGGTAAACAATTGACTGTGTTCTTTACTGTTTTTGTATTTATTGTCTTATAGAAAGTCAGATACGGTGTCATAACATTGAACGTGACATTGAGTATCTGCAGTCAGAATTTCACTTCCTGACTATCTTTCCCTCCAGATGAGGTGGTCAAATCAACTTCATTCTGTAGCCTGTTTCCAAACCTGTGACCTGTGTTAAACAGGATTGTCCTCTTCTTCTTCTTCTTCTTCTTCTTCTTCTCTTTCAGAATCAGGGTCTTCAGATCTTGCTGACCCTTAGCTAGATTCATGAACAGCTCTTGGAATTGGGCATTCTGGGCCTGTAGGGCCTTGATGGCTTGCTCAGTTGAAGGTTCAGCAGACATGATGAGTGCTGAAATAAACAGCGAAGAAGATAAGAAACCTGTAACGGGTACCTGTTTATGAAGTGCATGGGATGAAATGCGTATGACATGATTTCAAAGACAATCGAGAGATTCAAATTTGTAAACCAGAAAGGAAACACACTTTATTAGATAAACTTTGAAATTCAAATTGTTCAACAGATTGCCCTTAAGGCGTTACAAGAAAGGAAATACTGAAAAGTAAATAAAACTGGAAAGGAAATAATCAAAGGCCAATCAGTGCTCCCATGGTCTCTTCTTGTCGGTGCGGACATAGTCATTGAGAATCCGCTTGTTCTCCAGCTGCCTAGTCAACTTCTGGATCTTCTTCTCTTGCTCGTTAAACTTCTCCCAGTAAGAATCCCGCTCTTCTCTCAACTGCATCCAAGACCTTTTCAGTGCCCCAATGTCAGTGGGCATATGAGGATGGAGGATAGTCGAAAGAACCCCTTCTTCATTAGCAACTTCAACAATGATAGGCAGGACAACTTCATACGGCATACCCAACTTTTGGGCACGGATACAGACCCATCTGAGATATGGCTCCATTGGAAGTGAAGTCTTTGGGCCCAGCTCGTGTGGATCAGATCTGTGAACTCTATCCCAAGCCCTTATGAATCTGCGATGCTGCTCGTCGTTATCCCCTTCAAAATCAAATATGATACTAGGCATTAGCAGCTCATGAGGTCCTTCTCTTCTGGCTCGCCCAAACTGACGTAAGGCCAAGCATGGGTTGTAAGAAATACCTCCATTGGTTCCTATTAGGGGAACATTTGGGTACTCCCCACATCGATCAATGATAGCCACCTCATCCATACCCTTGATAGTCTAGATGATGTCATTATGCGAGAGAAACATAACCCTATAGGCCCAGCCCATGCCTTCTTTGTTCTTCAGCACTGATTTGGGGAGGTGCGAAATAAACCACCTCACCAATAATGGAGCACAGCACATCAAGGTTCCTCGCTTTCGGGCAGTACGAGCATAAAGCTGATGAAGAATGTCACCCAAGAGAGTGGGTACAGGATTATAAGAGATGAAAAATTTCACCGCATTCACATCAACGAAGGAGTCAGAATTCGGAAACAATACCAAGCCATATATCAGAAGAGCCAGAATATCTTCGAATGCCTTGAAGTCTAGACTATCCCAGAAATAATTAGCCTTACCAACCAAGAACTTAGTCAGAAAGCCCTTTGCTCCACTTCTAGTCTCCCAATTAGCCATTACCTCTTCCTTTGTCATATGAAGGGCTGCAACAATCTCTTCTGGCCTAAGGATCTTCTCCCAACCAGTAAACGGGGTCTGCTCCAGAATAGAGATACCGAGCAGCTCGGAGAACTCTTCTAAGGTGGGAACCAACTGGTAGTCCTGAAAAGTAAAGCAATGGTACAGCAGATCATAGAACTGGACTAGGACACTCATCATCTGCTCGTCTAATTTGGAGGTGACCAAACTGAGAAGGTAACCATGCCTCATGATGAAGGAAGTAGTATCAGGCATCTTTGCAACCAAATCTTTAAGCAAGGTGGGAACCTAGACAAAGTTGATCTGGATGGTATTCCTACGCATGGGCATCATGATGACCTACAAAACAGAACAAAGATGAATCCCTCTTGTCTTTGAAATAGGTTAGTCCAATGCAAGATGTATCCAATGTTATGATGTCATGATGTCATGATAGTAAGCACACCACAAGTATCCACAAATAGCAAACATGGTAAAGGCACACAAGTCACACAGAGAGCCCTTAGATTTCAGGCTGGCAAGGAGCTTAGGTACTACCCTCTTTCAGTTCAGTTGGTTTAAACCTGTCCTAAAAATAGGAACCGGGTTCTAGAGGATCTCAATATCACTAACTACCCTCAATCGGTCATAATTCCAGTTTAGCAACCTTTTCTTGCGGCCGAAATCATCGCGAGAGTTTAGTCTCAATGAGTGTAGCATAATGCTACTGTTCTATGGCCAAGTTGGTCAATTTAAAGGTTCTAAGGTCAGTTGGTGCTTAATGACCCCTTAGAAGACCCATATTCTCCTCGTTCCAACACAAGGGATATCGGTACAGACTAAAGTGCCACACCAACGTAGCTACTGCTTCAACCGTATCGGTCTACGCCATACAGTTCCCTCACAGTTTATTGCTACTTACCTAAAGGGTATCCCCCAGATCCGGGTTAGGATCTATAGTAACTCCGATACAAGCCCACAAACATAAATCATACAAATCAAGCAATTGAAAACATTATGAACTATTCCTAAGGTACACCCCACTTATTAAGCTTCCCCAGCAGAGTCGCCAAATCTATGATACGGTGGGAAAGAACTGATTGTTTTTTGGAATGCTGGTTTGCGTTTGATTCGCAAAATGTCGCGGTAAGCAAGAGTCGCCACCGAATTTTATTTTATCCAACAAGGAAAGGAAAAAAAGCACAGAAAAATTTCTTTTTCGAGATGTTTCTCGGGTTTAGGGGGTAGATTATAGAAAGGGAAGGTATTAGCACCCTTTCTATCCGTGGTTATCCACGGGCTCTTAGGTACTTGCTCATATTATTTTCAAAATTGCTTTTCTTTGTGCTTCTGGGTTTGAAAAAGTTTTTTTTCGTTTGAAAACTTCGTTCGAAAAGTGTAAGTGTGAAAAATATTTTTGTCTTTTGAAAGAGCAAGTACTTAAGAACCATCTACCTACTCGAAAAAGGAATCGTTCTATGCTATCTTCCTTTAGACAATGCTATCCCACTATTGATGAGTAGGTAGCTCGTCGTTGGAGTTTTAGGGTCAATTCGATTTAAGGGACGTGTGGTCACTAAAGCAATGTTAGGATGCCTTAGCGGTAACCCTAATGTCTTAGATCATTTTTCCGAGGAAACCGTTTCGAGGAAACTATGATCTTTGGACAAGAGGGCGACCTCTAAAACTTCCTATACTCAATGACCACGTTCAAAGGCAACCAAGTGAGGTGTACCCTAAGAGTGCGCATGTGCGAGTGTGTTGTTTTTCAGTTATTTATCTTTGTACATGTTAGTGGTTATCTATGTTGATTTTAGGTTCAAACATTTGATCTTGTCATGCCTTCCCTATTACCAAACATCTAACAGTGTATAAATTGCGGAAATTAAATTGCGGAAATTAAAACTAAACTATTACAAGGCGTCGGGTATTTACATCGGCAAAAACAACCCTTGAAATTAAAATGCAGAAAATAAATAAAGCGATAAAATAAAGTCCTATTAAACTATTACATTCTGGGAAACAGATACAATAATATGATAAAATGGATCGCGTGCGGGAAAATTAAATCGGACGCATTCTAGGGTTTTGACCCTTTGGTTTATTAAAGAAAGATTCTTGTTATTTTTTGAATTAAAAGGAAATAAACTAAGTTAATTAAATAAATTAATTAATTAATTAAAAAAAAGATATTTTTGGATTTTTTTGATATTTAAAGAAATAAAATAAATTTGATCAAAGTTAGTAAAATCTAATTATCTAAATTAATTTTAATTATTGCAAAAGATATTAAAGTTATTTCCTAATTAAACTAAATTAATTAAATTAATTTATTTACAAAAATAAAGTGCTGAATTTAATTTTAATAAGTAAAATATATTTTTTGGTTTTTGATTTTATGAGGAAAAAGTTTAATTGGTCAATTAAAAAATAAAAAATAATTAATCAAATAAATAAATAAAATAAAAGGAAATAAAGAAATAGAAATAACCAAGGGGGTTTTGGGCCTGATCAGGGGTGAGATTAGCAATTGGATGGCCCATTTGTGCAAGCCTGCCTTGACTTCTCCTGATTCCACGTGTGCACGTTGACTTTGGCCCATGGTAGGCATCCCATCTGGGCCATCAGATTTAGCCTGGGGGCCATCTGTCCACTGATTGCATGAGGGTGCATGGTGAACCACACGTCTGGCTTTGCATGGAATAACCTGAAGAAAAATAATAATAATGCAATATGGGGACTTGGGATTCGAACCCAGGTCCCATTGGTATTGAACGTTCGCCTTTGCCACTGCACCACTATGCTTCTTTTGTTAGTGGAATGGACAATAATTATTATATTGGGAAAACAAACAATATGCCAGAATAAAAAACAAAAATGCGCGAATTATGAATGGTCCAATGAGGGGGGGGGGGGGGGGGGGGGGGAGGCACGTATTCATCTTCTTCGTTGGACCTAGTTTTTTTACCTGCGAATTTGCATCCGCATCTAAATCCGTAGCTGCATCCTAGAATCTATCCTAGGCCATAGAAATTAATTCCAAGACCATAGTCGTGCTCGTCTAGGTCTCCTGAGCACGTATATACCCATCAATGGCTCCAATTTCACATGTAGAAAAAATACCCAAAAACAAGAACCAAGAACCCTAGATTCGGCTAGGGGGTTACAAGCTATATAAATGCAATCAAATAATGCAGAAAGTTTCTAAATTGAACAAGGATCAAGAATATGTCAATGATTTGTCAAGAAAATGCCAGAATGAGAGGTTGCGATTTCAAATTCATGGCGGTGTTTCGAAGGACTTACAGCGCGATTGAGAGGGCGTGATGGCTTGCTAGGGGTTGGTTTCGCTTCAGTGGATGTCCAGCAATTGATTCACGTTGAGATTTGGTTCTGAATTCGCCTCTAGGAGTGATTTCAGTTTCAAGCTTTTTCCAAGTTTTTTCAAGTTTGGTTTTGGTGATTCTGTAGCCTCTCACCTCTAATTCGTGCCTTTGCATTGTATAAGTATGCATCATTGGATTAGGTCAAGAATTTGGACTTGAATCTTTGTAAATCAATGCTTGGAGATATGATTTGATTCATCATTGATAACTTGCTAGTTTTGTCCAAAAAACAATCTCTTTGCACATGGAATGGCTGATTCGAATTTGATCCCATTGATGATGATTATTAGGTCCTGAAATAGCCAAAAAGAGATCAAATAATTAATACTTGGATTTTATTTGATTTAAATTGATTAAAAATGAAATAATTCATTAAAAAATCAAATTAAATAATAAAATTGACAAAAGGTCACAAGGTTGAAGCTAGGACACGTGTGCAGTGTGACAAGATCAAATCAAGTGGAAAAGAATGGGCCCATTTGACAAAATTTGAAGTTTTGGGGATAGTTGACTTTTGGCAATTTTGCAAAAAATGCCCAACTTCAACAATGCATAACTTCTTCAATTTTGAACTTTTGGAGGTGTTCGTGGACTTTTTAGAAATCTTGAGATGTCCTCTAACCAACCGTTTTGGTCTAATCTCATTTTGATGTTCCATGCTCAAGTTATAAGCTTTGGCAAAAAAGGTGTTTTTGTTGACTTTCAAAAATGACCTATAATGTCCAAATTTTTAACTTTTTGTGAGTGCATTTATTGATCTTGGGGTATGAAGATGGATTGTAGGAAATTGCATCCTCTTAAAAATGAGCTTTGGATGGGTCATTTCTCATAAAGTATGAGAAAGTTATTCTTGGTCAAAATTGGTTTGACTTTTCCTGCAAAACCCTAATTTAACAACTTTTGAGTCTTGATGAATTTTGAGTAATCCTTGATGAATCATGATAAACCCTTAATAAAATGATGAATTATCCTTCAAAATGAGAATGTTGACAAAAAATCTTGAAGTTCGACTGTATATAGGTCACAGTTGACTTTTGCCCTAACACAGTCGATTTTTGGACCTCTTGAGCAATTGACTGACCAAACTTCCTCTGCAAGGCTTGAATTTTGACATGGATGATCTTGAGAACATATTAGGACATTGGGGAGAACTTGGGGTCATTTTGATGCAAGGACCTTGATGCAACACAAAACCCTAATTTGAGGTTGACTGCCTTAGGAGATAACTTGACTGTCCAACTCTTGAGCAATCTTGAGCAACTTGGAGATTCTTCTTGCAATGTCTTGAGGAATATGAGAGGGAAAATTTTGGGGTACAACAAACAGGTTCATGGCATTTCTAAGCATTTAAATCCTATGAATGAGTATGAGAGAGATATATAGCTTCAAGAACTCTTACCAAGTGGATAATTCGTTCACTGCTTTTTTCAACTCTTGATCTTAAGAAACCCAGAGACATATGCTCCTCAAGCTTCAGATGATTAAAAACGAGCAAGAGAGTGAAGAATAATTAAGGAGAACTTGGAACCCGATGGGAAATTTCTTCAATTGAGAATTTGGTTTCAGATCCCCTTTCTCCCTCTCTCTCTCTAATGCGTGTGTTGGAATGAGAGTGAAGACAATGATATATAGAGTGATATAGAGTGGAGAGTAAGTTTGTTTAAGGGTAAAAGGGAGAAATCAAAAAAATGCCAAGTGAGGTGAGTGATTAGTGTAGTTATGTTTTTATGTTGTGCTAAGGTATTGTTATTGTCGTTTTGAGAGAGAAATAGAGAGTGAGATAAGGATGAGAGTGTGAGCTGTACTAAGCACATGTGGAGAGGGTATTTGAGAGAATTTGCAAAACTTGCCAACTTTCACAAATTTTCCATTTCCTATGCATGCATGACATGACCATTTTTTGGCCAAATAAGGTAATGGAATGGAATGAGGGGCGCGTAAGCATGATGTATGCAGAAGTCTTGTAGCAAATTTTGAGTATTTTGCACAAAATTGTCAATTGGCCAAACTCTGGCTGCAAACATGGCACCCTGAGCCTAACCCAACCATTTCTCGATATCTCTCTCATCTCTTGATCATTTTTAACAATCTTGGATTCTATGGAAATCTTAGGATAAGAGGCACAATATTCATGTTGAAAGATTTTTTAAAACATGCTTTAGAAGTACCTCAAAATTGAGCCCAAAAATTGGTACATGGTGTTGATCAAAGTGTGTCAAAAATCTGACTAAGTGTTGGAAAACATTTCAGTTTTGAATCATCCACTTCTGAGCATGATACCTTGAGATTTTGTGGACTAAATGAGATGATTCTTAGAGCATTGGAAAGCTGGCCATGAGTAGAACAAGATTCATGTTGAAATTGTCTTGATTTAAAGCCTTGGACATGGAGATAATTGGCCACGAAATCATGTGCATGAAGCTGAACAAGAAACTTAGTGAAATTTCACTAAGTGTTGAAATTTTCAAGTTTGAAAGGCCCGTCTTTTTTTATGGCATTGAAAGGCCCATCTTTAAAACATTATAACTTGTAAAATAATGATCCAATGATGATGTTCTTGATATGGTTGGAAAGATATGAGGAAGGGGGACAACTCTTGTATTGAAAAAAAAAATTGAATTGAAGCTTTAATACTCATGAAAAATGGCCTTGAAGTTGACTTATCAACACCTTTAAACTTTCCAAAAATAGTAACTTTTCATATGAACCCTAATTCCCAATTTGGCAATTTTGAGCATCTCCTTATTTTTGATGAATATTTTGGTATTTCTTGATCAAATCTATCCAATTTACCACCTTTGACTTGTAGAACATGATATTGACATAAAAAAAATCAATAGTTGACTTTAGCTTGCAGATTTGACTTTTCCCTAATTCAATTAATTTGCAATCATCTGAGCAATTAAACTTCTCCTGGATAAAATTGAGGGCCAATCTTCCATATATATATATATATGCTTAGGAACATGTAGAATACCATGGAACCAAGTTTTACTCAAAAAGTCAGTGATAGACTGACTTTGACCAAAACCCTAGTTTTCAATCAAAATGATATGAGATGAGTGCACAACCTCAAAACCTTAATTCCTCTTGGAAACTTAGGTAATCTCTTAAGAAAAAAAGTCTTGGATGATGATAAGATGATAATGCTTCAAAGATATTGTCCATGAATGTGTCACACACTCAAGTAATCACAAAATTACCACGGGGACCAAAAGGATAGGAGAAGTTGATTCTTTCCAATGCTCTAGTGAATTTCAATCATCTGATGAAATGGTGAGCTAAATGAGATATCTTGGGGCATGAGGAACCCTTGTAGCTTGAGTGACCAAAATAATGAGTATATTAGAACCTCCTTGCACTGACTGATAATTCAATCATCTTCTATTGCTTGAAGAAGACCATAAAGAAAAGAACACTTTAATCTCATCTCAAATGCAACCTCACTAATGAAGGGTTCCATTTGAACACTTAGGCCAACCTACAAGCTTTTAATATGTTATTCAATGATTAGTCCATATTTAGAGTTTAGGAATGTGTCAGATCAACTCACAAAATTAGGAGTCGAGTCAAAAGTGTTATGAATTATGTTTTCTTGGAATGTAATTGAAAATAAACAAGATGGACAATAATCTCAAGAAGGTTCAAGTGGAGTTTTTAAGAATCATGGAGATAACTTTATGAGAGTCAAATCTCATATTTAAAGGAAATTTCAAACCCATAAAGCTCATGATACTTAGATGGAAATTAACATAAACTTTTAAATGAATCTAGAAATACAACAAGATTAATAGCTTTTTGAAAAAATTTAGACGGGCGAATTGATGGAGCTATTTTATTTTTCTAGAACTATTATTGTGCTGTCGAATTGGTTTTGTAAATTATCATTTAAATTTCACAAATTTGAGAAAAGTGTTAAGCTTAATAAATTTTTTATTTATAATTATTTCCCAACAAATTAAAACAAGTACAAAATAGTTCGAAACTTTTCAAAAAATAGTTAATGAATCAAGTCTCCAACTATTTTTAAGAAAAGCACACAATCTATCTAAAACACTTACATATAATAAGACAATTTCTCATTGCACCCTTATACATTCTCCTAGGCCCTGTGCGAAATTTCTAAAATGCCCCATATTTTTGGAAATATATCTCTGGTCGCACCAATTCTCCATTTTAACCATAGGCTAATTCAGATATGTATCTTCGAAGGGTATTGTAGGGTATGTTTAGACATACATCTCCGAATTAACCTTTTTTTGAATCAACTCAGAGATGCATCTCCAAACTAGGTGAAAGTATTTAAAGCTCGCGCCATACTCTCCTTTTTCATTTTTCAGAAATCAAAACTTTCTTTTTACCTCTATCTACCCATTTCAGTTCCCACTCAAGATCAAGTTTTGAAGCAACATTTACTTGTATCTTGTCATTCCCAACTTCCTCTAACTACTGCATTTAACATCAGATCACTTTACACCCTCGTCAACAATTTTTGTGTAAGTTTTTCATTTAACTTATTTGAGTTTTGATTAATGTATTATCTCAAATATGTTAGTTTTAATGCGTTAGATAGCATTAACATTTGAAATAAATTATGTCTAGACTCTGTTTATATGATTTGGGTGAATTTTGATGATACTTCGATTGCTAGGGCAGTTGAAAAAATGTTTCTGTCATGGAAGCTGGACGAAGCTTTTTTTCGGAGATGTATCTCTAGAGTGTGTTGTTTCAGGTGTTTGGAGATAGATCTCCGAACTCTTTTCTTCCTCGTACATTAATATCGATTGTTATGTTTTTTTCAAAGATAATGGCTGAAAACAACTAAAGGATGAGACTCGACCGCCCCATCCTAACTGCGTCTGCATGTCGCGAGATGGCTCGTTAGCATGAGCAGGATAGAGCCATCCTTATGCCTCATGTTGAGGATGCCCCAGTTGCATAACAGGTCCTAGTTGCTATAACGGGGGTTGGGATCCCATAATCGTGTGCAGCAATGATGAAGATGCCCTAGTTGCATAATAGGTCCCGGTTACTGAGGAGGCTCCACTTGCAGACCTTTTCCCAGGAGGGCCCACAGACCCTTCATTATTGATATACTTTGGAGATCACATAGTTTTGCGTATCTGGGACAAAGAGGTATATTTTTAACAGTTCAATTTTCATATTTTAACCAAATTCAACTCGATTGATGAGACTGTTATATTTCATTTTCAACAGAAACGCGAGTATTTGAAATCGCGAAGCATGCAAGAAAAATTCACAATCTTTATCAGTCACATGATGAATGGTTTCAAAGTGAACTCCGGAACTATGGTCTTGCAAGTCTTTGTGCTTTCGGATACAACACCATCAGCCATGGCATACAGGCTGCATTTGTTGAGAGATGACATAGCAAAATGTCATCTTTCCACCTCTCCATTGGCGAGATGACTATTACATTAGATGATATAGCTTGCTAATCGATTTCAAATTATGTTGGATTGAAAAAACTACAATATGGTTACACTTTTCTGCAAAAACACATGCAGGCTAGAATTCAGATACGTGTCTCCGAATAAATTCAAGGATAAACTCGCAGATACATCTCTGGACTATTTTCTCAAAAAATGTGATGGATAAAGATGGCTTCAGAGATATATCTGCGAATTAACCTTAGATTTATTCGAAAATGTATCTCTAAACTAAATTTAAATAAAAAATGATATTTAATACGTTCAGAGATAAATCTCATAATTCATCCAAAAATATTTTAGAATTTCTGAACGGACGCCAAAGAGTACAATGAGAAATTGCTTATAATAAAACCAATATAATAGTTGCAAGATAATTGGACCAAGTAAGACTATGTTGGTTTACTTTGGTTATTGATTTTAGAAGAGATGGATGGTGGAGATTTTGGCAGATTGAAACAAGTTTTAGTGTAAAAGCTGTTCTCCAATTTGTTTGTAACAACACACGTCATTTTCCGTTGAAACCTCATTGTCTCATTTTAACACCGTCAGTTCACAGTCATACAGAATCATCATCACCCTATCTATATATAACCATTTACCAACGAATCACGTTTTTCAATTATATAATTAATACACTAATAAATAACTCTCCTAAACTCAAGGATTATCATTCATAATCTTCATTACATTTCACACCTACCTACACTAATCAATAAGAGATTAACAATTTTCCATAAACCAATTCCAGATCTTCTCAGATCGGAACTCTTCTTCAACCGGTTCGTTTCTTCAATCTCTGCAATGTGCTTAGATCTCTCTATGTTCTTTCCAATTTCCATTTTCACATGTTCAATTAATGTTTGCATTGCATGCACATTGAAATGGAAAGGGTGGTTTGTTTATAAATTTTTTTAAATTTGAGTGTAATTAACAGAGATTATGCTAGAATATAGAGTTTTTGTTTTTTCAATGTAGGGTAGTTTTTTGCTGGTCCTGGATTTTTTTTTGTAGTGTCCTAATCTAATCCCTTTGGGTATGGTGTGGGACAAAAGACCAATTATAAGCCTTTTTTTGGTGTCACTTTTGATGCTTTTAGGGTCTTCTGTATTTGTTAATGATTCTAAACTTAATTTGGAAGGAATAACCATTGTTTACCTTATTCTATTGGAATTCTTATCTATTTGATTGTGATGTGTCTGAGTTTTGACATTTTAGTGAATCATGTTATAGGCATGTGTATGCATGTGTGTCAATAGAGAGGGTAGTTTGGTTATTCAATTCTCTATATAAATTACCAAGATTGTATTAAAAAATACAATCAATCAATCAACCTTCCATGTAAGATTGAATGGTCAATACTCGAGCTTTGTGGTATGTATTGAGATACGGTATGGTATGCATACGTTTGCTATGACATACGGTTATGTATATCATATTTTAGGTTTGTAGAAGAATATGTTCATGTAGTTGAAGAATGTTTTTATGTTGATGTTTTTAATGTATTCTTGTACCAACCAAGAGAATTCTTGTATATTAATCATTTCAATGTAATCTTGCTCCTAGAAAATATTTAAAATTCTTCTTTGCAAGACGAAGTCTTTTATTTCTTCATCAATGGAAATTGCTTACTCTAAGTGTTTTATTTCCTGCCCTGTAATCTATACCATGCAGTGTAATGGGAAGAGAAGTTACTGGTATAAACGTGATGGAGAAGAAGCCAAATGGTATAGCTTCAAGTGGTAGCTTTAGCGATAGAGTGCGTGTTTCTCCTAAAATTGCAGCAATGGTTGAAGCAATGGATCATGAGATAAAGGAATCTGCTGAAGGCAATTCTGCCAAAAGCACTAAATTAAATGCTAATTTGCCTGAAGAGCGGAATGATAAACCTGAAGTACAGAAGACGAGTGATGACGAAAAAGAATTAAGCTCGCCTACTGCAATAACAATTCCAGTGGATAAAGAGCATACAAGCCCCCCTGCTCCACAGCAGTCTGATCAGGCTACTGAAAAGCATGTCACTCATACACAGACTGTTGATACTGAAGCTGATTCAAATGGTCAGAATTTGTCCCCAGATGCTAAGAATACACACTCACCAAATTCCTCAAAGAACTCACAGGTATTGTGTCATTACCTTTTGAATGTTTAAGCGATAACTTAAATTTGCATGTGCTCTTCTGAGAACTAGGTTAAGTATGCAAAATGGTCCAAGCATATGTGCTGCCTAAACGTTCTTAAATTTAGTTTGAAAATATTGCTCATTTGGTAGAAATTTTGTGGTTGAAGTAAAACACTTAGCTTTCCTTCTTATATGTTGCTTTGTAATTGCATGTTTTGCAATTTGTGTTTGGAATGGTGTGAGTCTATTTTATGAGATTACTGAAATGAATATTCTTTCCAATTTTTCAGAGGAACTCACCTTTTACATCAAGGAAGCTTGCTCAACATGATAAGAAGCATCATGACGATGAAGACAATTGGTCTGTTGCTTCCTCGTATCCTCAAAAGTTTTGATTTGATGGTTTTAGTTTGAAACAGTAAATTTTAGGTATATCAGAAAAATCTTAGAATCCACCATAAATGGAACCAACTATCAAACAGTTATTTTATGAGCTTAATAATAATAATAAAATAAGGAACCCTCCAAATATCTACATTTTACTTATATTTAAATCTACGACAGTTATTCTGATTTATTCTTTAACCATAAATAGTAGTGTTGCATCTGGACGTACTGCCAGATTTAAGGTAACTGTAGGTACAGCCCCTACGTTCAGAAGCTCAGATCGTGCAGAGAAACGAAAGGAGGTACTGTGTTTATGAACCTTTAACAATGTATTCCGACGTTGATTATGTTTCTTACTCTATTATTATCATTAGATAAGCTAAATCTAATTATTGGTTTTTGCTATTGTCACTGATTTATCTATCCAGTTCTATATGAAGTTAGAGGAGAAAAATCGAGCCCTGGAAGAGGAAAGACTCCAGTATGAGGCAAGGCGAAAGGTACTGCGCTCTTTCTTAGGTTACTTTTTACATGTTTAACAGATTATATAACTATAGTTTGTGTAATTATAACCTGAATAGGAAGAGGAAGATGCAGCCATTAAGCAGTTGAGAAAGAACTTGGTCATTAAAGCAAAGCCAGTACCAAGCTTCTACTATGAGGCGCCTCCTCCAAAAACGGAAATCAAGAAGGTACTCAGTCTTTTACTTTTCCATATGTCTTTTCCAAGTCTCGGGAAGAACAAGAAATTAATTACCATTGAGAATTTCAGAATTTGCATGAATAGATTGAAGGAATACAATAGAATGTAATAAGAATATTAGAATGCTTGACAATGTCTGGAATGCAAATTTGTCAGTAGGATACACAGGCTGCAGTACTTATTGTTTTCATAGTCCAGTAATGTTTCTTGCTCACAAACTTGAATGTGCATTCATGAAACTCATTATTATTGCCTTGTGACGGTCATGGTAGTTTTAGTCATTTCCAAATGGAAGAGGCAGAACTATAAATTTATTTACAATAGGAAAACTAAAACTCTTGATTCCTTTTCTTTTATAGCAGCCTCCACTGACTCGCCCCAAGTCACCGAAACTATCTCGCCCCAAGTCACCAAGATTATCTCGGAGAAAGAGCTGTGGTGACGTTAACACTCGAGTACATCACAGCACATGTAGTACCTCTAAAAGTGGGTCTGGTACCCCCGTCACTCCTAAAAATAAGGACCTGGTCACTGGACATCTCAGCCATGGTGCTTGCAAAACCAAAGAAAGGACCAAACCGGACAAGGAAACCCAAACAGCTCCTCCTAATATCATGGAGCAGACAAATGTGGACATATCAGTCCAATAATAAGCTTTCTAAAGATTTTACTGACCTCCAGTTGAGAGGAAAATAGCCTTCAATTTTCCTGGTCACACCAAATGGGATGCTTACAGAACAGATGGCCTTATTTTCTTTTCATCTGGACTGACATTTTTAAGTGATTTGTTTTTAACTCGAAATGTATATGTTTTGTATGTTATATCGGCGCACATAATTTATTATATATAAATAGTTATTGATGTAAGTTATATGTACGAAATTTGAAATTCCCCAGATTCTGGAAATTAATTTGCTCAAGAAACTGAGATTTTTTTTAAGAGTTGAGTTCTCAATATATGTTTTTTCATGTACACTAGTCAATGAATAGTATCCTTAACCACATGTTTGAGGACCTAAGTACAATGTTAAACTGTTTTGTTTCGGTCAACTTCATGACTTCAGGGTTAGTGAAGTAGCATTTCATTTTTACTACATAAAGTTGGGTACATACAGAAAAGACATATCTAAATTATTATGAATGAATGTTTTAATAGAAATCACAAAAAAAAAAAAAAAAAACATACTCGTATATTGCACAACGTACACCTTTTAATTGATAATGATTGGGTGATAGAATCAATTTAGTATCTAACAGAGAAATGCTGAAATTAGAACAAAGAAAATGGTAGAAGTACTGACTGTATTAAGAAATAGACTAGAGTTCAAATGGGATATAGCAGATTCAGTACAAATAAATGCATAAGCAGTAAAAGCAAGAAGAAAAAACTAGTAGAGGCACTGAGAGGCCTTATCTCTCCTAGGAATCAGATCTGATTTAATTCTTGCGTACCTCACAAATGATTGAGACTCAATCATTTATGGAATTATTCCTATAGCCTATTACCACTCAGTTGCTGCCAGCTGTCCCCTCCCATGTGCTGCTGCTAACAGAATTTGTCCTATTCTCTCTCTTTCTCTTTCCTACGTTTCCTCACATATTGCTTCCCATATCTACCAATTCCCCTCCCTTCAAAAACTTCCTTGACCTCAAGGAAGAAAACTGGAAATTCCTCTTTTAACTTTTCAGCCAACTCCCACGAATTCTCGAATTCTGGAAGATCTTTCCATTTCACCAAAACCTCCCAATCTCCTTGATCATTTCTCCTGTAATCCTTTCCTTTCTCAGGCACATGTTCCAAATACCAATCCTCATTCATACAATCTGGCAAGGGTTGGATTTTGGCAGAGGCACTAATAACTTTTTTCAGCAAGGACACATGGAATACCGGGTGTACTCTAGCATCAGCAGGCAGCTTAAGCTTGTAAGCCACCTCTCCCACCCTTTTAATTACCTCATAGGGTCCATAAAATCTAGGACTAAGCTTCTGGTTCAGCCTTTTAGCTAAACTCTTCATTTTGTAAGGCTGGATTTTTAAGAAAACCTTATCTCCCACTTCATAGACCACCTCCCTCCTATGCTTGTTTGCTTGATTTCTCATCATATCTTGTGCTTTGAGTAACTGCTATTGCAGTTCCTTGATCATCAAGTTTCTCTCCATTGTCAATTTACTGATTTCATCAACTGCAGATCCAGGGGTGTCCCCTCTAATTAACACTGGAGGAGCCCTCCCATATAGTGCCTCAAATGGGGTGGTCTTTAGTGAGGCATGATAGTTGGTGTTATACCAATATTCTGCCCATGCTAACCACTTAGGCCATTGCCTAGGTTTGAGTCCTGTAACACACCTCAAATATGTCTCTAAGCACCTGTTGACTACCTCTGTTTAGCCATCAGATTAAGGATGGTAGGCACTGCTATATTTCAACTTAGTCCCAGCCAACTTAAATAGCTCTATCCAGAAATGGCTAAGAAAAACTTTGTCTCTGTCAGAAACTATGGAGCTTGGGAATCCATGCAATCTAACTACTTCTTGGAGGAAAACTTCAGCAACACTCTTGGCCGTATAAGGATGGCTAATTGGAAAGAAATGAGCATACTTAAAGAGTCTATCTACCACGACCATAACTGTGTCTACTCCATGTACCTTAGGTAAACCCCCTATAAAATCCATAGAAATATCACTCCATACTTGTGTGAGAATCGACAAGGGCTGTAGTAATCCTCCAGGTGTCAAGGTTCGATACTTATTCCGTTGACACACTTCACAGGCCTGCACATACTCTTGAATCCTCTTTCTCATATCCTCCCAATATACCACACTACTAATCCTTTTGTACGTCCTGAGATAACCAGAATGCCCTCCTACTGCTGTATCGTGGAATTCATTCAGAATCCAACTAATTCTAGGGGATCCCTTAGGCAGCACTATTCTTCCTTCATAATACAACCTTCCTCCCTTAAGTTGAAACCCCTTCTGACTAAGAGGATCTGCTAAAACAGCCAGCATTATTCCCTTCAGCTTCTCATCCTGTTGTACCTCCTCTTCTAATCCATTCCAAGCTTCACTTTGGACAAAAGTTATGTGAGAATATTGCATCTGTCTGGAGAGGGAATCTGCTGCACTATTTTCTTTTCCAGGTTTATACTTCCCCTCAAAATCATACCCTATCAGTTTAGATAGCCACTTCTGTTGTTCTTCCCCCATCACCCTCTGCTCTGTTATAAATTTTAAGCTTTTCTGGTCTGTATGCACCTTGAAATGTTTGCCTAATAGATAGGGTCTCCATTTCTGAATAGCTATGACCATAGCCATGAGCTCTCTTTCATAAACTGACTTTTGTTGGGCCTTAGCTGATAGAGTTTGGCTCATGTATGACACAGGTATGCCCTCCTGCATTAACACTGGTCCAATGCCTTTGCCCGAAGCGTCCGTCTCCACTACAAACTCTTTTTCAAAATTAGGCATAGTCAAAACGGGGAGAGTGGTCATTGCTATCTTTAGTTCATCAAAAGCCACTGGTGCTTCTGTACTTCAGAGGAAACTGTCTTTCTTCAGCTGCTGAGTAAGGGGCCACGCTATTTTTCCATAATTCCTCACAAACTTCCTATAGTAGCCAGTTAGACCTAAGAATCCTCATAGTCCTTTTATATTTTTTAGAACAGGCCACTTGATCATATCTTCTATCTTTCTGGGATCTGCTGCTACTCCTTGGGCAGATATTAAATGCCCCAGATACTCCACCTCTTCTTGACCAAAAGAACATTTCTTCTTGTTAGCAAATAGCTGTTTATCCTTCAACACTTGCAATATGACAGTTAAATGCTCTCTGTGTGCTTCTTTACTCCTACTATATATGAGGATATCATAAAAAAAAACCAAGGAAAATTTCCTTAGAAATGGCCTGAGAACTTCATTCATGAGGGCTTGGAAAGTAGATAGAGCATTTGTCAAGCCAAAAGGCATGACAAGATATTCATAGTGCCCCTCATGTGTTCTGAAAGCTGTCTTGGCTATGTCTTCATCCCTCATCCTAATCTGGTGATAACCAGATTTTAAATCCAGTTTGGAAAAGATGACCGCTCCTCCCAATTCATCTAATAACTCCTCAATGATGGGAATGGGAAATTTATTAGGTATAGTCACCTTGTTCAAAGCCCTATAATCTGTGCAGAATCTCCACCCTCCATCTTTTTTCTTTACTAACAGCACGGGGCTTGAAAAAGGACTGGTACTGTGCCTTATGATACCAGCCTGGAGCATTTCTCCTACAATTTTCTCTATTTCATTTTTTTGATAAAAAGGATACCTATAAGGCCTCAAGTTTGGAATGGCAGCATTAGGTTCAGCAAAATAGTATGGTCATGTTCTCTCCTGGGTGGCAGACCTTTGGGTAAATGAAACACTTCTTGAAAATTTCCCAAAGTCTCATCCCACTCTATTAACTCAGCACTCTTTTCTGCTTCAACAGTTTTCACAGTCTGCACATAGAATCCCATCCCCTCATCCTTCAAAGCTCTCCTCACCTCTTTCATAGAAATTTGTTGATTTCTTAATGTAGGATCTCCTTGAATACTATACTTATGTCCACCCCACTCCCACATCAAGCATAAATTTCCAAAGTTAGCCTCTATATTGCCCAAACTAGCTAACCAGTCCATACCTAGAACCATATCAGTCCCTCCTAACTCCATCAAGAAAAAATTCTGGCTGAATTCCACTCCTTGCAACCTGAAATTCAACTTTTCACACACCCCCTGAAATTTCACCTTCTCTCCATTCCCCACTTCAATTACATATGGTGGTGTTTCCACCAACTGTAATCCCAACATTTCCACTAGCCTAGCATCAATGAAATTGCTAGTTGCCCCAGAATTAATTAGTGTCAACAGTTCTCTTTCCTTAACTGTAGCCCAGACCTTGAATGATTTATTAGAAGTTAATCCTTCTTGACTCTGCAGGGAGAGTTGCAAAGTCCTGCATTCCTCCACTCCTCCCACCGAGTCTTCTGTTTGCACCCTTTTCCCTCTTGTTACCTCTTCCTCCTCACTGCTTTCCTCACATAATTTAAAACTCATATGCTTGAATTTTCATATGTGCTCCCTATTCCATTTATCCCCACATTTGAAACACAGCCATTTATTACTCCTTTCTTCTAATTCTGCAGGATATAATCTCCTCCCTCTGAACTTCTCATTACCTCCTCCATTAATTTTCTCTCCCTCCCTCCTAGATCCTCCTACCTCTGCCGGATCCCTGATCTTAAAAGACTCTTCTTTATCTCTCCATGAACTACCCTTCTTGTGGACCACCTCATTTTTTTCTTCAATCAACAGGGCCCTATCCATCAAATCTGCTAAACTTTGACTCTCATGGAGTTTTAGTTCAGCTTGAATCTCCTCTTTCAGTCCATTCATGAAAATGGAGTCCAACATAATCCTTTCTTCCCTTCTCAAAGGAGCTACAAGCATTTCGAATTTCTCCATATACTCCACCACCGATCCTTTTTGTCTTAAACTCAACAAAGGCCTCATCAGGTTATGCAGCAAACCCGGTTGAAACCTCCTCATGACAGCCACCCTGAACTCCTCCCATGTCCTCAGTGGGGCTTGCTCCTCCCACCACTGGTACCAATTCAAAGCCTTGTCCTCCATAGCCAACACTATCGCGTCTAGTTTGTCGCGCATCCTTACACCACTCAAACGAAAGTATCTCTCGACCCGCACGAGCCAACCATACGTGTCCTCTCCCTTGAAAATGGGAATCTCCAGCTTCCTTCTGCTCCCCATGGTTCGCCCTCCTTCGCCACCCCTGTAACGCTGATTTCTGGTTCGAGATCCTTGCGAACGGTCACTCCTTCTGCTCCCCTCATCTTTATCGTCGTCGGATCCTCTGTGGTGACTCGGATGCTCCTGAATGAGCTGGAGAATCTTCTCCACTGTCACCTGAGGTCTAGACTGTTGCTCCGTTACGATCTATCGTATTTGTTCTATCGCCCCTTCAAACTGATTCATCCTCTGTTCTATCGTTTCCACTCGATTTTCCATGATACCACGCGTAACAACCATCCACAGAGTAAGCGAAACCAAGGCTCTAGATACCAAATTGATAGAATCAATTTAGTATCTAACAGAGAAATGATGAAATTAGAACAAAGAAAATGGTAGAAGTACTGACTGTATTAAGAAATAGGCTAGAGTTCAAATGGGATCTAGCAGATTCAGTACAAATAAATGCATAAGCAGCAAAAGCAAGAAGAAAAAACTAGTAGAGGCACTTTGAGAGGCCTTATCTCTCCTAGGAATCAGATCTGATTTAATTCTTGCGTACCTCACAAATGATTGGGACTCAATCATTTATGGAATTATTCCTATAGCCTATTACCACTCAGCTGCTGCCAGTTGTCCCCTCCCATGTGCTACTGCTAACATAATTTTTCCTATTCTCTCTCTTTCTCTTTCCTACGTTTCCTCAAATATTGCTTCCCATATCTACCATTGGACAATTCTAATTTATAGATAGTTTTGTTCAGAATTTGTATGACAAAATTTGGACTCTAAACAAACTTACTACCCATTAAATTTGTGGTTGTCAAATACAAATACAAAAAAGAACATGGTTGATACAATGAGTTTTTCACATAAGTTATAAGTTTAATGGGAGCACTATCAATTCTATGAATTATAAACAAGTTAACATTATTTTAGTAGATTTCTTATCCCATCTTATAGGGTTGAAAAATACCCTTATGGATTTCCGTAAATACAATTGCGTTATTGGAAATGTATTTTTGGGATGTATTTTTTTTTTGTTGAACACAAGTTAAAATCAGAAATTTAATTACGGAATGGAATCGTAAATGCATTTTCGGTTCCTATGCAGATAATAACAAAAAAATATACGGGCAGTAGATAT
Source organism: Vicia faba (assembly GCA_948472305.1). Taxonomy (NCBI): domain Eukaryota; kingdom Viridiplantae; phylum Streptophyta; class Magnoliopsida; order Fabales; family Fabaceae; genus Vicia; species Vicia faba. Next base: position 1,287,129,710 of record OX451740.1, on the reverse strand, counting down.
TTTTTGCATTGTTTCGCATTTTGTTGGAAACTACAAAATGAATACAAAGACATAAGGAATAAACACACACAATAAATAATATTATCCAAATACTACAAAATATATAGCAGTCAACAATACAAAAGGTGTCCTCATTAAATAAAGGCGGTAACCCAAATTATTATTCAAATACAATCCAAAAATCAATAAACAAAATATTATCTGACAATGAAGAAGACTACTGGGTATGTCGGACTATGAGTCGGGTTGTCCCCCTCCCGGCGTTCTTGTGCTGCCTCATGTATTGCAGAGTCCCCTGAGCCTCTGCCATGATGGCATCTAGAATACCTCTAACATCAGAGCATTAGGAAACAGACCTCCATCAATACCCGCCTGCACAATGTTCATGATACGGCGACACCTAGGCAAAACATCAGTGGCATGATCGAACCTAGCCTGCTTCGACTCTGGAATCTTCTAATGAGCTAGCCTCGGTGGGTTTCCTAGAGCATCTTGTACCAGATATGGATGAGACACCCTGAAGAACCATATGATATAACTGTGTATGTAGCTCCAATCGTGTTGTGCTAACGTACTCCAAGCCTCATCTGGCACAAAATGATTTTCATAATCATCAAACAAGGAATCTATATCCCTCTGTTTCATTAGGGGAAGAGCAGACACAATAGGATCCCGAGGAATATACTGCACGTATCCGAATTGACGCATGACACACTCAGGCATATGAGCAACCGTCTTGTGCGATCCGCAAACTAACCATCCAAAATAATGTAACATCGTCAAATAGAATTGTGGCATGATGGTCAATGTAGGTATGGAAGTGTATATCATCAAACACTATAATACGGTGGGAGAACTGACTTGGTTGTTTTGCATTTTATTGCAATTGTTGCGGATAGCAAGAGTCGCCATCGAATTTTCTTTTATCCAATAAAGGAAAGGGTGAAAAGAACGAGAAAGACCTATCGAGAATTTTCTTGAGTTTGAGGGGTAGGTTATGAAAAGGGAAGGTGTTAGCACCCTTTTCATCCGTAGTTGTCTATGGGCTCTTAGTTGCTAGCTCACTTTAAAATGCTTTGTTTGAAAATGTGTTTGTGATATTTTTGAAAGTACTTTTGAAAAGTGTCTTTGTTTAGGTGAACTTTGTAATGATTCTCGTCTCTATAAGGATGCATACAAAGTGTTGACTTTTGAAAATATTTCATGGAAAGTGTTGGTGTGTTTTTGAAAGATGTTTTGAAATTGGTTGTGAGCAAGCAACTATGAATGTTCTACCTACTCAAAAAGTCTTAGTTATTTTCCTCCTCCTTTAGATATTACTATCTTACTATTGGTTGATAAGAAGTCCTATCATTAGATGTGAAGGAACGGGCGTGGATAGTCGTATAGTCACAGAAAGCAACATTATAGGATACCTTAGCAATTTCTGTAAGAGTCTAAGATCATTTATGAAGGCAACATTTAAAGGGTCATCGAGGTGTAGCGGTAAAATCAATGAAGTCGCCACCGAGTATTTATTTATCCCATATGAAAGGGAAAGGAAAATCATCAAAGAAAAAACCTAAAGAGGAAATCAAGGTCTTGCGACCGAGAGATTGGGTAAGGGAGTCAATTACGCGAGGGGAAGGTATTAGCACCCCACGCGTCCATAGTACTCTACGGGATCCACTCTCGTTATTCTAATCAAAGGGTGTGTTAAATATAATGCTTAATGGTTATAAACTAAAAGAGAATGCATGCAAAGAAAACAAAAAGAATGTAGGGAAAATAAAGTTGTACTCGCTTGGACCATACCCCAATGCCTACGTATCCTTTTTGAGGAATCAGAGCTACCGTAGTTCGGCTCATATGTTTTGTTTGTTTGTATTTTTTAAATGAACAATGTTGCATTCGATCATTTCACCGCTGCTCGACCTTTGGAGACTTATGACCTGTAGTGGAAAGGAGCTAACATGCTCTTAGAAGAGAAAAGCCGAATGGAGAAAAGAAATGGATTGGTTGGTATTTTCTTACCATGAAAAGAATTTTTGTACGCTTAGCATTTTTTATACATTTGCCAAGAAAAATAAATTTTAGTTTTAAATGCAATTATGCAAAAAATGGGGAGAAAACATCCAAGGGAGACTAACCTATATCTAACCTAATGTTATCATACAATGAGGGATCCTATCTAAGTTAGCATGCCAAAGAAAGTCTAACAAACTATCCTATAGGGAACATGCACTGAGAGTGAAGTCGTGATCTCAATTTCTAAATTGAGTGACTCATCGATCAAAAATAAAGGAAAGTGATAAAATCCTATAGGGAGCATGCACTGAGAGCGAAGTCGTGATCTCAATTTATAAATTGAGTGACTCATCGATCAACAACCAAGGAAACAAACACAAGCACAACACATGTAGAAAATGAAGCGCGGAATGCCTGCTACAGGCCTCTAAACAGCGACTTTGAGCGCACACTCGTTATTTCCTGCTTCCTACTTGACATGATCTCTAGAAAGAGACAAAGTGCGAAATGAGATAAACAAGAGATAATACCAAACGGATATCAATCCTTAATAATGCGCGTCAAAATAAAGAAACCCGAAGATCTTCGCGAAAGCTTCACCGATCAAAGAAAAGAGTCAAAAATCAAATGCTCAGAATAAGTGTCGAAGCATCATCAATGTGAAAATAAATCACAATCAAAATCTCAAGCGCATTCGCATATCGCACCATAAATCTGCATAAGACTCAGATCTTAATAAGCAAAGGTGAATTACAAGTCTCAAGTATAATCGAATAATCGGGATTTAATTCCTAAAATCACATAAAAATCTAACAAATTTTATTGATTTTATCATTTTTTATCATGTGAACAAAGTTCAAAAACATAACAATTAACCAAATTTTTAAAAGGAATCACAAAAAGGAAAAATAGGCCCAAGGGGGGTTGTAAACTGGAATGCAAGAGGTTGGCTGAAGAAGTCTGGAGCTGAAGGCCCATTAATAATGAAGTCTGGAAGTTGTTTTTTTTGTTCTATTGCTACCTTCTCTTCATCTCTAAAGAATCGTGTGCTTGGGCCTGAGGGAGCACTGTTTTTGGTCCAACATCTCTGTACCTTGATATGAGACTTAAAAAAAAGACAACATATAAACGGGTTGTGGGTATAGAGCCCATTCCATCTACAGTACATCCAAACAAAAATAAATTACCAATTACTTTTCTTATATTAAAACAAATAATTGATAAAAATAAAAGAAAATATGGCAGGGAAGAAAACACAGTCGTTTGGTGTTAGGGTTCACTACAAGTGACCATTGAA